>CM021797.1:29310753-29401755 GCA_011076525.1 Nettapus auritus | reverse complement strand
CTGTGAAGCTGGGCATTTTGTTGCAGAATTTTATCAAGCTGGTCAAGAGTGAGTCCCTCCTAGTGAATGAATCCTTGCTGACTACTCCCAATAGTTTTTTTTTTTTTTTCTCCTTCATGTGTCTGGAAATGGTTTGCAGGATTAGCTTCTTCATTACCTGCCCAGCAACCAAGGTGAGGCTGACAGGCCTGTTATTCCCCAGGTCTTCCTTCTTGATCTTCTCAAAGTTAGGAGTGACATTTCTTTTCCTCTCATCTTTGGGCGCCTCTCCCAGCTGCCACTATAAATCAAAAATAATCAAGAATTGCCTTGCAGTGACATTTGCTAGCTACCTTAGCGCTCACAGGTGCGTCCCATCAGGGCCCATGGACTTCTGTATATCTACTTAAGCATTCTCTAACCTGATCCTCTTCCTCCAAGGGTACATATTCCTTGTTCCAGTCTTTCTTCCCCCATCTCTGGGACCTGGGATTCCTGAAGGCCAGTCTTGCTGGTAGACCGAGGCAGAGAAAGCACTCAGTGTGTCATCTTTTTCCCTGTCCTGTGTAGCCAGGTCCCCTGTATCGTTCAGCAATGGGCCCACATTCTCCCTAGTCTTCCTTTTGTCATTAGGTACTTACACAAGCCTTTCCTGTTGTCTTTGACATCCTTGGCTGGATTTAACTCCATTAGGGTTTTAGCTTTCCCAGCTTCATCCCTGGATGTTTGGGCAAAGTCTCTGTGTTCCACACAGGCCTTCTGGCATTTTTGCCTTACTTCCTCTTTGTTGGAATGGATCTTTTGATCTAGGAGATTATTCTTCAACATTAACCTACTTTCTTGGGCCTTATCCAAGGGGAGTCTTCCAAACAGATCCTTGAAGAGGCCATAGCCTCTTTTTCTGGAGTCCAGGGCTGTGAGCTTGCTTTTCACTCTCCTCATTACCCTCAGGATCCTGAACTCCATCATCTCATGCTGGAAGCAGCCAAGGCTGCTTGTGACCTTCACAGTCCCAACATACCCTCATTGTTGATGAGTACGAGGTCAGAACATTTCTATTTGGCTTCTCTAGCACTCAGAGGTGGAAGTTACTGTCAATGCATTCCCAGATTGCTTACACCCTGATGTATTGACCCTCCAACAGATATCAAGGCAGTTGAAGTCCTCCATGAGGTCCAGGGCCTGTGAACTTGAGGCTGCTTCTATTTATAGAGGGCTTCATCCACTTGTTCTTCCTGGTCAGGTGGCCTGTAGCAGACAACCACTGTAATGTCACCTTTATCTGACCTCTCTTTAATGCTAACTTTTAAGCTTTCAATCAGCTCCTCATCCATCCCCAGGCAGAGTTCCATGTACTCCAGCTACACTCTCACATGGAGGGCAACTCCCCAGATTGTCCTTCCTAATGAGCCTATACATTGCAACACTTCAGTTATGGGAGCCATCTCACCAAGTCTCTGTGATCCCAACAAAATCCCCACACATACTCAAATACTGCTCAGGGGCAACCCAACTGGAAAGCATCTTGGCAGAATTGGAACAGGTTGTCTAGAGAGGTTGAGGAACCTGCATCCCTGAGGATACTCAAAATGCTATTGAACAAAGCCCTGAGCTGGCCCTGCTTTCAGCATGGAGATGTTGGACTACAAACATGCAGAAGTCTGTTTCAATCTCAACTATGCAGCAGTCCTGTGAAATCAATATTCCAGAAATTATTAATTATTTTCTTTATTTATCTACTCCAGGATTTCTTTTGCAGTAATTGTATTTTTTCTCTAGGTGTAGAGTCAAAACAAATATACAGACAAGATGTGGTTGGATGAGACTGAAGATTACTACTTTTTAAACAAATTTTACAGGTTGCATCCTACAAATTTTAGAAAACACACCAGTACAAGCAGCAATAGTTTTATTTTTTTCAGAAATAAGTATTCATTTATAAGTATTATTCAGAAATAAGTGTCTTCCTTTTACTTCATACCTTTCAAGCATTGCCAATTCTGTCCACAATCCTTCATTGACAGGCTGGTACAACAGGAACAGTGCCATCTTACACGGATTTTCAATGTGTCAGGTGCCTAAGCACTGCCACGGCTTCTTTTCTGTGATACAAGCCACCAGATAGACACAGTGACATAGAATGTATACTGTATAATTGTTTATTTTGTGAACATTTTGGGAGTTCTCTTTTCCCCTAATTGAAGCAGATAGTCATATCTAGGCACATGAAGTTTTAGTCCTGGTGCATAAGAGGTATGTCTTCTCAAACACTGTAGAACGTGGTCTTTATAGCTAATGATTAAAAATGAATGAAATGGCCAGTGAACAGAGCAAATGTTTTAGTCATCTAAATATTACCTTTCTGTGCAAATTTAATGTCCTCTCTAAAATAAAAATTATATCTTTTTTTTTCCTGTTGTTCTGTTCTCTGCTCTTCTGCAATGGAAAAGGGAAATGACTGCCATTCCTATAATACCAGGACAATGAAAAACAAATTTCAGCTCTGCAATAAGACACTGAAAGTAATAACTTGAAGCAAAAACTTGAACATAAATAAATGGTGTGTATGAAGCAATTCTGTGGCTACATTTTTCATATTGCACGGTTACAGAGGAAAGACTCAAAATGTGCAGTGTTGGAGATTACTATTAATAAATAGTAATTATTTATTAATAGTATTAATAAATATTTTTAAAATACTATTAATACTGTTACTATTATTATTAGTTATTACTATACCAATCTATTAATACTATTAAATAGTATTAATAGATATTTTTAAATACTATTATTTATTAATAGTATTAATAAATTCCCATTAGCTTGATTTCCTAAAGAACTGAGGTTTAGGCAATTGTGCTGTCTGTCCTTCTGTGGTGGTTTTACCTTGCTAGGCAGCTGAACTCCACCAAACTGCTCTCTCACTCCCCCTCCTCCAAAGAGGAGGGGAAGAAGAAAGGGAAAGAAACAATTCACGTGTTGAGATAAGAATGATTTAATTTATTAAATAACTTAACTAAATGGAAAAAAGGGAAAGGGACAAAGGAAAAAAAAAAAAAAAAAGGCCATATGGAAGTGCAGAGGAAAGAAATTATTCTCTACTTCCCACCATTGAACAATGCTTGACCATGTCTTTGAAGCAGGGCCTCAACACATGCAACCGTTGTTTGGGGGAACAGACAGTTTCACAACAAGAGCCCACCCCTCCCATATTCTTTCTTTTTCTACCCTTTATGGCTGAGTGTGACTCCACATGGCGTGGAATATCCCTTTGGTTGGTTTGGGTCAGCTGCCCTGGTGATGTTCCTTCCTCACCTTTTGCCCACCCCAGCCTGCTGGCTCTGGAGGGGTTGGAGGAAGTCCATTGATGCTGTGCCAGCACTGCTCAGCAGTAGACACAACACTGGTGTGATACCAGTGCTGTTCTAGCTACAGGTGCAGAGCACAGCACTGTATGGGCTGCTGCAGGGAAAGTTAACATCCCAGCCAGACCCAGTACACCTCTCCAATCACTTTTGAACCTCCTGGATAATTTTGACTAGATTTGGTGGGAGCATGGAAGAAGGAGCAATCTTAACTGAAAAAATGCACATTCTTTCATATTTTGTGAAAATTAGAAGCTGAATAGCCGAGAGGGAGAGTCTGAAATGTATTGCTGAATGAAAAACTGCAGTCTGATCTCAACAGGCCTTCTCTCTGACTAAGGAGTTAATTATTCAGCTCTCTCTGACTAAGGAGTTAATTATTCAGCTCTCTCTGACTAAGGAGTTAATTATTCAGCTTGTATGTACTGGCTGGCCAGGTGCAACAGTAAACGACAACCCACAGAGGATCTGAACAGTGAAGCTGATTTCAGAGCCAAAGAGATTAGAGCTTCTATCTTAATTGATCATCTGACATACTCACTCACTTGCTCCCCTTCAGCATCACCATTCCTAGGTCTCAACTTGTTTTCTCCACAGGAAGGTCTCTGCCATTCCCAGGATGGTTCGGCAGAAAGTCATGTTGGTTCCTGCTGTTTTGCCTCTCACAGGCTCCAGTTTTGGATATTACTGCCCAAGGTTTAGTCCAGCTACTATCAAAATTTACAGCCAGCCTGTATCAACTGCAGTGAGCACGTAGCAGGCTTGTGCTTCAGAGTTTCAAAGATCAGCCTCATATATTCACATACCCCCAGCACAGAGACGTTATCTCCTGCCTTTTAGCATGCACAGTGTAAACTTTTTTTTTTTTTTTTTATCTGTGATGCCAAGGTGTGTACTTTCCTGTACAAGTCACAGCACTGGGCCCTCCCTGTCAGTTGAAGGTATGGGAGGGAATGAGCATGTTGGAACAAACCAAAGATACTGTAGCAAAGTAACTGGGCACTGCTTAACAGTACATATCAGCACACATGAAACCAGCTAAGATTAGTCTGACTGCTCAGAAGCCATTGTTAGAGCAACATATCTGTTCTGCCCATCACATACTTAAAAAATAATTCCGCTACGCTGTGATGGAGAAAGAAGAGCTGACACTAGGTAATTGAATTATAAAATGTAGAAATATATAATTTTTATCTTTCATATAATATTTTATATATTTATATAATTTTATAATTAATATTATAAATTTTAATATATATATAAATTATTAAATTATAATAGCTTACCATAAAGATGACAAGTTCCATCATGCTGCTCTTCAGGAGGAGCCTGGTTTAGCTGTCTGACCAGAATTAGATAGCTCATGGAATAAGCATCAAAGGTAATCTGGAATAAAAAAAAAATAAATATGAAAAATAATAAAGAAAAAAATTGTTTTGTTCAATGTTTTATTCTTTCATTAGTTCTAAGAAGAGATCATAATTGAAGTTTGAATGACAACACTTCATATTAATAAAATGAAATACTTATTCTTGATCTGTTTGTGAGATAATGGATCTTTGGTGCACTACAACACACAGTAAAATTTACTTCTGCTTTACTTTGAGTTGCTGAAAAAGACTTACTTTAAGGATAACTGTAGTTTTTCAGCCGAATACGCTGCATAACTTTGTGTGCAAAACAGCTTACAGCTTTGAGAACTCAGAAAAGGAGAATGTCTCTAAAGCTTAAGATTCAAGGACAGATACTCTGTTTTCTGTCAGCTTATGTAACTAACTGGCAATGAGGACAGTATTAGCAATAGACAGCAGTACTGTATCCCTAAAATGTAAGGTCCCTAATGGTGGTGTGATGCGTGAGAGGATTAAAAATCAGGATTTGTCTGGAACATTTCAAAGATTGATTATTCTTCTCACATGCCAGTTCCTCAATAATTCTTACACAGCTGATGGAAAGAAAACTCCAGATGGCAGATCCTCAGAAGAAAAGACCTTTGAGAGTGTCTTCCAGAGTTTGGTGTTGTTTTTATTTACCATTATTTTACGTTAGCAAAAGGAGAATGTGATTATTTGGGCACACAGCTTAACTGTTTCTGCAGGTAATACTAATTCACTCACCTCACTACAGACCCTTGGTGTGTGTTGTCACTTATGTCACTGTGGGGATCATCAGTAGCAGAAAATGGATTTTTTTGACCTCTGGATTTAATGTATGAACTAGAAAAAGCAGAATTAAAGTAACAGTAATATAATCAGTCACTACTTATGACACTGCCACTATAGAAGGAGAAGAAAATGATTCACTCAGTGGATGTACGCTATATGAAAAGTGGACTTTATTTTGGCATGTGGAGATTTTTATGTTCTGACATAGCATAAACCTGAAAGTGAGGGATACTTTTAGATTCTCCTTTCCTAGAAGCAAACAGATAGTGTTATATCATGATTCAGAATGTTATGGGATCACTCAGAAATAAATAGAAAACTTTACTCTTCTCCCTGACCTGTTACTGTATTGCTACTGTAGAAACCACCCTTCTTTCTTCATCCCACGCCCTGACACAGGCAGCTGCTGACCTGCAGCACAATCTCCCAGTGTCCTTACACACGTGTTTTAATTCTGCCAGCCTTAATGATACTTTGACTGTGGTGGAACAGTGATATCATACAATCATGGAATCACAGAAAAGTTTGGATTGGAAGGGACCCTTAAGAATCATCGCATTCCAACCCCCCTGCCATAGGCAGGCACACCTCCCACCAGACCAGGTTGCCCAAAGCCCCATCCAGCCTGGCCTTGAACACCTCCAAGGATGGGGCATCCACAGCTTCTCTGGGCAACCTGCTCCAGTGCCTCACCACCCTCTGAGTGAAGAATTTCTTCCTTATATCTAATCTAAATCATCCCTCTTTTAGTTTAAAGCCATTCCCCCTTATCCTATCACTCACTCCTTGACAGAGTCTCTCCCCAGCCTTCCTGTAGGCCACTTTAGGTACTCGAAGACTACGGTAAGGTCTCCCCAGAGCCTTCTCTTCTCCAGGTTGAACAGCCCCACCTCCCTCAGCCTGTCTGCACAGCTGAGGTACTCCAGCCCTTCGATCATCCTCACGGCCTTTTCTCTGGACTTGTTCTAATAGGTCCATGTCCTTCTTGTGCTGGGGCTCCAGAGCTGAATGTAGTGCTCCAGGTGGGGTCTCACAAGAGCAGGGCAGAGGGGAAGAATCACCTTCCTCACCTTGCTGGCCATGCTACTTTTGAGCCCAGCATAGAGTTGGCTTTCTGGGTTGTGAGCACACATGGCTAGGTCATATCGAGCTTTTGTCAACCGACACCCCCAGGTCCTTCTCCTCAGGGCCACTCTCAATCCACTCTTTGCCCATCCTCTATTTGTGTTTGGGATTGCCCCAGATGCAGGACCTTGCACTTGGCCTTGTTGAACTTCATGAGTTTTGCACAGGCCCACCTCTCAAGCCTGTCTAGGTCCCTCTGGATGCCATCCCTTCCCTCCTGTGTGTCAACCGCACCACACGGCTTGGTGTCACTGGCAAACCTGCTGAGGGTGCACTCGATCCCATTGTCCATGTCACCAACAAAGATGTTAAGCAGTGCCAGTCCCAGTACTGACACCTGAGGAACACTACTCATTACTGATCTCCACCTGGACATAGAGCTATTGACTGCAACTCTGTGAATGTGACTATGCAGTCAATTCCTTACCCACCAAGTAATCCATCCATCGAATCCATGTCTCTCCAAATCTGAGACAAGGATATAATGTGGGACTGTGTCAAATACTTTGCGCAAGTCCAGGTAGATTATGTCAGTTACTCTTCCCCTAGCCACCAATACTGTAACCCTATTGTAGAAGGCCACCAGATTTGTCAGGCAAAATCTGCCCTTAGCAAAGCTGTGTTGGCTGTCAACAGTCACATCCTTATTTTCCATGTGCATTAGCAGTTTCCAGGAGTATCTGATCCATAGTCTTGCCAGGTACAGAGGTAAGACTGTGAGAATAATTTTCTTCAGACAGGATCTTTTGTGCAGCTATTTTACTCATGATTGCAATGGCAGGTGTCTTGCAAATAGGAGCACCCCATAGAAAGCATATCATAACCTTATATTCACTATTACCTGACACATGATTTCACCTGTTTCCTCACTGGCAGATTACTAAAGTTTCACAACCTACTCGACACCCTTCTATACCATACATGTACAATTTTACTGGATCAACCCTTTAATATCTCCCTTTTCCTTTTTTTATTTTTTTTTTTTTTTTTTTTACTGTTCTTTCACTGCTTGTCCTGTTTTTCTGTCTTCCTCCTTACTTGGGAACAGTGAGGCCTTCTACTGTTCACTTTTCTACTTAGCATTTCCCTTTGTTATGACTACACAACTACCTTTGAATACAGAAGGTTGGATTTCTACTGGAAAAACACATGCTACTTTGAAAACCTGTTGTATTGCAAAAACACAGTTTGGTTTCTCACAAGACTGACTGGCCTACTGTTCCCCAGGTCCTCCTTTTTTCCTTTTTAAAAAATGGGGTTTATGTTCCTCCTCTTCCAGCCAGTGGGGACTTCACCAGACTACCATGTGTTCTCAAATATATAGTGGCTTTGTAACTTCATCTGCCAGTTCCCTCAAGACCCACAGATACATCTCATCAGGTCCCATGGACTTCTACAACTCCAGGTTGCTTAGATGGTCTCACACCTGATCTGCAGAAGGTGGTTCATCATTCTCTGCCTTTGCCTTCTGGGGCCCAAGCTGTGCAGCTGGAGCTCTTGCTGAAGACTGAAGCAAAAAAGTCATTGAGTACCTCAGCCTTCTCCGTATCCCAGGTGACCAGGTCTCCCGTTTCCTTCCAGAGAGGGCCCACATTTTCCCTAGAATTCCTTTATCACTGATGTACCTGTAGAAGCCTTCTTTTTGCCCTTGACGTCCCTCACCAAATTTAATTTTAACAGGGCTTTAGCTTTCCAACCTGATCTCTGGCTGCTCAGACAATTTCCCTGTGCTCCTCCCAGGCTATCTGTCCTTGGTTCTACCCTCTCTAAACTGATAACTTCTTTTATAAAAAGGCTATTGTCCATTAAAAAGCTTAGGACAGACAACAACTGGAGCTGGAGAGAGCCTGTGAATTCACAAGGTTTGAGGTAGATTTTATAAACTACTTCACATATTTTCTGATAATTATGTGTAAATCTGAGAGTGTATGTATTATCTGTTATTAAAGGCAGACAATGCCAGCAAGTAAATTAGGAAGTTAAAACTTTTCTGTATGTGTCTTGCAATTCATCATATTGTACAATATTTGTAGCCACTAGATGTTCATTCAGTTTGAGACCGAATCTGAAAGCAAAGTATCAGCTTAGGGCGCACAATAAATCTTTATGGTAACACCCAAATCAGCTTGCAGGAAGTGCCCTTATTTCTAAAGAGACCAAGTACATACATTGTCAATACGTGTCTATAGATGTTGTGGATCCTTGCCTAAAATGCTCTCTTAAATTCAGATCCCTGAATTTGACTACCTGACCTGCTACGGTTCCCTTACCCAACAGTTATACCACAGGTAGAGGATATGGTCATGTCTGATAGTTGCTTTGCAAGATTATCTGTTCCTTTGCAAGATTATCCTCTCCTTTGTGAACTGTGTGTGTATGGAAGATTATTCCTTCCCAAGCACATATCACATTTCTCCCTTTTATAGTATACCCTTATCCACCTAATATTTGAACTTTTCCATAACAACTTCATGCACTGTGGAAAACATTGCAACTGCAAATGTTCTTGCCATCTTTGTGATAGCATGAAGGTAGATGGGCTCATTTATTGTGCCATTCTGTCTTTTACAGATCATCCAAATCCACGTTTTAATTTTTTTAATTGTTAAAATTATGTAAATCTACATCATGATATATTACAAAAGTCATATATATAATTGAGATATTTTGGAAAGAAAACAGTATACAGCCTCTTCAAGTGTTCAGTTTATAAGTGTTAACTTTTCAACTATATTTATTCTGAACGATGTTATTTTCTGTTACGTGGGTGATAGCCCCTGTTCTTAATACTGGATGTGGCAAAACACAACTCCATTTTATCACCGTTACACACTTTCTACAGTTTTTGCTTGCTTTTGCTGAAAATGGAGTTCCAAGTCAAACTTAAAGTAGACACAGGGTGCGGTTTTTATGCAACAGTGCACTCATGTGGCAAGATTTTCAAGTGCACTGATGGTCTATTTTGCGATTCTTTGAATGCAATATATTTTTTTATGGAAGACAAAAACAACACATTAAAGTTGTTATGGGTAGATACTATAATCTGTTCTCCAGTATAATTCATTTTAGACATCTTTTCACAGAATCACGGAATTGTAGTGGTTGGAAGGGACTTCCAGAGATCATTGGGTCCAACCCCCCTGCCAAAGCAGGATCCCTAGAGCAGGTTGCCCAGTTAGGCATCAAGACGGACCTTGAATATCTGCAGAGATGGAGACTCAAAAACCACTGTGGGCGGCCTGTTCCAGTGCTCTGTCACCCTCACCATGAAGAAGTTCTTTTGCATGTTGGTGTGCAACTTCCTGTGTTCCTTTTTTTGGCCATTGCCCCTTGTCTTGTTCCCACAAACCACTGAAAAGAGGTTGGCCAAATCCCTCTGTCTCCCACCCCTCAGATATTTATACACATTGATGAGATCCCCTCTCAGTCTTCTTTTCTCCAGACTGAACAGACCCAGGTCTCTCAGCCTTTCTTCACAGGGAAGATGCTCCAGGCCCCGTATCATCTTTGTGGCCCTCCGCTGGACTCCTTCCAGGAGATCCCTGTCTTTTTTGTACCGGGGAGCCCAGAACTGGACACAGAACTGGACACTTTGTCACTCTTTTATCCTACTATGATTGCTTACTTTGAAAAATTTCTCTTTCAAACAGTTTTTGTTATAAAAGTCACTGTCCCCAATAAAGGGTACTGTCCTGATTTGTGATTTCTGCTTCCTTAATCTGCCTCCATTCTTTACTGCCAATTTAACCTCAGAGTGTAATCTTGATATTTATATTTTCACTCACCACCACAGACTAAATACCAGTTTTCTAAGTGATAACTGACTATGGTTGAGATGTTATCACACCACAAATGGAGAAAATTACTTGTTGTGGTATTTATTCATGAATGGAATGTGAAATTCTGACTACAAGTTGTCACAGCCTGAAGGCAAGGCCAAATGTGTAGCTAGGAGCAATAACTGTTATTAGGTTACCTGGTATTGTTGGAGAATGTATGAAGAAACTTCTGTGCAAAAAAGCCCTTCTTCAAATCCCCAAACAAAATAAAACAAAAAAACAACCAACCAACCAACAAACAAACAATAATAATAATAATAATAATAATAATAAAAACAAACAAAAAACCCACAACCTTACAAAGTCAAAAGCTAAACATACATTGAAAAAAAACTGCTCTTATTTACTTAGGCACACAGAATATGATACAACCCCCCAGTTTTGTCTTGTTTAGTCCTTACTAGTCCTTTAGTGCTTACTCCCAGGAGAGACCTACAAAACACTTTGAGAGGACAAGCATTGAACGAAAATTTGTAACTTGTAGGAATACAAATACAAACAAACAAACAGAAATGGAAAATACTGAGTTTGTAGTTCATTACAGTCTCTCTTCCCACCACAAAGATACATATTCCTTAGCCTAACAACTCTTTCTTATTTCATTAAGGAGACAGACAGCCACCTCAAAGAAATCATTATAGGCACCTGGGCACTGAGATGTTTTTGGCAGCTGCAGAGATCATCACTGATTACCAGACACAAGTAATATTCACTTTATCTCTAGACAAGTTTATCTCCATTAGCTTTACTTCTAGTCTTTGTGAAGGCATTATCAAGTCAGGAAGAAAGAAGCCTTTTGGAGTGCATCTGCCACACTTCGGCAATTACCAGAGGATATAGGGTGGTATAATGCAAGAGCCAGAGAGCAGCAGGAGTGGCAGCTCCACAGCAGAAAATTAGCCAGGAGCAGAGATACAGAAAGGCACCAATGGCAGAACCCTCGCTAAGAGGGGGCACAGTCACACGGTACCCTAACAAGAGTAACATGATTCATAAATCCCATACTTTATTTTTTGCAGTTGATTTAACCTCCCTGTATCTTGCTGGAAGACCTCCACCACTTCTGTCCTTGTGATGCTGACCCTGCATCTGCAGCCTGGAGTGGGAACTAGACGTGCTGAGCACTCTTACCAAGATATCAGAGAAAACACAAAACAGCATTACCTCCATTTTTCACTGGGACATGCAAGTCCGTTATGGCATTTATTACAGTTAACACTATAAAGCAATAGAGAACAGTAACCTTGCAGCACTTCACATGCTGGGAACTGTGATTAGAGTAGCCCCAAATGGGCCCCCAGTTGGGGAACAGCACACCATGCAGGCCCTGTCTGTGGAAGAGTTACTCCATATTTGGTTATTCAGGTTATAACAGGATTTTCTTAAAAGAAAACATCTCTTTTGTGAAACAAGATACTGGCATGGGAACTTGTTGCTGCAGTTTTAGACAAAGGCAAGGCCATGCAGGTGGCATAGCAGCTGGTACAAAGTAGGAGCTGCCAGCCGTTCTCAAAACGGGGTAAGTTTATCCTCAGGCGATGGGATATGCACAGTGCAATGCAAGCCCCAACATGGTGCTGTGTATGGCTACGCTCACCTTACCTGATCTGTAGATTGCTATCTGCTTGATGAAAAAGGGTCTTCTCGTCAGGGTCACTGCATTGCCCTCCATGTTGGAGGTACGCCACTGCCTCAGCTCCACTACCACTTCCTGAAGTTGGGGGTGTCTGATCTCATTCCTTTCTAGTTTTTAATTCAATAAGTTTTGGATGATAAAGCTAGATAGCTGTAATATCAGCTTCCATAAGTGATCAGGAGAGATGGAAGGACCTAGGCGAATCAATGTCGGTGCACCGGTTGTGCCAGAGCATCACAGACTGGGGCTGGAAAACAAGGCTAGAGGGGGCTTCTGCTCATCTTCTCAGTCCCAGAGTCCCATCCTGTGGCCTAAACCTGCACTGAAAGTACATCAGCATGAGCTAGGTGCCACACCTACTGCTTCAGTTCTTCTAGGAAAACAGCCTGACAGAAGCATTGATGTAGGCTGGCTCCATCCAAACGGGTGAACAAAAGGAGTTTTTGGTGTCCTTAAAATGGAAAGGGAAATAACGATAGAGGAATGGTTCTACATTACTTTGTCATATAGCATGATTAATGGCTGTCAAGTATGTCATGAGCATGGTTTCTGCAATGATCTCTGCAGAAAGTTACCATTTGAAGAAGACAGTAATGCCCTAAAGGTGTAATGGGCTGCTCACAGTAAACATCCTTGATTTTTTTTTTTTTTTTTTGTGTAGTAATATTCTCTCATAACAAGGTACCCTAGCTTTTCACATAATCATGTATGTTGGAGGGGATTACCTTGAAACTGTGAGCACAATAAGTTTCTCACAAATATTTAATAACAATACTGCAGGGCCCTGTGGAGCCCAGGCAATGTTGCTCAGTAGATTGCTGCCCATTGTTATGGTGGAGTAGGACTGGAAAGTGTCTAAGTGCGAATATGAAAAGGTCATAGAATCATAGACCCATTAAGGTTGGAAAAGACCTCCAGGATCATCTGGTCCAACCATCCCGCTACCACCAATGTCACCCACTAAACCATTTCCCTACACACCACGTCCAACCTTTCCTTAAGTCCAGGGACTGTGACTCCACTGCCTCCCTGGGCAACCCGTCCCAATGCCTGACTGCTCTGAGAAGAAATGTCTTCTAATTTCCAACCTGAACCTCCCCTGGCACAACTTGAGGCCCTTCCCTCTAGTCCTACCACTGGTTATCTGTGAGAAGAGGCCGACCCCCAGCTTCCCTCACAGCAGCCGGACCCTTGGGACACTTTTATCTTTCCATTTACTGTTTCTAGCAGCCTCTGTTCCTGAAGCCGCAGCTGTTTCAGATAGCATCTCTTCAAGCACTTCAACGCTCGGAACCGAATGCTTTTACGAACTCCAGCTCGCTTCACGAGACACGCACAACGTTAGTTCGGGACGGACTATGTGGGGGCGTCCTCGGAGGGCGTCTCTGCCCACGTCCCGCTCGGGAAGCTGCAGGCCTGCCGTGAGGAGCTGAACCTGGGGCTGCGAACCGAGCGGAGCGGGGACGCCCTGGGCCGCGAACGCCACACGCCGTGAGCGCCCCTTCCCCGCCCACCCGGCGCGAGCACGCGCACCAACCGCCTCCGCGCGCGTCCGCGCCGAGCCGTGGTCGCCCTTTGATGACGCCACCTCACCTGCCGCTCATAACACACCCCCCCACACCTCCCTTTGCGGCTTGTTGCGCATGCGCGCTAGGCGAGGCACCGCGTCCCTTTCTCTCTCCCCCCCGCCCCCCCCCCAACGGCCGCGCGGGGCCGTTAACCGCCGTCGCTGCGCGCGCGGCCTCCCCTCACCCAGCGCGGGGCGGGGCCGGGGGAGCCCCCTCGGGGCGGGTGGGAGCGGCCGCTGAGGGCGAGGCCGTGCGGCTCCGGGCACGGCGGGGAGAGGCCTCCACCCTCCTGCTCCTCCTCCTCCTGCCGCCGCTCGGCCGCGGCTGGGGGCAGGGCTGAGGCCGCCGCCGCCGCCGCCGCGGGGGAGCGTGGCGAGGGCCTGACGCGCGCCTCGGTGCCTCGGTGAGCCCCATGCCGCCCCTCGGCCCGGCCGGCGGCCCCTAGCTGCCCCCCGGAGCCGGCCCGGCGCTGTCGGCCCGCCCCGCCGCAGCCGCACAGGCCCCGCGCGTGAGAGGAGCGGGAGACATGGACCCGGAGCGGCCCGCCGCCGAGGAGCGGGGCGAGGATGGAGACGCTGCGGGAGGGAAGGGCTCGGGCAGCGGCTGGGAGCAGAGCCTGAGCCCCGAGCTGCAGCAGGGGTACCGCATCCTGCGCGACTTCCTCCTGGAGAAGCACCGGCCGCTGACAGCGCCGTTCTTAAAGCCGCTGGCGGATCCGGCGTCCATAAAGGAGGAAGGAGGGGGTGGCTCCCTCGCGGGTCATGGTAGCAGTCACTCCTTTCCACCGGCTGGGACGGGGCTGCTGAGGATGGAAGAGAAATTCCTCGGTGGGCAGTACGCGGGGATAGCAGATTTCGTGGGTGACTTCCGGCTCATGCTGGAGACATGTTACCGGCTTCACGGCGTGGATCACTGGCTCTCCAAACAGGCCCAGAAGCTGGAGATGATGCTGGAACAGAAACTGGCGCTGCTGTCCCGGTAGGTGTGGAAAACTATGGCCTTTGGCATTTGCCGTTTGCATAAAGCAAAACAGGATTTTTTTTTTTTTTTTTTTTTTAGGATATAACCTTCTGTTCCTCTATATGTAAAAAATAATAAAGTTATTTGAATCACTTATTTTCAAACAAACAAACAAACAAAAAATACCAGAATGGTTCCCGGTAGGATCAAACATTCAACCTTTCAGCACTTCTACAAAGAGGAGTGGTGCCTACTGGGACCGTTCAAATATTAAAAATGTTTTGGAAACACCAAAGCTGGACATACTAAAATGCAAAATAGGGGTTAGCATTTCCTGACTAAGATTTTACTTCTGAAAGAAGCCTTTTAAGACCATGGAGACTCAGTTGTTTGGACAAGATGTCAAATGCTCCTTTCTTTCCTTTATGCTGGTAAAAGCAAGCGACACTGCCCAAATTCTGTATGACTGTCTCTTTAAAACTAATACCCTTCTTGGTTTAAAGTAGGTGATATATTTTATATAGTTATTGTAGTCTGTGCATTTCTTACTGCCTTTGAGTAAGAATAAAATGCTGAGCAGAAGTGCTTCCTCTGTAGTAGATAATTTAGTGTCAGAAAGTATTTTGGAAGTATACATGATAAAACAGAAGTTAACACCTGGTGTATTGTAGTTACAGGCTTACATGGCAAAATGGAAGTTGTGATATGTTTAAACACAAATGCCTGGCAGGAGCTTGTTTCTCAGCCAAAGCAGCTGACCATGGAAGGTTTTCAAGCCATATAGTACAAAGCCCAATTTAAGTCACAACTGAAATACATATTTTCTCTTGAATTTGACATAAGCGTATTCTTCATCGCATTAAAAATATGGTGGCTGCTTACATTGAAAGGTCCAGAAGTCTTGCATGTGACTTAATGTTTCGCACGTTAAAGCTGAGATGGTTTTTTTGTGAGAGGGTGAAGGTGAACAAGAAGGAATGGTATTAGGAAATGCGTAAAGCTGTCCATGTCCATCAAGCTTAAACTTGCTAGCAGCACAGAGCCTTGCTGCCAGCTGGTAAGAAGAACCTTGCCTGTACAGTGGGAACACTTGAGTGCTGTGCAGAACTCAGTGTGAACATGTACTGTGTTGGTGTATTAGCTACCATGGTTTTGCATAACAGTAGCTTTGGGACAATTTGGGAGTAGACAGGAAGAGCTGAACCTCTGACAGGATGTGAAGTTTTACTAGAGAAAATTAGCAATATCAATTTTTAAGTAAATCTCACTTAAAGGAATTACTGCTGGAAAATAAATAGCTAATCAAGCAGAGCTTGAAAGATTCACCCCAAGTTCATTTCTGTGTTGCGTGATGGCAACGGCTCAGGTGTATTGAAGACAAGGGGGTCTTTTGTGGAAGCCTTTGTTGAATGAAATGAATATTTGATAATACTGGACTTGATAGGACGTGAGAGTGCTCAGTGCCTTTTTATTAGAAATTGCATAAGTAAAGTCAATTTATGTGATATGCTGTCAAAGAGCAATATGTATATTTACTAAAATTGCTGTTGTCATTCTCTCACAAAGGCACATTCTCTTGTTGTAATCAAAAAGAAATATTAAACAGCCTAAAAGTTGTTCTACCTTGACAAATAGTGAATCTTCTATTACTGTTTCAGGGATTCATAAGGACTTTTTTTTTTTTTTTTTAATGTCTGTGTGTACTAGCTTGGAAAAAGTCACTAAGAACTGTAGGAAATGGAAGGAATTATGGAATCTAGAAGTCTCAAAGTTCTTTTAAATTTTGTATCAGACAGATTTGTTTAACAGAATTAATTTATTTGTAAAATGAAATACAAGAAGTAGTTCTTGTAATGATCATCTTTGCTTCCTTTCAGATCAGTGTTTTGCTCTATGTTCCTTAACTGCAGTAATGTTGATTGTATGATTCTCAGATATTACAAACCACAGAAAACTACCTCAGAGTGGAGGTTGATTCTGGGGGGCTGGATTTTATTTTATTTTTTTCCCTCCTGTTTTCAGAGACTGTGATAGTGTCACTTCTCGTAATAGCTGTGCTGCTGCACTTCGAAAGGCTGTATAGGATGAAACATAGTTGCAGAACCAACTTTGTGGTGCTGTGGCCTACATCTTTAAACTTTTCAGTTGAACTAAACTGTTTAAACAGAACAACAACAATAAATGCATACATTTTCTTCAGTATTTTTAGGTATCTTCTAAAAGTTCTAGTTTCTTACCTCAAGTCCTGCAGAAGTATTTATTTCCAAATATTTATGGCTTGCAGTAGGAAATTCAATCTCCAAATAATATTTGGTTAATTGAGACAGGCATCTATCATTCTTAACAGATATTAAAACATCTTGTTAGTTTATTAGCTTTAAGTTTTACAATTTTGTAAAGGAATTTTCAAATAAAAAAAAAATGGCAAATCTAGTGAATGGCAAGTGAACAATAACTGTTTTAGTCCTGAGTAAATATGTTTGATCTATTGATGCCATTGAAGTACAGTTGGTAAGGGAAACTGTAATAGTGAATTGACTTGTATTTTTCTTGTAGGCATTTAAGAGAGAAAACATCAATAGCAGTAACATCTAGAGGATGCTATGGGCAGGAAGATGAAAGAGGAACACCATGCACTTCAACAAGACGTCGTTCCACACCTCGCAATTTAGTAGGCTTGTCTGCGGGCATGTTCGAGTCTGTGATGGTTCAGGTTCTAAGGCAAGAGGAACAGCTGAGAGCAAAAGAAGAAAAAAGGTAAAAGGAAAAACTATTTTGTTCAGTCCTGAAATAGCCATATCATCTTAATTTAAAAAAAAAAAAAGAGAGAGCTCATCAAGGCTCCCTTACATCACTAAACTTTGTAATGTTCTTTGTCTTTAGTTCATGAATGAGCCGACTTCAGCACAGTGCATCCACAAATAAAGGAATTTGTTTTTGGTTTATCACCTTGTTGAAAAAAATACTAAAGCAGTATAATCTTTAAGGGCGCTATTATTTTCAGATTTTGATACTTTAAATAGTAACTGAAAGCATCCACAGCAATATTTCTGGTTAGCTCAGTCATGATTTATCGTACTTCTTCAGCTGTTTTATATGCAAAAATTGGATTAATAACTACCAGAATGATCACAGAACTAGGCTGTAGTTATGTTTATCAGTGCTTCCCTCTGTGATAGCTGGAGGCGAATTATCTTTGCAAGTGCCATTCCTATTATCTCACCAATGTGGCACTTTGCATTGCCAGTTAGGTAACAAATTTACAGTGTGTACGTAGTAAACTCGGTAGGATTTTGCAGTTTTCAAATCTCTTAAATTTAAGAGGTATGTAATTCAGGCAGTGTTTAATGTTGTTTGTGGTGTGCTTCACTTTGAGAAAATGAAGCTCAGAAACATGTATACCTCAATAGTAATTTGAGAAACAGTTTCTGAATGTGCAGCGTGATGATAACTATTAGCTGTAGTAAGCAAAATGCTTCCAACTTTTTCGAACTTTACAGTTTTAGAGATTTTTCCCATATATAACCAACACACTCTCATTTTGTCGGCCATCATTTTCAACAGATTTGAAGCCATACAGATTGGCTGAGTTGAGTATGAGAGAGTACTTCTTTCCTAGATACGATAGGGTCTTTCTTCTAATCTATCTTATGCTTCACGAAAAGCAAGGATCACTAGGGTTGTTATTTCTCTGCTAGAGTTCCTGTGAGCTGTGTTCATCTTTGTGTTCAAGATATCTGAACTTGGTCACACAGCAATGAAAGAGGACATCCTGATAGGATTTTAGTTAATCCATACAGTCAATAGAACCTGTCTACTCAAGCTTTTTCCTTTCATACACCTGTTTTAACCACATTCCTACAAAACTATAATAATTACTGGTTACATCCAGGTATCTGAATATACTCAAAAGTCCCAGATCCTGTGGGGAGGATGCTCCATGGTATTGATCTTACAGAATCTTCTACAAGAGCAGAAAAAGTTCATAATTACCTTGCCTCCTTGCGCCTTACGATTTTACTCTATGACACTTACTAGTAAGTAAAAACAATGTGTCAGTAAATAGCTGGTTGGATATTACTTGGACTATATTGATGTACTCAAATAATCAGGCTTTGGATATCTTTTCATTCTTTTTCTTATTTACTAACAGGTTGACCCTGTAGTTACTTACACCTCTCTGTACCAGTTGCTTCTCAGCTCACCATAATGCAGGTGTTCAGCAAGTACATTGTGAAGATGTTTTATGAAAAAAGGCTTGGAAATTGTAAGGCCTATAAAATTAGCAGTACATCATTTATATCCACGTACTGTTGACAACATGCATAATTTTCCTCAGTATTTTTTATATATAGATGCGTGTTCTTGCAACACTAAGGTGAGACACCATTTTCCTTCAAAAATGTATTGCAACTTCCGAAGCTTATTTTGGATTATCGATCATGTTGAATATATTCGTACCTGTTGTAAGGAGAAAACAGTTAATCAGCTTATTTTTTAGAAATCTGATACACAAAGCTTAGTACAGAACAGGTACTTTTCAAAAGAGCATTCAAGATTGCAGCCTTGGGTAGCTTACTGGAGTTTTCAGTGCATTCCTTCTAGTTAACCCACGGCAGCATTCCATAGAGCTACAGAGTTTGTCTGTTGGCAGGTGCCCATTTTCTTACTGAATTTGCTTTTCAGTCTCTCTTCATTTTTTGTAATGAAGTTTGCTGAACTCAAATTGTTTACATTTACTTAAAGCTTGTCCTAAATTAGCAATGAAAACTTAAGCAAAAATATGTGATAATGAACAATTATCCACCTGTTTTTCGGGCCACAAAATGTTAATGAAGAATTTATAACTGTTTTAGTGTATTACAGTAATATTTATAGTCTAAACTGTATTCTTAGAAGCAAAGCACTACTTGTTTGGATACAGTTTATTTCACTGATTGTTAATATTGATTGTTTCATTGAGTCTTTTATCACAGTTCTAAAAAATTGAATGTCCAAATCTATTGGTGTAATATAGGCTATCCCATGTCTGAGTATAATTATGAATGAATGTGATGCTCAACTCAGGTGGGTGAAGCATTAAGTTTATAATTTCTAATGTACTGAACTTTTTTTTTTTTTCCTCCCAGTCTTCCTGTGCTGATAATTTTTTCCCATAATATTGTGTGTAATGTGGTAGTGTAATGTGTTTGTGTGTTGGCAAACTGGTTGTGTTTGGACAGGAACACCTGCTGTTTACCCCGTTTGAAAGCAGGCAGTTTGGCATACAAAAAAAAGTACTTACTTTTTGGCTATGCAGCTGACTTGTCAGCATACACATATTTTTTAGCTAATAAGCATCTTATTAACTAAATAGCTTAGACTGTTTAGCTGCCTGAGTTACCTACGTCTAGCCCCGGGTGAGCAAGGTTGCTAATGCTGGAGCCTTGCTATAGAATTCAGCCTTGTGGCTAAAGAAATTGTCAGTTGAGGTCCATATTAATATGTAATTCTTCACTTTAGATACTTCCTCTCGTAAGGTGCAGGAATCTTACGATGGTTTCTGTTGTTTTTGTTGGGTTGTGGTTTTTATTTTTTATAATGAGCCTTTCTTCAGTTGCATGTTTTGGAAGAATATCCCAAGGTGTGATTCTTCTGTTCTTTTTTGTAGTTAATTTTGTAGAGATCCTACTCTGAATCTTTTTGTTATTTCTTATATAAGTATATTTTGTAGATAATTTTCTTCTTTCTTGTTGTCTATCCATTTCTGCACAGTTTATTTCATTTATTTATTTATTTATAACCTCTCCCAGTTGATATGCTTATCATGGTAGATCCAGCTTAGAAGATGCCTTTGTATTTCACTGTTTTGCAGCTGATGGTTTCTGAAAGCACTTTTTTTCCAAGTACAATTGTAAAAACATCTGATTTAGTTTTCCTGTCAACCTTACTTATGAGCTATATTTTGATAAATTGTTCTAATAATCAGAATACCAAATATCTTCTTTGAATTATTAGTTACATTTCTCTGAGGTTCTACTCAGCTGCTTAGTTACATGCTACTTTGGTAGCATATTAATACAGATACTGACTTACATACTAGTTAATAATTGTGGAATTACTATATAATTGGAAATGCCTACCTCTTTAGGGGCACTTAGATACCAAAGCATAGGTACAGTTTCTTACTGAAATAGTTTAAAAACCCTAGCGAATAATAGAAAATGAATTTATTATTTCAATGGGAATTAAGTTTCTGTTTGGCTTTGCATTGTTGAAAATTATATAAGGCACCTCATTGTCTTTATCACCTCTGAAAATGTGGTCCTTAAGTTTCACATGTTTGCTAAAACATTTGAAGAATGCAATTTAGGTTGCAGGCCAATCATTTAAGTTAGTAAATCTTTGAATTAGGTGTATGTATACAGTCTCAATTTTGCCTTTTATGAGGATGTTGTGAGCAAGGAATGAACTGGGTCCTATGGAAAAATACTGAATATGTGATAATGTGATGGAAGACTCTACGAGTGTAGAATTAAGGTAACAAAGGCATCCCCATATTTGCGTCCTCCTAACCACTAAATGTTAATTTAATTTAGAATAATGCCAAATATTGCTATTTTGCTTTTAGCTTACTAGTTTGTTTTTTAAAAGAGTGTTTGGAGAAGCCAATTATTGTAGAATTAAAACAACTTTTTGTACCTTGCCATCCAAGTTTGAATGTGTTACCTTATAGCATAAAGCAGGACGTTAGCCATGTTTGGAGCTGTCAGACAAATAATATGGATTCATAACTGAAAAGAGTTATGAAAAGTGATTCAACCTCTTAGTGGTTTTAGGAGTAAGTGGGGAAAACGTGTATCTATAATCTTGCCTCCTTTCATATCCAAATGAAATTTGTTGCGGGTGAGAATTAATTAGCTGTTGAGATGTGTCCACTGGCTTAAGGTAGAAAATGGTAAGAAATGTGGGGAGTTGTATCTGGACTCTGTTTTAGGTAATCCCTCTACTTGGGGAGCATGACTGCTGAGTTTTAAGGTCAGGTACTATGCTTTTATCCACTCAAGAGCTGCAAAACAACTGCTGCAGACGTGTTCCAAGAATATTTTTTCTTCTGTTCATCTTGGAAATGTCAGCCTGACCTTAGGATAGTTTGTGTTATTATTATAAACACAGTGTAAGTCTGCAAACATATTCCTGATAAATGTAAATAAAAGTAGGAAACAACAGTTACTTAACAATTGCTGTCAGCATAAAAGCCAAATGTTTGTCCAGAGGATTTTTCAATGTAAGGATGTTTATCCTGCTAAATATCAAATGTTTTTTTCTCTCTCCCCCCTCACCCTCTTTTTTTTAAGGTGCTCACTTCACCTATGCAAGTAGTATTGTTGACTTTACTGGTTTATACACCTAAAATGGCAAGTGAGATTTCTGTCTTTAGGTCACATCCATTATATTTTTAAATCAGTACTGCAAAGCGGGATTTTGCCTTTAGATACCATTAGTTATATGGTTTGTTTAGTAATGTACTGGGAGAGTGAAGCTGGGAATTTACTGACCTATTTGCATTTTAGTTTTGTTTTACATGAATCCATCTTAAGCATTGGATTGGTACATAAATAACAGGGATGCACATAAGTGGTATTAAAAATTTCTGACCAAGTTTTCGTAATGAGTCACTTGAATTTTAATTATTTGTAGTAGATAAAACTGTTAGTGGAATCTTTCTGTTATATGTCACTTTAAACACACAGAGGATGGAAATTTTTATAGTTTGTGGTCATGGCATATTTCTCCTGCATGATACCAAAATGTGGACCAATCTAGCTTTATCACACTGCTTGAGACTGACATATTTAGACGTTACTTTGAGGATATGCTTACTCTTCATGCTAGAAACCACTGGTAGGTTCACATCAGAAGAAGGATTTTAATATACCATTATTCTTTGGTTGCATTTGGAAAGTGTTGCTGCTTTAAATGGATACATGACCTTTATTTGATACTTACATATGAAGAGAAGTAATTTGAGGTTAGCAATCTGAAAATGAGGATGTGAATTCCAGTATTAGTTCACATCAGTGATATGTACAGGTGACTGTTTCTAGCAGTGGTCAGTGATAAAAGCTTTAGAGGAAAAGATACGAGAAATTAGGCTGCCCAGGGAAGTGGTTGAGTCACCATCCCTGGAGGTCTTTAAAAGATGTGTAGGTCTAGAGCTTAGGGATATGGTTTAGTGGAGGACTTGTTAGTGTTAGGTCAGAGGTTGGACTCAGTGATCTTGGAGGTCTCTTCCAACCTAGACTATTCTGTGATTCTGTGAAGTTTTGGAATAGCTCTGGAAAAAAAAATCCTGTAAGTACAGATGTATGCTAATCCTATCTGCTCTGGTCATGCCTTGAGGCAAAAATGTTTGTTTACCATTTAAACACGGAAGTAAAATTCCTCCTATTACTAGTAATCCTTGATACTGTTACAATTAACGCAGATTTGTCACTTTGGAATTAAATTAATGTATCCTGTGTTCTAGTAAGTTAATCGCCTTTAGCTTACTATCTGAAGTGGCAGCATTTTTTCCTCTTAAACTTGTTGCTTTTGAATGTCATGATGTATTTGTAAATAAAAGTAAATAGGAGTGCTCAATTAGTCTTTTCATATTAGTTTTGTATATTGCTGTCATGTTTCCTCTTGCTAGTGTTTTGTATAGAGTCCGAGATTTTTCAGAAGTTTTACGGGACTCTGATCACCAATAACGTCTTTTTCTGAATACCCACTATTTCTGCTCTATCCTTTTTTAGATAGGGGGACCAGTACTGAATACAGTTTTTCAGGTGAGGGCAAACCATTTATTAATGTAATGTTTTATTTCTAGTGTTATTTTCCATCACATTCTTCATGCATCCTAAAATTTGTTTCCTTTTTGACCACCATTGCACACAAACTAGTAACAATCTTATTCCTGGGAGAGAAATTCACATTGTTATGATTGAATCAAGCACTTAAGTTAGGCATTCATATTTGTATACTGAAGAAGGGAGTTAAAAGGTAGGTGACATGACACAAGCCACAGGGCAATAATTTGAAAGTAAGTTACCTGGCATTTGTTTTAAGAGATTTTTATATGGGTAGGTGACTACTAAAATACTGGTTTTTGGTAATACTGAATCCTGGCAAAAAGGAGAAATGTGGGGACTAAAGTGGATATGTGCTAAAAATAGAAAAATTAATGAATAATTCAGCACATCCATGCTGTTGCTATCTGATAGTTTTTCTTATGTTTTCCCCTTTCTAAACCAATGGTGATGAGAAGTAGGAGTCTGTGATTTCCCATTTTGGTGCAGTGGTGCATTGTATAATACAAAACTAAATGAAAATTCTGTGTATTGTCTTCTTTATTACCTTAAGATGTTTGTCATGCTGTAGTTCTGATCTGTTTTTCTTCCCGTTTCTTTTAATCCACCTGATACCTGAATTTTTGTTAACTTTCTCCCAATAGGATGAGAGAGCAAGAAAGAAAAGAAGCAGAAGAAGCTAGTCAGAAAGAAATAGAAGAATGGGAAAAGTCACTTCTTGCTCAAGCAGCACCTACAAGGATGGAGACAATGTGGGAGATACCAGCTATTGGTCATTTCCTTTGTTTAGCACAACAGATTTTAAACCTACCTGAAATAGTGTTCTATGAATTGGAACGTTGTCTTCTGATGCCTCAGTGTAATGCTTTTTTATCTAAAATAATGACTTCTTTGTTAAGTCCTCCTCATCGCAGATCGACATTACATCGCAGGCCAACACTTTCTTACAGGACTTGGGAAGCAGCACTCAGACAGAAAGTCCAACACTGGTATAATGTTGTAGGGCAGACTGATAATCCTAATAGCTCTGCAGAAAAACTTGGATTGTGTCCCCAGTTTTTTAAAGTCCTTGGAGAAGTTAATCCCTTACAGGAGAAACCATTTCATGAACTACCATTCTACCAAAAAGTGTGGCTGCTAAAAGGTCTCTGTGATTTTGTGTATGAAACACAAAAGGATGTTCAGGACGCTGTTCTAGGACAGCCTATCCATGAATGCAGAGAAGTAATTCTTGGTTATGACTACTTGGAGAATGCTTATGTTCATTTTCCACAGTTCTGTGGTGCAGATGTTCGGATTTACAAACAAAAACCTTTTCGGGCTCCTGAATTCCCATCTCCTCCCATCAAAGTAAAAAGAGTGCCACGTATTAAAGTGGAGAAAGCAAAACATGAATATTTAAGGAAAAGCAATGGGGATGTCAGCTGTGGTGGTAGAGAAGAGCTGCTACCTCGTTCCAAGACAGAAGCAGGGAAATGTGTGGATTCCACTGTTAGCTGTCCAGAAAAAGATAAACATTTAGATAGCTTTAGTGTCACTACAGAGATTAAGATTAACTGTGAAATGAAGACCTCAGGAGACAGTGACATCAAAAAAACTGATTGTTATAAAGAGAACCTGAGAAATTTAATTAGTTCAGGAGAGATTGTTGGCATGGCTGGTGACTTAAGTTCAGGAGAAAGAAAGCCTGCAGAGAATGGACAAGGTTGTGCTGAAATGGCCAGAGTAACAGTTGAGATCAGTCCATTCAAAGAGAACATGCTGAAAGCTTGTCAAATGCTTGTCAATGGCACTCATAATGACAACCAAGAAATAGATTACCACAAATCTGGTAAAGAAACAGTGCTGGAGAACTCACTTCAAAATAGTAAGAAACTAAGTAAGTTGCGGGCAAAAAAGAAGAAAAAGAAAAAAAAGAAGTTGAAGGATATTCTAAATGAAAATCTACAGAAAAAAATTGATGACTTGCAAAGAAGGCGTGAAGTTCATCTTCATACATTCAAATCTTACAAATCTGAGATCCAGAGCAAGTTGTTCATAATCAAAAAGAAAGCAAAACACAAGAAGCACAAGTCTGGTAAGCTGACACTTTTTACCCATAATAAAAATTAGGGGGATACTGATTTGTTTTGAACTTTCCTTAGCAGATTTGTCAGTATTTTGTTTTGTGAAATGGGACAGCATTATTGTGAGGTGTTGTTCAGATACTAATTTTAGTGTGACTGCTTCCCATTCAATAACACAAGAATATAAAACAGGCCCATCAGGTAATTAAATTGTGATTTATTTCTATAATTTATCTAGAGAGAACATAACTCATTGGAAGAGTTTGTATTACAAAACATATTTAGGAGAATGAATCTGATTAGCTTCAGAGAGTAGCATGAAGTTATTCTATACTATGTTATATCAAATCAATTTTGGCAATATTCTTCCCCTTTCTGATATTACTACTTTCTACATTTCTCTGTAACTTGGATAGTAATTGCATGAGATCATGATTCTAAAGCTGTTACTGCTAGAGCTGTGCAGTCTTAGGTCACCAAACAATACTGCATTGACTGTGCACCTGATAGTATTTCTGCTTAGTCAAACAACTGAGATTAAAATGCTATTTGCATAAATTCTCTATGACAGATGTGGACAGTATCTTGTTAAGTGTTTTAGGTGGGTGATACATAGTCCAGATTTCAGTTAACTTTAAAACAATCTTAAAATAGTAAAATCACAAAGTTGTTGAGTCAGTTGAAATTGTCTGTTAGCTGCTGTGTTTTTGATGTCATGTGAACCACCGTAAAGCTTCATCTGCTATCCTCTTGAGTCATAGTCTAAGATACCTGTTTAAGGTTTTACCAGATTGCTTCAAACGCTGTATTTTAGCATGCAGCAGGCCTGGTTTCTGAACAGTGTAGACCGGAAGGTGAAATACTGTTTTTTTTAGCTGTGAAACAGACAAAAGCAAAAAACTGTACTTAAAAAGAACATCTTGTAAAGAATAAGAGAATTCAGTGAACTGTTGGCAATGCATTTTAGCTAGAGCTTGAGTGGAAATTTAACGAAAGCAGGTTATATTTTAGATGTCAAGTATTTGTGCAGAATACCCAAACAGCTGTTTTACCATCTAAATCATAAATTCCTCCTTCCAAAAAATGTCAATGCCCACATATAAACATAAATTTTAAGAGTTACAATTTATTTTCAAATATGTAGTATTTAGCAAAAGTAATGTATTTTGCATTCAATTTTGTGACTATTAGCTCTCCAAATGTATTACTGTTTTTGTCTTAAAAACAGACAGCAAAATAAGTAACAATCCAAACTGCAAGAAAGAGCCTTTTCATTTAGAGAACTATTATAAGGGAAAAAAAAAAGGGAGGGGGACCATTTTTTTATGAGAAAGTATTTAAATCATGTCTTATTTTCTGTTGCATGCTTAAAAATCTACTTTCTATGAATTATGCAGTGCTGAGAACAAATGGAATGTTTATTTTTTTTTGATAGACTATGTTTTGAAAGACTCCTACTGTTAGCAAAACAATGTCGTATTTGGAAGTAGCTTTTGAAGTTAATTGATAGAGGTGAGGTTTACTGTGATAACTGTTTTTTTATGTCATTTATAAAAATATGAAAGGTTCAAAAAAGGTTCCTGTTTTATTCGGTCTTATTACTTGTTACACTTAATAGCATGTTAGCAGAATTCTTTTATAGTTACAAGTTGTTTTTTTATTAAGGATGAAGGAAAAAATGTTGAAGTGCTATTAGATGAACTGTAAATGCCAACATGACTTTAAAGAAATGCGTAATTAACAGTTCTCGCAGAACAAATGTATTCATATGTCTGGTGTATATTCAATGATGTAATTTCTAAATATTTTCTTATTTTAAGTTCTAATTTGTGGTCTCTAACATTAAAGAACTCTTGGTCTTGAGTAGATCAAAAACTTAATCTTGCACTTCTGGTGGAAACTATAATGCTCACTCTAATATAGTGAATAGCAATTCCTGAGACAGGTTTTTCAGTTCTAATTCCTGTCTTTAGCTGATACTCTCTCAAAAGAGAACCTTCTTCCAGTGAGTTTTTGTTTTTGTATGCTGTGTTTGGTGCACTGGATAGTAAGAGTAGAGATGGAAATCCCTGGCTTTTCCTTATTCCTTATATATATTTACCAGTATAGCTAGAGCTTCGATGTTACAGTATTTTAATTCCAAGACTTATCTAAAGTTGGTCTAATACTCGACTGTAATGGAGGTGATTTATCCTATTATTGTTTTTGTGCTTTATGCTGGGTTTCATTAGAAAGTATTTTCATATTCACATTTCACACACTTTACACCACAAAAACTATGCGAGTTAAAACAGTTGTTCTTCCAGTTGTAATGTGTGTCTTTTTCATGAATGAAGAGTAAATTCAGTAATAGGATGCTATGTGCTTTTGTTTTTCCAATTCCATATTTTGTTGTAAGGAGCTTAATGTCACGAGGGGTGACTTAATGCAGGAAACAATTCCTGTATATTTTTAAGTTTCTGTAACAGTAGACCAGTATCTACTGAGAAATAATGCAGTTAGTCATCTGAGCTTAGGTTTTAATTATACATATTTTTGTTGTCAGAGAACACTGTGGGTGTAGAGTTACTCCCTTTCATTGTCACTTTCAGACAGGAAGAAAAGTGTGTTAGTAAAGGAGGAAATCCAAAAGAGTTAAGCAAAGCTTTCTGCCATACGTTCTAATAGTGTTGGTGTGGAGTTTTGCTACCTTAACACAGAGCTCTTGTGTCAATGAATGACAAATGATGGAGATTCCTCTTCTCCACTTTGACTTTTCCTGTCTAACGACTTGATATGCTGTATAGTCCAAATTTATGCTGACATGGCATCTTTGTTTCCATTCCAGTGGAGAATGTGAGACATTGTTTGTCATCTGTAGGTGACAGGCACTCCTGAGCATGATATGAAAGGTCCTGCAAATTTGATACTCTTTTATCTCTTAATCTTTGGGGGATTTCTCTTGTTGTTCTGACCTTGATCGAGGAAAATTTTCCCAGGGGATTACAGATCTATGTGAAGTTTACCTTTCTGTGCTTTTGAAATCTCCATTAGTCCTACATGTATTAGGGTGAACTGGATAGGAGAGGATTAGATTGGAGGAATGAACTCATGATAATGCCATGCAACAGAAATTGCTTCTTACTGTTTTGTCATTTTTAAGATTAAATAGTATTCCTCAAAGCTCTTCTAAAACTTTATTTTCTTTGACAATATCCTTTCAGTGTAGAACAGTGAAAGTGACTTGGTAAACCTGAATTCACAAAAATACTGATTTAAATATGCTCATAGCTATCATTGCTCTTTTCTGCCTCTCATACTTTTAAGGAACATAGTACAGATCATGAGAAATGGGAAAGGAACGTGTTTCCTTAATTTTTGACAAGGTATTTTTTTGGGGGGGATTTTCTAAGGCAGCTAAATTTGAATTACAGTTCATGCTTCAATTAACATGATTGCCAAATTACTGACTTGCTGTAGCAGTGGTAAGGGATACCCAAAACATGGCGTTTATGAATATAGATTGGCAGGGTAGGTTTTAGCTGAAAACTTCCTGTAACTACTGTGAGCAAAACTTTGTGGAGAACATGACCATGTTTTAAGTGTTGCCACAGATATGGTACTTCTTTACAAGTTATGAAATGGAAGATGTAATCGTGTTATTGAATCTGTATCTTTGATACCAGGCTGTGATTATTTCTGTGCCAGTATTCTGAGTCAGTGCTGCAGAGTAGTGCTGAATATGAGGTGATGTATAATCAAAGTCTAACCTCAGTATAGATAAGAGTGTTTAGTGCTCTGAAGTCAGACTTTGACTTCCCACATCTTCACACCCAGAAGGTAATAACATTCTTCTGGGAAGCTCAACGTTTGTCTTACTGTACGTGTAGACAAGGAATGAAAAGGCATCCAAAGAGCAAACATTCTTATCTTTCAAGAAGGTGATGAGTTATAAATGATTGACAAGTGAATGTCTGTGACAGAAGGACAGACTCACGAGGGTAGTTCCGTAAGCAACTAGCATGGTGGACATCCATTTAAAATAGATGTTATTACTGGATTTGGGATGAATTAGGATGTAAAACATGATTTGGATGGTGTTGATAGTAATAGGCTTGTTGGATCTTGACAGCTATGATGAAGTAGATCATGGGGAACAGCAAAGTTCGCGGTGCAAGGCACAATGTAAAAGCACAAGAATTTTAACTGTGTACCTGAAACAGGGATTGGATGAAATTCAAAACATGCAGAGGGTTGAGAAAACAGGAGGGATGACAGGCTGCTTTGATATGCCTGAAGTAGATGTTGAAGTAAGTGTAATTTCAGTCTCTTATATTCCAGTTGGTGTAGAAAACCCCAATATAACATATATCTGCTGTAATTTTAGCAAGGTCTTGAAAGACTATCATTTAGAAGAACCTTAATGAAAATTCTATACCCTATACTTGTTCTCAAAAAGGTTAAGAGCAATCTATCTCTTTAAACTTTATTTTACAGTATTTTTATTTAATTGGAGTATTTTTTTTTCCAAGTATTTGGGTATATTTTTATTTATTTTTAAAGTTTTGTGTATGAGATAAAGCTCTACCTGAATGCGAACGAATCAGTTTAACCGCCTGGCAACAGTTTTGTGGTATGTGGTATACTGTCCTTGGGGTTTGTCTTCATCTTTGTCTTCAGAGTGGAAAAAAAATTGTTGTAATGGTGTCTTGCCTCTGTATCTGGAACATCCCATTAACAATGTTGAGAACTTTAAAGGAGGTGTTCTACAAATACTTGTGGTTTCTTTTCCTTTGCAAGTTGTAACAGTGTTCTTGATGCATCAAGCCACAGTGTCTGTCAACTTTACTAAACCTGAAAACATGTACAATTGGGTTTATGTTCTTCCATTGTTCTTCCAAATTCCATTGTTCTGTAAGTCAACATTGTTAATGCACTTGTTCAGACCTGCATTGCTGTTTTAACTATATAAAAGCATATGCAAGGTCAGTGTGCAAGATTCAGAAGTCTGTAGTAATGCTTCATTTTCCAGATCATTGTGTGTTACGTTTTATGAAAGGAGAGATGCTGGGGTCAAGATAGAAGATTAGGAGAGCAATAACAAAGCAGGATATGTTCAGATCTTGCCAGACATTTGAAAGACATGATATTTCTTACAAATTTGGAAAGAGGAAAGCTCTTCCTGTTTTATTGATTTGGGAACAGTGGAGTTGCGTCTGGAATGCAATGAAGAAGCAGGAATTTTTGCAGTTTAACATTAAAGCTATCTTTCTTCTTCAGGGGAAGTAAGACTGCTGCATATGCTGCAAAAATTGCATTACTACTCTATGATGTTGTCATTTTAGAATTTGAAGCACTGCCTGACATCTTAAAACAGGAGCCATAAGGTCTCAAGCATTCATAATGAAGTTCTACACGATCTTCAGAAATATTCCCATTTTCGAGTCAAGATGATTTACATTATGATAAGTATATAGGGGTTGTATTGCTCTTACTGAGGTAACTTACAAATGTCAAGAGCATTTCCAAGAATTTTCTCAGAGCTGGCTAAAGGGCTCTTTTCTAATAAAATCTTGATTTCCAGTAAATCTAAGAACACAAGTGTTCAAACAGCATACTGTTTAAAAGCAATAAATATAAAAGATCTGTGGATGTGAACTTTTTTTTGGTTGGAGTGCTCCTGTGGAAGACATCTTTTCCAACCTCTGTGGTCTGGTAGGGTCACCCAGAGCAGGTTGTCCAGGACATTGTCCAGGTGGATTTTGAGCATCTACAAGAGGGGAGAATCCACAACCTCTCTGGCCAACCTGTGCAAGTACTCGGTCACCTGCACAGTTTAAAAAAAATAATTTACTGATGTTCAGGCAGAGTCTCCTGTGTTTCATTTTGTGTCCACTGCCTCTTGTCCTGTCACTGCACACCACTGAAATGAGCCTGGCTGTGGTTTTTTTTTGCACTATCACTTTAAGGATTTATATACATTGTTAACATCTCCCCTGACCCTTTTCTTCTGTAGGCTGAACAGTCATAGCTTTCTCAGCTTTTCCTCATAGAAGAGGTGCTTCAGTCCCTCCATCTCTGTGGCCCTTAATTTGACTCTCCATGTCTGTCTGGCCAGCACTGGCCCACATATTCCAGGTGCAGATTCACCAATGCTGAGCAGAGGGGAAGGGTGACCTTCCGCCACCTGCTGGCAACCATTTGCTGCAAAGGCAACTTGTTTCCTGTTCAGCTGGGTATCCGACAGGAACCCCAGGGCCTCTTCTGCCAAGCTGCTTTCCATCTGGGTGCCTGGGGTTGTTCCCCACCAGATGCCAGTCTTTGCACTTCTCCTTGTTGAATTTCCTGAGGTTCCCGTCAGCCCATTTCTCCAGCTGTCAAGGTCCCTCTAGGTGGCAGCATGACCTGTGGCATGTTAACTGCTCCTCCCAGTTCTGAGAGTACACCACGGCCATCATCCAGATCGTTAATGATGATGTTGACCAGTATTGTCCCCAGCATTAACCCGTGGCGTGTACCACCAGTTCCTGGCCCCCAAGTAGACTTTGTTCCACTGGTCACCACCCTCTGGGCCTGGCCATTCAGCCAGTTTTCAGTCCACCTCACTGTCTGGCCATCCACCCCACAAATCAGCAGCTTGTCTCTGAGGACCTTCTGGGAGGCATTGTCGAGGGCCTTCCTGAAGTCCAGGTCGACAATATCCACTGCTCTCCCCTCATCTGTGAAGCTGGGCATTTTGTTGCAGAATTTTATCAAGCTGGTCAAGTGTGAATCCCTGCTGACTGGATTGTTAGATGAGGAAAAAACTGATGAGGGAAAATCAGTAACAATCAGTCTTAACTATCAGTCAGAAGTCATCATATCTCGGAATTAAGATTAGAACAGATGATAGCTCAAAACAGAAGTAAGTCATTGAAGTTGTATTTCTTCTGCTTCATTCACTCTGATCACCATTAATTTAGAATTTTAAATTAAAGAGCAGTGATGTAAAAATTGTTCACTTTTGAGTTATTTTTTAAAATTTATTCTGTTTTTGTTTTTTTTTTGGTTTGTTTGTTTGTTAAATACTGTCTTTAACTAAGGACTTGAGTGACACATGAAACCAGGAATACATTGTTTGAAGCAGTATTTCAATGAATGCCCTCCCGTAGAACAATCAGGTACTTTGAAATCTACTTTTCAGAGAACAGCATTTATTTCATATTTACTTTATTGCTTTCAGCTACCTCTGTTACTGACTTATGCTGATACTCAATGTACAGGTTTCCTTCATCATTCTTCAAACTTCAAAACTTGCCTAGTGGACAGGTATCTAGTATCTAAGTTAACATATCCAAGTTGTCTAGTGTCCAAGTTAATCTTAGTTGTGTGCTTAATAGTTTCCAGCTTCTAGGGGTGAGCAGGGGCTTGCTCTGTGGGAGAAAAAAAAAAAAAAAAAAGGTATTTTCCTGCATTCCTGCCACAAGATGGAGTTTGTTTTCATTAAAAACAACAACAAAGGGTGCGATAGCTAAAGTGTTACACAACTGCACTGTCCTTTATTGTAGATTGAAAGCATATTGACAGTGTACTTGTTTCCGTTTGATATTCAAGTCATTGTGCCAGCAGGTGAAGTCAGGAAATGTACCAATTCGGCTTTTGTGCTGTGATGCTACCAGACCCGTTGTTTGGTATCACATCATTGGAGAGAAATACTATCTCAAATTCCTAGAGAGTTTTTATTTTCTATCCGTAAATAACTAAATTGTAGTTTAATTTAGGTTAATATGTTGCTGTTTGCTTGAAAAAGAAGATGTTTGTTTGTTTTTCCCCTTCATCCTCTGGTAGGGAATGAAATGAGTCCTCATTAGTTGCACATTCTTGATTTGTTCACTGAACACGGAAGGGCAATTGCCTTAGATGTCAGTAGTTGCCCCTTCCCTAATCTCACAAATGGCTTAGCTCTGTCTATACTGGAAATGGTATACAAAGAGCTGATCCTCTCCTGCGGTGTGGGAGGGAAAAAGAGATGAGTTGCAACTTCTGTCCACGGTATGATGTCTCATATCCTCTTTCCCTCTGAACTGAAACCCAAGTGAGATATGGAACCTGTAGCAAGAATCACAGTGGAGACATAATTAGTAATCATGGCACACTTAAATCTTTGTAGTGGGTGAATAAAAATTTATACAGGAATAATGTAGGCTGACACTTCCTAGCTTTAGAATGCTTTGTAGCAAAGTAGATGCATTTGTAGCAAAGTAGAATTATTTTAATATAGTATTGATCTGTATATATTTGAATACAAATCAGTCTTCCTTATTCAGTAATGATATGGTATAATTCCATTAAGGGGAAATAAAGCTTTTTTTTATTATTATTATTTTAAAAGAAGTGCTGACTTTATTTGAAATTGAACTTTATATGAAAAAAATGCAGTACAGTGTTAATCTTCATTGCAAGTATTGCCATGTAGCAGAAACAGGAATAAGAATACACTAATATCTATTTAGCAATCTTTATAAAACATTTATTGAGTACTTGTCCAAATAAGTATTTCTCTACCACACAAAAAATAACTTGTAACTGTTGGAATGGGAGGGCATTGTTAGTGCCTCCAGATGGTAGGTGTAACAGTAACTTCCGTTATATAGTTACAACTACTGAAGGAGAAGACCTCCTCAGTATTTCAAGATCATCTTCAGTCTTCTTATTTCGGTTTGGGAAACTCTTGATTTATTTTGATGGAGAGTGTTTTTATCATTTCATCCTTAGGTGATTAGGGAGAAGTGTAAACAAATAGATTGGGTGAAAGCATTGTCTGATTTATGTTCCATCTGTGCAGTGCAGCCTTGAGTTACTGATTGCTATGCATTTGTTACTAATGTGTGTGTACCCTGCAAGGCAGTCTTTTAAAAAGCCACCAGCATAGAAAAGTTGGTTGGTAGGAACCTCTGGAGGTCACATAGTCTGGTTCCTTGTTTAAAGTACTACTGTCACAGATGCCAGATCATGTCAGCTGTGACTTTGACTAGCTATGTCTTGAAGACCTCTAAAGATAGAAATCTATTTATTGAGCCACTGTTCCTCTGTTCCCCTACGAGAATTTTTATACTGAAATGACTGGACATTCAGTCAAACTGCCCAGAAAGGCTATGGAGTCTCCCTCCTTGGAGATCTTCAAAATCTGCTTGGACACAGTTCTGGGCACCCCACTCTCAGTGTCTGCTTGAGCCGGGGAGGTTGGACCAGATAACCTCCAGAGGTGCCTTCCACCCCCAACCATTCTGTTATTTTATGACTACTTTATTTCTGTGTAGAACTATTGTTGAATGGTTTCTAACTTAAACTTAGTAAAAGCATGAGACTGAGAGGTGGGAAAAAGGAAGGGTATCCTGGGTCAGTACAGGTAACCTGAAGAAAGGATGCGTATCAGCTTCTTTATTAGGATTATTTATTTATTTATTATTTATTTATTTGTTATTTCTTTGTTGTTATGTTTTTCTGGCTCTGATTCTTTTCAGCAATTAAATTTGTACATTAAGTGTGCTCTGAAAGGTACAGTGAGCTATGGTTCAAAATACATCTAGCTGCTCTGAGTAACGTTACTTCGTTGAAGTGAGTCATTTAAGCCTTACCTAGGTTTATGGGCAAGAAAGCTCCAGCAGATTTCAGTGGAGTGGTTTGAGAAATTGCTGCTCACAGGGTGCCTGTTCAACCCCTTACTCTCCATAAAGGACTGGTGATTTAGCTTAGTGACTGCTCTGTGGAGGTAGGGCTGATGTGTTTGGCCATGCTCCATGTGACAGGGCCAGTACTAGGCAACTGGTGGAGGCTGACATCCCTTGCCATTGCTGTTTTTGCTGCACACACCTGCTTGTTATTTTACAATCTAAACTCCAAGATCTCAATAGATGTTTACTGTGGAAATCTAATTTTCATAATTTTATTAAAAGACTTTCCCACTTAAAAGTATTCAAATTCGCTTATTTGTAGATACCAAAGTTAGTCTGGAAACTGGACACAGGTGAGTTTATCCGAGAAAGTACTAAGTAAAAGTTTCTTTAAATCCTTACTTTATCACCTTTGTTTTGTTTTGTTCTATTTTGGAGCAAAATTTTCATTTAGAATTTGGTGAATGAGGAAAACCAGGGATTACTTCTTTTTTTTTTTTTTTTAAGAGCTTATCAATACTATTGCTATAACTTTATTTTCTTTTGAATTTAAATATGTTATTTTATAAGGATGTTATTAAGAAGATGAGTTTCTTGAAGTTAGTTTACTGTATATATATATTCTTTCTAGTAGTGCAAATATATGTTGTGTTATTTTTGGTTGTTGTTTTGTGATATGTGCTAGCTCCACAGGACATCTGGTGTGTATAAAGTGGGAATGAGACAGCAGTGCTACACTCTACAGGTATATTATTAGTTCACAGAGGATGTCATCTAGGGAACTAATTGTGTGGGTCTTATGGTACTTATATTCTACTAGCCATACTTTGATAATGTATAGATTGAGCTATATTTAATTTTTTTACCCCTTTTCTAAAAATACTTTTTTTTTTTTTTTAAACCCTGATTCAGATTACACTGTAGATTGGGCTCAACTTCCTTGTGCTTCTAATCAGCTTTTCTGTTCTTCTTGTTCTATCTGTTACCCCATATCTTTCCTATTGCATGTACTTCAGGTGTTGCTGCAAAGGAAGAAATATTTACTTAAGCTTTTGGTTATTAATTCTTCATTTTTCCACTGTTTCAGAAGGGAGTGCTGGGGCAAAGAGAGAACCCATTTCTGTTATCTACACTACTTTTTTCAAACTACAATGCATCATACAGCACCTGAAGCTGAAAATATATTTGTTTTAAAATGGTATATTGAAAATACTGAAATAAATTTTAATTTTAATTTTAATCATATTGAGATTAAAATTATTTCTTTAAAGACGAAGCAAGATGGTCTGGCAGCCCCGTGTTTTTATTTCTTCACGTTCTTGCCAGATAACATTGTTTTATGGTGTTAAGTAACCACCATATGTCCAGACTTCTTTCTCAGTCAGTTTGTCAAGAAAGTTTGTATTAGATGTCTGTTTTAGTTCATTTAATGAACAGCATTATTCTTAATCATAGCAAATATGTTTTGAATGCAGCTGATTCCTTAAAATATGTAATCAAAATGTTGATGTTTCATTTTTTTCATGTTGTCAAAATGTTTGGGTCATTGTTTTAATAAAACGTTTCTTTATTTTTATCACTTCTCCTGTAATGTGAAGACTGTGATCACTTATTTTTGGTAGTTGAGGGCTCTTTAAATTTTGTTACGTGTTCAGTATATGGAGTTTCAAATCAGGATTGATACAAGGAGTCCATCTAGCCCTGTGCCCTGTCTTAATAGTGTTTTATTTCAGATTCAGGTACAATGTTCAGGAAACCTCACAATGTAATAAGTGGGAAATAAAAATTTGATTCCTCCCCTCCCCACCATATTGGTTAATGATTTATTTTTTATCTTGAGATATGAAGAATTTCTCAATGTGTTTTGTTTAATTATAATGTATAATTGTGTGTGTATGTACGTACATCTTTGCACACACAAGCGAGCGTCTATTAGGAAAAAATGTAATTCATGCCTATTTTTCATAAGTACAAATACCAAACCTGACTTTATTTGTGTTAAAGCAAATAGTCCGTGATGATTCTGTTTGACAATTAAATCAGCATAGTTTGTATGACTCCGTAGGTTTTTAATTACTGCTTAGGACTCCAGAATGTGAGTATCGGCATAATCTCATGGTGATGGTTTTAATCTAAATGAATAGGTCACAGTTTGCCATAAGAATGTAGAAATAACTGTAAGAATCTCCATTATCTTATAAGAATCTTCATTATCTTGAGTTTATATGAGACTGGGTGATGCAGCTGCTTGTTTTGAGAAACGTGGGTAATCTGTTGTTAATCCTGGTCCTTCAGGCAGTTGATCACTTGCTTTGTCTTTAGGAATTTTTGTTGTTACATCCATATATAGCATAATATAGCATAACTAGATTGGAAGGACCCTAGGAGGAAGGTGTTTTTTTTTTTAAAAAAAAAAAACAAAACAAAACAAAACAAAAAACTTTAGGCTTTCCCGCTACCAGAGTAACCATATCAGTAATCTGATTTCGTTGGTAACTAGCATATCCCTTTAGTGATTTCTAGATATGGCTTGCGCTTTGAGGGTTTTTTTTGCTCTAACATACAGAGGTCCCAGACCCTAATATGTAGTTCACTTTGCAGTGTCAGAGAACATACCTTGCAGGTAAGATATTATATTTCTTAAGTTTGTGGTGTAACTTCTGGATTTTGCTTGTTCCAGAACACTGATGTGAATGCTTATTCTGTGAATTAAATTTCTTGCAATGTTACCTTATTTTTTCAGTGGTGTATTATGAGCATTGTAATGGATTTGTTCTTTTTCTTTATTCTTTTTTTTTTTTTTTTTGAGAAAAAACTTCCCCACAGGTACTTGTAGTTTAATGTTTGCTTTTGCTGCGTCTAGTTCTGATTCGTCATGTTTACGTGACTCACCATCAGCCATCTGTTAGTTACAGTTTAACTTTAAAGTCTGTATGTAATTTGGTTTTATTAATGAAGTACAACAGCATTATGAAGCTTTTCTCTTTTAATCTTAAAAGGAAAAAAATCGGTATCTAAAAAAGCAATCACAAAGAAGAGGAAAGGTGTCACAAAGTCTGCCATACCAGAATTTCAGGTAAATGATTTTAATTTTTGTTTTAAATTCTTGAAAACTGAATGCCTATATATTAAGTCCTTTACTGTCTTACACAACTTGGAAATCCTAATCAAAGGTAAATTTCCCTTTTCCAGATTGAAAGGTTTAATTTAATAATGTTTTTAAACATGCATTTCACATTTTCTAAATAGAAAATATTTCAGCATTTTTTATTACATGCATCTTACATAGTGTTTCACAGTATTGTTTAAAATCCCAGATAAATATGATGCAGGACAAAACATGGAAAACCAGTAGTTGTTCATGGAATTAATAAGGTAGATATAATTTTCCAGGATAAAATTACTTGTGTTATTTTTTGTGTTGTTGTCATTGTTTTTGTTTTGTTTGTTTGTTTGTTTTTAAGATGGTGTTTCATTGCGATCCTTGAATTGGATTCTAGCTTAATTTACTGAAGGATTTGAAAAAAAATCTGTATGTTCATGTGTTCATCCTGTTAGTAACTTTTACCTCTTATCTGCACATGACCTTTAGACCAGAGAGCACTATGCAGAGTGGTAATTATAATAATGTGTTTTTTATGGTACTGTAACAGAAGTATTAAAGTACCTAAGTTGTAAGTCACCATTTATGTGTGCATACTTGCTTGAATTGAAGTTCTCATTTGGTTTTAAGAATATCCTTTTATACAACTTTTTTTTTTTTTTTTTCAGAAGGTAATCTGTGCTTTTCTGAGTCGATATAATCTCATTAAGCTATGACTGTTCTGTAAAATCCTCACAATAAATTATTTTCATCCATTATGATAGTGTTTCAGGTGGAGTTACTAGAATTTCCGGTGGTAAAATTGGTTAATAGTAGTCAATATTGAGTAAGGACTGATATTTAAATGTATTCTGACTTTCATCTGTGTATCTGTGGTAGTGGCTAAAATCATTCCTGAGAACTCCAAAAAGTAGGTAGTGTCTAAAAATTTGTTTTTCTCAGCACATTTGCTGCATGCCATGGATGTACATAGTTAAGTTAAAAAATGGGTTTCACAGTATTAAACTACTGCATTTAAATAGTCCATCTAAAGCATTATCTAAAACTTAACCTAACTTCTTGTCTAACCAAGGTAAAGTGTATGTTTCCATATCTATTTAAATGCAAAATTAACATTTTTACATTTACCTATGTAAAATGTTAATTAAAATTTAACAAAATAATCCCATCTCTTTTGATCAAATCTAGGCTTTAGATCTGGTTTAGGTTCTGTCCGTATGAGCAGTTTACTCTTAGTAGGGAATTTTTCAAACATTCAACTTCCCTTTTTCAAGAGAACAGGCAGGGCTATTATGACTGTGTTGTAAACACTAGCAAATATTAAAACATTTATATTTGCAATACTACTAAAACCTTTAGAGCAGTGTAAAGCATATTTCTTGATACTTTACATACATAGATTGCCAAACTTTGTAAGATCATATAAATATTTGAAGATGAGACAATATTTCTAAATATTTGATAAGACGAGTCTTTACAGTGAAACATGCAAGGCAGGGTATAACCATAAAAGATGCTGCAATTCATATGTAAACGTTAGGTCTTTTAAGGAAGAAGGCAAATAAATGAAACCTTTTGAAAATTTCTGAGTGGTTTTACGTGTCTGCAGTCTACAGATGTAAGAAAGAAAAAAATAAAAGCCATAATGTACTTTCATAGGAATAGATCCTGCACCTTAGTGTAAATCCTTTACCTGAAAAATAAATATTAAAAAAATCATTAAATCTGAGAAAATGAATATTATTACATCTTTTAATTTATGCAGTCACAGAGACCAAATGACCCAAGTTGTACATTAAAACTGATGACTAACAATTAGGATATAAGTCTGTTTAATAATCCTAACATTTATAATGCCAGTTTTAAACGTCCTTTTGAGGAAACATACCACACATTTTCTATTCTCTCATAGTTTGAATGTCATGCACAAAACCAGTAAAAGCACAGATCAGTGAAGATCAATGAACATCACTCCCTACTTATATGTAATTTCAGACCTTATGCCAAGTTTTTAGCTCAAGGCTGTTCTTAAAAAAAAAAAAAAAAAAAAGTTGTCAATTAAATTCTCTTTACCAAATAAAAGCACACAAAACGTATGCTGTTTTTAATATTTTGTTAATATTTTTAATACTGTTGCACTTCTTTTAAAATAAATTCTGATTTACAAGGTTATAGTTACTGTTTCTTGTTAATGTTTTGAAGAAATGACAATAATTATACTCCTGTGCAGCAAGGATACTAAGGTGTTTTTTTGTTTCTACCTCTGTCCCTGTTACAAAGTACCTTTATATCCAGTAGTGTGTTCTCCCAGTCTTTTCCCATCCCTGTATACACACGTAGCTATATAGACCTGTGTGTACCATAACTGAAGAAGGAATTCAGGTTTCAGGGAACTGGGCTAACACTTTGGCTTTTCTGTAACTGTGTCTAACAGTTTCAGCTTTCATCAGCTGTGGTCTATATTAAATACAGAGCTCGAAAAGGAGATACCTAGATATTTTCCACTTGGAAACTGCAGCAAGAAAAGAACAGTTTCATGGGAAAGTAACTTAAAATCATGCAGATAACCTCAATTTAGGCACAAAACCACACTGAAGTTTTCTATGTTTGCAAAGCTTGGTTGAAGTTCCAACTGGTTAAATAGGGTCCAGGAGGGAGCATCCATGATCAAGGGGAGTGCGCTAGCTATGTGTTTATGCGTAGATCCGCAGATTGCATTTTTTTTTTTTTTTTTTATAATGGCAAAATTAGTTTATTAATTCTGAGGGATCACTGGAGAGTGGGATGGCGCTTGTCTTGCCTTAGAAAAATCTGGAGAGATTTCTTATTCCTGTCTTTCCTCCTTGGGGTTCTAGGAAGCAGTGAGGGTCTTTGAGAGATTACCAGGATCTGAGATTGTATCCTAATGGGAGAAGTTCAACACTGAATTTGAAAAATTAACTGGAAAACTCAATGCCTGAAGCTTCCTTTGTGTTCAGTTGAAAAGCAGAATGCTTATTGCCTGTGAAAGTTCATCCCATATGTAGTAAATCCCATGCCTGATCTGAAAATGCCTGTATATAGCGAACATGTACATGACTGATGTACATGACTTGTACATTTGTGGAAATACTGACAACCCAGATCTCTAAGTCACTGTGTAATGTTTAAGAGAATAGGGACTAATTTTTCACTCCCTTTAAGTCATCAAGGAAATGTTTTTTTCTCTTCAGATTCTTTTTCTCATGATAGATAATTAGAATGCATGTTCCTCAAAAGCAGTGCGTGAAATGAGAGTGAACTATCAGAATGTGACAGGAACATTAGATTGTAACACCAATACCTTTCTTTTTGCATTTGCTTTCACTTAACCTGTTTAAACATATAAACCAATTTACAAAGGAAGTATTGCTTGCAGAAAATTGAATTGTTACGTTCATGCAGTTAACAACCATAAGCAAAGAACATTAAAACATATACTAGAGTCTCATTATGAGAAATAGCTGCTAGATTCCATATCAAGATGATCTAAAGAAAATTTTCTTTTATTGTGTTTACTAATAGTCAGTAGATGTAATGCAAAAGAAAAAAAAAATAAATTCTGTGCCTAAAACAATAATGATATAAATAATTGAAAAGCATTATTTGTTCTCTTGCATTATTTTGCAAAATAAATGAAGTCATAAGCTAAGCTTGTTGAATTAAGATAGTAAATAAAGGCTGAAATAAACTATTACTTTTTCAACACAATTTTAGAAATTCCTGATAATTTTACTGATCTTAATGCATCCTAATGGCTGAGGCATCCTAATCACATACTAAAAGGCTGAGAGACCTGGGGCTGTTCAGCCTACAGAAGAGAAGGCTCCAGGGTGACCTCATTGCAAGCTTGCAGTACTTGAAAGGGACTTATATAAAAGATGGAGTGCGACTCTTTGCACAGTCAGATAATGACAGGACAGGGGGGAATGGTTTTAAACTAAAAAAGGGAGATTTAGATTAGAGGTTAGGAGGAAATTCTTTACTCAGGGGGTGGTGAGGCCCTGGAACAGGTTGCCCAGAGAGACTGTGGATGCCCCATCCCTAGAGGTGTTAGACGAGGCCCTGAGCAACCTGATCCTAGTGGGTGGTGTCCCTGCCTGTGTCGTGGGGGTTGGAACTGGGTGATCTTTAAGGTCCCTTCCAACCCAAGCTATTCTATGATTATAATTTGACTGTAAGTACATTAGAATTTTTAGGCCAGTTATCTAAAATTAGAGAAATTCCCAAACTACTTATCTTTGTAGCTTTAATTCCCTTCTGTTTTACATACAGAATACTCTCCACTCTTAAATCACTGTTCTTCTCATCGTTACTTCAAAATGCTGGCTTCATTATGTAAAAAATGTTCGCCAAATGATGGAATTTTCAGAAATAGCTCCTTCCCAACCAATGTATATCTTTAATATCTTATCTCAAATCCTGCTTTTTATAAACAAATACAGACTTCTTCTTGAATGCTTTTGTAGTGTTTTTCAGTACAGTGTTGGAGTGTTTCAGACACTAAACTCATTTTGACAATAAATCCTGTAAGCTGAACTGGTGCTTTCTTCGTTGTTTTACCATTGGATAAGTGGTACATGGATATTAGCCTAAAGTACATCTGTTCTGATGCCAAATTGAGACACAGATTTGATGACTCTTCCCTGTTGCAACCAGACCCAAGACAACTAATTTTTTTATATATTTGCCTTTTTTTTTTTTTAAATGTTGATGTAATTTGGATAGATACACACTGACAATTTTGCAAATCGGATTCTTATGTCTCAAGTGACTGTTCTGAAAATGAGAAACAGGACTAGGACCCGTGACAAGTTTGGCAATATGAATTGTCCGATGACATGTGGAAGCTGTATGGTAAAGATAAAATTGCTATTTCCAGGAAAGCATTCAACTAACATGATACTGAAGTCATCCTTCTTAAAAAAACGTTTCCTTCCTACAAATGAACTTTCAGAGAGAAGTTCATACACTTCTGGTAAATGAAGTACAGATAGTATCTTTCTTTGGTTCATAGTTCTTGCTTTGTCTTTGATCACTGAATTAAACACATTTAGTATGAGAAAAATAAAAGGCAATGGTATAATTCAAAAACTGAATTGTCAGTTACATATGGAGTTATATGTGGTTGTAAAGGAGTGGGTTATAGTTGTGTAGAGGAAGATCTCTACCTATGGCCCTTTTGAGTTACGTCAAGGGCTTGACGTGACAAAGTTGCACATTTTTGTATAATAATGCTGTGTCATAGGTTTGTTTGCAGGCCAGATGGGAGAAGAAAAAACTTCTCTTTTACATGTATGTACTTGGGACTTCTTTACATGCAAAACAGATATGCAGTATTGAACCTCATAGAGTTGCCCATAGCAATAATATTTTCTGGATCAAGAGAGAAGCTGTCTGGAAGTTAATTTTTACACACTTTGTCTACAGCAACACAGTGAAAATTTCCTTATTCATTCTCTGTTTTGAACTTATGAATGTGAACACTGTAAACTTTTTGCTGGAGTTGCTCCATTTCCCTAATGCTCTTAAATGTACATAAATACCTTGAAAATAGTTGTATGTATGATATTAGAGGCTTCTGAAATTTGTTTTGCTGAAATTGTCTGTTCTGTGTTATAATAATGAAACAACTTAGTGGTTTTTATATGAATTTACTCCAAATCCAGAACATCATGTGCAACTGAAGTAAAGATGTATTGTTGTAAATTACTGATTTGGCATAAAAAATGATTAGCAATTTTATCATAATAGTGTATTTGTGGGCTTTTTTTTTTTTTTTTTCCTACTTGCATTTGATTTTTTTAAAAGTTACTTCAACAGGTTTTCAATAGTAACGAAAACATTTCCACCTAGGGGTGGAAAAGTCTTTAGATGCAGTGGCCTGAATGAATCTAATAGCTTAATCATTTCCAGATTAGTAAGTCTGTAATTGCCCTAAGTGACAGTAAGCCAAAACTTAGAGGTAATTTGTGTTTCTCTGATTTTTTTTTCAAGGAAATAACATCCATATTGTAAAAGGAAAAATGTAAGAAGCTGTTTGCTAAGAACAGGAGTAAGAAGAAATTCCAATGCATTAGATATAGTACCTTTGCTAAAATGAAAGAGATTTGGTAGATAGGTTTTCTTTCTGGAATACTTCATATAAACAGGTTCTGTTCAGGTAAAAGTTGTAACAAGTGCAATAATATTATAACCACAGCATAGTCCAAAGCTAGCACATATTAATTCACCAGTTTATTGTTTGGTACTCAAGCCTGTTCTGACTCATTGCTATGCTTGAGATAAATTTGGTAATTTGTGTCATTCACTGCAGTTTTAAGAAAATACCTACATTTTGGAATGGAAGCTCATATGCAGAGATATAATTTATATTTGAAATGAAGTACTTTCTTAGTAATTTGATTTGAAGAGGTCCTGTTTTTTTACATTAAATAATATAAGAAAATAAAAATCACATGGTTGGCACCAAGTAATAGCATGTGCTTTTAGATTTTATTTGACTTCATTGTGCATTTTCCAAGTCCCACATTACCAAGTGTTTATGTTCATTTGTTTTTTAGCTTATTTGCACTAATCTTGATGAACTCAGGGAATTAATCACAAAGATTGAGAATGAACTCAAAGATCTGGAGGACATTAAAAAGAAATCGGTATGTGACATAAAAAGTTTTCTCTTGTATGAGTATAAAACTATGCCAGTTATTTGCTGAGGCCTGTCGATTGAAAATTTTATGCCTTTTCAGTGATTGCATGATACCTCATAAGGTTGGAGACCATAATCTTCATTTTTTCTGTATGTAGTGCACTGTTCACAATGTTCTTTTGATAAGTAAATTCAATAACTAATTGTTTACACTTTTCACTGGCAGAATAAAATGTGAGTAGTGGTAATACCTTAGAAGGAGCAGTTCATTTCTGTTAAACATGTTCCTTGAGAACAAACTCTTGCCAACAGGCAATTACAGGGCAGAGTTCTCTTATCTGTCTATGCAGGACTGATCAGATCTTCTTGTGCCCTGACTGTCCAATCCTGTTTATTAGGATTCCTAACTTTTACTTTGCAAATAAGTTACTAAAAATGGCTTTGGCTATGTTTTGTATTCAGGTAGGTTGTATAGGAAAGCATGATATCTGGCTTTAGATACAATATTGAGATATCAATTTTCCTTGAAGTACCCTGAGAGTCTATGCAGCTGAAAAACTTAAAAGAATAACCATTAGAAAGAGAATCCATTATATCTGGGGTTTCATTAGGAGGCACTGATTCTCCCCAAGGTGTGGGCTGGCTTTAAATACATAAATTGTGCTAAATGTTCCCGTACAGCCAACTCTTGTTAGTAATGATTTTTTCACTGCAGTTTTCTTTCTTAAACCTTTGGCAGGCATTTCTGTGTCTTTCTTATGAGCAGTGGTAGACAAAAATGTTGCTTTTTCTATACCTTAGAAATTAGGATGATAATTTATGTGAATATTCTTAGTCTCATACAGAAACATCCTTTCTTTCTAATTTTTTAAATACAGGAGAGAGACATGGTACAGGAGAGGCACTGAAAGACAAATTTCAGTGCAGACACTTAACATAATAGTTGTCTGTCTGTCTTTCTTTGGATATTGTGACTTCACTTGAAGTTATTTTGTAGTTGCTAAATTGCAGATTGGTTTAAGATAAGATTGTCAAGAGGTTATCAGAAAGGCTATGTCAACAATAGAAGGAAAAGCCAAAAATGAGAGTACACATCAGCATATCAATAATCCTAGTATAGGTGAGACTTTTAGTACTAGTAAAACCATACCAAGACTTCTTCAAGGGTAGACAAATGCTAAATATGTCATAATTGCTCTTTGAACTGAAATCTGATAATGTCATTATGTAAATAAGTTGCATGACTTCAGCAGGAATACTATGTTTAGTTCTAATCACACCATCGTAAAAACCAGACAAACTCTCAAGTATGGGAGAGTTGAGATACAACTCAATCAGTGTTCAGAAGTTGTGAGGTAAGGACAATCTTTCTTTTTGCTTGTATAGGTCTATCTGATCATGATTCTGGGTCTTTAAACACTTGTGATATAGAAATACTACATAAAGAATAAAGACTAGGATTAATTGCTGAAGAAGTTTCTTCATAAAGAAACAGTGAAGTATTGATTTTAAACAATGGGAAATTGCATACTTCTAAAAAAACACAAATAAAAAGATGTTAAGTTAGCAACCTTGTCTAGACAAAATGCAGTTTCAGTTCGCAAGGGAAGTTATCAGAGTTGCATTTTTGATGCTAGTAATGCCATGCATAATTAAATTAGATAACTTTAGAAGAGAGGCAGACTTCTGTCTGTCAGCTCTGACACAAATGGCAGTGGCAGTTCCAAAAGCATTCACAATTTCTTTCAGTTTTCTGTAGTGCCTCGCATATTAAGTGAAACTGATTTGACAATGCAAATATGACCTAACGTGAAAGCTCATTTTAATATGATAAATGATGATAATTTTGAGGCTGTTCATGGCCTTTTCGTGTTTGGAACTGAAGATGGTGGAGACGGTGGTGTTCTTACTATTTCATGGTATCTGTCTTGATGTCTTTTTTTTTTTTCATGGTGAATCTTTCTTCTTCATTACTAGCTCTCTTGGTAATATCAGTTATAGTATTTGTTAACACATGTTACTGAGTTAAACTCTCATAAAAATCTTTAAAGCTTATGGTAGATACTAATGTGTATTAAGACTATAGCTTTTCTAATTAACATTAACACTTTAACATACAACCTTTTTATTTGTCCTAACTGTCCTTTGTATCCAAGGAAATCATTTGAGACTACATAAAAGGAATTCCTTTTCCAGATTTTGGAAGTACTGGAGTCTATAATGAAAGAGCTGAACTATAAGACTTCGTTAACATGAGTAAACATACTGTTTGCTGGCATTTTTGTAGATAGTTGGACTCGTATTTGACACTTTTCAGAACATCATCTTGAGCCAGCAAATGACATGAGAGATATTTAGTTCAAACAAGGTTTGTTTGGCAAGTTAAAAGCAAATTAGAACAGGGTTGTGTAAAGGAAAGACATGGATAATTTTGAATGTAGGCATTACTACCAATTCCTACCACGGCAGTGAAATAATAAACCTATTTGAAAGAATTTTCACTACTCTTTTGTACATCTGCAATACCTTTTGAATTAGCTATGAATAGAACTTATCCATTACACTTCTGCTTCATTAGTGTTGAGTTTTTTATAACAATGATGAGATTTGCATTAGTGCCAGTTTGCAGTAACTGTTTAGAGAAAAAAATGAAATTTGACCTCAATTCTTTAATGCTAAACTGAAATTCAGTCTTAGTACTACTTCTTCCCAAACTGCTTTCCTCTTGAACTCTAGCCACAGTGCAGATGTGAGGCTGCATTTTCACACATGCTTTCAACTGACATAAGCAAAAACTGCTGCCAAAAAATAGTTCCTATTCTCCATCACTCTGGCAGCTTCTGTTTTCTCTGTCATTCCATAAGAGAGGGTAGCAAAATTCTTTGTTCAACTGCATGGTGAGATTGAGTCTGCAATAAAGCAAACATTCTTTTCTACAGCTGATGAGGTGGTTTTAACCCAGATCATTTTCCAAGAGCAACTTACTGCGCATTTGCACAAATACCTTTCTGCTTGTCTTCTGCCACAGCTTGAAGGGTTGCTGTAAGAGCAAGAGTGAGCATCTGGGAGCAAAAGAAATTGGGACTGCTTTTGTCATGAGAAGTGCTCTTTTGTGGCAGCTGAAGTTGTTAGGGATATTACAATCATCTGAGACAGGGGTGCTCTAAAATTCTCTATCCATTCAGCTACTAAATAATTCCTCTCCTCACCACCTTATGAATTTCAAGATGGGGAGAAGAGAATAAGTTAGGCAGATTTGTTATTTATAGAGTATTTAGATGGAAAAAAAAAGCTGGAGACACATAAAGGGGAATTGAGGGATTTGCATCAAGTGGAGGAAATCTAATCCTTGTGCACCATCTTGTAAAATGATGATGGGTAGCTCCATTAAGAATGTCTAATATAGAATGACTTCTGGCTTTGGTGTATGTCCTAAAGCATGTGTCCTGGCACATACATTGTGTGAGGAGCTGTAGAAGGAAAACCAAAGGGAAGCTGGCATACTGTGACTTGCGAGGAGACTTCAGGAGGTGACATCTCCTTAGGTGAAGGTTTCTTTGTACCTTTGAAAGGGATGGAACCTTTCCACAAGGCACCTTCTGCAGTCTGGGCAAAGAATCTATCACCGTTTCCTGAAATTATGTGATATGTCATTGTAGCTGTAAATAATTTTTTGTGACTACTGAAGATATTAGTCTTTATTTTAGTCTGACTTTACAGTAAAGTATGCAGTGCTAAATCTCATTTTTCCCTCTCATTATTCATGATTCTCAGAGAATGTCTTAAAGTTTTCATCGGAAGGTCAAATCCAGCATACAGCGTGGAAGCGAGTCAGAAAGGTGCCAGCACTCAAATTCAGTAGCCTTGTGTGCTGCTGAAATATAACTGTAATTTGGATCTATAGCATTGAGTGCTGGGCATTGTCAGAATAGTATCTTAGATTTCTAGCTTGTAAGCTGTTCTTTGATGTCGCTTTATTTGACATCATGAAGCACTATGTTTTTTAATTATGAAGTTACATTAGGCCAGCCCCTGGTGGATTGCCTTAAAATTGTCAGTGTAATCTGAAGGCTATGAAGTTCCTGATTTTATTTTGCCATGTAGAAAATGTTATATCTTTAAAGGCAATCTAAGATCGAAAATCTGAAATAGGCTAACAGGAACCAAAAAGAAACCAAGTAAAAAATGGCAGTTAACAAATGACACCTTTACAAATCAGCATATCTGAAGAGTCATGAAGTAAGGAGCTTGTTTTAAGTGAGGAACTTCCTTTTTTTTTTTTTTTAATTAAAAAAGTGTTTATCTTTTTGTGTATTTGTATGTGTGCACACTCATGTACACTGCACATATTTTTAAAAAGTATATTTTGCTGTGCTTCTTAAAGTTTGTGTGTCACATTTGAAAAGTGATGTCCTTTCGTTTTAAAGCAATATGAATAAAAAGTAAAGATGGAATGAATATGAAAAGAAAATTTACAAGAAGAAATATCAGATTTTAATAAAAATTGTCTGTTTTCTTGCTAATACTGTCACAGGTAAGACGCAGAGGAAGTCATCTCTAGTTAATAGACAACTGTGAATCTGAAATTGTGTTGGCTAAAAATCATTCTCTTGAAATCTTACTCCATTTTTACTTCATGTGTACTCAGAATTTGTATATATAAGCATGACAGTTCATTTGAATGGGAGCTCTTAGACATTTGCTTTAACTAGTAAATGGATTAAGAAATGCAAGGTAACACCTTTTATCCTGATCGGTATGGAAGATAACACCTAACAGTCTGAAATTTTTAATCAATTTTTTTTCTCTTTTCTGCTGTGTCAGGTAAAATGAGGGAGAGTTGCAGAATGAATAGAAATTTCTTTACTGGCATTCAGAGAATCACCTTCTTTAGTCATCTGAAGTCATCTTTGCATGAAACTGTTAACTAGGCTATTCTGTAAGTCAGTTGTACGTATTTAAGTGTTGTATAGTACAGAAAAACCTGAGTATTTTTAATCTCTTCTCTTTGTGTAGTATGAAACTGTGACAGGATTGCAGATGCTTGTATCAGATAGTAAATTTGGGGCTTTTCTGCAGATGTTATTACTTAACCTGACTTTATAGTAAGCATGTTTGTTGTAAAATAAACAGGGTTGTGACAAGATCTGTTAACTCTAGACACTGTCCTATGTCTATGTTAGAGCTTAGATCATCTGAAGAGAGCATAAACATTCAAAGATTCTTTGTTTATTGAAATGCAAGACGTTGTTGGTAGTGCCATTGGATTTGAATAATTGCATGCAAGTCTGATTGGTAACTGCATAGATGTCTGTGGAGGGAGACGAGAGACTGGAGCCCAGGATTCCTGAAGTTAAGTACACAAGGTTAAAATGATAAAGGGCAATAGGTTCCTGAGTAGGAAGCCAGATTCTCCCTATAGGAAAAGTCAGACAAAGGTGAGGGGGAGGAGAGTTAGCTAGTCAAAGGACACTAGCCAAGTTCACAACTAACTAGGGTTTGTAGGAAAATGATTGAAAATTTTGCTGTTTTGCAAAGGTGTGTAACACTCTAATGTTCTTGACGTAATAACAAGAAAGATAAATACCTCCTTTGTAAAGGTTTTGGATTTTGCTGTTTTCTAATGTTGTTCCTGAAGGTTTAAATTAGGTAGGTGTGATTCCCAACCCAAGTGAACATCTTTGTCTATCTTTAAGGGTGGATATATCTTTTAAGTAGATGAATCTCAGAAGTCCTGAAGACAAACTAAGGCTTTCTGCAAACTTAAATCCATATAAGCTGCAGAAATCTGTATTTAGAAGAGCACCTGAAGATTCAGAGTTTAAAAAAAAAGAGGGGGGGAGGATAGGTGCAAAAAAAAAAACCAAAACCCTACCAGTTAAGGTCAGAAGTATTTGGGACTTCAGACATAAATTTGTTTGTGGGATCCACAAGACTGTTCAAAGCCATTTGAGCCACATTGTGCTAGGACAGTATGATCAAACAGTGTCTTTTTTTTTGTTGTTGTTAAATTTGTTCATAGGAAATGGAAATATCCAAAGTAAGAGACTAATATTTTTTTTTTTTTCACTGCCACACATTAATTCAAAAAAAAAAAAAAGATACATAGCAGAAATAATGCAAAATGGCTCATTTACTAAATATGCTTCTAAAATACTTCCTCTGTGTATAGTAAAGAAATGGGCAATATTGCCATCTGTTTGAAAATGTTTGGTAGGGGAACTGTTTGAACAAGACTGAACAAGTATACCCAAGAATGCTTGGCAGAAACATACGCAACCACCCAGAATAGATTAGGGCTTTTACTAATATTTCAGTGATTCAGACACCAGCTTTACAAACGGTAAAGTGGAAAAAAATAGTGTCTTCTCATTTGGGTTCTGTGGAAAAATCATTGGTACTGGGTTAAATTTTCTTCACTTGTTAGCATGAGGTGGACTTCCTTCTCCCAATTCTTCTACTCCCTCCTCAGTGAAATATACACTGTGCTTGACAATTTGGGAGGTAAGGAGTTCTCTGTTATACTTGTTTGCATAGTATTATACTAATATACATGCAAACAGATAATTATACAGTCTGAGAAATCTGTGTATGCTTTTGATTTAAACTTTAGATGAGGAGATCCTTATCCTAAATAATGGAATAACATAATTTTAGCAGATCTAGTTGTAGTCTTGTGGCTGAAATATATTTTAATTTCATCCCCGGTTCTGTATCACTATGCATCTTCTTCTGCAAAATATCTAGCATACTCTTTTTCCATTCTTTGTCCTAAAAACTTGGTTTGTACTTCACTCACTTTCAAATAGTCTGCTATTGCTTCTTTCTGGCTTGTCTGGATCTTCAAAAGTACTGCTATGATTCCAAAACATTGAATTTGGAGTCTGAAATAAGGTTTTGAAATTCACATTTATGTTCATGCTATTTCTTATACTCCTGAAACAAGAATGAGCATGTGGAGCTTTTGGAAATCCAAGCAACTAATTAGTTGTTTACCATGAAGGACTATAGCCAGTTACAGGCTTCAGAAGAAGATTTTGCACAACAATTACTTCTATATAATTTCTGTCTTGTGCTTATTTCATTATTTTTCCGTATTTTTGTCTCAGTCTTGAGTTTTTCATAGCTTCTCCAGTACCTCTTTTGCTCCCTGTATTAGATGTATTTTTTCACAGCTCTTTTCTCTTAACATCCCATAATTTTTCATGCCTTTCCAAGTTTCTAGGCTAGTACTCCAATAAAGGTTTGCTAAGATGCTTCGCCTAAGCCACTTCTATCATCTGTCTTTTAAAATTCCAGATGTGAAGGTGTGAGCTCTGCATCAAAGATATAAATAGATACTCAAACATTTAATACGTAATGTTTTCATAATAGAGATGCTGCTGTGTATTCAGGACATTTCACAGTGCTTTGGATTTTGGTCAGTTAGCATATTATTTTGAAAAAGCATGCAAGGCATTCCTGTCAGCACACAGAGTTGAAATAAAACAGTTGATTTTTAAGGTGTTCAGTTGAAGAATAGTGAAATATATATATATATATATATATGTATATATATATATATACACAGAGTTAAGAAAGATGAAAAATTCATCTATATGGAGGTCAGATGAGATAATTACTTAAAAGAAACAACAGCTTTTTTAAACAGTTTAAGATACTGCATACATCCAGTTTCTTCATGAGTTACAGAAGTGTAAGTTAATATCTTGAAGTTCTTATAATTAACAGCAAAATGTGACAGTTCAGTGGTATATAATTTGTCTTCTGAGTTAGTCTGGCAAAGATAGTAAGATAAATATTTAAAGGGATCTCATAAAAAAGATGGAGAAGGACTCTGTACTCAGGTAGTAGACAAGGGGGTATGGTCTTAAAGTAAATAGGATAGATTTAGATTAGACATTAGGAGGAAATTCTTCACTATAAAGGTGGTGAGGCACTGGAACAGGTTGCCCAGAGATGTTGTGGATGCCCCATCCCTTGGAGGTGTTTAAGGCCAGGCTAGATGGGGTGTTGGCCAATTTGGGTGGTATTCCTGCCGATGGCAGGTGGGTTGGAACTAGGTGATCTTTAAGGTCCCTTCCAACCCAAGCCAGTCTATGATTCTATTAACATGCTGATAATAAACTTTATCCCACATTTTTGTTTTACAGCTTTAAATGTGGGAGATATTCACTGCAATAATAATCATGTAGTGATTTTGCCCAAAGAAAATTAGGACATGGCTGAATGTCTTAAGAGTCATTTCTTAGTTATGAGCTAACTCATGAGATAAAGACACAACCTGTAGCAAGAATCATAGTATCATAGAATATCTCGAGTTGGAAGGGACCCATAAGTCCAACTCCTTGCACTGCACAGGTCTACCCAAAAGTTTAGACCATGTGACTAAGTGCACAGTCCAAACGTTTCTTAAATTCAGACAGGCTTGGTGCAGTGACTACTTCACTGGGGAGCCTCTTCCAGTGCGCAACCACCCTCTCAGTGAAGAATTTCCTGATATCTAGTCTGAACTTCCCTGCCTCAGCTTCACCCCCTTCCGGGGTCCTATCACTGGTGTTTATGGAGAATAGGTCACCCGCCTCTCCACTCCCCCTTGCGAGGAAGTTGTAGACCATGATGAGGTCTCCCCTCAGCCTCCTCCAGGCTGAACAGGCCCAGTGACCTCAGCCGCTCCTCATACATCATCCCCTCCAGGCCTTTCACCATCTTCGTCGCCCTCCTCTGGACACTCTCCAACAGCTGAATGTCCTTTTTGTACTGTGGTGCCCAGAACTGCACACAGTACTCAAGGTGAGGCCGCACCGGTGCAGAGTAGAACAGGACGATCACTTGCCTTGCCCGACTAGCGATGCTGTGCTTGATGCACCCCAGTATACGGTTGACCCTCCTGGCTGCCAGGGCACACTGCTGGCTCATATAAGAAACTTATTTTTGTTTTTCTTGGGTTGTTGTGGACTTTGTTTTGTTTTTGTGGTGGGGTGGTGGTTTTGTTTGTTTTTGCCAATCCATTTGTTTGCAATGTTTAATAAGAATTTGGGATACCATTTCAGGATATAACTTGGTTTGATTGGATTCATGCCATGGAAGTGCAAGCTGAAATCTTACCCAAAAAAAAGCCACAAAAGTTTGAGGGCTGACATAAAGTGTTCACCGGTCTTAATTAGTTACAGGTAAATGCTCAAAAAGATAACTGATAAAGAGATATCATGAATTAATTTGTTTTATAATTTACTACCAGTCATTCTTTTTGACTCCATCCCAGTCTTCTAATAAAATCAGAGGTTAGCAGATGATAAATAAAAAATTCAAAATGATGTTACTTAGGGTAAATACAACTTAGTGACTTGCAGGAACTTCAGCTATAGAAAGTAACTCTAAACTTTTTCAAAATGAAAGCACATTCAATTATAGATGAGTTTGTACAGTATGACTGATTTCATCGTTCATTCTTATTTAGTCAAAGCTTCCACTGAAGTGTCTGAAATTGTAGTAGTCGGCCCATAAGCTGATTAATAACAGCATTCAATATAAATCCATCTCTGAATTGAAAAAGTTATTAATCTCTTTTCTTTAGGTATCTGATGTCCAAAGCAGCTGCAGATCATCAACTCCCTCTCCGTGTGACATCACTAGAAAACGGTAGACTGGTGATGTCACACATACCACAGAACCCCGCTGCAGAATGGAGCAGGCCTATTAAGGGTAAGGTAAGTTTTCTCCCTCCACCACCACCCCTTTTCAACAATATTGCATGGTTTTATAAGATTTCTAATTTCTTTATTTTATATCCCCAGGATATAAAGTAAAGACTAAAGAAAACCTTATAAAACTGCATAATATTGTGGTTGTGTGTGTGTGTGTTTATTTAAAAAACGAAACAAAACTCCCTTATGAAGTTCAGTCCTTACCCCATATACCAATATCCTGGCTCCAGTCTGCTTTGGGGTTCCATGATGAATATGCCAGAATAGTGTATGTTGGGACATCACGGAGAGTGGAGTCAGCATTCCCTGGCTGCTCTGGATGTCAGAAACCTAATTTTAAAAGGTAAGTTTTCAGATGAGAATGTGTTGAACGTCTCTCTTTGTTTATGTGGAAACATTCAACACATTTCTGATTTGTTGTTGTTGTTGTGTTTGCATTTTTAAAATTTAGTTGTAGCTTAACACAGCTTCAGGTAACAGTTCGGACTTGGACTCAGTCTAGGCCTTTTTATCTCATTTGCTTTGTTGTTAATACCATATGTTGTGTTTACATTAAAAAAAAATAGTGTTTTGTTCGTCACTACCTGAAACAAGACCATAACTAGAAGTCAGATAGTCAAATAGCAGTATAGAAGCAGTGCTATTGGGAATGTGAATTACCAGCAGCGTAAGAATGTAATTCTGCGCACATCCAAGTTATTTACTGGATATTTCTTCATAAATAATCAGTTTGGAGTGTAGGCTATAAAATCTTACTGAACTTAGAATTAGCTCACGTATATTGAAGGGGAACAACTCCTTTATAAGTGTTAAGAGCAAGCCTTTCATTGATAAGGAAAGACCTTTTTTCCAGTGAAGACTGTCTTGGGTTGAGGTGAGGTAGCAGTATATTTTTATTCCATGTCTACTGATAAAATGCTGTTGAAGTTCGTATACACCAGAAGGTAATACATCCAGATTTCCATCTGTGTGTACCCCTCATTTGATGAGAGGACTGAACTATGGAGCTGTAATAGCTACTCAGTTGTGTAAACCCTGCTGTTCAACTAAAACACTCACCATGGATTTTCATGGGCAACTATATTTTGATTACTCTGGGTAGAAAGGTCATGACTATTCTGTGGTGATAAGCAACTTTTTTGCCCGAGATCATACAATCGTCGAGTATCCTGAGTTGGATGTGACCCACAGTGATCATCAAGTCCAACTCCAAGAAAGTCGAGCAAAACCATGAAAGCAACACCATTCTGCATTCTATTCATTTGTTGATCCTGTTAGCACATCAGTTCATATTCTGAGGCTTTATCTTTCATCTTAAGAAACCCTCTAGTCCAACATTTGAAGAGACACCTTCAAATTTCATGGACCTTGAAGCAGCACTAGTGCTGTTGCTGCAGTAGGTCAACCGAGGCCTGCTGAGTTGAATTCTGAAAACATGAAGGAATTATGACTCTGCAGCTTTTCTGGACAACCTGTTCTAATGGCATTGGTTTCTGATAAAAATACATTTTCTTAAGTCCAAAGCTTCTTTCTAAACCTCCTAAGCTTCAGTTTGTGGCCATTTTCCTGAATTATACATAAACACTTGTAAAAGGAAGTTTATGTTGTATAGAAAGTAGGCTGCTACATATTGCTGAAGTAGGGAGCTAAATCATAGCTTCATCAATCATTGATTTGCTTTTTCTTTTTTCTTGGAAAATCACAAGACTATGTGTTGTAGTTTAACCCAGCAGGCAGCTAAGCACCACACAACCATTCACTCACTCATGCACACCAGAGGGAGAGAAGCATGGGGGGGAAAAAAAAAAAAAAAAAAAAAAAAAAGGAAAAAAAAAATTGTGAGTTATGGGCAGTTTAATTAAGAAAAGGAAGAGGAGAGGGAAAAAAAAAAAAAAAAAAGTGATTTATAACGCAGTAGCTCGCCACCAGCATCATTTAGATGCTCAGCCAGTCCCTGAGCAATGGTAGCGCCCTGCTCTCAGGCCGCTCCCCCCAGTTTTATTGCTGATCACGATGTCATATGATATGGAATATTCCTTTGGCTGGTTTGGGTCACCTGTCCTGGCTGTGTCCCTTCCCAGCCCTTTGAGTCACCTCAGCCTCTTTGCTGGCAGGGCATCATGAGAAACCGAAAAGTCCTTTTTCCAGTAAGCACTGCCCTGCAACATCTGAAACATCAGTGCTTTATCACCACTGTTTTCATCATATGTCCAAAACACAACACCCTACCAGCTTCTGTGAAGAAAATGTACTTTATCCCAGGTGAAACCAGGACACTACATTAGAGAATTAAATTGCATAACAAATGCAATGCTAAATTTTGTAGTGATGTGTCTCAAGCTTGTAGACATTTTTTATTTCCCTTTTTATACTTCAAAATTTAAGGAACAATAGCTGATGGAACTGAACTACAGTCATTGAAAAAATAAGGATTTTTTTTTCCAAACTTTTTGGCCCTATATGTTCTGTACCTTGGCTGTTTCTGAGGGAAGGATATTCTTTCTGAGGAAAAGATATTCTAATTTGTGTGTGTTGTCACTACCAGATTTATTGCCAACTGCTAAACCTGAGTAAAAAAGTGAGTAACTGAAATACAGGAAAATAATGTACAAATTTATTATTATGTAATTACATAATTGCATAAAAATGACTGGGAATCAAATCGTGTTTTCTAGAGATGGTAAGTAGCGGACAATAATTTTCATTAAAAAACTATCACAAGAATTGTGTGTATTTTTTTCCTTTTTTTTTTTTTTTAAGCAAGGAGAAATGTGACCTGTAAAAAAAAAAAAAAAAAGTTCTCCTTGAAGTGATAATGAAGGCAGTAAAGTTCTGAGGTGTATTCTTGATTAAGCCTTCTACTTGTGTCTGGCTGTTCAATGCATGATACAGGTATCACTTCAAAGTTTACTCAGTGATTCAGCTAGTATTTATGTGGCTCATAAACACAGCCTTTTTTCTGTGTAAACCAAATCTTATTTAACAATACATTAGTTTCTTAGAAATTCACAATGTCTTGTTGTTTTTACTCTGTAGTCATTTTAATATTTTTTTCACACATCCCATTTTTTGCTATATCAGATCATGTGCAACATTTCTATATTCTGACAGTAATGATATAATTTTTTTGTTTTGATGCAATCCACTGATACTATGTAGTATATAATCAATCACTTAAAACTCTGTAAAATTATATACTTTACAGGAAAGATAATTCTGTGCACATAATTCTCTCACAAATTAGCAATGAATTCTGTTGACTGCTAATATTAAGAGGTGATAATGATTGCCTTTGGTAGGCTGTGGTATACACAACAGCTATTTCCTGTTGCAGTGCTCAGTGGCAGGTTTTATGCTGCAGTGTATTACATGTGCAAATATGACTGGCCACACGTAGGGAAAACTAGAGCAGTTTCCTGGTTTGTCTGTGGGCTCAGCACTAACTGTTACGTGGTAATGTGGCATAATTTCCTAGGTAAACCTTCTGATTTTTTAATTTTAATTGAAGAATTTGAAGAGGTAGCTGTTCATTTTGCTGTGTAACATATAAATGATGACTTACAAATAAGACACCTGGTCTTCAAACAAGCATTCATCCTGATTGGCCCTGCTGCACACTGGAGAGATCAGCTGAAATTTGTAGAAAGGAATTATTCCACAGTCCATAGAAAAGTTGTTATTACAGACTCCTGGATGGCAGACAACTTAAGCCTCATCCAACCTTTTCTGCCATAGGTTTCTTTGTGTGCTGGACCACAGGAAGCTGTTAAGTATATGAGCTCTATGAAAAGCTGAAGATATGTATCAAATACACAGGTTCCCAAGTCTTGCTTCTTTTTCTTGCAGAACTTTATTTCCTCAACATCTCTGACAAGTCAACAGACGTAATTAATCCTCATTTATGTAAAATGCACTGAATTAGTTAGAATGGCAAAAGTACTGTAGCATACCACATCTCTTTTTGTAGCTGTCCATATATCACTAAATCACAGAATGTCCTGCGTTGTAAGGGACCCACAAAGATCATTAAGTCTACATGACTACCTAAAAAGTAAACCTTACATCTGAGATCATTGTCCATATGTTTCTTGACCTCTGGCAGGCTCAGTGCAGTGACCACTGCCCTGGGGAGCCTGTCCCAGTGCCCAACCACCCTCTGGGTGCAGAACCTTTCCCTAACCCGTAGCCTGACCCTCCCCTGTCCCAGCTCCATGCCGTTCCCTCAGGTCCTGTCGCTGTCCCCAGAGAGCAGAGCTCAGCACCTGCCCCTCCGCTCCCCTCGTGAGGGAGCTGCAGGCCGCCATGAGGCCTCCCCTCAGCCTGCTCTGCTCGGGGCTGAACAAACCAAGGGGCCTCAGCTGCTCCTCACACATTTTCCCCTCCGGACCGTTCACCATCTCTGTAAACCTCCTTTGGAAGCTCCAGGAGTTTCTTACATTTGGTGATTGCCCAACTCTTAAGTTGTCAAGATCTCTCAACAGGTCCTAGTTTATTATCATCTGGAACTTAATATGCATTTGAGTCCTGTATCCAGATCATTCATAAAAAAAAAATAAAATAAATAAACTGGCCCCAGAACAGAGCCCTGCAGAACCCCACTAGTGATTGTCCATCAGCCTGATGTAACCCATTTGAGCCCAACCTGTCAGCCAATTTTCATCCATCACATTATGTAATTGTCTAGCTGCATGCTGGACAGTTTGTTCAGAAGGATACAGTGAGAGACAGTATCAAAAGCTTTGCTGACATCAAAAAAGATCAGGTCTGCTGCTTTGATTGGTTGACTAAGTGGGTGATCTTGTAAAAGGAAACTAAGTTACTTAAACAGAATTTTCCCACTTAAACCTGTGTTGGCTATTAGCAATGACTGTGCTGTCTTTCAGGTGTTTTCAATAACTCTTAGAATAATCTTCTCCATAATTTTACCTGGCACTGAGCTGAGACTGACAAGCCTGTAATTACCTGAATCTTTTTTCTTATCCTTCTTAAAAACTGGGACCACGCTTGCCAGCTTCCAGTCAACTGATACCTTTCCAGATTCCCAGGACTACTGACAAATGATTGAAAGAGATTTTGTGATGACGTCAGCCTGCTCTTTGAGTACCTTGGGTTGAATCCCAAGGGGCCCCATAGACTTAGTGCATTCAGCTGGAGCAGCAAGTCCTGCAGAAGTTCAGAGTTAGCTGAGAGTTTACTGCAGTCGCAGTCCTCCAGCTCAGGGCTCCAGGGGTCCTAGGGCTCATCAGTGCTAAAGAAGAGGTGAAGAAGGCATTAAGTGTCTCTGCCTTGCCTACATCCCTATTTGTGAGGTGACCAACCTCATCCACTGTGGGCCAGTATTATCTCTGGTCATCCTTTTGCTGTTAAGATACTTAAAAATGCCATTTTTCTTGTCCCCTGCACTACTGACCAACTCCAACTCCAACGGAACCTCGGCTGCACCAAATTTCTCCCCACAGTTGCAAGCAGCATCTCTGTCTCTGTAGTCTTCCTGTGTCACTTGACCTTGCTTCCAATATCCATACACTTTCCTTTTCCACCTAAGCTCTAGAAAAAGATTAGCTCTTAGCTGAACCAGCTTTCTGCCCTGCTTGCTTGACTTCCAATACTTTGGAATTGCCTGCTCCTGCACTCTTAAGAGATAGCTATTAAAAAGTGACCATCCCTGATGGACCCCAGTGCCTTCAAAAACAGTTTCCCAGGGAGCCTTAGTAACTAGTTTCCTGAGCAGCCTCAAGTCTGCTCTCCCCATATCCAGGATTGAAATTTTAATGTCGAAGTATGCATTGTTCATTTGCTTAGGTAATAAACCAGAGAACTACTACTTGGAAAAATACTTAAGAGAAATGTATATAAGAATGTTAAGAAAGATGTACTGCCATATTGTGACTACTATGTGGAGTTTTTTTTCCCATATTGTGTTTTGCCTATTTAAATGAGTAAAAACAAAAATAGTGCTGTGTATATACACTCTGTTTTTTTCCCATTATCTTTTATCCTCACTTAGCCTTTCCAGACTTAACAAACAATTCTTCATGGAAGATCATTAGATGACATGTTTCAGTTTGGATAAGAAAATAAGTTTTAATTACATGAGTTAAAAGCTTAAAGCTTTAGAGCTAGGAAATTGCTGTTCATAGTCTGTTGTTTCATAAACAACCAATTTGCAATACATTTATATTAAAAATACTTTTATCTAAAACTTTGAATAAAATACAAAATTATAATGAAAAAACTGTGATTTTTCTCCCTGAAAGTTGTAGTAAATTGTTTTTGCAAATAATAATATAAATTGTATCATTTACTTTAAATGAAATTATTTGAAGATTTCCTGTAGGAATTTTGTTTCTACCTACTAAAAATGTAAATACATGTTTGGTATGAAATAGACTACTACGTATGTTAGATACCAGCATAAGTTAGTTTAAAAACTTAGAGGTTTTGTAAGATTCTGCTTCAATTTTAAGTTTTGGCTTTAAAATACTAACATCTTTACAGTATTACTTTCTTAACTAGTGTATTATCTCTCTGTAGCCTAAAGATGTATAAATTCTCATTCATCTTACATATGCTAAGGGTAGATAGACTAAGTGAAACTCACTAATGTTTTCTTTCAGTTGTTTTCTTTCTGTGTTGTATTAACATGTACCATGATTATTGTAGGATTAATACAAGAAAACAAGATTCAAGTCTAATGCAATGATAAATAAAATGGTGTTTATGTTTGCAGGGAAGATGGTACCACCGGAAGCAAGCAGTAAAGGAATTGCATGGTACGTTGATACGACTGCTTAATGAACTGTTACCATGGGAACCAAAGCTAATGAAAGCATTTCAAAGGAACAGGTAATTAGCTGCTCTTTTTTTAACAGTAGTGCATGGGATGTGAAACAGAACAAAATGAATCTTTTTAAAGCTAAACGATATTAGTTCGCTTCTCAAATAAACTAAGTGAAAATACTTTGAGGACAGGAGGTCAATGCTTTAGATGAAAGGATTATTTTATGTTTCAGACTAAGTATCTCTAAAGTTTAACTTCTAATATTTATTTTTCTCTAAAATGGTCTAGAATCCTTAAGTATGCCTATCTCAATAGTTGTACCACAATCCAGCTAGGATTTGTATTGCTGTTTATTTGGCTAACAGATTCTGAAAACCTGTATCTACATAACTGCACCAGGACTTCTTATGACTCTTTATGTCTGACTGCATACTGTCTAAAGCTACCAAAATAGGTTGCTTTTGAATTCTCCACAAAGCAATTCAAGTCAATTCTTAAAACATGGTTGTAGCCCTGTGAATTTAGAATGCATCTAGAATTATATATCATAGAATCATAGAATATCCCAAGTTGGAAGGGACCCACAGGGGTCATCGAGTCCAACTCCTGGCACCACACAGGTCAACCCAAAAATTCAGACCATGTGACTAAGTGCACAGTCCAAATGCTTCTTAAACTCATACAGGCTTGGTGCAGTGACTACTTCCCTGGGGAGCCTGTTATGTCAGTATAGTGGAGACAGATTAAGTAAAGGTGTTAATAGCAGTGAAGATTCTTTGAGGTCTAGCACCCATATTTTAAGCCCTGGAGAGATCTGATGCTGATTGTATAATGTTTTTTGGTATTAAAGATTGGTGCCACTCCTGTCTGTTGTAAGTATAGGTGTTGACCTGGCGACATACAGGTGTTGCCCTGTATATGTCCATTTTGCCAGATAGACTCTGAAAGAGTAAGTAGAAGTGTGTTGAATTTTAGACAAAGTTAGGCTGCTGCTTATATGTTGAATGTGAAGGAAGCAACTTAGAAAGTTACATGATGCAGAACTAATTCTGAAAAGCATAAAAGGTATTACGTTAAAAAGAAAGAAAACTTACAACACCAGTTACAGTAAGAGTTGGTTCCTTAATATTTTTATGGGTATCATAGTACTAAGGTACTAAGGTACTTCATGGGTATCATTCATGAATGAAAGACCTTATTTCCTTATTTGGAAATTTAGGATATTTTTGAACACTTCACTTTAAACAATAGACAAAAGTACAAGTTCTACTCTGAAACTTCTACTTCTGTTTGAGTTTCTACTCATTTTTGTCACTGTTCTTCCTGTCTGTAGCAATTCAGACTCATTTTGGAAAGCGACAGGTATACTGTTAGAAGGAATTTCAGTTTCCAGTATATTGGCTCTCTAGTTTATCCTTTATGTATATTACCCTTCATGTAAATTCTGCTGTAGAGTGGTTTTCTGCTTAGTACTAGTTTTTGTTTATTAACTGTGGTGCTTATGGAAGTGGCTTCATAGTGTAAAGTGTCTTCACAGAAGTACTGTGTATGAGGTAGGCCTAATGTGAGGGGTTTTACTCATAGTGGTGGTGATTTTACTCATATTGGTAGCTGAGGTCTGGCATATATGTTTTCTGGTAGCTGAAGAAGTATACATTTCAAGTAGAGGATAGTGTCTGAGGTGAACTTGTATTTCTCAGATGTAAGCTCTGTATTGTAACCACAATTTCTGCAGCAATGCTAGCCTTGGTATTTCTGTGACAGAACTTTTTGGACAGTCTCATAGTAGAGCAGGGAAAGCTCAAGCTGAAAAACAGTGTTTACAAACTGGGTGGAGGAGAGAGATGTATGGGAGGATTCTGTATCAGTGTCTTGTTCTAGTTCACTATGCTTCTGCTGGACAGCAGTGTAGTACCAACGACAGTGGTAAAAAAAAGGTGTTATGAAAGGGAAAAAGCAATGGCGTGAAGACTGCTTATTGCTAATGTAAGCAGCAGCACCATCACAGCTCTAGCTGCAGTTGTAGTGTCCAAAGGGCATGTCAGCTAACTTCTGCTAATTTAATCACAGTGTTGGCCTGCTAGGTTTTCAATTGCTGGGCAGAGCTCTTTTCAGCACTGCAAGGCCTCAATATGGATTAAGACTCTGGAGTTTTCCTTCCTTTCTTTTTGTTGTCTTTAATTAATAGAAGTACTCTTTATGACTGAAATCCTTTTTTCTCCTTCTGAGAGGTACTCTATTCCTTTCAATATTGTAGAGTGTAGTGTTGAATGGTATTTGAATAGCAGCAAGGTTTAAAAGGAAAGTCACTTGTACCTACTGATCGGATTTGTCTACTGGCACCATGCTGTAACTTGGTGACTTTTCTTCTAAAAGAAGAAAATTCCCATTCAGAAATGTTAATACATGTTAATACAGTAGTGTTTGCCTAATATCCTGCTGTAGTTCCTCAGTGTCCTTCTGTAGTTCTTCCATACCTAGACTTAAAGCTCAAAATCCTGATGATAGAGTTGATGAAGTATCACCACACCACATCTTCACACAGTCTTCAAGGTTGTTTTTGCTCAGTGAGAGTGTCAAAGCTGAAAGTACAGATAGGTCTTACTGGTCCTGACAAACCTCACCTGGGTCTCTGTCTGCATCACATGCCCATGGGCCCAGGACCCCAATTTCAGGTCATTATGCAGCCTTCAACCTCTGCCATACAAATGTTAGTTTCCAGCTCAGCTACAGCACTGCCCCTGTCCGGTTATGGGTCTTGCAGATCTTGGCTGACCCTCAGACTGAGCTCAGTCCTGCATCATCATTGAGCCCAACAATGACTGGACTGGGTCTAACCCTGGCAGCCATCACTGGATCTGATCCTGACCTGAAGCTGTGAACTGACTTCCCAGCTTGACCTCAGACCTGCCTCATCACCAGGAACTTGCTTGTTGATTTGGGCTCTTGACTGAAACCAGATACCATCTCCAGGCCTGCCCTGTACTCCCACTCAGGGGCAGTGGGATGGTGTCCTGGCTTGTGGGTCTTCTGCCCTACCATCTTCAATACTCAGCTCAGCTCCTCCCTTCTCATCTGCAAAAAATTATGTTTTTAACCTATAAGAAGGGGTAAAATTAAGGTTTTATTCTTACTGTGACAAAGGCTTGAGTTTAGGTCAAGACTGGATTCTAGATTCTGTTCCACACAAGGTACTAGTTGCTATCACCTTATTCTTTTGCTAATTAATCCTCCTGAATATTTTGTTGGTTACCACCAGCTGAATCATGCAGTTCACTGTATTGATATGCTAAAATATCCCTAGATCTTATCTAAACAATGGCATAGAAGAGGGGACAATGCAAATACACAACAGTTTAGGAGTGTCAAGATAAGTGTGCTATAAAATGGATGTGTTTCTGAAGAGTGTACAAGTGAGTAAAGCAGCTGTGCAATTCCATCACATGCACGTTCTTAGCGGAGTGTGAACCTGTGGAAATGACAGTGACAGCTGTTCTAACAGCCCAGAGAGTAAGTTCTCTTGAAGGAGAAAGGTACATTAAGGTCCCATAGCTGGGCTGGAAGCATGATGCATTCAAGAAGACAAAATTTACTTAATTCTCTGGTTGACAGTTTTCAGAGGAAGGAGTAGACTTGTTACAGCTAATACTCAAGTTCATACAGATACGTTTGTCACAGTGCAAAATGAAGTAAGAAGCAGAAGATGAATGCAGTTCAACACTGATAGTCGTAATTGACTCAGTCTTTTTGCTTATAGTTAGAGGACTTAATGGCATACAATTCAGTTTTTTTGGTGAGGAAAGAAATATTACTGTTACTTCATATTTATGGGGGTTAGAGACTTGCAGTGCTACCCTGAAAAATTTTGAAGGACACGGGCAATTAGTTCTACACCAACTTCTTCTGTGGCAGCAAATACAAATAAAAGAATGTTAAAAGAAAGTGGTATTCTTTGGTAAAGTTAGTTTTGTTACTTTCAAGGTCTAGATTGAAGAAGGACTACGATGACTTTAAAAGACATCCAGACCATGATAAATTTACCAGAGAATTGTGGAGTAATGATGAAAGCGAGATTGATGCTGGCAAAGATTCTTTTGCAATAGTAAGCAGTAAATCTTCAGAGTCTGCAGAACATGTGGAAATTCCCAGAAAAGATCACCCAGACAATGGTAAGCATTTAATGGAATTTGACAGCCTGAACTTGATCCATTAGCTGAATCAAGTTGATTAAGGAAATGAATTTCTCCATGTGAGCTTGCATCATAGTTTTTACCTTAGCTACAATTTTGTTAATATTAAAATAGATTTAGACATACATCTGGCAGGTGTAGGCTAGAAGGGGGCAGAATATGACCAATATGAGAGTTCTGATTCAAGCAAGCTTTTGCCATTTTTAATGCTTAATTATTTCTGTGATCACGTAATGTGCCTGCTCAGAATTTAATTTTGTGGTGAATTGACCTTGGCTGGCTACCAGATACCCACCCAGCTGCCCTTTCATTCCCTGTCCTTGGCGGGACAGAGAAGAAAATAAGATGGGAAAAGATAAAGATTGGTTGAGATAAAGACAGGGAAATCTTACACCAATTAGTGTCACACACAAAACAGCCTCAATGTGGGGAAAATTAATTTAATTGATTGCCAATTCAAGTAGGATGGTCAGAAACAAAAGCAAAAACTAAACCCCTTTCTCCCTACCCAGGCTGTACTTTACACTATTCCCAACTCCTCCATTTCCTCCCTGCACTGAGTGGCATGAGGTGGGTGAGGAATGGGGGTTGTGGTCAATTCTTAGAAGTTTGTCTATGCTGCTCCTTCATCTTCACACCTTTCCCAGCTCTAGCATGGATTGTTGCCGTAGGCAGCAGTCCTTCAAGAACTGCTCCAGTGTGGGTCCACAGGCTACAGTCCTTCAGAGTAAGACTGGTCCAGTATCAGTGTTCTCCACTACCTGTGAGGGGCCTGCTCCAGTTTAGGGACTCCACAGCCTGTGACTTCTTTCAGACCTGCTGTGGTCTAGGGTTCTCCGTGGTCTGCAGTGTGGATATCTGCTCCAGCATGATCCTGTCCATGGACTGCAGAAAATATCTGCTCCATGCCTGGAACATCTCCTTTTCCTCCTTCTCTCACCTTGGTGTCTGCAGGATCAGTTGTTTCTCAGACATTGTTTTCTCACTTCTCTGTCACACACTCTGATGCGAAAGTTTTCACCCTTTCTTAAATACATTTTCCCAGTGGTGCCACCAGCCTGGCTGATGGGCTCAGTTGTGTCTTGCCCTGGGTCTGTTTTGAAGCCACCAGCATCCAGTCGTGTTTGGCACAGGGGCAGCCCCTGGTCTTTTCTCTGTGAAGCCAGCCCTGCAGCTCCCCCACTGCCAACACTTTACTATGTAAAACAAATATAAACCTAAATTGGAAACAACTTGTTTAAAGAAAAGTAAAAAATGTAGTAGAGCTGATTAACAGTCATCACTTCAGAGACTTCTCTTCCCAGTTGTCATGACAAATGCTTATTTATAAGGTTTAGGAACACAGCCACCTCCTCCAGCAACCCCAACCCAGAAGTCCTTCTTATCAGGCTGCTGAAGCCCAGCTCAGTATTCCCAGAGGCCCAGGGTCTCTGATCAGGCTGAGGGGTGCAGCTACCACTGTCCTTTAGCAGGTTCAGCCAGTGGTGAAGCTGAGCACACATCCCAGAGAGAGAGATGCACATGCACACAACGCTGACAGTGACACAGCCTGTCACGCAGGCTGCCAAAGACAGGGTGCTGCCTTCAGTTAAAGACTGTTAAAGACTCGCATAAAATATAGTCAGACAACTGAGTCCACTTTCCGTTTTGGCTGGTAGAGATAGAAACCCACTGGTGAAGGTGCACACACAACACGCTCTAGGCTCACAAACATGTGCAGATCCTCTCAGTACTAAGGTGGCCCTCTATGTCCACCTGGTACCCCTGCCCAGATCCCATGCTTGCTTACTTGCTTCACACATCCCCCCTACTCACTGCCTTGTCCAGCTTGGTGCTTGCTGCAAACACAAAGCACTCACACCCTCATCCCACAGACACTCCACACTTGCCAATTCCCCTGGATGTACCAGAACAAACTGCCCACCCACCTGATACCCCATGCAGGACCTCAGGCTCCCCTACTCTACAGCTGGTCCAGCCTGAAGTTTGCCAGTGAATTACATGTACACAACCCTACACACTCCCAGTCTGGAGAAGATGAAGAGCCTTGGGCACTCTTTTCCAGAGGCTGGCAGCAGGCACACTGTGACCCACACTACTTCTCCAGCTGGCAGTGCTGAGTCCCTCATTCACACCTGTCCCCCCAGTAGCTGGTTTCAGAACGCACACACGATTCCTACGCCACTGGCTGGAGGCAGAGACAATCCGCCACGTTCGCTACAGTAGTTGGCACTGCAGGCCAGGAGTGCCTACACCCACAGTCTGACTCCTGTAGTTAGCCCCCAGTCTATCACCTGAGTGTCCCCAGTAGCTGGCACTCCAGGTACAAAGTCTGCAGAACACCTCCTAGATCCAGGGGGCTGAGGCCCTTCCAGCTGCTTATGCTCAGGCCCCCACCCACCCCAGTAGTTGACATTGGGTCAGGGGCACCTACTGCCCTGTTTTGGTGCTAGTACTGGCACCAGATTTCACTCACAAACACAGGTCTCGCCAGTAGCTGGCACTCATTCCTTGTAGCACAGACACACATGGATGGGGTGTGAGATTACACAGAGAGATCATTAGGAAAATATTTAATAAGAAGTTAAAAGAAGGTGAGACAGACTGTGATGACCATGCAGAGCACTTAGCCAGAAGAGAGTACTGTCTGGCCCTGTTTTACGTGTGATGAGACTCTTCTACTCCCTTTCCTGCCCACCCTTGCACCCCCACCCCATCTGTGTTACTTTTAGCTGCCCCTGTAGCAGGCTTCTGTCACTGTATGTTCTTGTTTATGGCTTCCTTCTTGTTATCCCCTTTTGCATTGAAAAAGGTCCTGGACCAGATGCCCTTAAAGGAGCAGACATTCTCCTTCCCCATAGCCTTACGCTTACAAAAACAGCATTTTACCTCTAGCTAAACACTATAAAATTGTTGAATAGAGATATCAATTGCAAACTTGTAAAACACTGTTTCTGTTTTAATATCCTTGCAGATGAAGTGAAACTACTAGAGATGAATTTACCTGCAGGAAAAAGCAGACTTCTGAAAAAAGAATCAACTTCTAAAGAAATACAGAAGACACTGCCCAAATCTGTTAAACGACAGTCCAAGCAAAACAGTTGTCTGGATCAAAGCACTAATGAGCTTTCACCAAGGAAGAAAGCTAAATTAAGCACTAGTGAGGCTGCGGTCCAGAGTTCAGAAAGTAGCCTACAGAAAGACAGTTGTTTGACTGAGCTGAAACAATTTGAAGGGTCACCTCCAGAATCACTTTCCTTGACAGATCCTGCAACATCGGTATCAGGCTTTCTGAAAGGGACCAAACCCATCCAGGCCTTGCTTGCCAAGAATAATGGGAACAAAGTGACCTTAACAAATCAGGTGTCACCTTCACCAGGCATAAATGTATCTACTTCTGAAAAGCCAGTTTTATCACCTGTCGAATCATCACTGATAAAACCAGCATTGCCCTGTCAGACCAATTCAAAGACTCCTTTACAAATGGTATACAAAATGCCAAATGGTCATTGTGTACCAATAGACCTTAACAACAGCTCTGTGAAAATTCAGATGCAACCCGTGATTGACCCTAAAACTGGAGAAAAAGTCATGCAACAAGTTCTTATTTTACCTAAGAATTTTCTTATTCAACAGAAAGAAGGAAAAATTGTGTCCAAGGACATGAATTCACTACAACAAAAGACTTCTGAGCTGCACTGTGCAACTTTACCAGAAATAACAAATGTCAGTGTTTCTTTAACACCTGTACTGGTAACAGCACCAGCAAATGCTGTCACTCACTCACCAAATACAGTTTTTAACAAGAATACCACCAACTTGTCACAAGGAACTGGTCCCAAGAACAGCATACAAACTTTGCCTGGTGTAACTTCAGCAAGTAACTTATTATCAACAGTTAAGGTTTGCCAAACTGAAACTGACAAAATCAAGACTACAGTTTCAACTACCACATTCCCTGTGTCTTTGACTTCACCTACTATTTCCACAGCTAGTCAGTCTTTGATATCAGCTACAACATTAAGTACATCCACAAACACTGCTTCTGCCTTGCATTGTCTTGCCTCACAGCAGACAACTGAATCCTTTGAAAACAGGCAAGAACTGAAGACTGTGTGTATTAGAGAATCGCAGTCTATTCTGGTCACAACAAGAGGTGGAAACACAGGAATTGTAAAAGTACAGACAAACCCAGACCAGATTTCATCTACTAGTATATCTTCTAGTTCAGTTTTCACATATGCACCTCAATTTCAGGCCTTTTTGGTGCCAAAAACTACAGCATTACCGTCTTCTACTCTTTCATCTGTAGCAACAGCCACATCTGGTCTCCCACATTTTGGACAAACGTGTGTTTCTGGATTTACCCCCCCAGCAGGTTCTTCTGTTAACATTCCATCTTTCCCAGTTGATTTTAACCAGGCAGTGGAGAAAAATATCAAATTCACGGTACAGCAGCCTGCTGTTGGGGGCACTTTGGGTCAAGTAATAGAGAACACCAGCCAAGTGTGTCCTTTGTCCTGTATTTCATCAGCTAGCAGTTCAACATCAGCAACTCCAAAAAGTCCTGCTAGTGTGACTAGTGTTGGACAAAATAACACCGTCATAACTCCAAATTCTTCCATGCAGCAACAAGGTGATGCTAAAACTAAAACAAATTCTGTTATACAATATGAGTCTAGTTCTAATTCAGCAACAAATGGGGATTTAATCAGTGGTACTCCAGTCCAGAAACTTACCTTAGTCACAAACCCACCTATTTTACCCCCCTGTGGGGCATCAGGAGTCAGTGTTATACCTTCTCTAGCATCCACTGGTATTAGTGCTCAGAAGTTAGTTTTCATTAACACTCAAATTCCCAATGGCCCATCAGTTACTAATCTAGTTGCAGAGTCTCTGAAACATAACCTTCCTTCTTCCCTCAGCAAAACCTTTGATAACACCACAGAGCAACCACAGCTGGTTCTGATCCCGACTACAATGGGAGCACCAATAAGAATACATTCATCACCAACTATTGCTCAAGTAAAAGATGTGAAAATTGGACTAAATATAGGCCAAACCATTGTAAATACCAAAGGCAATGCACAGCAAACTCCACCAGTTAATATATTGCACTCTGCCATTTCTAAGGGAGAAGACAAAAAGAGCATGGGCTTGGCTTTATCTGTGACAAGTAGTAGTAGTTTGGTTCCTGTGTGTTCAAGTTTTGTGAGTCAAAGTGCTGTGTCAGTTAATGAATCTGTATGTGTTGCAGCAAAAGCTGCAAATTCCTTTTCAGTAACAACAGCAAATGCATGTGCAGAATCTGTTTCAGTAACACCGAGTGGGACTTCTTCTGGGACACGGCCTACTGTCTTGATTGGTGGAAATGATCCCTCAAGAATAAGGCCAATTCTGGGTAATCGACTATGCACAGCAAATATTGGAAATACTGTGGGTATATCAACTGTGAAAACAGGACATCTTGCTTCATCTGTGCTGATTTCAACAACTCAGCCAGTGGTATCTCCTCAAAACTTAACACCTACTTTGCAGTTTCCAGTCATAAGCTTGTCTGGATCTGTAACCACCCCACAGAAAGTGTTGCATACAATTCCTCGTTTGGCGGCAGTTTCAGCTCCTCCACCAGTACCAAAAAGCCAGCTGCCCACACTACTTCATTTCCAGTCACCTGGAGTTTCAGCTGCTGTGCCAAGTAATGCAGGTATTCATAAACCTCAAAGTGTGTTGACCGCTGCATCTGCAAATACAGGTAAAGTCATTAGTTTTCCAACGTTTTCGTCACTACAGTGCCAGCAGGTGCCTCTCAGTATAGAGAAACAAAGTCATGCTTATACTTCCACCATTCAGATGTGTGCAGTTTCACCGGCTGTAACAAGCAAGGCAGGAGGTCAGCCGAATGAACCTAGCATTCAACAGAAAATAGTCATTAACACCTGTATGCCTTTGGCACCTGGAACTCAGATAATGATTAATGGTACTTGTTTTGTTGTGCCACCACAAGGCCTTGGAGCTGGCAGCCATGTTCTTCTTCTGTCTTACAATACAAAACAGACTCCTCCTTTAAATATTAACCATGGCCAAGAGGCTCAAGGTATACCAATTGTTAATTCAGTAACCTCAAAAATCGTGCTAGCACCAAGTAATTCACTAAGTTGGCAAACATCAAAACATCTTTTGAAAAACTCTACAAAAATTGTGAACTCTTTTGGGTCTGCGGATGCTTTACCCATTGTTCATGCAACACCCCAGGTATTAGCTACTCCAGCTAGTTCATGTACTCCACTCTCCACAACAACACTGTCTGTGTCTTCAGTGATAAAATCTCCTGCTAATGTTCTAGCTCCATCTTCTGTGGTTTCTGCTGTTCATCCTCCAAATTCTAATTTACCAAGCAACACTTCAGTGTTTCACTTGGACACTTCTATCAAAAAACTCTTGGTTAGTCCAGAGGGAGCCATTCTGAATGCTATAAATACTCCAGCATCAAAAGTTTCTTCAGTGTCTTCATCACTGCCTCCTGTGGTTGTGTCCACAAGCAGAAATCCTACCACTGTCTTCCCAACATCTCAATCATCTTGCCTTGATAAACCTGACAAAGCTGCATCCTGAATTTAGAGCAAACGAGCCACTTTGAAATTGCGGGGCATTCTTGACTTTGGAAGTTAAAACTGTTGAATAATTTCTTACATTGTTCAGAAGAGTTGATTACTCAAAATTACTCAAGATTACAATTCTTTACAGTTTACCTATGGGGATAAGAAGAAAAAATATATTTAGTTTGTCAGAGAGTTGTTTAGTAAAAAGGTCAGAAATGACCAATGATTTCATTAAACTGTTTTGAAAAATCTAGCTTTTTGCACATGTTCCATCTTACAGTATGGACTGTTTGGCAGTGTGTTTATGACAGTATGTGTCTTCTTTTTATTTGTCAAATTTATTTTTGATTTGTTTCTGTAAAAATATTTATGCATTGTAAAAAATGCAGTCTATGTTATAGAATTGTACATATTCACGAATTCCTAACAATCTGTACTAAACTGTATGTACAAAGAACTATGCTGTCTTATTTATGTTTTGTTTACATAATGTATAGTTTTTTAAGTATTTTAGTAACTTTGGACCAGTGTACTGTTTAGCAGCAAAGCAGAAGAATCTGCATATAATAAATCAAGTTGCTGTACTGCATTGTGTTGGCAATAGTTTAAAATGTGTCTATCTGTTAAACCATGCCAGAACACACACACATATATGTGTGTGTCACATCTTCCTAATGCAGATGCATCTCAGTTTCTGGAATATGGTCAAATGAAATTATTTAATATCTTCTGCTCTTCTGTGTAGCTTGCATTTCACACGGTTTGGTGGGAGTTGGAAGGAAGGCCTTCTTGTTGATCCGCCAGGCACAGAGAGGCATAGCCTGTACTTCATCCATTCCTGATAAGTGTTTGATTAAATTGCCTAAAATCTCCAGTGAATGGGTAAGGCTAGAAATGGTTTCACAGACATCAGCCTAAATCACACTGTCTGACATTCAAGACTACCTTGTTTTACATAGAGCTCATGGATCTCTTGAAAATTCGTTATCTTTTTTGCAACCTTGTGTTAACTTTTGTAATTGTAATGAGCCCACTCATGGGTCTTCTTCAGTCTAGTCAAGCTACCCATTTTTTTCACCAGTCATGCTTTCTAGATATGTACTTTTTCTTTAGCTTTTCATTAGTCCAAATCTTTATGAAAGGACAATGATAAAACATCACATTAAAGGAGGCATTGTAAATGCTTTGGGCATAATTCACCTATTGCATAAACCTTTCCTTTTTATGCACTATGTTCAATATGTTGGCTTAGGTTCAGCTTTTGGTCTGATAAAACCCTTGGGTTGTTTTCTGCAGATCAACAGAATTCGTAAGTACCTGCTGCAGTGCATATGGAAATGGAGTTTTTTAACTTTTGAGATTTTGAAGGGACAAATAAAGGGTTCCTTTCATGAAGCAGTTATTTGGTGGAAGATGATAATTTTAGAAGTGCTGTTTTTTTTTTTTTTTCTGTTAATTGCTTGGAAGCCAGACTGAGGACAAATATTTTTGTATATGCAGGATTTTTTCATTTTATTTTATTGGGGGGATTATTTGTTTATTTTTGGAAGCAAGGAAACTAGTAGGGAAGATTCCAGAACTCGTGAATGTCAGTTGTCTTTTTAATTGTTTTAACTCCAAAGGGGGAGTGATTAGGTATCTGCCTTTAGCAGTGTTCTCACTCTGATTTTCATAAAGATGGGGCTTAAGCTTTTGCTCCTTATCCTTTCGAGTTTTCTCCTTCCCCTCTCCATTTGCTGTACACAGTTTGGATCCCATCTTGGGTAGAAGAATAAAACTGCAGCTTTTGTGTCAGCTGCCCTTCATAATGTTCTGAAAAGCAGTTTGGTCACTAGTTTACTGGAGTTCTAGGGAAACAGTGTGAAGAAAAACTTTCACCTTCCACATGTATCTTCCCTTTCTGCACTAACTAAAAAAAAAAAAAAAAAAAAAAAAGCTTTTGTGGATCAGCAATCTCCATCTTATCTCAGGGCTGTGAAAGACAGAAATTGTCATTTTGGGGGGTGTGAGAAGGTTTGCTTTTATTTTAGAAAAAGCTCTCTGACACACCTCACCGATGTCATTACAGGCATTCTGTAATCTGTTTTGAAGATGCCTAATTGCAAATGGTGTCTGCATGCTAGAGTTTACAAAGGCTTTTTAAACATGACAACATGGTACAGCTGAATGCTTTAGGTGACTTCTGTTTTTAAACAGAGGAGGGTGGTAGCAGGTGACAGTTTCTTCATGGACAGATGAGGTACTCTAAAACCATGTTTTGGTAGACTGGTAGAACATTTGTTAACTGGTAGAACATTGGAACTGACTTTCATTGATTTTTCTTGGAGTGTTGTTTTTTGTTGTTGTTTGTTTATTTGTTTTACATTTGTAGTAGAGTGAATACCTCCATTGTTAGGAAAGCTGAAGAGTAGGTTCTACTATTGCAGGCTGTTCAGATGGAGAAACAAGTCTTGCCTGACATTTTTCTCTGCCAGTGTCATAGAAAGATGTGTGCTATTATTCATTCTAAGGAAGAGCAAAGTTACAAAAAGCTTTACTGAGGAACTGAAAACTCGTTACTTATTGACTTGATAGAAATTTTCTGGATAGTCTGATAAAGTTTTGTAATTTGTTTCATAAATATTTTTTAATTTGACAAGCATAAGCCTAACAACATGCAAAGTTTGACTCTGGAACTTTCATTGACTTTTATTCTCTGTTGGGCACACATTCAGATTCCAAATACTATTGGGAAAAAGACGGACACTACTGTATTTTGAATGGTTTGAATGATTCTTTATTTTGTAAAATCAAATCCAAGTCATTTTTTGCGAATAAAATTCCTCGTCCCAGCACTCTTCTCTGATAATATATATGTTGGCCATAGGAAGACTTTCTTTCAAACAAAAGTAAGTAGCCATTGAAAATTTGGAATGTATCATTGCTTCAGTGTACCAAATGCATTGTGCTACTTAACAGCACAAAAACTGTAAAAAGGAAGACTGTATTCACAAGGGCAATGAAAAAGCAGAAGTGCATGCTTTTTTACTTGAAGAAAAAAAATATTCATTTACATATATAAACTAATAAATTACATAGAAATCAGTCTGTGAAGAAAACATGTTCAACTTTTCAGAACTTGTAAAATGCCTTGCATTTAGACCACTTTAGACATTCAGGTATTGCATACAAAATTTTCTTTTTATTTATGACCTTCAGTATTTTGGATGGCATCTTTGATTTTTAATTAAATGGACATATCTATACAATAATTTTGCTTTGCTGTGAGTATAAAATTATATTCATTTTACCTCACTGTTCAATCCAAGTATTGATGTCCATGCATTTGTGTGCTGCCGTTTTCTTCTAGAGATTCTGCTTGTAGAAGCAATTAAATTTCACCAGTCTTGGCATTCACAGAAGTGTCTTTTGAAGCTGAGTGTGTTTCTGTCAAGTCATTCAGACCCAGTCTGATTTGACTGTAATTTAGCTAGGAGTTCAATGGGAAATGTAAATGCAAAAACTCTCTTGATAAGCAAGTTAAGAAAAAAAATGGCCTCATTTAAGTAGGTCAGAAAATTACTGAATGCTGATATTTGAAGGGATGCCACAGCGTCAAAGTATTTGTCACAGAGATTGTTTCATAGCTGTTTTTGCTTATGTTTTGTGGTAGTGCAGAACAGTAGGAGTCCTAATTGGCTTTAAAGTAAACATATAACTGCTGATTGAAGTATGAATGCTTGTTATAATGAGAGAGGCTGTTTAAAGAGAACAGCAGAGGTGCTCACAAATGTTAAAATTCTTGTAGCCTTTTCTCTGCAGCTGCATATGAAGTCCATGGAGAAGAGAGAGACTTTGTCAAAGATGGTTCAGGTGAAGTAACTTGTGTCTTCTGTAACATCCTATTTCTGGAAGATCCTCAATCTTCATTAGCAAGGCCAATTGCTCTTAGGTACCCAACCCCTTGAGTTGGAAGATGAAAATCAGGAGCAAGATGAAACTGGGAAACTGTAAGTGACCTCCTACGTGTTTTAAATGTTCCTAAGTCTGTGGGGCCAGACAGGATTCATCCACTGAATGAGCTGGAAGAAGTGGTCACCAAGCCATTGTCAATAATTTACCAGCAGGAAGGCCATGGATGTTGTCTACCTGGATCTTAGTAAAGTGTTTGACACTACTTGCCAGAATATTGTCCTGGAGAAACTCACCATCCCTGGAGGTATTTAAGAGACATGTGGGTGTGGCACAGGGTTTAGTGATGGGACTTGGTGGGACAAGCTTATGTTGGCAGTTGGACTTGATGATCTTGAAGGTTTTCTCCATCCTAGATAATTCTACAGTTTTATGAAAATTCTTTAGTTCTGTATGGAAACATGGTGGCCTGCCACCCTAATAGTGCACATTTCAAAAGATAAAGAAGCACTATGAACCTGTCCTGTACTGACCTCTTCATAGAAATATCAGTTATAAACCAAACACAATTTGTCAAAATAGATTCAGCTTATCCTATAAAACTACACTCACTTAACAAAACATGATTTTAAAGTCATGATGTTTAAATGAGGTTATTGAAACCAATCCAAGTCTGATGCTCTCCTCTCTCTCTGTAGTCCCTGCTTCTATTTGTTTTAGCTCCTTTGAAAAAGTAGAACAAGCTAAATTCTGTGGTGATTTAGAACACAATGATTTTTGGTGTCTAATAATTTTTGTGCATACTTTTTTGTCACAAAATACAAAGTTAAGTCTGTATATTAGGTGCATGATCATTCTATTCACTGGAACTGAAATAAAAGTTTTTGAGTTAAGAGGCTGCTTTTACAAATGTGACAGATTGCGTTCTTTTTCAAGTATTTGCCTTGAAACATAAAATAATCTTTAAGATCTTGAAGATCTTTCTTCCTTTCTCAAAATACTGAATTTGCTTACAACTTTCTTTTTCACACTAGGGTATCTAGAAAACAGAATCCTTTGTTTTTTCATATATGATTGTCTAGAAACTGGCTGGGTAGCCGGGCCCAAAGAGTCGTGAATGGAGTCAAATCCATTTGGAGGCCGGTCACTAGTGGAGTCCCCCAGGGTTCAGTACTGGGGCCAGTTCTTTTTAATATCTTCATCGATGATCTGGATGAGGGGATCGAGTGCACCCTCAGTAAGTTTGCAGACGACACCAAGTTCGGTGCGTGTGTCGACCTGCTCGAGGGTAGGAAGGCTCTGCAGGAGGATCTGGATAGGCTGCACCGATGGGCCGAGGCCAACGGTATGAAGTTCAACAAGGCCAAGTGCTGGGTCCTGCACCTGGGGCACAACAACCCCACACAGAGCTACAGGCTGGGAGATGAGTGGTTAGAAAGCTGCCTGGTAGAGAAGGACCTGGGAGTTTTGGTTGATGGCTGAATGTGAGCCAGCAGTGTGCTCAGGTGGCCAAGAAGGGCAACAGCATCCTGGCTTGTATAAGAAACAGTGTGGCCAGCAGGGCTAGGGAAGTGGTTGTCCCCCTGTACTCAGCTCTGGTGAGGCTGCACCTCGAGTACTGTGTTCAGTTTTGGGCCCCTCACTACAAGAAGGACATGGAGGTGCTTGAGTGAGTCCAGAGAAGAGCAACGAAGCTGGTGAGGGGTCTGGAGAACAAGTCTTATGAGGAGCAGTTGAGGGAGCTGGGATTGTTTAGCACGGAGAGAAATAAATTACCTCGGCCAAGGTAAATGGTAAAGAGCAAACTGGCATATATTGAAGGATTAGACCTTTCATTTAGAAATACTCTCCATCAAATGTGAGCGAGTTCTTTTCCAAAATAGCTACAAGAGTGCAGCTGCTGATGACAAGGTAAATTCAAATATAAATCAGGAAGGAGGAAGGCTGCTTTTCTGAGTAAGCAGAGAACACAGTGAACACAATGTTCGGCACAGCAGTCTGTTTCTCCCATCATGAAATGAGAGCTAGCTGAGTTGAAAAGACTTGACAAAATTAGTAGTAAAAGGCTGAAGTATTTGTATTAAGTCATCACTCCTGGTCCCATGATGTTGTTTAGTGATACAGAGTACCTCTCAGGGAAGGAACAAATAAACCATGTGGTCTAGGTACATAATGGGGGCTGTACCACTAAAACGGTTTAGAAATGTGAGAGCACATCTGATGCTCAAGCACTGATGCAGTTCTTTGGCTGTGTGAGCACAGGAAAAGTGGAGTGCATTGCTATCACCTGGGAAGAGTTTTCTAGGGGAACAAGAACTGTACCTTGTGGCTTAGATGTCAATAGTTAGAAATGTGTTGTCAGTGGATTCTGCATTGTGCCCTTTTTCTCTGGTAAAATAAAGGCGCCTGCAGTCTCCAAGTCTCTTCTGATGAGGGAATTTGAGAGTGATTCAGCTTTGGGTATTCTCATGAGCATGAGGCACCTGGGGATACAGCTGCCCCAGTGTCTTTTGCAACGTCTTTTGCACTGGCACAATAGCAGCACGTGTGTGGACAAAATTTCTTGAAGAACTACGATTTTGCAGTAACAGAAGTAGTTCTTTCTGTTTGCTGGAAATCAAACCTTCTTTGAGGCAAGGATTTTCTGAGGAAAGGAACTACAGTCAAATCAGATGATTGTGTAAGGCTGAAAGATTTTAAACTAAAAGAGGGGAGATTTAGATTAGAGATTAGGAGGAAATTTTTCACTCAGAGAGTGGTGAGGCACTGGCACAGGTTGCCCAGAGAAGCTGTGGATGCCCCATCCCTGAAGGTGTTCAAGTCCAGGCTGGATGGGGCTTTGGGCAACCTGGTCTGGTGGGAGGTGTCCCTGCCCATGGCAGGGGATTGGAACTGGCTGATCCTGAAGGGTCCCTTCCAACCCAAACCGTTACATGATTCTGTGATTCTCTATAATTATCTGTCACCATAGGCTTACTTGTGTTTAAAACTCTTTTGTTGTATTAAGGTGTTTGTGTTTGCCTGTTTATTTACTGAGAATGAATTGCATTATTTCCTAATTGCATTTAGTAACTGTTCTGTTAAAATAGTTTTTTTCTGTAACTGCTTTCCTGTTCAATGAATATTGTACAGTTTAAACTGCCTGGTATTGTAGGATATCAGGCCTTGGGTATAAACTTGCTGATTTGCATATAATACTAAGTAATAATCTGGCAATTTTTTAGTTAAAGGCTAAGTAAGCAATAGCTGCCAAACTAATGTTCTTTAATTTACATGCATCACAATTCTTTGTTTTCTGTTATTGCTTTCCTTTCTTGCCAGGACATCAGTGTGATGATCTTTATACCAACTGACAGGTGTGAAATAATATGGCCTGTGAGCAGAAATTATTAAAATGCCTGCATCATATTTTATGTTTCATGAGGAATTGTTTCTTTCCAGATAACAGTGATGTGAGGCACAAGGCTGCTGTAACATATAGTCTCCTTGCGCAGGTTAATTTTTAGAACTGCTGGTAGGGAAAATCTTTTTTTTTTTTTTTTTTTTTTTTTTAAATAGGACATGTAGCCAAATATTTTGTCTATTTTATGACAGTTACCTGTATATTACTTTCTAGGGAATAGTTTGTTTATATATTTTTTAAAATAAAGGTGAAGTAATTGGGGAAGACGTAAACAAAGTTGCCAGCACTTTCTATCTGGCTTATGGTATGTATTTACTGTCGGTAGATCTGTGGAGGAGGCAAGATGCCCACAGTTCAGCACAGTGAATTAATCTGACCATAGGAAAAAAAGAACTTAAAACAAAAGCACGATCAGCTTTATTGAGGCATTTCAAGAACTAGTTCTGTAAACTATGCAGGAATAATTTTCAGCAATTGCTTTCGAAAGCATGTGATTTTTATTACAGTTTTAGCTTTAAGAAAGTTAAGCTTGTACAGGGAATTAAGAGGGAGCATGAAGAAATTCTGTTGATAGTCTCAAAGTTTAAGATCTGTTGCTATTATGGCGAATAAGGTGGTGGTAACTGATCTGCATCAATTTTTTCATAAGCTGGTGGAGCATCGGGTACCTATGGTAAGAAAATTGGTGTGAAAGATTGAAAAAACAGGGTAAAAGAAAATAACATTAAATAAGCAAGGAAGTATTTGCTTTCATATCAGGAGTTGTACTATAGCTTAAAATAGCTGAGCTAGTTCATTATGTCTTTATATTATCTAAGATTAGTTTTTTCTAACATTTTCTGGTTTTGCATAAGATTAAAATGATTTTGTATCATTCATCCAAATAAATAATTTTTAAATTTATTAAGATAGAAATTTTATAAGGAAGGTATTTTATATGTTAAGATTTCAGACTGATATATAAAACTTTAAGAGTTTCAACACATGTATGTTATCTTATTTGCAATGTTAACAATTTGGGAAGCTTATTTAACATTGGTTATAAATTACCCTTTTCACTATTCTCAAACTGTTTAAACACAACCATGACTTGACGTATAAATTTATCAGTTAATTTATTTTATCTTTTAAAAAATCATTTGTTTTTGAATGTTCTTCTTTCCATAGTGATTAGAGTAGCTAAAACCTTGAAGTGGTGCTCCCTGACAGGTTGCAGTGTACCAGACACAATCTACTTGCTGTCAGTCAGCATGGAGTAACATCTATTGGGAACATCTATTATGTATATCTATTCAGTGTGTGTCAGCATTCACATGCTACATCATGCTAATAGATGGCATAATTATCAGACAACTTAGGAAAGGTAAGTGAAAGAGATTTTTTTATTTTATTTATTTATTTTTTTAAAGAAGAATTATTAATAGTATTTAGTATATCTAAATAGTAATTTAAAAAATCACAGTAAAATTGTACAAAATACTACTTCTTAACAGTTATTGCAGCCATCGAAGTCCCAACCTGGAGACTACAACCTAAGAAAAAATTCTTTGAACAAATGTTTACCAAGATTGTCTTACCATATCTTACTATGTTTTAAGTAAATAAAGCCCTGAATGGCAACTTACCACAGAATCAAAGTTTCTGTACTCCTGCAGAGCCATTTTGCTGTCCAATATTCTTCTCTCACCTACCACAGTTTGTATTGTGCCCATAAGAGTGCTTTTGCTCTGTGACAGATCAAGAAGAAACATGTGGAAGGTGAAAGAAAAAAGAAAATGTGAATCCGGATTGTATTGTATGGTTGGGCTTGATGATCTTAAAGGTGGTTTCCAACCTAAATGACTCTATGATTTTGTGATCCTTTAATATTTGATGGTATATTTACAGTATTTATTAGAATCTGGGATTAGGTACAACAAAACAGCAGCAAGTAAGAGAAGCAATGTATCTAGCACTTCTGCTGTCTCTGCCAAGACATACTCTCCCTCTTATATCACCAGTTATATTGCCATCAAAAATGGGGATCACATTTTAAGGTCCATAACCACTGCAGGGATATTTTTTTTCCACATATTTCTGTCTTTAATCTCAAACTTTTTCCATTTTCCATTATGTTTTGTACATTCTTTACCGATTTTCCCCTTTCCAAAAATCCTAGCAAAAATAAGATTTTAAAAACCAAAAAGTATCTGCAGTGAGATGGAATTAAAAAAGACATTGTGTTTTTTACCATGATGTGCAGGCATGAAAGAAATCTTTTTTGTATGGCAGTTCATGTTTTATGTGTTCTTCTAGTTGATGTGCCTACTGGATAGGTCACTGGAAAGGTGATAGGACAAAGATGTTGGGAACATCAAGGAAATTGTTTGGCTGACAAGAGTTATGGTTTTTAATTCAAAATGGTTATGTCTTTTTAGAAATATTAGTGTAACTAAAAGATACTTACCACTTACATGGTTAAAAACTGCCTCTTTCTCACAGGCGAGAGAACAGAACCTCAAAGAAAAGCTTTGAGACTTTCAACAACAAATTTTGTGGGAAGGGTCAAATAAATTTTTAAAATATTTTTGAAGAAAGAAAACAATTTTTGAAAGTAGTTTTTAGAAAGCAAATCTCAAACCTGTCCTCCTTCTTTTTCTAAATCTGAAAATTGCAAGTCAGCTTTTATAAAATTGTCTTCTTCATCACCTATATGAATGCAATACTTAGTTACATAAAAGCGTCATTCATCTTCTCTGCTTCCTAGACTTACTTTAATCTTATCTGCCCTTATGTAGATGTAAATCTTATGAGTAGTGAAGATGTTATTTTTATTCAAACAAAAATTCCCTGAACACAACATGGTTTTAAGTATATTTAAATATAATCTTTCCTAGAGATCAGTTTTTCCACTGGTAAGTTGTGCAAAGCTGGGCAGTTGGCTTCACATCCCTCTGCTTCTGTTTCTTCTGCCTGATTTGCATGTTCTGCAGGGTGGGTAGGACTTCATGTTTCATAGTTTTACCCATGTTAGCCTGAAACAATGATGTCCTATGACAGGTTTGATGTTCTCTGCATCAATGTAATGCAAATAATGATAATATGTTTTCAAAATACTAGTATGTAAGCTGCCATGCTTACCCGTAGACTTTTATAGCCACTACGTCTCTTGTAATACCAGCAGCCGAAGATAAATAGCATGGCCAGCACCAAAATGAAGATTCCAATACCCAGGGCTCTGTTGGGAAAGCAAACCAAAATAATTAACAGCAGAACTAGATGCATTATTTTGGGAACAGGAATGGTTAGCACAAAAGCTTGTATCTGTATCCCTTTATTAGAGGAAGGCACAAAGCAGGATTTGCCTTAGAAAACAAAGTATCAGTAGCTTCAGCCAGTCTCTGTAGATTGAGAAGTTTGTTCTCTGGCAAGATTGTAAACTTTTTAAAAATGAGGAATATATAGCTTCAAAAATAATAACATACCTGTGACCAGTGCTTCTAAAAAAAATCCATACCTGTAAGCCCAGCAAACAGCATTGTGATATTGGAAGAGAATGAGAAATAATATAAATGCCATACCCACAGAGACATATCTCGTGATTATTTGTTAAATTTCTCCAGGTGGTAAGTGTTGAGAAATGTATCCTAATTGCATCACTTTACAAAAAATTCTGGTAGCAGAAGGTTGACTTTTGTTGTTTGTTTGTTTGTTTTAGATACATAAAACACTACACAATCCCAAAAACGTAAGAAACTTTAAATTTTTCATAAACAGCTCTGCAGTTCTTTAGTTCTTGTTCCCTGTGGTACTAGGCACAGTATTGATGTCACTGAGTCATTTGAGGGAAGGTGGTCTTCGCAAAACTGCTGAGAGACATCTTTCCCACTGCTTACCAGGACTTAGGATATATGGTGTATTTCCACTGTTTATCAGAAAGCAGGGTGACAAGGTAATTGCATATTTTCTTGTCATAAAAACCTCTTCCTCGTGTGCTAACTTGCTGTCTGTTAGGGCACAGAACATTCATTATGGAATGAAGAGAGTGTCTTCCCCTTTGTTTATTCTCTCCGGATGCACATATGAAAGCAAACATGTTGCAATACATGTGTGTATCATACAAGTCACAAAGTTCGGAGTCCAGTGAGCCAGTACTAGAAGTGCATCCACATAAAGATATCCCATGAACATTGGAAATATTTGTCTAAAGTAATAAAACATCACCAGTGAGACAGTGTCTCTAGTAACTCAAGAAGCAACATATTTTATTGTAAGCCAAAGATCACAAAGTATTAGCTTGAATTAAGTCTGCTTAACTGGAGCTTCAATCAGAAATGATTTACTGAGATACACATTTGTATGGCATTGATGTCTCTATCTGGTTTTTGATAGTGTTTTACCATTTCACTGGTGTTGTTATTTAGGGTGAGACAATGCCTTTTTGAGATTCTGAAGGGAGGTGTGTAGACCTGGAGGTAAATCTTACTATAAATACCACATTGCGCATAAGCCCAGCAATTTTATTGTAATGGCTGATTACTTGTGATCATATGATCAAACTCCATATTCTTGAGTTCTGCAGTTCTTATTTTTCTTAACCATTGAGTGCACTTTTAGGTAATGCAATGACAAATGTTACAGAGAGCTACAAAACAGCCAAAATGAACGATACCTATATACAACCGCGATTTTTTTCTGATACTTTGTAAAGTATTTTTTTTTTTTTGTAAAGTATTTTTTCTGATATTTTGTAAATTTATTTTCAATGTAAGTTTTTTTTTTTTTTTTTTTTTTTTTTCAGCTTACATGCTAAATTAGGTTTTGGTTTATGCTTACTCTTCTACTGCAAGATAGCTGTGTCCTTTTCCTCTGAAAAAGTTGCCATCTGGATGGTGGTTTCTTCTGGGCATTTTGAGAGTTTAGTCTTGTTCAAACCCACAGGACAGAAGTATGGCCCTAAAGTGCAAGAAATAATTTGTTATCTTTAAAGCATAATGTTATCAACTCTTTTCGTTGAGTTGATTGATGATCACACAGAATCACAAAATAGTCTAGGTTGGAAGAGACCTATAAGATCACTGAGTCCAACCTCTGATCATTTAAGAGAGACAGGTCTATCTGTTATTTTCAGAATAGAGTCATATTACAATAGAGTAGAATCAATAGATCCATATATATTTGCAACTGTCCCAGTTTAAGGCAACTCTCAAAATCATATCTATGAACAGTTCCACCATCTGAGTGCACCAGACAATGATTTGACATGGTCTCTTTAGGCACCAGCTGATGACAGACTTCTGAATTAAATCTTTCAGGTATATAGGAAAAAGGAAAAAAAAAAAAAGGAAAAAAAAAAAAAAAGGTAATTTGCCTGGACGGAAAAAATATTTGGAAGAAAATATATATAGTTTTGTCCTTCAGGGATGTGTTTCTTTATTTCTATTCCTCTCTATAAGTGTTCAAAGGCCAGATGCTCAGTCAGCATAAATTGTCAAAGATCTGTTGATTTCGGATGGTTACTAACTTACACCTGCTGACAAGCTGTATTTAGGTGTGCAGGGAAGTTACAATCTTAATTTTCAATTTTAAGAGAGTAATCTTACAACTAAAAATAGTCTGAACATTTACAAAGGAAAAATCCACAAGTAATCATGTTTCTGTCATTTAAGCAGCATGACAATAGATCCTATTTGATAGTATCCACCACATCTACCTACCTTACTGGGGTAGGTATAAAAATTGGTGACTTTGCTGAAGAGAATTCTAGCCAATGAAGCAAAATATTTTCAAAATTCTCTAAGAGTCACTTAAGTCTCAGCTGAAGCATAATTATAAATCAAGAGAGAAATGTTTGAGTAGAACAAAAAAAATACAAATCTTACCTCCTTCAGACTTGTATTCTGTCTGTTGACTAAAAGCTTGTACAGCTTTCTTTTCTTTGACTTGATCTGTGTTTTTTTTTTTTTCTTCTTTGATCTGTTCTCTTATGACTATCACGAGTTTAAATTCCTTTCAGTACAGCTTCTGAATGCATTAATTAGTGTGAAAGGGGCCAGTAGACAACTTTTCACTTTCTTCTTACAGTCTGTGTCCTTCCCTCCTCATAAGCAGCTCAGCAGTCTGTTATTTCTTCATGTTATTACATGCCTTCTTAGAAATGGCTCAACACCATTACCTGCCTAAGCAGTAGGACTTCCTGAAGTGGGCAACCTACTCCTAAATTAAAGCATGTTTTGATTTTTGGCTGATTTTGTGGCTGAGGACTGATGTAAATGGAGGTTTTTGCATGTGTTTAACTTGAGAGCTTTGTTTATCCATGCTTTTTGTACCATTGTGACACCGAGCAGAAAGTTTTGTGCAGCAGAACTCAAAGATGGATGTTGTTATTCCATGATGGAAGTGTCTTAGATTAATGCAAGTACAATTTAATTCAGGACTGGCAAGCAAATGCTGCAACAAGAAGAGACTCTCTTCCATGGGCTGCACAACTAATGGGGCCTGTTTCTCTGTGGATTTTGTGTGAATTATCAATGTCTGTGCTCTTGCATGCACATATGCTGCAATAATTTTTTTTACAACATCATACAAGAAACAACAGCCTTTAATTAATCCAGAGTTTCTGGGTTCTGTGGTGGGCCATGAGTGCTGGTAGCTGCCAAAAGAAGGTACAATGACCACGAAGGCCCATGTTCTCTTCACCCTTTCCCCCAGTTAATCAATAATTTGGACCTCTCTCTTCTGTCACAAACTTTTTGCTTAAGTCTGAATGAATTTTTTTATCTTTGAACCAATGAACTTGGCTCTAAATTTGGTTGACAAGTTCAAAAATCAGTAGGAAAGAAGAGATAATGTGAAATTAATATCTATTTCCTTAGGAAAGCAGCTGAAAGTCTTAACACCAATATTTTCAGTGAGCATGGGTCTGGGAAGAGCCAGATCATTTCTTCTGCTTGTGTGTTCCCATGCTTTTGCCTAATGAAGGTAAAAATCTTATCTTGTTTAGATGGGATATTTGTTTGGATAGTTTTCCATGGTGGTGCCAGTGCAAGGACAAGAGGCAGTGGGCACAAACTGGAGCACAGGAGGTTTCAACTAAGCACTGGGAAGCACATCTGTGCTGTGCAAGTGATGTCCAAGCAATGGCACAGGTTGCCCAAGGAGGTTGTGGAGTGTCCCCCTTGGAGACCTTCAAAAGCCATCTGGACATGGCCCAGGGCAACATGCTCCGGGTGTCCCTGCTGGAGCAGGGATTGGAGCAGGTGACCTTCAAAGGTCCCTTCCAACTTCAACCATCTGGGTATTCTGTGATTAACACCACAAGACCCATTAAAGTCTGAAACAACTCTTTTTTTTTTGGAGAAGTAAAGGAAGGAAGAAGAACAAAAAACACTGAGGAGCATAAATTTGCTTATTTACCTAAAATGATTTGGTGTTTCTTTTACAGTATTCCAGATTAATTTAGTGAGAGTTTCAAATGTGAAGGAGATACAGAGAAACTTTCTGTAGATACCTATGTAAAACTGTAAGTGTACTCTATCAGTCTAGTAAATTCCCAAAGAAACATACTGGCCCTTATGTAAAACTTTAAAAATGTCACAGAATTCCTTATCAAGCCATGTGTTTTGCTGAAGAAAAGCTTCACTTCTGGGAGGGAGTTCTGACTGAAGAGTACTCTTTGTTCTTGAATAAGCAAAGCTGACACAGAAAATTCATGTGATACCAAAAGCAGTGTGTTTCTGCTCCTTCTTTACCTCAAGCAGTGTTGGGGGGGGGGGGGGGATTTTCAACTGATCGAAAATTCTATGTTCTGAAAGAATTTCTTGTTAACAGTAAAATAAAGGGGGCAGGGGGATGGGATGTGGGTGGGGTGGGGTGAGAGGACAACTTTGTCCTAAGTATGTGGTGCTAGCTGGTATGTAAATGCACAATGCTGCTATTGAGAAATCGGATGGATGAGAAGGTGAAACATCCTGTTCAAGTTCTGGTCTTAGTTTTCCTTACAAAACCCCATTTCTCTGAGGTGGTGTTGCTAATGCCTCGAGTATACAGTCACTGGAATTTATGCAAGGATTTCACAGGTATTACCTTTTAATACGTAATATTTCAGGAGCAGATGATGGAAGAAGAGGAATAATTACAAGAAACCCCAAAGAAATCCAGACCTTTTCTTACAGCCAGCAGTCTGTGGCAAACCTATACACTGATGAATCTTGATGATAGGTATGATATGAATGCTTCCCCTATAACTGAAAATAATATACTTGACCTTTTGAAAAGAATGGTGTTTTTTTTTTTTATTCTGCTGACAGTGTGATTCCATCTTTCTAGGATGAGATTTTTGTTAATTTGCTTATTTCCATTAACTGATGGTCTTTATTTTTCACTGGCATTTAAGGTTTCCTGTAGCAGGCAGAGCAAAGAAACATATGTACCTTTATAAAGGCTTTAGTTTTGCATTTGCTGGGAATTTCAGTAGAACCACTCTAGTATTTTAGTGCTGGATCCACATCAACAACAAACACAGTACATTAAGTGTGGGTAAGGGGACCTTTCAGTTATTGCTGAACACCCTCATTCATTCATGGCTTGTGGTGGTGGTGGGGAGGGGGCAGAGGAATCACCTCCCTTGAGCTGCTGACTGCCCCTGTGCCCACAGCCCCAGATGCTGCTAGCCTCATGTACTGCCCTTGGCAGATGTCAAGATGCCTCAAAACAAAGAAATTGGACACAGGGACTGTAAATAAAATACAGAATTTTAATTGAAAATACAGAAGTTTAATAGAAAAGAACTGTCCTGTATTAAATGTCTCTGCATTCATTCCCCCTCCAAAAATTCCTCTTTCAATTTAAAAAATGAAGGGTTATTTTGAGTATCAGAACACTGCACTGACTTAGATTTCTACAGAAATCTAAGTTATTAAATTGAAATGATTGAAACATATTTTGCCAGAAATTTCAAGTCCTTGCTACAAGTCTTCTCCCAACCAGTTTTGTCTCTCCAATCGTGTGTTCTGTAATCCAGCCCTCACAGATAGATAGTTTATTAGTAGTTCAGCTAATTTCCTGTAAATTAAATTAAAATTTTGAAAATATTATTATTTTCATGGGATGAGAAATGATTGTTGTAGATGAGTGATTGATGATAAATATGGCTACACAGACAAAATATTTCAATGAAAAAACACTTCTATTACCTCTGCCCAAGACAAAATAAGATTACAGAAAAGATGTGTTTTGGATACAGACTCTTTTTTTTTTCCCATAAATCAAATACTTGCTCAAAGAGCCTTAGGATAATTGCAATGTAGAACTAAAGAGGAACTCAGGAAATCATCTAGTTCATCCCACTATTCTGAAGTAGAACTGGGTATATTTAGATTCTCTCTCGTCTCATCTAATCTCTGATATTTCTATGTTATTTTGTTCTCCCTATACTCTCTTTCTATGCTTAACTGTCTATAAGGAGGTTTTTGTTTTTGTTGTTGTTGTTCTTTTTTCATTAGGTAACACTGCCTTGCTGTAAATTGTACCAATTAATGATTGCCTAAATAAGAAAATAATAATAATAACAATAATAATATTTTTTTTTTTTTCTTTTTCTCAACTATTACAGATCTGAAGGCTGTTTTCATACTCTCTAAACCTTTTATTTTCTAAACTGGACAGTCTTTATTTTTTACATTTTTTCTTTAAGCTTTTTTTTTTTTTTTTCTTTTAAGCGTTTCTCATTCTTGTTCTACTTTATGCTTTTGTGCTTTATGTATGTCTTCCAGTTAAAGCCTTGCAAGCATTTAATTTAGATCACAGATTCTCTAGCTTGCTTATCACAGCCTTATGGGACTGTGCTGAAGACTTGTAAAGTTAAAATGGAACTTTAACATCAAAATAATATGGCAATGGTTACAAGTATTGTTTGCTTTTAAATGATTGACTTTCTTCCTCTGTTTCAAACATTCCTACCCAAAATATCCATCATTTAAAAAATTCTACTAATATTGACTTTGGAGAAAATCAGACACTTTCATAAGTCCTGAAAAGTTTTAAGATGTCCAGTGTAGTCACACCACTACATCATGTTCTTGATACCTTCTGTTCTGAAGTTTCAGGAAATGGAGAAAAGGGTATGATAATGTTGACTTTTCTGGTTTAGTATTAGTCTGAGTTCCTCTTACACTTCTTTGTTGAAATTGATCTAAAATAACTAAAAATACAGCTGCTAGGACAAGAGTGGCTCCTGCCATGTAGAAGCCTGCTTTGTAATCTCCAGCCATGTCCACAATCAGACCTGGAAAGAAAAAAAACAGTAATGTGACTGATAGAAAACAGGCTAATGTGAATTAGCTCATCAGTGTGAACATATCCTCTCTTAAAGGGAGTATACTGGCTATATAACTGTGTTGCATCTTTCTACACCATGAGTGCATAGAATATTGGTTCGTTATAGCATTTTAAAATATAAAACACAATTCACTTCTCATTTACTTTATATATGAACTGCTAGTAAAACAAACAATTTCCAACCCAAAATATGATGGACAATAAAGGCAATAACTGAAAAATGTACAAATCGTTCAGCCTTGTATCTTAGTAGCCCCATATTCTAAGGTGTAGCTATCATCAGATGCTGTAAATTGGACCTCAGCTGTTGACCAGTTTAAAGAAAAAAAGGAGATGCCCTCTGCTGGAGACAGGTTGATAGTCCTGTAGTGCTACTACTAACCTCTGCTAAACATTTTTCAGTCATAGTTATTGAAAGAAAAGAATTTTTTTTTTTTTTTTGGTAGCTTTAACCCAACTGAAACACCTAAGCCATTGTGCACCGTGCAGAAGAAATAGTAGAACAGTAGCAGTGCTGTAGCACTGTATGCTGTACTGCATAGTAGCAATGTATACTGGCTGCTCAGTGAGTACAATGGCAGCTCTCACTCCTATCTCACATCAATCCTGCTAGGCAGAGGAACTCTGAAACCAAATCTTTTGGGTTTTCCTCTTAAAGTAAGAGTGAAGAGCTAGTAAAGCACTAAAGGTTCCCTCTGCTTTTGTTCCTTCTTTTTAGCTTGCTGAATATACGCAAAAGGGATCACACTGATCCCCGAGTAATCAGTGTTTGTGACCAGGAATGGAATCTGTAAGTCCTGCTATTGTTGTAGTTTATTAAGATCTTACTGGAATAACTTTGATACTGTTTCTTCTGAATTTCTCTATAATCTTCTTTGTTTCTGTATCTTCAAATACAGCTTAAAATGTTACAGTACTTACTCTGACCCACTTGCAGCATTTTATGTGGTGTTGTTACCACAGAAGTCATGGTAATCTGTGAACAGTCTCTCGTTTTATTCAGCGGTCTTTGGATGACAGCTCAGATCCACTTTTTACATTGGTCATTTTTCTGCCATATAACTTTGTAAAGTCCCTACAGCCTACAGCTTTTTTTCCTCACATTTTTTCAAGATGATTCTTGACTACTGCCAACCAATATCCTTCTGCTGTCTCATCATCTGCTTTCTCTTTCCACT
>CM021797.1:29300211-29310653 GCA_011076525.1 Nettapus auritus | reverse complement strand
TTTTTTTTTTTTTTTTTTTTTTTTTTTTTTTTTTTTTTTTTTTATGCTCCCTCCCCATTTATTATATCGATTAGCTCAAATACTGCCTGAAAACAGCAGGCATCTCTGTGAATATTTCCTCAAGGTTCACATGTTTCAAGTTGTTAAATGTGACCTTCTGTATAAACCTTCTCAACAATACCAGCATTTATGCAACATCATTAGTCTCAAAGTTCCAAAAATCCAACAGTATCTCCTCTGCAAGTATGGATCTGCTGCTTGCTCCAAAGGTATACTTTCATAACAAGAGAAGGGGGGCCATCAATTGTGATTCAGGAAACAGGAATACCATATGAACCCTGCCATTCTTCCCTGCTTTCATGTTGAAGAGGTATCTCTAAAACCACAGAGAAGAGATGAAGCAAGGTATTTTTTAGAGGAATTAAACTAACTCTTTGTTTTATTTACTTCTTGGTCCAGATACTCCTGAGCTAACAGAGGGCAAAATTTGGCCCAGATCCAGATTTTTCAGTTTGGCTTACCACTCCTCATACTCTTGTAAACTGTATTTAGCAAAGTATCAACTTACCGGCAAGAGGAGGCCCCAGAAAACCTCCAGTGCTTCGAATGAGCATGAAAAGCCCTAGAGCACTGTCAAAATCTGACATGCCCACAACATCCACTAGCACTGTAATGTGAACGGCGACTGTTGTGCCAAAGAAGAATCCATAGAAGCCAGTGAATATTGCCAAGGACAGGTAATTGTTAGCCAGTGGCAACAGCATCAAGGAAGTGCTGATCAGTGTAATTGTCATTGTCAGTAAATGAATAGTTTTGGTAACATGGAGATTGGCATACCAGCCACATAACAATCTGCCTGCAAAGTCCACCATAGCCAAAATGGATAGAAGGGATGCAGTCCAAGATTCATCTATTCCCAGGCTGTAGCTAAGTGGAACTAAAAATAATGGAGGAACAAAAAAACTCATAGCAGCTAATATGCCAAAAATGGCATAAAGAACAAACTCCGGTCTCCTCACAAGCATCCAGTTGAAGGTTTTGTGGGCAGTGGGAGACTTTTCTTCTTTTTCTATCCTAGATGCACCATTGCCAGGTGGTATTTCAGACTGGCTCGCCTCAAGGCAGCAGTTGCTTGTCAAGGGTCGCATCAGCACTCCGCAGACACAGATATTGAGTTGGATGCCACCTATGATCAAGAGGGCACCTTTCCATCCATATTGGCCAATCAACCACTGGAAAAATGGCCCAAATGTAAAGGCAAATGCACATTCTCCAGCACTGGCAATAGCATTAGCCAAAGCTCTTTTCTTGGAAAAATAATGGCTAACAATGCTAATGGCTGGTGTCCATGAAAAGGAAATCCCAAGTCCTGAAAAACACCAGTATAAATAGTGCCAGTTAGAAACTGTTGAGGTATTCTGTGGAGCAGAAAATTAAAACAGTCAGTACTCTTATATTTGCAAAGTTAAAAAGTGTTAAAATTAAAATATTTTTGTTCCTCATGGAAGCAACAGTTCAGCTGTACTTTGTGCAAGATTGTATTTGTAGCACTTGTTCTGTAAGAATAGGTTTTAAGTTCAACTAAAAAAAATGAGTATGATGTATACACAATTGTATTCTCACCATGGGAAGAAAAATAAAAATAAAGCAGTGTTGTTTTGACAAACTTGCCACGAGGTTATAAATCATACGACTGTGGAGCTGAAACTAAATAGACTAATAGTGTTCATTCTGACCTAATTGAGGATGCTCCTAGATCAGATCTTTGGATTAGGCTGACATCTGTTCAGGGTTAGAAGGTGAAGGATGATGTGAAGGAGGCTGGTGTACTGCCTCTACTTTTCATTGTTTTGCCAGACTGCTTGGCTTTGATCCTGCTTTAATTTAATTTAATTTTAAAGGCTCTCTTAAAACTATTTAGCTGGCTCAGGACTGCCAAAAGACTCAAATTCCAGACATTTTCTCAGCCTTCCAGCATGGAAGTGGGAAAGGCTTATTTTATTCCCTGCCAGCCTTGCTTTCTGTTCTAGAAAAATCATAGTTGAAAATAAATTTCTGGCCTGCTTTCACCTGAAGTGAAGCAAAGGATTTCAATAAACTGAAAGCCGGGAAAGGTGTTCAAAAAGTAGTATTGTGTGATAGAAAGTACAAAATTTGGGATCTCTAGGTCTCTGTGCTTCAGCATCCATTAGGCTCTTCAGACCTTCACAGAGCTCTCAGCTCTGATTAAAAAGGTAAAACACTTTTAATTAACTGGTTGCATGTAATAAGGCAAAAATTATCAGCATCTAATTATTACTTTACTATGTCATTCAGTTTTCTAGCACAAATTCTAGAGTGGAACATGAGGGGAACAACTTTTAAGGATGGTTGAAGGTTCTAGATGTTTATAAAATCAGAATAGAAATGAGATTTTAGAACTCCTACCATGAACATCTGCAGATAAGGGCTGTGAGTTGATAGTGAAAGAAACCTGTAAAGCCATAAAGTCATACCCTGTAGGAAGCCAGTTGTTGCATACATCCAGACCATGTTGAGCCCAAGAAATCCCAGTGCCATTCCTGAAAAAGCAAGGAGTCCTCCGGTGACCAGAACTGTCCGATGGGAGTACTTTACACATAGTGAGCTGGCAACGGGGGCTAGATCAACAGCAAAACAGGAGCAAGATAAATACATTAGGAACATTAAGCTGTTTGACATGACTAAGCAATCAAATAAAGCATTCAAAGATGAAATGGCTTTCATTCAAAGAAGCAAATACCCAGACCTTTGTTCTTTGGGGCTGTGGTGCATGTGTGAGACAATGCCACAGCCTGAATTCTGCTGTATTCTGCTGGACAAGAGGATTGATCAAGATCCTGCCCCATAGGGAAATGACAGCCCTGGCAACACAGATTCAAAAAAAAAACACACATATTTATTCAAAAAACATTACGTGGATTTTTAAAAAAATATATTTTAATGGAAAGAAAGTTTCAGTGTTTTCTTTGTGGAATGGTTCTACTGGATATAAAGACACAACAATGTGTCTTTTCTGCATGACAGAAATTAGTGTAGCCTTTTAGCAGAAAGGGAAACCCCATCCTCAGAATCTCTAGGTTAATCTATAAAAATGTCTACCTTAATCTATAAAAATGTATTATTGTGAACATAACATTTATACGGCTGGCACAAAAGGTTTCTGGAGAACATTAGCTTTTTACCTTCTACACTTCGCAAAATCATCTGTTCATGAAATTATGAGAAGTTTTATAAAGGACAAAAAGTTAAGTTTTATTTTTAGGTAATATTTTTCCAGGAATTCTGCAGTTCATTTCTTAAATTTGTATTTGACTGGTACAGTTCCTTTCAGCAGACTGTAGGAACTCTTCAACACAGAGGAAAGTTTGCATGAAGTACAGATCTGAGGTTTTTTGCCTCAGTCTCACTTGGTGCTGCAATTCCGTAAACAAGCAAACAAACAAAAATACCAACAAAGAAATGTTAGGAATGTTTTTTGCTTAATCAAGGATCAGTTCTTGCCTAGTTTTTTTTCCACCAGCACCAGCTGTATAGTATACTTTATGTATACTTTAAAGTATACTTTATGGTAGGGTATACTTTATATAGAATATAGTATATGTAGTATATGGTATACTGTAAGGTATACTTTATGGTATACCTTAATAAGACCATGCCTGTCACCAAAAGGCACTCTGTTCCATGGGGATAATGTCAAGTTCACGTATTTATGAAGTAATAAGGGCCACTAGATGGAACCCAAGTAACACGAGACAAAACCCGCTGTTAAGTAGGGTTTCTTAGCGAATATGATTAAGCTTCATGAGAGTTATTGATAGTTTGGACTTTGGAGCTCCGGGATGTAATGAAACTCAATTAATGAAGGCTGTGTTTATAAAGTGAAATAAGCAGTAAGACAATGAAGAGAGGGCAGCAAGCAAGTGAGGTTTTATACTAGATTGTAGGGACAGGCTCTTTTCCATTCCCCCCTGTTAGAGAAGATGAGACTCTGGTAACTAAGACAAGTGAAGTAAACCTGACAGGGAGATATTAACAACCACAAAGGCTGCAGGATGCATGTTATCTGAGAGAAGCTATACAAACCCAACATGTCCTATCAGCATTTACAGCAAAAGTGCAATGATTTGATAAGCACATACAATTGATACTGGAATTCAGATGTGGTTTGTAAGATGTAGTGGAAAGTAGGAGACAGGATGAAGTGTATGCATTTGGAGAATCACACACATATGATGAGAAAAGAAGAGAAAAGTAGGCTGAGGGTAACAAGAAAGATCCATAAAGTGCTTAACGATGAAAGATCTGCACTTGAAACAGAACTACTACCACAGAGCAATTTTTTTAGTAGAGAAAAAGAAACAGAAATTGAACACAGGATAGCATGAGGAAGAAAGGAGCTAGTCATGGAACTGGAAGTGGAGAAGACAGCAAGGGGTCAGAGCTTTAAAAGAGAAAGGGCAATGCTCAGAAAACTTGCAAGCAACCACCATGCCAAAGAGAAAGGTGATGGGAGATACACACTACTACCAGGAGGAGGCCTATGTATGTGATGGGGAAATCCTTGCTCTGGTAAATTGAACGGCCTGTTACAGATGCAAACCCCTGGGGCAGAAACGCGCTCTCCTTCCATGAAAGACATGGAGATTCTGAAAAGATGTTGAAAAGATCCAAATGGGAAAAAAAATAATAATTAACTGATCATCCTTCATACTGAGCCAAATGACACTGAAGTTTTCCCAGCAGAACATGTTAGGAAAGACTAAGCCAGGCCAGGAAAGATGTTCAAAGAACTGGACACTCAGATGATCTTCAGCAGAAAGTCTTCTGGTCCCTATAAATGAAGCAAAGGCAGGAGAAGAAGGAAAATTAATGAGTGATGCAAGAAATTGTGAACTGCTATACAGAAAGGTTTTAGAATGTTCGGCCATCAAGCTGTAAGAGGTTTATTTTAAAAGGATTTTGAAGGCTGAAAAACAATTTCTGCTGAAAACTACAGCTGCTTTCTTTGAAGTACATCAGCCTTACACCTGCTAGACAAACGTAATTTTGCTGGTTTATACATTGGCAATGTCATTTAATCTGTTCTATCCTTCTATCCCTGAGACATTCCTATATGATGTAAGTATATTTTAAAAACAAGCAAACAAACAAAAAAAACACACTTAAGTTTTTTTATCCTCTTTTTTTTTTTTTTTTTTTTTTTTTTACATACACTAAGTTCATGTGCATGAATGACAAAATATTATCACAACTAGGTCAGTGATAAGTCTAGTTTGTAAACCAAGTTGTTAGATTCCCATTTATTTATTTCTGTAGACCATGAAAAAGATGGAAAAGCAGAATTCTTACTGATTTTTCAATTAATTATTTCTGTCAGAATGAAACAATACCTTGAATAAAGCAAGGATAGCAGTTTATGGAACTAACAAAATCCCGTCAATCCATGTTTTGCTTTATCTTTTGACTTTGATTTTGAATTACTGTTTTGTTCTTCTTAATACAAAGATAAATTAGTTGATCTTGGAAGTAATGCAATGATAAGCAATAATACGGGTAGGTGTGGACTGAGTAGGAGGTATATAATTGTACAGCATCTATGCAATGAAATATCTTCACAATCAAAATTATGATAACATTTCTTACATAAGGATGCCTACCTGTTGCAATTATATATCAATTTGAGAATATGTAGAGAGGACCTCACAAGTTTTATGCAGTTTCTGCCTGTATATTTGGAATCTTCATTATAAAAGTGAAGGATGATCCAGTTTATAATGGCACAAAAGACTCTGTAAATGACTACTAAGTGAAGAGCCAAATGCAGTATATCTGATATTCTTCCCTTAGTTTGGTGAAAACAGGCATTTGGCCTGACCCAATAGCTCATTGACTGAATTTGACTGGTATAGTTTACTCTCTCTTTCCTTACTGATTGTATAGTCTTGTCTTCCTTTTCCTCTCTATAGGTGAACTGATTTTTTATTTTTATTTTTATTTTAACTTCATGAGCTTTCTCTCAGATCATTGCCTTGCAATCAGTCTTGGCAAGGAGAGACAGAACTGGAATTAGGCAGAAGGAAAGAGGAAGTTTGTGAGGTGAAAAAGGAGAAATGGGATGGAAACAGGGCTGAAAGTCACCATTGTGGCAGCAGATGGCTTATCTGACAGGGTCAAGCTTCTTGTCATCAAGCTCTTAAAAAAAGTGATAGTCACTGCAAAATCACTGAATTTGCACAAACTGGTTTAAGAGATTCATCCAACAGGCTCTGAAGTTCTTAGGATTACCTCCACTGAGTTTGACATAAAGCCTGTAGGAAAGTTGAATCATGAGTCTAGGTACATAAATTCTCTGAGGTAACCTGATTTCTTACGAAACACGAAGAGTGCTCACTAACACAGATACTTTTTTTTTTTTTTTTTAAGAGACAGAATAAGGTAGCATTTTTAGCATGTCTTTACATGCTTTGGTTTTATATGTTTTATGTTGTTGTTGTTGTTGCTTTGTGTTTTTTGTTTTGTTTTGTTTTTAAGGAACCTCTTCAAATTTCTTGAGTAGTTAAGACCTTAAGCCAAAATGCTAGAAGATCAGTTTTACCTACCTCCTAAATGAAAGGTGGCAATAGTTACTGATGTGATCCAGGAAATGGTGCTTGCAAGTTCATCAAAGTGCTCCTGGATTTCAACAAAGAACAGACCAAAAGTCTTGAGAACAGCAGCAGTCAGGCCCATCACCATGAAGGCTGACACCACCACAACCCATCCATAGCCGCCATCTGGTGGACTGCTGTCTTTGGCCTGCATCTTTTCCATGTCTCAAATTTTCTCTCAGTTGTTGTTTGTTTGTTTTATTTTTTAGGGGTGGTGATGAAGATTTTTAACAGATCTGCAAATTAGTAGAAGGCACAGTGTTAAATAAATGAATTCAAATACTCTTGGAATTATTTATACAAGTAATTACCAAATGAAAATGCAATATGCATTTCAGTGGTTTGACTGAAAATAGTAGCTGTGAAACAGATGCTGTAGGAGACAGAAAGAAAATTAGAAAGTAGAAGAAAGAAAGTAAAAGAGGGAAAAAAAAAAAAAAGGATGAAGAAAAACATAGGCATGGAGGACAGAAGAAAAGAAGCAAGAAGAAATTAAAATGAGAGGGAAGATGATCAGAAAACATGGTTCTCAAAGACAGGTCCAGGATTTTTACTATCTTAGTTAACTTCGAGAGCCCTATCCCACACATTTTACAAACAAACACTTTACAGCAAGAAGGAGAAAAATTAATGCCTGAGAGGATACCATGCTTCCTCGTGTTCTCTGAGAAATGCAATAAACTTTACAAACTTTAAAGTCATCTAGGCAGTTGTTTGTACACATCAGTCCCTGGTCCTGTGTATATAGATGAAGCATAATTGTAATTTCTATGTTGCTCCTATGAGTCATACCTATGAGTCATATGAGACATAAATATGTGCTGCAGAAAACTTAAGGATTACTAAATGCTTAAAAGTGGTCTCTGACCCAGGAAGTCTCCAAGCTGCATGTAGTCAGGAACCAGGAAGTATCATTTTATGTTTTTTCTATTCCTAATCATAAAAATCCCCTTTGGGCCTAAACCAATATATTTACAGTATGAGTAAACTTTCAAGGAACCATAGATAAGAACTTCAGAGTGATCTTTGTAACACCTGAGCATTTATAAGTCTTGACGTTTCCAGCACTGCAAAGCATTTTTATCAGAACGCCTACTTGTGAAGGCATCTTTACAGGTACAAGAATATCTTACTAAATGCAGTACTGAAAAATGCATTTCTCCTTAAAATTTTATAACACACTTGGAGTAATCATGGAGTGCATGGAAGATGTGGGATCTGGATGAGAGAAGGACATTCTTACTATTTTCTTGTTTCTTCATGGACAGTAAAAATAATTTTGAGTGGTTATATTGTACTAAATGCAAGATACCAAATAACAGGCATGGCACAGAAAGCAGCTTTGTTCTAAGAGGGAAAAAGTGAGCTAAAATGAGTTTAATATATTTATCTTCCTTGTGTGCAGCTGAGAAAGATAAGGGTATCACTAGAAGCCATCCAGTATGAAGCAACAGTCACAAGTCCTGTTATTTGCCCCAGTGAGGTACATGACATAGGGGGGCCTAAACAACTGGGAAAAGGAGGGGGGAAAAAGAAGTCATAAGACCATTGTGGGGATCAGAAGCAAAATCATCCCGCTGCCATGTGTCTGGCTCAAACTTCTGGCTAACATATGGCACTGGATGCATTTACATGACAGACATAGCCAGACAGATTCATCAGTTGCAGAAGGTCTCAGACAACATCCTGAGTATCTTAAAACTCAGACAGAAGAGAAGAAGGAATGCCTCATGTTTGGAGTCTATATAAGGGAACCTGGTTTTCATTTTCACAGTTTGTGTGTGATCTCCAGCAAATTATTTGATCTTGTTGTAGCTCTGTTTTCTCAGTTGTCAAATGCAGTTAATACTTTCAAAGGTCATGGATTTTGAAAATGTTAGCACTTATGTCAGTGCTCAGATACTGTAAGAAAATTCAGAAACCTGATCCAGCTGTAGCCATATCTTATGTTCCTGGGCTCAAGTGCCATGGTTGTAATTTGTTCTGAGGTGCTGAAGAACCCTAAAAAATTGCAACACTTAGGCCAAATAAGCCTTCATGGGTAGAATGATACTGATATTGCTGCACTCTGCATGGATATGCTTGTGAAAGGGATTTTGATTTTTGCTGCAAGACAGATAGAAGAAATCCAACTACTTAACAGGTAGCACACCAACTAAAACAAGCATGATAAAATCTACTTCCTGACACCACCCAGGACTCTTCACCTTCATTAAGCGAACTCTGCACTAGGAGGAATACAAATCAGGCCCCGCTGCTCACAAGACTTAAATGAACCCCCCCCCCCCCCCGTGGTGTTTTTTTTGTGTTTTTTTTTTTCTTTTTCTCACTACAGATACGTCTTCATGTCACAGCTAAGAATTCATTCTCCAGTCTGTTTTAATGATCACGTTGCTACATACAACTCCAAAGTGAAATGACTAAACTCAAAAGGGAAATGACTACTCCAGTTGCTTCCCTAATGAAATAACTATTTTATTTGCTTGATTAATTAATTAAGTTATCATCTCCTGTGAGCCTTACAGATATGAAAGCACTGCAGCTACATACTGCAGGGAATTGCTGAAATGCCTGAGATGAGTAGAAGAAAGCTTAAATGTTTCAGTTGGTGGGCATGTTTCTGACACCATGCTCTGCTTTCTTCACTCCTTCAATTGTAAATGAGAGCTGACTAAAAGCACGTAAATGCAAAAAAAAAAAACTCATCTGAGAAAAACATTCAGTATGTCTTTTTACTCTTAAGTATTAAGCAATGGTAAATGGTAAGTTTTTAATGTCTTCACTTTTCCCCTTGCCCCAGAAACTGTGTTTTTAAGAGTAAGAGAGAAAGACTTGGATGAAAACTGCTGCTAGAACTCCAAATACAGAAGAATTGTGCTAGTTACTGCTCTTCAGACACAAAGTCAAGAACGTCTCTTAATAAATTATCCTTTCTTACTTCAATAACATAGTAAGAATCTTTGTAATGAATATGATGTATAACACCACTTAATGACATATCAGCATAAGAAAGAGTTACTGAATGCTTTTAGCAGAGAGTTTGAAGTCATAAAAATGAAGCACTGCATAAATAAATTACCTTATTCAGATAACCCAGGTTTGTACGGGATATGAAGTTCCTCCTTTACGTTCTAGTTGTATGTAAGTTCTTGAGTTGTGCTGCAAACCACTGTGTCATCTTACTCATTGTTCCTTGTATGCACAGTCTAGATGAACAAGCCAATCTGTCTCACTCAGGATGTGCAAATTGTTAGATTTTATAAGGATTCCCTCCCACCTCTACAAAAGTCATTTGGCTCCACCTACACTCAGAAAAACAAAGTTCTGTCCAGACTAGAGATCAGAGAGAGCAGAATCAGGAATGGGTGAAAGGAATGGAGAAGGAAGGCAAATTTTATAATGTAACTGCATTGTACTGGTACCAGACTTGGATTACTATCCAAAGTTTTTATTGAACTCAGATATTCAGCCAGTCAAGAAGTTGAGATGTAACAGTCAACTTCAAACTCCATAGCATTTTATGGCAGTTACTGCCAGTGAGTTCAAACATGAAATTAATTTGTCATTGCTCTTGCAATTGTGCTGTTGGCCAGATGTTGGCTACTGCTGAGCATCACATAGGCTGCAGCAGCCACAGAAATGATAGGAAGCCTGAATATGCTGTACAGATCTCAAGCATGCAATATGCATGGTCAGAATGTTTTGCCATATCATTAAGGCATATTCCCCTTTGTTGTATGACTTTTTTTTTTTTTTTTTTTTTTTTTTTTTTTT
>CM021797.1:29225928-29288891 GCA_011076525.1 Nettapus auritus | reverse complement strand
GCGCCCTCCGGCACCGCCGCGTGAGGCCGGCGGCGACCCGGGGAAGGCTCGGGACGGGTCGCGGCGGCGGCCGCAGGCGCTGTCGGAGCGGCGGGCGGCGGCGCTGGTGCTGCTGTACCTGCTGGCGCTGCGGGGCCTGGCGCACGTCGCGCACCGGCACCTGCTGAGCCGCCCGCAGCGCGACGGGCACCCGCACTTCAGCGCGCACCGCGCCAGGTACCGACCGGGACACCCCGCCGGGGCCGGGACACCCCCGGGCACCGGGTCAGGGTTTTGTTTGTGTTTGGGTCGATGCTGTGGAGGTGTGGTTGGGTGTAATTAGCATCTGTATATCAAATGCGCTGGCTCTGAATGCGTGATGTCTCTCTTGCAGGGGATATCTCGACAACATAACGGCGATTGGGCCCAGAACGGTTGGAAGTCCAGAGAATGAAGTTCTTGCAGTTAACTACCTCCTAGAACAAATCAGGGCAATAGAAACTGAAAGCACAGATACTCACAAGATATCTGTAGATGTACAGAGGCCGACAGGCTCCTTCAGCATTGACTTTTTAGGAGGCTTTACTAGTTACTATGCTAACATAACCAATGTGGTAGTGAAGCTGGAACCCCGAAATGGAGCTGAGCATGCAGTCTTATCCAATTGTCACTTTGATTCTGTACCAAATACCCCAGGTAGGTCCACATGCTCCTTCTCCATTCCTATGTGTTATGTGAGTCACTGAGCTTGGCTCACTGTTGTCTCTTACCAAGTGCTGTCATAGCCACATGCTAGAACACTCTGTGTGTCAGTTAAGCTGTGCTTGATTTCAGTAAAATTCATTATTTAGAGTGGCCTGCTGGTCCTGTTAAAAGTCAGCGTATTTCAGGTTTTAACTCTCATTTTCTGGTAGACAGCAAATTGCAGATATTATGCAGATTTCTAGGAAGTTAGGTTTAATCCACCTTTTTTTTTTTTTTTTTTTTTTATAGTTCATTTCCTAGGCATGTGCTCCTGCTACCTGTTGTTCAGGTCTTTCCATACTTCTGTACTGATTTAAACCTAGCTTTCCTTTAACAGGATGCTTCATGCTGGGGACTGTTCCTACCCCCACAAACCAATCTATTTTATTCTCCTTTTTCCTGTGTCAGCTGTTATCGCACTTATCTCAAATTTTTATTTTTGTACACTTATGCTATACAGTTTCTGCATTCAAAGCTTCTGACTAAAAAATCACTGCAGTGATCAAAAGTTAAGTTGATACATGTGTCTCTCACTGCTACTTTCACTGTTGTGTGTTTTTTCATTCTTGTCCTACTGCATTTTTATAAATCTAATCATGTTAAAGAATTATTGCAAGTTGGGTGCAAACAGCTTGGTAAATACATGATTTAACATTGTCAGGAAGGTATGGAACCGGAAACCACACAAAAACATTTGTTGTAACTCGCAGCCACAGGTGCATGTCAATTATTGCAGCTGAAAAATATTTATAGGTTTTAGTCACGGACAGTGCTGTTTTTACTTATGATTTTTCAGCCTGCACTGTATTTTTATTTTGGAAGGCAAGCTTTCTGGTCTTCAGCATACAAAAGTAGTCCTATTAATGAGAAAACATGAGAATTAGTTGAGTGTTAGAGAAGCAAAACATCTGCTATACTCTGTGCCTTTTTTTCTGTTAACAAATAGTATACAGGACTTCTCTTTCTCCTCCGGTCACATTTAGGCAAGATGTATTTGCAATTAAGTATAGTAACCATGTGATTGTTTTACATTCACTGTGATTTAGGAACTGCATTGATGGTAATTACTGCACTTATGGTCTTAATATGACTGCCTAGACTTAAAGAGTACTTCATAAATATAGTGTAATGATAAATGAAAACTGTTTTCAGATGGATGCCTTGTGTAAGTGGCATGTCTGTTTCTTTGTGTTGTTGCACAGGGTTATCCAACCCTTACTTTCATTCAGGCAGTGAAATATTTCACCAGTCTTGCACAGAAATGCCAGAATATTAAGTGATTTGTATAGTGTAGGGTTGTACAGAATATGTGGAGAGATAGAAAGCAACCTGTGTGCTTGCCCTCAAGCAAAAGCAGCCCTTTACCACAGCAGTGAGGAAATGTTCTTTCATTTTCCTTCACTAAAACTCTTATATATTATAAGCAAGAACCTTTAGTTTTCTATTCTCCTGTATTTCTATAAGTTCTTTGCTTACAGCTTTTTTTAAATTACTGAAAATGTTTAGTTTAACCAGAATCAGTATGACTCATTGATATACATAAACTACTTCAATAAGTAGTACGTGTGACAAATCAGATAGTAATAGTAATAGATAATCTGATGTTGATGCTTACAGATGTGCTTTCCTGGCATGATTAATGGCCAATGAGCCCAATTGTGTGCTGATGGAATAGATACCAAGTCTGTATAAAATTTATTTGTTTCCTTTGGGTGTTAGTATTCACACCCTTACATTAGTTTGGGCATTAGTATTCACAAACTTATCCCTCAGTTGTATTAAAGTGTTACCAAGTATTTTGGTATTCAGACGTTTATAGTTATCTTTGTTGCCACTGATGTTCCTGTGTGCTTGTTTCTTGGAAAGCAAAGCAAGTACTTTTCACTTTTGCTAATAGTGCCGCACAGTGCAGTACTGGGGACACAGTTTAAACAAACAAAAGCGAAAAAAAAAAAAAAAAAAAAGAGTAAAGGAAAGCTCAGTAAGCTATCTGAGCTTCAGTGTTAGAAAGCTTTAGTCTCTTTTTAGCTGAAGAAGCAGGTGAGGAAAAAAGCTGGTGAAGGAAACATGTAAACTATAAGCTCCCAACATGTTTCTCTTGTTCTGATAGGCCATCTAAATTGAAATTAGTACTGTTTGATTCTTCTCTAATAAACTTAGATGTGGAAACACCCTTGCAAGTATTGGGATAGATGTAGCTTATGGCATAGTTTTCTTATATTACTGATATTTGCCATAAAATCTGTTTTAACTATGACTATGTGGCTGCTTCAATCTGATGTAAGTGTGTGTGTGTGTATTTTGAAATCAGTAAGTCCTTTACTTTTCCTAGCTTCACAGTAAGGTAGACAAGTGATTATTTTTCAGCAAGGCTTATCACTTCCTTGTTGAGTTCTCATCACAATACCAGTTAGATAAAAAGAACTCGGGGAGGCTAAGAGTACGCTACGGATAAACTTCGGGAGTAATATAATGAAGAGTTTAAATCCAATATTTTTTTGGAGCTTTTTGGAAAGCCTTTGGCAGAATGAACTATTCTGAGAACTAGATTAAAGAACAGTGTATTGGAAACATTTTATTTGTATATGTGTTTGTTTATTCTGAAGTACTTATATACAATAGACTAAGGCTAAAATTTTGACCGAGGTTTGTGTTTATATCAGGAATACTCATTTGTTTTTTAGAAGGAGCAAGCATGTCTTTTTCCAGGTTATGAGCTCCAGAAAAGCTACTTTTATATATACATACCTTAAACAGTTTCAGCAGCTAATGAGCCTTCCGTAGTATCATGCTGAGACGTACTGTGGCAAATAATGCTGAACAAACCACAGTCATCATCTCAGTGCGAACTGGCATTACCTATACAGCCTGGGCCAACAGGAATGATGTTAAAATTCTCTGTTTGCTCCCAAGTTTGATTGGAGTAGGCTAGGGCGATGCTATGGCTTGCACTAGAGTGAAGGAAATGGGGCAAGGGAGACCTAGGCTGAAAGATGGATACTTAATCAAGATGAAAAACTGGTGGGCGATGTGTTGGAGGAGGTGTGAGGAACTGGGTGCAAGTCTAGAGTAGTGTTGGATGAGGAATGTGAACAAACCACTGAGGTCAAAGCAAAAAAGGTCTTTCTGCAAAGAAACCAGAGAAACCAGACAGCATCTGATCATTAAACTACTCCATTGCAATATATACTTTCATTTTTAGAATGTTTTAAAGGTGTGAATTCTGATGTACATTTTAATTTGCTATCTTGTCTTTACGTTACGTGGAGGATTTGTCCAGTTACTAAACTGCATTGTAGCAGTGTAGAATTCCTTAGCGTGAATAGTGTGGAAATGTTTAGTTTTTGTAATTGGAGTATGCTGTAAGAGAAAGTTATGTCCTTATTTATTCATATTGATCTTAAGCAAAGTGATCGTTATCTATTTTTCTGTTTAGCACTTATCTTGTGAAGAGTAGTACTGAATTTGATACTTTGAACATCACTTGTTCAACTTTTGAACATTAGTTTTCTTTCCGCTCTTGCTTCTAACTAGCATAAATACCAGGTACGAGCTGTAGCAGAAAATATACTAAAGTTTGACATAATCGTTCCATGGTTAGATTAAATGATTGAGAGAACACAAAGCATTTTCTCCTCAGGTGTTAGTTGCAGTTCTGTGCATTTGTTGTAAACCATGCTGTTCTGTTGGTTGTTTTTTAGGTGCCAGTGATGATGCTGTTAGCTGCTCGGTGATGCTTGAAATACTTTACACTCTCTCAAAATCATCAGAACCCTTGCAACATGCTGTCATATTCCTGTTTAATGGAGCAGAAGAAAATATTTTGCAGGTAAGAATATGCCAGAACTGTAAAATGTGTATCAAAACTGTGAATTAAGACTCTGTCAAAAGAAAGAGTAACTGCAGGTACAGCATTTATTTAATCTGTTGACATATTATTTAAATGCCAGTGTTAAAAACATATTTGCTGTAAAAGGGAAAAATGGATTAAGACTGTTTTCTATGTTAATTTAATTATAATACTTTGTTCTGTTTTGTTTGTGTTGTGAGTGATCTGGCTGCCTTGTCTAACCTTGATTTATAATCATACATGATGGAAAATAACACTTAGGTTGGTATGGAAGAGATTTGACCTGTATTTTCTTTGTTTCTCATCAAGGCTAGTCACGGCTTCATTACACAACATGAGTGGGCCAAGTCAATTAGAGCTTTTATTAACCTGGAGGCAGCAGGTGTAGGAGGAAAAGAACTTGTTTTTCAAACAGGTAGGAGCACGTATTGTGTCCAGTTTCTACACTGGAATAATTTGATCATGAGCAATGTAGACCTGAAAGAGTATTGAAAGTGGCTAACAAACAAAAGGTAGGAGAACTGCTATGCCTCTTTATCAACCCTCTGTAGAAAGTAAGTTGCTCTGCATCTTAAGATGCGTGTAGGGTAAAGTACTGCAGCAGAAGTTCCTTTACAGATGGGAAACCTGTGTAGAACAGAACTAAGAAAGTTGTATTTCTCTCCTACATCAAAGTAGTAAGGAAAAAACAGATTTCTGTATCTCTTACGTACTCATATGCTTTTTAAAATCTTCACACAGCTCTTTCAAAATCTTTGCAGAGAGATGTTGGCGTTAGAACTCCATTTGCTGCTTGGAGAGCAGCAAAACTTATCACGTACACTGCTGTTAAACTTCTGCTCCATCCTAATTGGACTGCGGACTTCCTTCTACTACTGCAGCTGCTTAATTTTTTACTTGAATTGAATGTTTTGGTGGAGAGACTGCTCAGTAAAGAATTTTTATCTGTGATAAAGAATGTTGTGTTTAATTGGATTTATCATCTAATTTTGATGATAAATTGGAAATCCTGCTAAAGGCTGTGGTTTCTGCTTGGTCTTTGGTAGATGGTGTTATCTACCTTGCCACTGAACACTCAAGGCATTGATGTTTTTCCCCTCAAAGTGTGACTACTTATCTCAAATATGTGAGTGCTTCAGCTGACACAAACAAACTTAGTGTACCTTGTGGGGCAACAGCATTACAACTCTAGTGAGTTCCTATGTGTTATGTTTTTTTTTGTTGTTGTTGTTACAATAAAGTTATCTTAATTGAAGTTCAAACAATAATTGTTCTGAGCTTTCTTGCTCATCTTTTGTTAGGACCTGAAAATCCTTGGTTGGTACAGGCATACGTATTTGCAGCCCAGCATCCCTTTGCCTCTGTGGTGGCACAGGAAATCTTTCAGAGTGGTATTATCCCAGCAGATACAGACTTCCGGATCTACAGAGACTTTGGTAATGTTCCAGGTATGTTATCAGAAGGCACGTCCATTTATCTAAGTATATAACAGGTTGACTGTTCTGTTGTTCACTACTGTTCTGGTGTTCACTATGTGAAGGTCCTCAAATTTGGTTTGGGTTGTAGCCTGGGAGCAAATTTTCCTGTATTTTTCCTAAGGCAACAGCCTTCAGCTTTCCTGTGTCATGTAGTTTTTAAGAATGTTTTGGAGACTGCTTTTTTCCAGGAAGAAACTACATGGCAGAAAATTAGTCTAAAAATTAGGAAAATGCTCCAGGAAATAGCAGTACACTTAAATACTTTGTTTTTAAACACTTTAGTAATGGTGCTAATAACTTGCTTGCAGGAATTAAATAACTAATGAAAAAAAGAAATCTAATGAATAAACAAAAAGCACCTTGTTTAAGGCAGTGACTTAGTAAGTAATGCCTCTTCATTATTTGGCAGGAAGGAGGAAGTAGAAGGCCAAGGGGTAATAAAGTGCAAGACAGTGAAGGAAAGTTTTTTTTTTTTGGTTTTGCAGTGTGGTTTATAGATTCTTACCCATTCTGCAGAGAATTGCCAGTGGAAAAAATGTGGAACACAAAATGATAACTGAACAAACGTAATTCAAAAAGAAAGTAAATGTCTGTTCCTCACTATCTGGCATGAGTTGGCACTGGAGTTACTTCCAAGAAAAGTGATCTTTCTGAACTGGTTCTCAGAGGAAAACTTATTCTAAACTGTTCTGAAGTACATTTCTAGCCTGAAAATAAAATAGCTGATTTTCTACAATTTGTTTTGTTAATTGTTTGGAATTGTACCTGGTTCATAAATGGTAAATTAATTCTCAGTAACCTCAGCTTTTTCTAAACTCATAAAAATAATTGAGCTAGGAAAGTAATTTGTTCCACTTTGTGCACTGGTAGAATTGAGGTGTGATTTGTTAAACCTCTGCAAAATCTCGAGGAGTCAGATTGCTGACAGGAGCTCTTAGCATATGCAGCTGAGTGTGTGCATGCTTCGGATGTGCTCTCTCTCTCTATATATATATATTTACAAATTACTTGGGCATCTGTAGAGCTTTCGGACCCGCCATCTGAAAAACTGGTTACAAATCCACAGCAAAAAGAATACACCTGGCATTTTGAGAAAGTGTTCCATAGTACTGCTTTTTTTTTTTTTTTTTTTCCCCACAGTGGATCTATATTGATGTTTTAATAGTAAATATTTGGAAAACAAATGTTGTTTCTTCTGAAGCTGACATTAACTAAGAATTTCCACGTGTTTCTGCAGTAAAGAGACACAATTTTGTGTACAGATGTCATGTCATCAATAAATTAGTGAGGACACATTTTAATTTGCTGTTTTTTTAAAAGCAGATGGAATTCTGGGTAGTCTTCCTTCCATAAAGCAGACTGTTTTGTTCACTTCTGAGGAAAGTACATGTGTTATAAAGTAGACCAGTGTTTTACATGAAATTTATCTGAGCCTTTCACATTTGCTTTGTTTTTAGGTTTACATAATTTCTCCTGCTTTTCCTCTTTCTGTAGGAATAGACCTGGCTTTTATTGAAAATGGTTATATTTATCATACAAAATACGACACATCAGACAGAATTTTAACAGATTCCATCCAGAGAGCAGGTTGGTATTTCTAAGATCTCAATAACTTACTGACTTACTTTCAAGAATTCAGTAGTAGCTACTAAGTCTTACAGTAGGACTACATAGTTGTGTCTTCATTTTGATGTAAGGCTACTATCAATAAATTTATAATGTTAAGAACTGCTTGACCATCTTGGTAGGAAAATGTTAACTGAATACATGCCTTTGAAATACATAGGGAATATGTTTGAGGAGCTCTGGAAAGTAAACTTTATCACAATCCAATGATGTTGATTTGAAAGTAATTGTGGAATCTAATTAAGGCTATGATCTAGCCATTTGAGTAATTTACATTCATTGATACCTGCTTGTTCAGCATTTGGCATTCCTTTTCTCTTGGTAATTCCCCTTATTGATTAACATTCGTCATGAGAGGCTCATGCTTAAGTAGATAGCATAGAGATCAACTTTCCAGTAGAGATTTTTCTTTTAGAGTAAGTCTCAATTGACCTAACATTGCAGTATGCTGACTGTGGATTGTTGGCAAATAACATTCATTTTCTACTAACAGATTGGATGTGTAACAGGTTATTTCACAGATTTCAGTAAGGAAAATTACAGTTAGTCTTTTAGTTTCTCAGAAAAACACAATCCTAAGCAGCTTCAGGTTTTTGACCACTGTCGTCTTTAAGCTAATAGAAGTCCACTTAGGGGTCCAGCATCATTAAAAGCTTTAAATGTTTATTTACACCAACACAGCTGTAAAATAAAAAATAACACTTTCCTCAAAATTCCTATTGGAAAGCTGATTTTACTGCTCATAGTGGTTAGGTAGACCATTTATTGGTAAACATTTCACAGCTTAAAAAACAAATAAGAACAAATGTGGTTTTGGCTGTATTATGAGAGACAGAAAGGTGGTTCATACCTGTACAAAAGAAAACAACTTCCTTGTTTATTTACATTACTGTTATCAAGGGAAAGGAAGGCAGGTAACTCATAGTGAAACATGGAGTCAGCTACTGGGGGCAGGGACAAGAGGAAGAAGGTAAACAGAAAAACTCCTCTCTTGGTGAGGCCTGAAGTCTACTGCTTATGGGCTGAAAGACATTGTCTGAGCAGCCAGGGATCAAGATAGGAAAGCCAAAGCCCTTTTAGGATTAAATTTGTCCAGGGACATCAAGGGCAACAAGAAAGGCTTCTATAGGTACATCACTGATAAAAGGAAGACTGGTGAAATTGTGGACCCTCTCTGGAAGGGAAAGGGAGACGTGGTTACCCAGGACAAGGAGAAGGCTGAGGTACTCACTGACTTTTTTTGCTTCAGTCTTCACTGGCAAGAGTGAAGACACGTAGCCTTGGGCCCCAGCGGGTGAAGGTAAGGACTGTAAGAATGATGAACCACCTGCTGTAATGGGTTCAGTTTCAAGACCATCTAAGGAACCTGAAGGTGCACAAGTCCATGGGACCTGATGAGGTGCATCCATGTGTCTTGAGGGAACTGTCTGATGTAGTTGCTAAGCTGCTATCCATCATGCCTGAGAAGTCATGGCATTCCGGTGAAGTTCCCACTGACTGGAAGTGAGGAAACATAACTCATTTTTAAACAGGGGAAAAAAGGAACATGTGGGGAACTACAGGTCAGTCAGTCTCACCTCTGTACCTGGCAAGATCATTGAGATGATCCTTCCGGAAAATATGCTAAGGCACATGGTAAACAAGGATGTGACTGACAGCCAGCATGGCTTCACTAAGGGCAGATTGTGCCTGATAAATCTGGTGGCCTTCTCCAGTATGGTTAGAGCATTGGTGTACAGGGGTATAGCAACTGACGTCATCTGCCTGGACTTGTGCAAAGCACTGGACACTGTCCCACATAATATCCTTGTTTCTGAATTGGACAAACATAGTTCTGATGGATGGACCAATTGGTGGGTAAGGAGCTGGCTGGATGGTCACACGCATAGAGTTGTGGTCAATGGCTCAGTATCCAAGTGGAAATCAGTAACAAGTGGTGTTCCCCGGGAGGTTAGTACTGGGACTGGCACAGTTTAACATCTTTGTTGGTGACATGGACAGTGGAATTGAGTGCACCCTCAGTAAGTTTGCTGATGACACCAAGCTGTGTGGTGTGGTTGATACGCTGGATGGCATCTAGAGGGACCTGGACAGGCCTGAGAGGTGGGCCTGTGCAAACCTCATGAGGTTCAACAAGGCCAAATGCAAGGGCCTGCATCTGGGCTGGGTAACTCTCAGCACAAATACAGGCTGGGCAGAGAATGGATTGAGAGCAGCCCTGAGGAGAAGAGTCTGGGCTGTTGGTTGATGAGAAGCTCAACATGAGCTGGCCATGTGCACTGGCAGCCCAGAAATCCAACCATATGCTGGGATGCATCAAAAGAAGCATGGCCAGCAGGTCGAGGGAGGTGATTGTCCCCCTCTATTCTGTTCTTGGGAGACCCCACCCGAAGTCCTGCATTCAGCTCTGAGGCCGCCAGCACCAGGGCACGGATGTATTAGAAAAAGTCCAGAGGAGGGCCATGAGGATGATCAAAGGGCTGGAGCACCTCTCCTACAAAGACAGGCTGAGGGAGTTGGGGCTGTTCAGCCTGGAGAAGGCTCTGGGGAGACCTTACCGCTTTCCAGTACCTAAGGGGGGCCTACAGGAAAGCTGGGGAATAACTCTTTGTCAGGGAATGTAGTGTTAGCACAAGGAGTAATGGTTTTAAACCAAAAGAGGGCAATTTTAGATTAGATATTAAGAAGAAATTGTTTACGGTGAGGGTGGTGAGGCACTGGCACATGTTGCCCAGAGAAGCTGTGGATGCCCCATCCCTGGAGGTGTTCAAGGCCAGGCTGGATGGGGCTTTGAGCAACCTGGTCTAGTGGGAGGTGCCCCTGCCCATGGCAGGGGTGTTGGAATTAGGTGATCCTTAAGGTCCCTTCCATTCCAAACCCTTTTATGACTGTGTGATTCTAAAGATATGCTTTCTCCCTTCATTTATTATATTTAAATATATGAAGCTTTTCATGTATGCTTTCTTTAGGGACAGCTGTGTAGATTATCTCATGAAAATACTGTGCAATGCTTATGATCAAACAGATATTCAGAATAATCAGTTGCATGTTCATTTCTGATGTTAAGGATATTTCTATACAATTTTGTTTTAAAGTACGTAGAAGAATGCAATGTGTTAATTCATCAACCCTGGTATAGTTACGATGTGTATCTGCTTTTTTAATAGGTGACAATATTCTAGCTGTCCTAAAATATCTAGCAACATCAGATAAGCTGGCTAAATCTTTTGAGTATAGACATGGAAATGTTGTATTTTTTGACGTACTTGGCTTATTTGTCCTGGCTTATCCTGCTCGTGTTGGCACCATCATGAACTACATAATAGCAGCAATTGCTTTTCTTTACTTAAGCAAGAAAGTATTACAGCCCAAAACCAGAGGTAAGTCTAGTGTTTTGTTTTTGTTTTTAATAAATCAATTACATTATTATTTAATAACAATTAGTAGATCAAGAAGTACTCAGGAGATAATGGCAAATGTTCTCCATAGGTCCCTTTCAACCATAACCTTCTATTTTAGTTCTGATTTGATAGACTTAAGGAATAAATTTCAGGTGTGCAGGAATTACTTGTTTTTTAATAGATTAAAACTGTTGTGAATATTTATGATGATGAAATCGCAGGCTTAGATGTCTAGCACTTATAAATTGCAGCTATGTCTTTTAGACTGTCATGAACATTTAAACTAAATCTTTAAAAGATCTGAATACAGGAAAAAAAAGTTTACCTACCATCTGTATAAACTCTTTGTTCAATTAATACAGATAGGGCTTCAGAAGTGTGGTTCTTGAACTCTTGGCCATAGACAGGAGCAAATAAATCAAACAGTAAAAATTATATCAGTACTTAATAAAGGGTGTAAAATAACTTAAATCTTCTAGTTATGCATTTTCATTTGAGGCATAGGAGCATACCTTAAAATAAAATAAAAATCCAGAAAACACTTTTAGAGTATAAAAAAGTTACAAGAAAAGCAACTCTGACATGTGTTGAGACTTTCTAGATTGTAGTCTCTTCACTGATTTCTTAGACAAATTTTTATTATCAGGAATATGATAACCTAGGAAATAGGCTAGTTCTCTGGGAATTAATCCTGTAGTGAGGAAGACTGTGAAAGGATTTACACAAGAGTAGGATAAGTGATATAAAACCATTCTGTAAGGAAATCTGCAGAGTGCACTTCTCATACAGACTTTGTTTGGTCATTACAGCAATTATACCGAGGGTAGTTTTAATACTGATGATAGTATACAGAAGAATAGATATGACTGTTGAATCACTTTTTTTCTTTCTTCTTCATAGCTATTAATAACCTGAAGAAATTCTTTACTGCATTTGGCTTAATACTGTTAAGTTGGATCTCCACACTAGTAACCGTGCTTATTGTGGCAGTGTTCATCTCTCTCATTGGACGGTCTCTTTCTTGGTATACCCATTTCTATGTTTCTGTGTTTCTGTATGGCACTGCAGCTGCAGCTAAGCTCATACTTGTGCATACATTAGCCAAGAAGTTTTATTACAAGGTAAGCCTAACTTCATTGCCAGTTTTGAGGGGTGGTGAGTGTAGTGTTTAATCTCATTTTAACATAAGGATTACTGCTGTGTTAAATAAGACTTAACAGCCCCTTGGTTTAAATCTTTGCCCTTGGTAATGATTTGTAGCAATTCATTCTTGGGGCTGGGGGTGACAGACAAGAGCTTTGTAGAAGACAATGTAAGGTATTGTTTCTTTCCTTCTCTGCACCCTCCCTTTCTCCTGTTGCTTCACTGATAAGAGATCTAAGTAACAGCTGGATAATTTAGTTTTTTGATATCTTCCAACGTTCTTGATACTTGCAGAATCTACATCTGGTCTTTGAATCTTAACAGATTCTTGTTTCTGAATGTAAGAGTATTATTGAATGTCCCTCAGTTTGTTTATTTTGGTACTTTTAATGAATGTTTGAATATTTTTGTTCTTTATCTAATTTACCATGTAAATTTTTATCATGAAACCTGGGATACCTGCTCTGTGTTCTATTCTACCCTGTTATTATGCATGTTTGTTTGGTAAGGCCATTAGTATTCATTGCCTTCTAAGGAAAATTTTTTCAGATTATTCATTTGAAAGCTTTTTTCTTAAATTTATCAGGATTTCTCATTCTGTAATACCCTCTTGTAATGCAATAATCTGTGCTGGGTACAGCTTTCTAAATGAAGCTTTTGTAAAAATTTGAGTTTTCAACCTGCTATCTATAGTTATTCTGTATGATTATTCTGATGTTTGTTACTTGTTTTGACCACAACTGGACCTGAAAGAGAATTCTTTATTTGTAAAGTAATATATATATTACTCCACATTCTTTTCTGCTGTAGATAAAGGACCTTTAGGCCCCTACAAAGTTTGATTTAGATTTTGTTATGTTACCTTTTCGTTGCTGACATTTGTCATAATTACTGCACATCTATCTTTTTTGTGCAGAATTGTTCTGTGTGGACTGACCAACATAATGTAACTTGCATAATAATGTCATAATTGTAGTTCATAATAATCCCAAATGCCTAGGTGATAGTTAAGTTGTTTTGTATTTCCATGGTGCCTTGATGTATCTGGCAGATGGTGCTCTTAAGAGGGAGAAGTCAACTGCTTGAGCCTGTTTTAGGTTTACAGGTTTTAGGCATGATGGTATTTAGTCACTTAGCTTACCATTACTTATCCTTCTCAGACGTTTGTACAAGCCTAGGGTGGTGGAATTTAGGAAACCTAAGTTGTCAGTCAAATTCAACTTCATCCAAGTACTTTAAGCTTAGAAACTTACTGATATTTTACTTGACTGGTGTACATTCTGAGTGTACCCATCATTTCTTCATCTGGAAGTTTTTTGTTTATTTAGTGGAGGGGATATTGTGTATGAATATTCAATAAATAATAATGCTAGTGACCTCTTATTGAAAAGATGAACCATTTATAAAATAGATGGGACATTACCTTATTCTAGTCTTTAGGAATAGAGGTTCTTACTGAGCTTACTTTACCTAATCATTCAGTTGTTTCAGGTGCTGGATCTAGTTCTTACCTGATCAGATGACTAGATACCATGCATCTCTCAATTTTCTTGGCGCGCTATAACTTGCAGTATTCCACACTTTGTGCTACCTCAGTAATTTACATTAGTAAAATGTAAAGAAGTGTTGCATAAAAACTTTGGAAGCTAATCTGTTACTTGGATTCTAAAGGCAATGCCTAGGCGTTGATGAAGCAGCGTGTCTTCTGTTACTGGCTCAAGAACTTGTGATGTAATTGCTTTTTGTTTTGAAATGTGTTTGGTAATCCAGAAGTTTCTTATTCCTACTGCCCAACTTTTTTCACAGCCCCAAACTCAACTTAGTGCTTTCTGATAGCTGTTGAAGGAGGCAGTCCTTCTTGCTGTTAACAGCATTCACAGTTACAAGTCTTGTATTGCAAACAGTGCAACACCACATTTAACTAAAAAAACAAAAACAAAACAAAACAAAAAAACAACCAAACAAAAAAACACACACATTTTTAAGGGTTAAAGTGTTTGTTTTTTCATTTTTTTTTTCCCTAAAACATATCTGGTATTAACCACGCATATTCTGTTCAAAACAAATAATGTATTAAAAAAGCAGACTTCTGAAGTGACAGCTGTGGTGTGACATAAAAGCACCAGTGTAATATTTATCCAATAATAACACTACTTGCTTAAGAAGTAGTATATTAACAGCTGCTGTTCAAAAGCAGTAGAATTTCAGGAGGTATATGTAATTCTTTTCACACGTAAGTAGTACATAACTTGTTGATATGCTTCGCAAATACCAACGCTTTTTTATAAAAAGACCATATTGCATATGTACCTGAAACATTAGCCTGCCATCTTCTTGGTATTGTAGTTTGTACTCCCACTCCTACTCTGTCCATCTCATTCCATGTAATCACTTTTTCAAGCTAAGTCAGAGCAGATGGTTAGGAAAAGAAAAACGCCTACAAATGAAAACTGTCATGAGTAACTCTAAATGGCAGGGAGAATTGTGAGTTCATAAATGTTAAAATTGCTTTGTCCACGTAAAACAATTACATACAAGAAATCAGAATTTTTGTGTGTGTTCTTAAGAAACGTGATACACAGAAACATTTCTGCTCAGCAATAACTGATTCCCTTTTTTGTTACAGAATATGAATGACCTGAACCTGGGAGATGTGTTTTTTGATGCCTCATTGCTGATTTGGACTATAGCATTGGCTATGATTACTCAGATGGGTCTTTGTTCAGCATTCATTTGTACATTGTGGGTGGCATTTCCATTACTAACTAAACTGATGATCCATAAGGAATTCAGACAAAAAGGTATGAGTTTGTGGGGGGAGGTAATTGCAGCGTTTGGAGCAGAAAACCTGTTTTTTTTTTCTTTTTTTTTTTTTTTTTTCTTTTGGTAATGTAAGTGTAGTTTTGCAGTGGTTTTGGAAGAGTTATATTGGGATCAGCTATGTAAAATAGGGTCCTTTTTCCCTATCCATCTCAGGGGTGAGGAATATTGTACATTGGACCTTGCAGCAGTGTTTGGATATATTATTAATGCTATGTGTTTTATGTCTTGTAGGTGCCACAATTAAGTTTATTGTGATGTACATGCTGGGAATGTTTGTTCCCTATCTATATATGATGTATCTTAGTTGGACTATATTTGAAATGTTTACTCCTATCATGGGACGAAGTGGTTCAGAAATTCCACCAGATGTAGTGTTGGCAGGATTTATTGTGGCCATCACTATGATTCTGTCATCCTATTTTGTAAGTAGAATTTTTAAACATTGTTTAAAACTTCTAAGCTTTCTCTAGAATTGAAAAATAAATAAATAAATAAATTCCTATACTGCTGTTTGAAATTAATGGTGTTGTACAACATCTCAAGTGTTAATACAAGGAAATTCTAGGAATTGTGAAGGATCCCATGTTTTATGTTAGAGAGAAGTAATGGAAGCAGGGATTACAAAAATTTATATGTTCAGTAATGATGTAGTAATAATTGCTGTAAAATACAAAAAATTGATGATTGAACAGGTATTCATTTTAGGTGAAGTGTGGTATGTGGCTGAACAAAAAATGTACTGTTTTTTGTAGTATGTACTATTGTACTATTATAGTACTATTATAGTACTAAATGTACTATTTATTTTCAAAAAATATTTTTTTAATGCTGCCCTTGCTGCAAAGTTTTTAGGATTTTTTTTGGCAGATGTTTTTAAAAATATATATATTTTTAAGTTTTGGAAGGTAGTCACTTTTTTTTTTCCCCGTTTTGGTTTTAAATATTCAGATTGCAAAATTTTCCTGTGTCATGTAGCAGTTGTAATACAACTTCAATTCCTTAAGTGAATTTTAGAGTTACCGATAACAGTGTCTTTTGTTTCTCAGTCTTGTAGTTTTATAACTGGACTGTCTCTTTGTTCTCTAGATTAACTTCATTTACCTTGTCAAAAGTACAAAAATGACGCTAATAAGTTCAACTGCTGTGTTTGTAGTCACTCTGATTCTCGTTTGCAGTGGAATCTTCTTTCCTTACAGCTCTGATATGGCTAACCCAAAGCCTAAGCGGGTCTTTCTCCAGGTAGGAAGAGTCTTGCATATTGTATTGACTCTGTGCTGCATGCAAGAGGGTTCTTTGTTTGTTTTGTTTCTTGTTAGTAGTTACTGTTTATAAAAAAAAACAAACCCTTAAGTAGTCAATTCTCCATTGCTTGCTTGATTTAAATTCTGACATTTTTTCCTGGATTTGAACGAATTGCTGCTGTTCCCCATGTTTAATTCGTGTGTTTAGTCTTCTCAAAAGAATAGGTAATTTTAGGTGTATTTAAGTATGAGTTGAATAAGCAGTGATCATTAGAGAAGTGAATGCAATGGGAGATGCCTAAATATTTACAGGCACAGACATATTTTCAATTTATATGTTTTTATGCTGTTCTGTTTAATCTGTGTAATTGTATTCATAAATGCTTAGATTTGTGTTGAGTGCATACTGAAAATACATTAGACTTCAAGCGTTGATATGGTGGATATCTCAGAATTACTTCTGACTTGCAAACTGCGCAGACTATTAGCATCTTTCTCTTCTTTTTCTACTTCTAGCACACGAGCAGAAGATTTCATGATCTAGATGGAAACCTGGTTAAAAGTGATTCTGGTATATGGATTAATGGATTTGATTATAATGGAATATCTCACATAACTCCCCATGTACCTGAAATCAATGACACCATTCGAACTCCGTGCGAGGAGTGGGCTCCTTTTTGTGGCCTGCCTTGGATTCTACCAGTGCATTTCATGTTCCGGTTGGTGTGAACTGCTGAACTTGAGCATTTGCTACAAAGCCCATTGGTTATGCAGTTTATGCAATCTTACTTTTGTAAGGGACAAAAAAATAAGTCTAATCTTGGCCTAAAAGTAAATTATCCTTCTCCTTCAGCAGATGCTTGAACTTCTGTGTAGGTATAGTGTCATCTGCCACAATCTGAGATTTCTGGGTCTGCTGGAGGACTTTTAGATGTTGATGTTTGGGAAAACAGATGTTGGCACCAGTGGAGAAAAAAACGAGGGGGAGCTTCTAAAGGGTACTTCATAGTAGGAGTATATGTATGTGTTTCTTCCCTTCTTCCTTCCACCTCACCCCAGCTGGTAACAGAGGAAATCTAGAGTAGCTAGTTTCCCCAGAAGAAAACTAGCTGCCATGCCTAATTCTCATACTTCAGGAGTCTTGTGAACAGAAATGTAGAATTTTATATTTTTTGCTTATTTACTTTTTACTTATTTTTTTACTTACTGTTTTGTAAAGTAAGGCAGATCAAGGTAACAGAAAAACAGTCACCAGTATTTTTATCTGTTATTGTGCCCTTTAAATATTCGACTGCCTGCAAGCTGTTAATTTTTAACTGCTTTGTGCTACCATAAATAGCTTTTGAGTATTTTATTTATTAACAATGTGGTCAGGTAAGCTATAAAAAACTTACTCTTCTCATATTTTAGTATCTCTGACTGTTGCATTGAGATAAAGTTATAATCTTATTTATTTAAACAGGAAAAACTGGTATCTTCCTGCTCCAGAAATTTTTCCAAGAAGCCCCGTTCACTTCAAAGTTTTGGCCAAAGAGCTAATGCCCTGGAACTCTGTGAGGTTAAGCTTTGAAGTATCTGGTGAGTGACTGAAGCTTCTATTTTGTAATTTATTTTTTATGCCCATAATAGGTCAGGTTTTAACTCCAGTACTGCAGGTTACAGTACTATTCCTAAGATGGTGAGCTTTGTGTGATTAGCATGAATTAATTCAGTTTCATAACACACTAGAAGCTGTGGGTGTTGTGTTGCAGTTGTTATTTGGGGGACTGATATCTTGTCTATTTTAAGTAAGCTTTGATCATTTTTATCAAGTCCCTTCTTAAAGTTCATTCTATACCTCTGTCCATTTGTTACATCATCCAATTTGTCTCACTACTTAGAAATAATTAAAGCTTCTCTAGAGAAGACAGTATAGCTCTATCTTTTGTTGGAAGATATAGGAGTAACAGGCTACGTGTTATTATTTAGGAAAATGTTATTGGAATGAAAGGAAGCAGGGCAAACGTTTTTTCCCCTTTTAGCTGTTCATACATCTTGATACATTTCCCTGTCTACAGGTCCAAGTCATATGTCAGTGTACATTCGGCCACACAAAGGGTCAGCTCTGTCTACCTGGTCTCTTGGAGATGGAATGCCAGTTGCTAGCATAGGAGGAGACTACTTCGTATTTTACTCACATGGGCTGAACGCTACACCATGGAACTTCTGGATAGAGCTTGCAGTAAGTATGCTGCTGTTGGAAACGTGGTGTCCCCTTGGTCTTCTAATTTGTCCCTCTACTTTATGTATCAGCTCACACACATTTTGATGCTTTGGCTGCTAACTTGCCATTAAGTCAAAGGGAGAACATTTTCCTTGTTTACACAGTCTTAGGCCTTAAGCTTGGATTTCTCTCATTTTAACTCATAGTTTTTGAAGTTTTGTCTTTATTGCTGTTATTTCACAGATCTTGTTCCTCTTGTAAACAGTTTCCATGTCGTATACTTTGTTAGGGGGAAATTACAGGGAGTCCTTGGTGGGAAACTTACCTGTCTTGATGCTGAAGAAAATCATAAAAATTTTGTCTTCTGTACCTTACTTTTGGTTGGAAGCAAGGCTTCCAGCATTCTTATTCCAGTGGGATTTATGATCCCTCATTCCTACTGTTAAATTGCCAACGAAGAATTTTTTTGCAGATCTGTGAGTTACTATCACAGTTTTAACAATGAGGCTTATTATAGGTTTAATTCTGAGGAAATATTACCAGAACCTGTGGAAGTTCAGAAAGTTTGTTGTTCCTTCCTAGATCATACAGTATAAACATGTAACCAAGTAATCCTTATGAGGGTACTTGATAAAGGCAAACAGAATCTACAGCATAACAAGCTTTGCAAGATCGATAACAGCAAAACCTAGGCATAAAAGGCTTTTCATTCTGAGGATTAACAGTAGAAAGATCAGTAAAAATACCATGTTAGTGTTCATGTCTTAATTTGTTAACAAAACATATAGATGAAACTGAGTTTAGAACATGAAAGTTTAACATATCATAGGCTGTGTGATATAAATACGTAGTTGCAATTTCCATTTAAATTTAACTTCTCATGATACAGACACAGTTGAAGATAGGAAATGCTTTAACTTAAAGAACCTGTGGGATGTAGTTTGTTGCATAGATAATAAGTCTGCGGAAAAGTACATCTGGATTGGGTTGACATTTTAAATTCCATAAACAGTCATAAATACCATGTTGACCTTTCTCACTTGCAGGCCTCAGAAAAGCATTCTGATGGAATAGTCTCCCTTGCCATAGCAGCACACTATTTTTTTGGGGAAGATCAAAAATCACCTCAACTCTATGCCTTACTGGAGAGATTTCCAAACTGGACGTTTTCTTCTGGTTGGTCCTGCACTTACGACCTTTTTGTATTTTAATGTTAACAGTAATGCAACACTGCTAGGGTGATCTCTCCAACATATGATGCTGTCATAGCAAACATGACACAATAATTTAAAATATGTTGGCTAAAAATGGTGTTTCTTTGGCTGTTTGGCTGTTTAAAGGCTACAGCTGTCTTGGGGAAAAGGTGATACCCTGTCAATATAAATACAATTGAGCTGGTTCTTCCACTGGAAAGGCAGTTTGACTAGTGTATTTCTGAACATGAAAACTGCATTTTACGAAGTAACGTTAGCATAATACAATGGCAACTGTAATGAAAGGGCCTCAATAAATTATTTTGATGTAACATAAAATATAACTGTACTTCACACACACCCTCCGTCCACTCAGGGGAAGTTCAGACTGGACATTAGGGAAAGTTTCTTTCCTGTGAGGATGGTCCAACACTGGAACAGGCTTCCTAGAAAGATGGGCAATGCTTCATCCCTGACAGTGTTCAAGAGAGACTTGGGTAATGCCCTTAATAATATGCTTTAACTTCTGATTAGCATGGTCAGGCAGTTGGACTCGATGGTCTTTACAGGTCCCTTCTGACTGAAATACCCTTCTGTATGAGTAGTATCATGTGCCAGTCCTATCCACCCTATTAAAGTAAGGCCTTCAGACTTACTTACAGGTGTTTGTTTACATGATGGGGGATCGAGGCAGCAAAGTTCTAAACATTACTTCTGTCACTGGATGAAGTCACTGAAAGCTCTGATGCCTGTAAAGGTTGCAAATGTACAATGCAGAAAAGCCAACATTCTGGAATGTGGTAATTATTTATCCAGATTAATTTTTCCAATTAATATGTTTCTTCTAAAAACTTAGTTCCTTCCTTTTGCGTGTCTTTTTGGTGTTGAAACTTGGGTGGGTAAGTTTGACCTGTCTCCTTGTGCAGGTGTTGTTTTAGGATCTTTTAGTATCAGCATACAAGCATATGACTTGCTCTTGTATGTAAGACTGCCAAGAAACCACTCCTTTGAGTGGGTATCTTATAATTAATCCAATCTAAATTTCAAGTTATCTTCTAATTTATTAGAATTAGCGAACTTTTGGTATCTCCTTTGGAGAGACTCTTAGTAACGTGACAGTATTGCACTTTGCTGATACATATAATTGTTTCTTCAAATATGGTTTGCTTTCCATAAGGAATAATAGCAATGGTCATCTTTGAAAGAATGTATGATATCTCTGGGTTGCTTTTCTTGTTTTTATTTCCACAGGATGGGTTTATAAATGTCTAAGTGATCTAGAGTATCTTTCAGTTTTAACAGGCTTTGAATTCTGAAGCCACTTACCTGTTTGTTTGTTTTTTTCCCTTTACGCCCTACAGGTTTTTTTTCAGTGCACTGTAATAATTGATGCTAGTTTCTGAAATTCAAAGAGCTCTGTGCACTAGAAGATACTTTATTTTTTTTTTTTCCAAACTAAATATAAAACATTGTGACATCAACACCATGCTATGAATTATACGGATTCGTGTTTTGCCTCACGAGCATTGCCACATAGCATGCAAAGCAGATTTTGTGCATGCATCATCATTTCAAGTAGAAACATGCTAGTACTGGGAAGCTTTCAGGTCATATGGAAAAAATTTGTGACACTTTAATTTGTGTGAGCTATGATAGATAGCAGAGCAGTTCACCATTCAGGTATCGTCCCTTCAAATTGGCCTGTAGTTGTGTAGGTAAGTGGCAAGAAACAGTTATATTTATTGCAAGGTCCATTTGCAAAGATTGACTGACTCATGGACTAGGGGCAGAGGTTTAATTACTGTATTTATACTGAACTGGACATCGGTATCTTAAAACCAGTGACATCCTACATTAACGTGAATTGATCATCACTCGCTTGATTGTATCTGGTTTGAAAGTACAGTCTGTATACTATGCATTCATATTTAAAAAAAACAAACTTGCACTATTAATGTTTTGGAAAAAAAAAGCTTCAGAACTGTTAAGTGTCTTGAATCTCAACAAATGTTGTGTGTTGTGCAGTAGCCAATGCACAGCTGGTTAACTAAAGCTGCACTGATATTTACTGTCTTCCCCTGATTTGTTTTTTTATTCTGTTTTGCGTCTGATTTATAGCTTTTAAAAAAGTGCTGTGTGAAGAAGTCGTACTGAGAGCCAAAAATGTTGGAATGCCTGTTAGCAATTTCTGGAACTTCCGTGAAGCAATTAACTATTGCTAACTCAGGATTTAACCTTTATTAAATAATTTAATTATGAGGGATGTCTAATTTGTTGTAAATCTCTGGATTTATAAATAAACGTGAACCTTAATCAGTAAAACTTGATGGTAAGCATGATTGTTAAAGACATATTTGAGTTGTCTTTATTTCTTGTGCTAATGTTTTTTTGCCTTGAGTGGAAGTATTCCTAAGCGATGCTGGAAACATCTAGAGCTAGAGTTATGTGGAATACGTGCATGGCCAAGGAGCATAAAAAATTTTGTGAGCTGAGGATTCTGGCCCTAGTTGCTTGAACAGAAACGTTTTCCTTGAAACAAGATACATCTTGGAGGAGGAATCAGTAGTGGAGTTGCAAATACTTTTCAAAACTGGTAGCTGAGAACACACTTGCTGCTGTTGATCACAGGCAGAAAAACACAGTAGAAAATTTTGCTGTTTCAGTGTGTGTCTGTTTCCCCATTAAAAGCAGATTAGTCTGCTGCTGCTGTGGTTTCTTAATTCTCATAAAAAGAACTGCATGTCTTACTCCATGAAATAAACACAAAGAAAGAAGGTGGTGATTTTAACAATAGCAGGGCATAGGAATAGGAAAAGGTTTTATTCTGAGTGGGGCAATAAGCAGCTAGTTGATGGGAATTCACCTATGTTAATCTGAGATAGTTGACACGCACAGCCTTTTCTAAGCTGCTTTGCTTTACTTTAATTCTGGTTCTCTCCTAATTTTGATGTCTTTAATAGTCTGTTACATTATTTATTAACACACATCCATTCTCTGTTATGTATCTACAGGGAAAAGGGCTTCAGTTACTTATCAGTTCAAGCATGTGTTTGCAAAGGAGGCCTGTGTCTGTTGTAATTGTGCAATCTAATGCAGCATTAGCGATAATGCTGTAACGCGGTGGTGGTTGGTCTGTTCTGCCATGTGCCTGGTGACAGGACAAGGGGGAATGGGCTAAAATTGTGCCGGGGAAGTTTAGGCAGGATATTAGGAAAAACTTCTTTACTGAACGAGTTATTACATACTGCAATAGGCTGCCCAGGGAAGTGGTTGAGTCACCATCCCTGGAGGTCTTTAAAAGACGTTTAGATGTAGAGCTTAGGGATATGGTTTAGTGGAGGACTTGTTAGTGTTAGGTCAGAGGTTGGACTTGGCGATCTTGTAGGTCTCTTCCAACCTAGACTTTCTGTGATTCTGTGATTAGATGTGTCACGGTGCCTTCAGATTGCATGTAAAGTAAAAGTATGCATTTGGAGAAAAAATGTTGGGATAAGCACAATGAACAGAAGAGTTTCAGGCATGATACATAAAAGAACAGACGACTGAACTAGGTGGAGCTGTTCTGTACTAGCAATACCTATTTTAATGTCTGTTCAATTTAAGGTTGGGTTTTAAGCCTGCTGGAAAACGCTAATCAAATAGACAAGATCTAACAAGTCTGTACAGACCTAATTGTAGCATATAGGACACAGCTGCTGAAGAGTGCTGCATGTGTTGTAATGTCGTTCAGTAATTTTTTTTTTTTTCCTTTTCCCTTGGGGATGGAGCCAAATTTGGTGCTTGATAATGATCTGGAAGGAGCTGGCAGGATAACCCATCTTAGAATTTGATATGCGGCATTAGTGAAGGATGGTTGTGAGGAAAAAAAAAAACAACAAACACATGGAATATCAATAGCCCTAAATTGTATCACAAAACTGTGTGGTTAGAGCATATGAAATTGCTTAACCAGGGCTTTTATTTTCAACTCAAAAATAGTCGTGAAGGTTTGTAGTAGTTAGCCTAGAAAGGAATCATTTTGTCAGTCTGGTCTGAAACTCTGGGACAAATACTGATAGGTTGAAATGACTTTAAGTTAATTACCTAGTAATAAATTAAGTTTCAAAGCTGATAGATGGATTCAAGTAAGTGTCTTAGTTATCCATGCAGTTTTGTCTGGGGATGTTGGTTTTGTGTGCGTGTTTTGTTCTGATAATTGATAAGTATTAGAGAGCTTTGTCATTTAGCTTCAACTTTCAGTTCTGGGTTTTTATAAAACCTCTTCTGGTGTTACTAATTTCAGATGGTACATGGTATGTAGAGAACTCAGTAAGATTTCAGGTTGCATCCTTCTTTCAGAGTTAACTTACTGTCATGAGAAAGCTGCTTGGAAGAAAAACATTAAGGTGTGTAGATACGCAGTGGATTTACAGTCTCTGTTCTGGGGACTGAAATGTAGCTTATTTAGTACTGAACTTTGATCTGTCACTTTCATCTTCTGCTCTTTTTGTTTGCTGCCTGACTTTGGCTACAGATCTGTTTGCTACAACAATGCTGGGGTTGAATTTTCCATTTCTTTCTTAGTGTTTAATTTTCCTTTGCTTTGTGGTTTTTTGTCTTCAAAGAAAAAATCTTAGCTCTTCCTACCTGTTCTCAGATTGCATTTCCACATAGGTAGTTGTGTTATATTCATGTTACATGCCCAAATTTCTCTTTACACGATCAAGAGCTGCCTGCCAGGTACGGATGAGAGAGTATCTATTGCTATCTATTCCTAGTTCAAATAACCCATCTTTAGAGTTTTCTACACTTTAACCTCACTTATGAAAGTGTAGCTAATTAATAGTATACAAATAGAGCAGGACAAAACCAGAAGGTCAATACATGGTCCTTTCCTGTCTATGTTCAAGCATTGGGATTATCTTTGCCAGTCACCATTAGCTAACATTCACCTCATTAACCACTGGAATCTTTCAAGTCTTCAGCTCTCAGCTCTAGGATAAACTATTTTGAGACAGTAAGTAGTATCTGTGGCCACTTTTTTTTTTTTTTAAGGCTTTTTGTCCCTTTGGTTGCTGCAGCTTATTGTCCTAAGCAGTGAGTGACTACCTGTTGTTTTATAATCCTATTGTAGTGGTAGACAACTTTTTTCCCCCTCAATTTATAACAACAACAACGGCCTCTTTTGTACAGCTCCTAGCTGGATTATGCATTCCTGTATTTCTATCTACTTATCAGTGGATCTCAACCTATAGCTTTATAGGCACTTCAGCTTTAAAACCAGGTTTTAAAATTTGTTGCTTTGCAACTGGCTAAAACAGTAGTAAAAAAAAAAATAATCAATTATTAATCTACTTTGGCTGACTAAAGTGGTGGTGAAAACTTTCCAAAGAAATACTACTTGAGTCAACCAGGTTTGCAAGTATACACTGTGAGAGTTCTCTAGTGACCAGCAAGAAACCTAGCATTCTTGCTCTTTTTCAAATGCCATCAGTGTTGTACAGGATGAGCCCCACATCAGGAAAACATGATCATCTGCAAATGCTGGTGAAGGATGAAATGAGCTATCTTTAAATATAGACATTAACTAGTTATGTAGGCCAGGCTGGCAAGAACTAGGACAGCCTGCTTTATGTTAGCTGGATAAACAATGTGAGAAGCAAGGTGGAATGCCATAGAAAATGTTAACTCTTAATGTGTTAAATAGGTAGTTTTTCCTGTTGAGGTAGCTCTTCCTTGCAGAAGACTGAATGTGTGGGGAGTTAACCTGGGCTGGCATCCAAGCTCCTCTCCCTCTCCTGAACAGGAGGGGGGGAGAATGTAAAATGAAAAGGCTTCAGCACTGAGCTAAGGGTAGGGAGATTGCTGCTGATTACCATCACAGGCAAAACAAACTCAACCTGGGAAAAAATGATTTAATGTATTCCACCCCCACATTCTTCCCAGGCTCAGCCTCACAACTCTGTATTCCCAAGTCCTCTGCTTCCTTCCCGGCAGGGCAAGCCAGGCTGGGACAGTCACTGCTGCTCCATCCTCTTCAGGCTTTTCTCTTTCACCACTTGCGGGTTCCCTTTTGCAGTGTAGGAGACAGAACAGCTCCACTAGGGGCCATAGTCCTCCAAAAAACTATCTCCTCCCCCACCACCCCCATCTAGGCTGGCAGTCCTGCTGGGAGCTTATGCCTTGCATGGGCTTGTGATGCAGTGCAGCTTTCTGCAAGGTGTATCCACCTGCTCTGGCATAGGCTGCAGTGGGGGAATCTGCTCGGAAATGGTCCCCTGGGCCTGCAGGAGAGAACCTGTTCCCCCCGGTCTGCTCCCCAGGCTGCAGGACACCTGCTGCTGTAGTGCCTTGGTGTTGGTGGGGCTATTTCATTTTTTCTTCCTCACACCTCTCTCTCGCTCACAGCTACTGTTAAATGTTACCACAGTGGTGCTTCTAGCATTGCTGATGGGCTCAGCTTTGGCCAACAGGGGGCTGTTGGAGCTCAATGGAATTGGCTGATGGTACAAACAAGGGGCTCACCTCCTAACAGGGGCCATGTCTGCAGCCTCCTCTGCTACCACAATCCTGCCAAATACAACTACCCTCTCTTTCAAAACAATGGGGGTACTTAACTTCCAAGATGCACTAATAAAGCAATGTTCAGCTTAGAAGCCCAATACCTTCACTCTGTGAAAAAGGCCACATGGAGACAATGCAGCAAAGTAAAACACTTCATATGGTATTTTCTGTGACAGTTTAGTTTCTCCAGGACAACATGCGGGAGTTCTGTCTTGAAGTGTGATCTTCCACAGGAGTAACTTCAAGTAAGGTTGAATACATTTGTCTTTTAATTACAACAGCAGAGGGATTGAAATACAAAATTAGCACATAATTTGCATAGAGATAATTACTACTAAAGAAGTACAAACTTCTAAAATTTCAGAACTAAAAAGATTTAACTACTAAACAACAGCACAGTAGTAAGATGTTTAAAATCAAGGGTCTTAGTGTATCAGTTAATGCATGTATTCACTTGTACAGATCCAACCCTGAACAGCAGAAAGATGGCTGGGCTGGGCTTACAGCATTACCACAGAATGACAGAAAAATATTAACTTGGAAGCAGTTTTATTTGTTTTAAACATGAAAACTTATAATTTGTTGTCATATAAAAGCTTTCTAAATATCCCCTTAAAACAATGGATTCTGAAGTCAGATCACAACAGGCTTGTACGTACTAATTTGGAAGGAAGTATAATAGACATTATCTATAACCAGTAGCTATAATGCATACTAAACTTAATGCTGGGACTCAAACTGGATTTCTTTGCTGTAAAACTTTGATAGTAGTTTCAACTCTTAAGTGGAGATTCAAGCTCCATTCACTAAAATCTCCAGCTTTCCAAGTAATACTATTATTGCACTTGTAGTGGTTGTATTGGCTTAATAAAGCCATTTTAAAGCAACCATTTAATATTTATACATTTTAAAGCACTTGATCTTATCTGCAAAGGAAATAGACAATAAAACCACAATTTATTTCAACTTCATTGTGAATGTTGTTAATTTTTAGAGTTTAAATAGATGTGCATTTTGTAACTGCGCTATGAAAGCAACAGATGCTGTAACTACCTTTTGACGACTTGTTTGGTCCATGTCAGTAATCAAGTGATGTTATAAAAAATAAACTAGTTTATTTTGTATAAAATGAGCAATGTTGCATTTTTGTTCAGATTGCACAGTACAAACAAGCTAATATCTAAATTAATACTGTTACAGGTAGTTATTACATAGGGACAGCAGCTAGAAAAAATAAGGTACCTCAAAGCAACAGACTTTTGCAGCCAGCTTTCCATAACATTGTATGAAAGTTAAATAAGTCTTAGTTACAAGTATGTATATTATAAAATGTTTGAAAATTGTTTAAGTATGAGCTGTTAAACTAATTCTTCATAGCAAGAGTATATGATGAGTATTTACATTTTTTAAAAATCCATTTTTTTCAGAAAAGAATTTACAATGAAATAAATAACCTTCAGCAATCCCTTAAACCCAATTATAAGATCTGTAAGTGGCAGTCAAAAACAAAAGAAAACAAAAAAACAAATAAGCCACCTTGTGTCACTGCTAGGTCAGTAAAGTATGCCTCATCCAGAAAGAAGTGCAACTCTGCTTTATCTTTACTAGGAATCTAGAAACATGCGCGTTACATATGGGTACCTTCAAATATGGTACAACCTTGAATATTTGTACAAGAGTATTCACAAAAACATACAATATATTTTACACTCCTTTCATACAAAATATTGATATCAAACCAATCTGCATTGATCAGACATTTCTTAGGCAAGGTGGGAAGGAGAACAACTTTTAGTCTCCGCTTTACCTTTCAAACTCAAGCAAGAGATAAGATAGTAGCTTCTCCCAAGTATGCTGTGATGTAGAGGGACTGATGAACATTAGCTGAACCTGTATAGATATGTGTTTGCTGTCTCTCAGCACTATTAAGTATCAAAACCTAAAGCTGCAGTCTGAAGATTGCATCAAAAAAAATCTTGCCTTCTTCTGAAGTTGTTAGATGAAACTGCTTCTTTGTTATCTTATCCCCAATATAGATTTGAAAGATTAAAATATAAAAAAAAGTTCAACTCCAAAACACAGAAGCATGTCTAGAGCTGGTTTGCTTCCTTTCACACCTGATGTTTGGGAAGTAGTTCATCTTTCATTTAAGACACAATACAGTCATAACTGCCCTCTTGGAATGAATCCTCATCCTCTGTCTTAGACTTATCCTCTTCAAGTCTGCTAGAACTGCTGTTGCCACCATCACTCTGAGGATTAGTGCCATGGCTAATCAAAGTCCGGCTTTCCTCAGCTCTGGTGGTTGCTTGTTCTGTAACTTTAGAAGGATTCACTGGCTGAAAAGCTTCAGGCTGTACTTGCTCTTCTGCTATTTCACTTAGCTTCTGGATATGTGGTTTGATGATATTTAGAAATGGCTTGTACCCAGGGCTAGAAAAATAAAGGTATAGAACATGTTTAGTGAATTAGCAATAGTACTTTTGTCAAATGCCTGAAAAGCAGAATTTCTTGGGAGATACTTGGTATAAAGAGGTGTGTTCTAGCATCCTTCTTGTATAGGAGTTCAGTCTTTTTTTTTTTTAATAAAAAAAGCAATCATAATTGAACAGTAGAAATTGGTGGTGTTTTTTTTTCAGGTTGAACCCAACTGTAGTAAGTGACTGTCCATAAATTCCCTGCAAAAGTGTATTAACCAAGTGTTCTAACTTGGGGCTGATATGACTATTCCAAAGTTATTTCTTTGGGTAACTAAGTATCCACAACTAGAACAGAAATGAAGGTGGAAAATAACACTTACCAGTCTGTAGAAGCCCATTTGTCAACAGCATATAGGCCAGTCTTGATATTCTGACAGATTTCTCCATCAATATCAGAGGATTGCATTACACTGAAAACTTGGTTGATTACTGAAGATTCTCTGAGGATAAGACCTATGATAATACACCAGTCCAGACATCCTGCTTCCATGAAGATGTGTAGCAAGTACCTGTATGGAAAAAACACTCTACTTAGTTCTTTTCCCCCCGTTGAGAGACAAAATCCCAAAATGCAAGCAGTACAGAAACACTACCTACTGTTTCTTTCTCAGAATGCCGGGTATTAGTCATTCCAAGTTTCAAATACAAAATACTTACCGCAGCTGGACTTGTGACTTGTGTGGCCCTTTACTGGCCAGTTCTAGAGAGATATGTTCAAGCTCTGACTGAGTTAGACTTAGGCTGGAGAAGTTCTCATCCACCATGGTCCAGTCACCATCCACCATGGAACTCGTTTCAGTCAGGTCTGTTGCTGAACCAATGCTGCATTCATCACCTATCAAAAACACTCAGAAACATAAGGGGAAAAAAAAAACTACTCACTTTACTAAGACTCAGAATTTCCTAACTGCTTCCTACAGAAATACATAAACTACACAGTAGTTACCCACTGTGATAGTTATTAATTAGGTTAGTAATTAGATTAGTAATTGTTATTAGAATTCACCGGGCAGTATTTCAAAGATTATTAACTCACTTTAAAAACAAAATGCTTATCAAAGTCCATTGAACTCAAAGGTCTTCATTCAGCTCAGAAAAAGGTGAGATACTTGTCTACAGAAATAACAGTAGTGGCAGGCAGCAGTACAAGTGCAGATAATTTTTTTTTTTCCCATTAAATTGTTTTTTTTTTTTTTTGAGAGTTGTGTAACAATTTAAGCCCAATACATTTTTGCAGTCTCAGAAGTAATAAATACAACAAATAGGAATGAAAATATAGAAAGGCAGTGCCCAAGGAGAGGTACAGAACCTCATCCTTCATGTTTTAGAGCCCATCAACCTGTTAAATAGTAGCTCCAAGTGTTTTTTTTCTCTTACAGAAGGCCCTAGCATCTTGGAGAGATTGTAGATTTGGAGAGATTGTAGACTGAGTTCACACTCAGTCTTTGCCCTAGTAAAGTGGAAATCACAGCATATAGACGTGGTTGAAAATGTTGCTCAGTGCTTGAGGACAAGAGGGAGTAGGGAAAAAAAAAGATGAGAAATCTTTCAGTCTTAACAGTTGTCTCTTACTGGTCAGAAGATGCACAGAGGATCTTATTTCCTTCTATTTTCTTGAGCTCATCATACATTTGATGATGAGCTCAATGATGATTTTCCCAATAACAAAAGTTATTGGGAAAAAAAAAACTATATCAAACCATCATTTCCTCAAATTCCTCATTAAAGAATGTATCTAACATCTTTCTAAAAAAATCCAAAAGCACAAAGTTCATGTACTAAAACACTGCTGACCTGTGCAAGAGGCAAAAATAAACTTCACTCTTCTCAGACAGACTAAAATATTAAATTGCAATTCACCACCAAGGATAGGAACACTTCACCAAGTATGAATTTCATATTCAAGTACTCACAGATGTATGACATGAGTATATCTCTCTTGTAAAAATTTCAGGTCAATTTTCAACAGGTCCTCTATTTTTTCCCCTGCATTATGGTATCAGCAGTCAAGAAGCAACAATACAGAAGTCACATGCAAATACCAGAATGTAGGTGCTTATTTCCAGGTGCGTTTTTCCAATAGGCAAGTAGAGGGAAGAGCGACTAACCTTTGCTTAGCAAAGGAGAAAGGAATGCATCTTGCATGTGTGGTCCATGGGATGAAGCTGTGTCAATTTCTCTCTGAGAGGAGCCGATAGTGCCAAGCCAGCTGCGACTCCGAGGTGTGCTTGAAACCCCTGTGTCCACTTCCATATTTACAAAGGTGTCTGCAGACTGAGATTTTAGCAGCTGTTCCCCCATGGCTTAAAAAAAGAAAAACAAAAAAAACACACACCAAAGGACAGATCAAGTAAACATCAAAAAAGAAGTTTGGAAAGTTCTCTCCAGGCATTTAGGGAAGCTTAAACGTGTAACTAAGTCAATAGTCAATTTCTTGAGATCACCAAAAGCAAGGGAATGCAGCAAATTCCAGTATTTCAAGAACTTCTGGTCAGCTTTTTATGTCAGTACTGGCATCAACAAAACATCAGCTAATAAAGTATTGGCATCAATAAAACTAAGTAGCAGTGCTGCTACTGCTAGGCAGAGGAAGACTTGGCAGCTAGTATCAAGATTGCCCTAAGAAGGTAAACTAGAGGCTAATAATGCAAAGAGGTTTACAGCAAGCTTTCAAAATTCTAGTCCTCTACCACATGGATATTTTCAAAGATTATGAATGTTATTTTTAAATATAAAATAATTAAGCAAATTATTATCTAAAAACTGTACAAGTTTTGATTTTTTATAATTTTCCATAGCAGATATACATCAACAAGCAGTATTCCAGTTCAACTTACTACCTGCACAAGTCATATCCACTCCAATGCACCTAGGAAAGTAAGAAACCTCAGAAGAAACAGTAGTGTAGTCAGACTGTACAAGAGATGAGGTCTATGCTAAACAGAATCCCTCCAAAAAACACACCCTGTATGAGAAGGCTATGCAGGTCATAAGCCTCAGCCTGTTCTTTGCTTGGCTGAATTGAGGAAGGAGATATTCAGACTGATGGGTGTAGGATTGCAGAAGAGAAACCTAGTCCAAATCAACTCAGATGTTACAGCACCTGTCTTGTACTTTCCGTTCTTGAAAGGTGAATTTATGGATGAAGCCGGTATGACTGGGAATGGCCAGAGGAAATCCTTGTGTAGCTTTTTCAAAGCAAACACAAAGTCTTCAACACGAGCAGCTCTGGCTCGCTCCTTGCACAGCCAGCCAATCAGCTCAAAGCCCAACTGTGCAGCAAAACAACCAAGGTCTTTCAGCTTGATTTCTTCTAGCAGACGCCGAGCATGCCGCCAAAGCATCATGTCAATGTACATGTTCTCAGCACAGTCGCTGTCTTTACTCCACCTATGGACAAATCAGAGGACAGTCACATCAGGTACTGGACTGAGTTGTAAAGACTGTTGGCCACAGCCACAGTACAAGTGGCCAAAGCAGTTTCCACCATTCCTTCCTGCTAATGTTCTCTAAAAGATCCCATTGCCACAAAGGATAAGTGAAATAAGGGAAGGAAATTACAGCAGCAAGAGCATCCATAGAGTATCAAACCATGAAAAATGCAGAAAAAAATAAAGAAGCCGATGCCACTGCAAAGTGACTTCTGGGATACAGGTTTAGAAAACAAGACTAGCATTAACCTAAGACACATCCTTTCACAACTCTTCCAATAGTATTATCTATGGAAAATTACTATCCAAAATAATTTCAGTTGGTAATGAGACTGTTTTGAAATTCCTATATAGGAACAAAACAAAACCAAGATAATAATGAATCCTACCTCACTGCTTCTTCTGAACATTAATACTCGTCAATATGAATTCTGTGTACAGCAGTTTGAGAGATCCACCCAAATGTATAAAAGCCTTCATGGCTCATCAACACACTGCTAGATCGAGATGCACACAACAGCACTGTGCAGTGTATTTTATGACACTGTGAGCTGTTCAAGACATTTTTCAGCAGAATAGATCCTCCTAATATGAGGCATGTGTTCTCAGTAGCTATTTAAACTACTACAGGGGCATCCACTGGATTTTGGTGAGCAATATCAATTTAAGTATGTCACTATATAAATACACACATACATGTAGGTGAATGTATTTTCTCCCAGGAACATAAGGCTGTGGAGGGAGGTGATGACAAATTTGTCTCTAGAATACACTATGTTTCTATGGCTTAAACTAAGAGAGCTAGTACATTACCAAAGTAAGGAAGAAGAGAAAATTACTACCAATTACCTTTTTCCAGATGGGCCAGAGGGCATACTCAGTGTTTTTGTCAGGTTAAATTTGCTGTGGAGATTCTCTGCTGATTGGGATAAACTAATGCTGCGATGTCTGAAGAATTCAAAGCCACTGCTTGAACTGGGTTCCTAAAACCAAGAAAACACAGACTTGAAATCAACTGCGTAAACATGCTACATGACAGCAAGATTAATCATGCAAGTTTTGATGCATACTGTTCACTATTTTCACCACAGACCTGAGTTGTTGGTGTAGCTGGAGGCGTCTCTGTTTCTCCAGAACCAATGGCTTTAAGAAATCTGATCATATGACGACAAAGATCCCACTTTCCCTGCTCTAAGGCAGTGTTAAACAGGAGAGTAGCATGTTGTCTGCTAACTGCTGGAACTTCCATATTCTGCAAATAACAAAGAATAATTAAGTCCTTTGCTTCTGCCATTCTGTTGAGCAACAGAAGGATTATTAAGTCAAGTCATATCACGTCACGTTCAAAAATAAGAGAGACTAGAGGGAAGAGCTTTCTACCTTTTTTTTTTTTTTCAACCATAAGCTAGCAACTCGCATTGCTTGATATTGTACCCTTCCCAATGAGCATAGTCATTGAACTTAAAATGTGTTTAACATGTGTAACTTCGGTTTGACAACAATTTTTAAGTAATATAACCTCAGTAAATACCACTTCCCTTACAATATACAGGGTACTGTTACCTGTAGGATAATAAGATAAGATGCAGCTGTGTCCAAGTCCTGGGCCATTAAGCACTCTTCAAATAAGTCCTTTGGGTTTCCAACAGCAGCAAAAAGGTAATTCCACAGGGCATACTCTGTCTTCCTAGCACAATGAACTACTGTCTGCAGGAAGAGGGGGAACTCTGTAATGAACTTTGCCACAGTGGGAAGCAGAGGGTCGGGAATGGGTTCCCGCGAGGTAGCTTCTTCTTCCAGCACTTCATGAAGCATCAGTTCTAGTACATGAGGAAAGTACGGTAACGTGGCACAGGAGTGAGCCAAAAGCAAGGCTTGTTCACCAAGGTTCCTAACCAACAGCTGGCGTAAAATGTGATGGAGGTAGATCTGAGAGGTTCTCTCAACAATGGAGAAAGGAAAAAGAACCTCTAAATGTTCTCTAGCACTGGTTTGAGTGTATAAACAGTCATAGAGCACAGTGTCATTAACAGCACCAAGAACCAAGGCATCTTCAAACAAAACAGCCAATGGGTATATGTTGATGTGGAAAGGCAGCATGATCCGTCTTGACAGAAAGGAATGTGGTTTTCGATGATCTCTGGGAAACAAGGGAAGCCAGACTTTCATACCTGCCCCACCACAGCTGAGCCAAAGAGCTTCCAATAAGTGGCGTTTCTGTTTGTTGATCCTGCAAGTAGTCCACACATTTTCAACAGACTGGGCTAGAACAACTGGAGCACAGAAAGGCAGCTATAAAGAAAAAAAAAAAAAAAAAAGAAAAGAAAAAGTCATGTTTAATTGTACCTTTTTTTTTAAAACCCTTCACAAGAGCTCTTCTTTCAGCTAAGAACTGTTCTGTCTGCAAAGCACCTGTAATATATTACTTATATTAACTCAATAGACACTTATTTCCTTTTTCTAACCACCTTACAGTAGTCAGGAAACCTGACGGGCAAGGATAAGGGAGTGAAGCAAAAAACTGCTCTCTGCTTCTTCAGTTATCCAAAAGTCCAATGGAGAAATGTCAGAATTACTACAAAGAACTACGAATGACTCTTCATCTAAACTTTTCAGATTACAATTTCCTGAAGTCCTTGTTTCATGTAGCCAAAGGGTTTTTCAACAGCACAGAAGAAGTAGTACTTGAAAATTCAGTATGTGATTTTTATTATTGTTGCTTCTAGAAATTTTATAGATATAGTCTGCAAAAAAGCAACATTTCATAAACATATAAAACAGTTTTAGATAGACTGGAGACTTTATGTTATTACTGCATACCAAATGTTGCAGAGGACCTTTACTCTTAAAAACTTACATCTTTCATTGCAACACAAGTAGTAAATATTTGTAGTAAAAACAAGTAGTGAATACTTTAGTTAGATATTTACACAGGTAAGTAGTAACTTTTCGTAAATCCTTAGAAAAACATCTTGGAAATTGTATTTCCAGCTAACAATTCACCTGGAAAAAATTTTTTTTTTTTTTTTTTTAAACTCCTGTACTGCTTCCTTTCAGAAGTTCTCTAGTCATTGACAACTTTGAAGCCATACACAATATTACGTATAAATTCACTCACATGCTTCCTTTGATTAGGATTATTATCCTTATCCCGTATCTGGGGGCCAGATCGATCCCGTTGCAACATGATGAGCTGTCCTGCTAAGTTCAGCATAATACTTTCAGCCTCACAAGCCTAAGGATAAAACAGTGTTATGCAAATCACTTGTTTAAGCTTTTTGCATGAATCATTTTATCTATAACCACAATATAAACCCAGAATTGAAAGAATAAATTAACTGCACAGCCTCTGCAAAGAGAGCTTACAACTATTATCCACAGACTGTAAGACGCTACATTTTTAGTTACCCTCCAAGAGGGATTCTGACCAGAAAGGGACTAGTACAGTGCTCAGCTTCTGCTTCTCAGGAAAAAAAAAAAAATAAAAAAGACAAACAAAAACTAACACCAAAACCAAAAAAAAACAACCCTATCCAACAGGTTCCCTGCAGTTTTACTTTCCAGAACTAGCATGCATAAACACGGCATGTCTGAACTCCACATACAGCTTTCCTTGGATGTTTTATACCAGGAGCTGACAAGTTACAAGATAAGTTGGTGTGTAAACTTGCAAGACATTAGTTATCTAGCTGTAACTATGTTAAAGCCAACAGCCACCCCCTAGTAAACTTAGCACTCTGTTCATACATGCCCACAGCTGATCAGATACTGCACTAGGTAGATGGAGACATGTCTCAACAGTTCTTAATCTTAATCGCATAATACCCTATTTAAAAAAAAATAATAATACAAAAATCTCAAGAACCTGTGTGGCTGTTTTTTGTTGTTGTTGTTGTTTTGTTGTTGTTTGTTTTTTGTTTTTTGTTTTTTGTTTTTTTAAAAAGAAGCAGGGATGCTGGCTTCAGCCTAGACTGCAGCAAAGCCTTGGTCTCCCACATTATTCTACCGGAGAGTCCAGCAGCCCATGGAGCTCTTTGCTGGGTTAAAAAGTGGCTGGATGGCCAGACCCAGAGTGTGGTGGTGAATGGAGTGAAATCCAGCTGGTAACTGGTCACCAGTTGTGCTCCCCAGGGTTCGGTGCGGGGGCCCATCCTCTTTAATATCTTTATTGATGATTTGGATAATGGAATTGAGTGCACCCTCAGCAAGTTTGCAGACAACACCAAGCTGGGGGGAAGTGTCTATCTGACGGAGTGTAGGAAGGCCCTGCAGAGGGATCTGGACAGAGCGGGTTGATGGGCAGAGGCCAATGGGATGAGGTTCAACATGGCTAAGTGCCAGGTCCTGTGCTTTGGCCACAACAGCCCCAGGCAATGCTCCAGGCTTGGGGCTGAGTGGCTGGAAAGCTGTGCAGAGGAAAAGGTTCTGGGGGTATTGACTGATGTGTGCCTGAACATGAGCTGGCAGCGTGCCTAGGTGGCCAAGAAGGCCAACAGCATCCTGGTTGTGTCAGGAATAGTGCAGCCAGCAGGACCAGGGAGGTGATCGTCCCCCTGTACTCAGCTCTGATGAGGCTGCACCTCAAGTACTGTGTTCAGCTTTGGGCCCCTCACTGCAAGGACATCGAGGTCCTGGAGCGTGTCCAGAGAAGGGCTACGAAGCTGGTGAAGGGCCTGGAACGCAAGTCCTGTGAGGAGCAACTGAGGGCACTGGGGTTATTTAGTCTGGAGAAGAGAAGGCTCAGGGGAGACCACAGCTCTCCACAGCTACCTGAAAGGAAGGTGGGGGGAACTAGAGGTCGGCCTCTTCTCACAGATAACTAGTGATAGGACTAGAGGAGATGGCCTCAAGTTGCAGCAGGGGAGGTTCAGGCTGGAAATTAGGGGACATTTCTTCCCAGAAAGAGCAGTCAGACATTAATTAGAATAGGTTGCCCAGGGAGGTGGTGGAGTCACTGTCCCTGGGAATGTTTAAGGAAAGACTGGACGTGGTGCTTAGGGACATGGTTTAGTGGAAGATATTGGAAAAGACCTCCAAGATCATCTGGTCCAACCACCAACCTTAATGACTCTATGATTAGCTGAGACAGACTTTACAGTAGTTGATACCTCATTTATAGAGATTTACTGAACTGCAAAATTGAAAGTGAAATAATGCTTGTTGTATATGAAGTAAATTTATCATTCCATGAAGAGTAACAGTAAATAAATCAGCACAAATGTTTGAAGGAATCAAGTGTTTCAATTTATAAAACTTGTATTTTCTTTGTCTTGGTCTTATACCTCCATGTATGCCTCTAGGCACACAACACTTGAAAGAACTGTTTTAATTGGTTTTGGTTTTCTGTTTAACACTAGGCCTTTCTGCCCAAGTGAACTCAATAGCTTCTCAATCTATATAGCGATGACTAAGTCTAATTCAATGCAAAAGGAATTGGACTCGAGCACAACTGAGTACCTACAGATACATTCATTTATACAGGTCTTGTGCCAAAGAGTAAATACCAGAGTTTTTCTGTTTACTAGATTCCATGTTTTTTCTTCTGTTGCCTAAAAGTAAGAGGGTCTTACGGTGTCAACTAAGCCTGTTGACATGGGCAAGCCACCAGTATTTTAAGATAAATAAAGCTTTGCATTCTTATCAGTATCACCACTACATGCTAGCATTTTAGAGCAGACTAACATTGGTATATGTGCCAAAAGAAGTTTAGCCTCTGTTGTACAGTATCTTGAATCTAAACCTACTAAAAGCTACTGTTGAAGAAAAATATTTTTAATTAGGTGTATCAAGAAAGCAAAGTATTGCTTCTTAAGATTTATTTAACTGTTTCATGTTAATCTTAAACCAAGTCACTGGATCTTCTACTAGGCTATGCATTAAGTTTAATCTGCGTGGATAAAGGGCCTGCATGGTAAATTTGCAGCATCAAGGAATAAGATCACAAATGGTTTACAACACTGAAAAGGCTGACACACTAAGTCAGGCTCAATGCTTTGTCCAAAGGGCAGTACATCATATTCAGTGCTAACATTAATGCTTTTCTTTTGATCAGTACCAACTTTAATATTAATCTCTGACATCATTTGCTTGTATAAATATGCAGTGTAACTAGTGGCTTGACTGTCTAGTTGCCAGTCTGGGTTGTTTAAATCTGACCACTTGACCACGAGAGCTAGTAAGTCTTCCCAGAACTTACTAGACAAGTGGTAAAGATAAAAATGAAACAATTTTGGCACATGGACATAACTAGAACAAGTATAACGATACTCTCACAGCAAAACAGACTAGAAAAATCAGAAGTATGTTGCCTTTTACACTCTTGTCCAAGATCACATGTAAATCTTAGGATGCATGTTCAGCACACTCAATTAGAATACACTGGAGAAAGCAATGCAAACCTTTGGATTTTACATCTGTGCTAGTGCTTTGATATCTGCCAATGGCTTTGCTATGTGAAGAAAAAATACGCGTCTTATATATCCAGGGCCCTAACTCACACATAACACAACTTCAGAACTACGTTAAAGTAGCTGCTGTGAGGTAATATGCTTCGTAATGCAGCTAATAAAATAATTAAGCTTTATTTATTTACACCACAGACAACAAAAATCCAATTTCACTTTACACTGTGCTCTTCAGTGGCCTTAATTATTTCCGAGAGTTAAGACAGAGCATCAACTTAATGCCTCAGACATTATTTGGCTGTTGACCTATATCCTGACAACAAGTAGGAACAATTATCTTACTTTATCTTAGTGTAGTATGAAAATGACTAAAAGTAACCTTATGAGGTAATATGCCATCTTTTTTCCATGGATTCTTTTGTAGTTGACTTATTACTGTAGAATAGGCACTTCCTAATGCCATGCATAGCTCTGGTGTTCAGCATTTAATACTCAATAAACATACCCTAGGCACAGTTAATTTTCCCCCCAATATTAAGTCCAAAACTTTACAAGATGACAATAGAAGAATGAAACAGAAGTAAGAATTTACTTTTTTTTTTTTTCCTCTTCCAGTTCACAAAGTCTTCATAATAAGCACCAGGAAAAAAAAAAAAAACTCACACATTTGGCATTTTACCACACAGGAGAACCACTGACATGATTTTCATCAGTCAGGTAAGCTTTGAGAACTAAGCTAAGAAATCTAAGCTAAGAAATCCAGGCAACAATTTCTTTTCAATATTGAGCACTATAGTCTTTGTACCTGCTGAGGCATCTTCAAGCTGATGCCAGTCTCTGTCCTCACCGATGTCAACGTAACAGACACTACAAGAAAAGGATGGGGAATGTATCGAGACATGGACACTTCTTGAAGAACTTGGACACTGGCAGTAGGGTTAAGGCTGAAACAGAAGATGATAATGGTAGCAGTTGCTTAATAGTATTTAATATAAAATCAGTATTATGAAGCAAACCTAATGAAAATAACTTAACTTAGCAAACTATTTACTTTACAGATCACAATTACTTCCCTTTAAACAGAAATCTCATAGGCCCAGATATCTACACTGCCTGAAGTTACCAAATAAACCTACCAAGTTAAGCTGCTGTATGTTGATAGTTTTGGGGAACAGAGCTGTATGAGTGGACAGAAGACAACATTAGATACTTCAGAATAAGACTCTAATCAACCTCTAGTTTTGCTGAGTTTTTCTTTGAAAAACATTGAAAATACTTTCCTCTGAAGTGGGTCAATAGCTTACTTTCTGCTAAAAAAGGGCCTTTCTTGCTGAAACCAAGATGCCATATGGGAGAAAAAGCACCTGTTCAGACACTCAAAAACTATCTGGAAAACTGTCTCTCCTCTATGGTCACTAACCGTATCTGTCTGAAAGTATCTGGCTCTTTGTTGCTTCTTATCTTGCAACAGCTTCCCACAACCACGAAACAGGCCAAACTTTTTTCTCTCTTCATCTTTGCTACTCCACCCTACCTCCACCAATTGCTACTTCTAATGTTAGAAATATTCTGTTGTTAAAATATTCAATATGTGGGTGTCTTTCAGTACCTTTTTCTTCTGTTTACATCCAGTTTTCAAGTTATTATAAAGTAGAACAAGCCACATGTTTGTGCATACATAGCTTGGAGTATGCACTCCTCCATGCATGCCCCCACACCTAGCATGTTTATTTGCATATACCCAAGTGACAAGACTCATGAATTACCACTTGTGCATACAAGTAACACTCCTCTGATGCTGTATTTAAAATTCTGACTCAACAAGTTGTCCAACAACTTTATATTGCTGAATATAAATACATATATTCATTTATACATGAATTTACTCCAACTGAGAACACTCAGATTGAGAGCAGATTTACAAAAACTTTACAAAAAAAGTGTTTAAATACCAATACTCACCCTTCAGGCCTTCTCTCAATACTGTAAAGGCAAATGGAACAATCTGCTCTGAACAATATTACGATGTCCCGGAAGACACTCAGTAGTAACGTGTTTGCTTGCACTTTGGTGATGTGTGCAAATGCATTGTCAAGATTAGATGTTCGCAGGTAGATTCTCAGCTACAAGGAAAACTAGTAGTGTAAATATAGTTTCAACAAAGTGATAGTACTTCCACTTTTTTTTTTTGTGGAATGGTTGTCATGGATTTCTAGCAAGATACATTACTGTGTTTGTTTCAAGAGATGATTTAGGCATTACATTTTACTATTGCATCCAAAGCAGATGAAGAACAGTATAGCCAAATCTGAAGCACTGAACAAACACAGGGGAATTTCATTCATTAGTTAAAAATAAAAAGTTTTCTGCCCATATTTTTCTTTAAATATTACAAAAACTCCATCTTTCTATAATGGAAACCTCAGAACAGGCTTTGCGTTAACATTTAAAAGTACAATAACGTTTTCATATCAATGAGCAGATTCATGGTTCTCAGCAGAAAACAGTTTTTCATAGCAATAATAAACTTTTGTGCAAGTAATTATTTAAGTATTAATATGGATTTTTTGAAGGTGACCTGAAGACACCTATAAATTAAGTTACTCATTTATACAACCCACTTTTGAACAGATCTGATATTCAAAGCAAGATTTAATAATTTTGAAGAAAAAATACCTCACCTCTTCCTGATGATCATTTAAATTATAACATGCAAGAACAATGAAGTCATTCCACCATGCTAAGCCTCCTGTTACGATCATATTTTGCTCCTGAAAAGAAAAAAAACACAAGGCAAACTTTATTGAAAGCAAGGCAATCTATTGTTATGAAGTTTTGGCTGTTTGAAAATAATGAAGTACTAAAGAATAGTATTTGAAGGACAAACTTGATCCTATGAGACACAGCTCTACTGTTCTCTAGTCTCCTGGCATCTCCGAACTCCCTCAACTTAGCTTTCTGCTTTTGGCCAGAATTTAAAGCTTAACATGCAAAGCTGGGTTTCACACAAACTCTCAGATAATACGTATGGTAGTGTCTGACTAAATGAAGTCATATTTAGAAACAGTTAATAATCAGACATGAACTATTGCACCAAAACCACAAGACGTTTCAGCTATTTTATGGAAAATGTGGAAAATCAACTACCTTAATCCCAAGTGCATCGTCAAGTTGTTTATCTGAAGATATTTTTAATAGTCCTCCAACAATCCCATTTCAACAAATTTATCCTCCCCAGTATACCCAAATAAAATTCTTTAGCCTCTCACCTGGGTAATGTTTCCAAACAGCTTCCATTTTTTGGTGAGTAAAGAATAATGTGCAAAACCAAACTTGCCAACAACAGCTACATTCTGCCCAAGCTTGTCAATAGCTGAAAACTGGTCAAAAGAAAAAACAAAAAAACAGAATCTCAGCAGAGAAATAATCTAAATAGTATATCCTATCCAATATGACAATAAAACGTCAGTCAAAACTTGTGAAGTATCTTGTTTTTATCATGTTTTCTACTTTTCCTGACCAACACATTCTACTTACAGTAACGTAAAACAGTGTTTTCATCTTTCAGAAGTCATCCAACCCTAAAGGACAGTTGTTAAGAACCCCAATACCTTTAAAAAAGCAAGAATATAATCTTAAAATCACTCACCCTTATAGGCCAGTTGCTCTCCAGATAAGTACTATGTATCTAAAAAATAAAGAATACCAAAACAAAAAATTACTATACTCAGAGCCATTGAAGTAGTGATTAATTGTAACTTTTTAATGTTGTATTTCTTTTAACTACAATTACTTTTTCCCCAATTATGTTCCTGAATCATACACGTTAAATTGTTTTTAATACAAGAAGTGTATTAACAATATACAACAGGTAATAATACAATATCACAAATTAACAGTCAAAATTTGCTGCTTTCCCTCCCCTCCCCTTAGGTACGTCTCTTTTATCAGAACCTCTCATGGGAATTTACAAGCTTTAACAAACACAGCTGTCAAGAAGGACTTCCAGGGTTGCAATGAAATTTCTAATCCAATCAGAATACCACACACCAGCATGGTCAAGAGCCCTGTTAGAACACTTCACTGTGATGTGTCAAATTAAATCTTGATCCTAGACTCATCATGTAACATGGGATGATACAAATCCAGGATCAAGCTTCAGTCCCTGATCTAACACAAAACAGGCAAGTGCTTTCATTGTTCTCACAGGTATGTTGATTCCCACAAAAATTCCAGTTGTCTTTTTTTTTTTCCTATACAGAAGAAAGACTTAGACCTATTCCTGTTTCAGAGAACAGAAGTGGTATCAGGCCAGCTAGAAATTCAACAGTATCAAGAACGTGATATACAATCCTACTGTAACATGCTGTTTAATAATACTAATGCATGCACTATGAAAAACAAGATCCTGGTACATATTCTTCTGAATAAAAGTTTTTAGAAGATCTCAAATTCAAGCATGGAAGGTGACAATAGCATTACAGGTTAAACATTATTTTTTCATCTACTGCAGAGAAAAGAGAATCTGTGCTATGATGACCCCTGTAAATAATTTCTTCTTCCCAAGCTTTATATTGTGCCATTTTAATTACATGCTTAGACAGATGCCATCTAAGACTGCTTGAAAATATAGCCAACTTCCTAAGGCTATATTCTTCAGTTGAATAAAAAAAAACAAAACACAACAGAACTCATCCCTAAAGTCTTTCTTGCATGTCACACTTGCTCTCCCTTTAAAAACATAGGAAAGGAAATTAATTACTCTTTCATACAGTCAAAAGACATTTTCATTTTCTTATTAGCTAGAGCGCAACACAAGATTGAGATGGTCAACATTCGCTTACCATTTGGCAATAAAAAGAAGCTGTTCCAGTCAAAACCCAAAAGGAAATAAAAAGGCAAAAATATCACAATAGAGAAAAAAAAGGTACAGCAGAGAGTAGTAAGATTAGCTGCGATTTCCAGCCCCATAAACTCCAGCAAGCTAAGGACACACATAGGCAACCAGCAAGAATTACCTGTACGACATGCCAATGCCGGTGTCCTAGTAAAGTGCTTAAACCCTGAGAATCTAAATTGCCATCTGAAAATGGACCTCTTTCCCTGGTAGGCTTATGTTCAGAGTGTGTTGAAGTATTTCTGGGGTTCTGGGCCTGTGTTGCATCTCCACAGTTCAAATACAAGCGATCTTCTCCTTGCAGGAGGACTTGTTCCTGGTTACTCTTTTAAAAATAAAAGACCAAAAAATGCCAAATAAACCTTCACCTCCATGTACAGGAAAAAAAAAAAAAAAAAGAAATTATCATTGTATTAAGTTAATTTAAACAACATGAAAAATAAGTATTAAGACAGTTTTTAGTCTTTGTATCACTGTATACTAATAGGTTTTATGTTACATTAGTGCATACCAATATTTTAAAAGTACCATTTTAAAGATTTTATGATCAATCTAACAAAAAATAACTACGAAAACCAGTAGTGACAACAAAAAGAAAACAAACACATGAAAAACAATACCCTTACCATACAAGGATTAACAGTGAGTGCACTCTTGATGAAATGAAACTGCAGAATACCAAACTGTTGAGGCTCATTTTTTGCATCTCTATCAGGCTTAGTGTTTTGAGAAGAATTCCCATCAATGACCCACAGATGATACCCTTCTGAACCCCAGGTCTGAAAGCAAAATAATAGAAGAACAACAGCATTCATTCTTAGTATTACAAGCAAGGCCAAGAAAAGGCTTTGTGTGCATACTTGATGATCAGGCATAATACATGAAAATCATCAGCTGTCTCCTCTTCCTTCAATACAATATTTGTGTTAGGAAGAATAGTAAAAGCATCTTACTCATTAGATGTAATAACGCCAAATAAGGACAGTTTGCTTTTCTGAAAGATCTTTCTTAGAATGGGTTGGGTTGGAAGGGAACTTAAAGACCATCTAGTTCCAACCCCCATGCCATGGGCAGGGACACCTCCCACCAGACCAGGTTGCCCAAAGCCCCATCCAACCTGGCCTTGAACAACTCCAGGGATGGGGCATCCACAGCTTTTCTGGACAACCTGCTACAGTGCCTCACCACCTTCACAGTGAAGAATCTCTTCTTAATATCCCATCTAAATCTCCCCTCTTTTAGTTTAAAGCCATTCCCCCTTGTCCTGTCACTACAGTTCCCACCAAAGAGTCCCCCCCCCCCAAGCTTTCCTGTAGGTCCAGATGCGGGACCTTGCACTTGACTGTCAAAAATCATGAGGTACACACAGGCCCACCTCCCAAGCCTGTCCAGGTCCCTCTAGAATTATTTTACTAAAAATAATTTTTAAAAAAGGCACTCTCCTGTTACAGTATTTTTTATATTCATATTTACCATAGAACTGATCTTTAGAGGGTCCTTTTTAGTACCATCAGACTGATACCTTAAAAACAGAACAGAAGTTTAAGTTTAGTATTACTTCAAGATAAGAAATTATCTTCCTACCTTTCTATTGTCATTTGATGACATATTTTTACCCTACCTCTAACCAAAAAGCATAGAAGGCAAGGAAATTGTCAAGTGTCTAAACTGTCTGAATATTGATTTGTGTGTTGGCAATTTTTCGACAAATACTGGTACTGAAGGAATTTTAATAATTTTTGCCTGTTGAGGCCTAGCTTTAGGGCAATTTGCCTTTACGGCCAAAAGAGATCACTACAAAAAGAAAATAATACAATTTTGTTTATTTTCAGATGATCTCTTCCTAAGTATCATTCAGTGACTCCAACATCTACAGAATTACAATAGAAAGATAAAAATAATTCTGTTACTTATTTTATAATTATGTATATTTTAATTAGAAAAAAAAATTCCTAATAAAGCATTTTACAATTTCATTAGAGAAAGATATACTCACGCAAAATCTCCTCCTAAAGTACAGATAAGCTGAGCACCAAAAACACTCCATAAGGACAAGCCTCCACATTCCCAGGTCACCATAACAACACAGCTATCAGGTGACCATCTGATTAGTTTAACAGGTCCTGTTTTATTCCAAATATCTGTTTAAAAGCAGACAGTAAAATACCATGTGAGAAATGTCATGTCCTTCAACTGCTCTCATCTTAAGAGTAGAAACAAAAATATACAGAAAAAAGTACTTGATTTTTCAATAACTTTTTGCTTTGAAATGAATAAGCAGAAAATTAAGAATTCCCATTTTCTTTCAAATGTTTGGTTTCACAGAAAACTAAAAGCACATGAAAACAGGCCAAAAATACACTGTCCTATGTCATAACTATGTAACTGCAATTCTGCTAAGACAGTATTTAGAGAAAAAAATTATAGCTGCTCTTGAAACCTCTTACTTTGGCACTTTGTTTGACTATAAAACTTTCATTTACTTATTTTTATTTATTTATTAAGTCACATATTTTCAACCGAGGATGAAATTTACCCCTTTATACATTCCTCGCTTACAAGTCAGCAATACGTATCACTACACTACATGTAAAAATTCATTGAGTTTTTGTTCACTGCAGTTCAGGCAAGGGATGGATGCATTACTTTAAAAAAGTTTTGTAATTTTGGGACCGTGTACACGAGTTGTTTCAAGTTGACTCCTACCTCTTTTAAACTTCTATTATGCTCATTAGTTTTGACAATGATCTCATTTTCCCAGATAAGCCATGGAAAAGTAATCCAAAGACTGTATGTGGGAACTACGGAGACCTGCAGCATTTAAAAAGGAACCACATGACAGCAGCCAGATCTATAACCTACTAACTCAGATACAGAATCAGATCAAAACAGAAAACTCACCCATGAAACACATCCAAATGACAGTTAAAAGCAAGCAGCAAGAACAGCAAATATACAAGAGTAAATTAAAACACATGTTGAAGAGTAAACAACTAACGCTGTCAGTGATAACAGAAACACCAAATAGTTGTTAACTAGTAAAAATGTTCTTTGTTCCTCCTTAAAAACAGCTGGAAAATTCTAGCAATAAAATTAGCTCACCAGGATATTGTTTTGGTGTCAGCTCCAATTTATGAGAAAATTGCATGGCTCCAGTGGTGGTATCTATTGTATAAACCTGCACAGAGCCACTGAAAGAGATTACACATGCTTTAGATTACAAACCATTTGGATTTCTCATTAGTATCAAGATGTTAATAAAAGCTGTTTCATATTATGTGAGAGCAGTGTTCCCAATCTCAGAAACAATTAACTCTTACTTTATATACACACTTTATAAAAATAATTTTAAAAATTTGTCTGTGCATATAACACAATTTTTAGGCTGGATTAATTTTGATAAAAGCCAAGGACTTTTATAAATATCCATTTGTCCTTCTAAAATAGGAATAAAAAAATTAATACCTTAATTTTTGTCTGCTATTTTCTCACTTGTGTAAAACTCATCTAGAACAGATATACTATGCCAAGTAATATTCGTAGCACTTTACAAAACATATTTGTAAGATGTATTTAATAAGGCAGTGGAGGACCTGAAAAGCCAATCTTATGATAACCAAGACTACGTTTTCTTAAAACATCCATGTATACACAGTCCACATATTTCATAGCTTCCAACCGTGACAAACCACATAAGCAAACTCATTTTTTACTAGGTGCTAAAGTTTCATCAGGAGCATAGAAGTAAAAAAAAAAAAAAAAATTACAGTAACTATTTTTCAAAGGCAAACACCAGCATACTGTGTTGTTACTATAACTGAGAATACTATTTAATCAGACAGTTCAAGACTAAACCACATAGATCATCACATCTTATGAAATGCTCTGAAAAACAAATTTTTTAAAAAGCTGCACTCAAAACCATCCGGAACAGTATTATATAGGAGGAACTTGAAGGAGCAGTAAATCAAACACTACAACTACATTTTTTTCAAGTTTAACTATAAATATTCCTAGCTATTCAAATAGGCATCATTTTTCCTGACCAAAAGAGATCATTCTGTCAGGTGGGTACAAAGTGCTACTTTTTGTCCAGTAATATTATGATTAACAGCTTAAAATTGGCTTTATAATCCTTCTTTAAAATTAACTGGGACAGTAGCACATTTCCAATCCTCACTACTCGTCCAACCACTTTTGTCTCCTCCCCAGAGCTGAAAAAAGCATCAACTGCAATTTCAAGCAGTTTTTTTTTTTTTTTTTAACACCTTCCCATCTAATTTCTTGACACAGCAAATTATGCTAGGAAGACCGATCATTTTCACCTTTGAAGCTTTTGCAACACAAGTTTGTAAGAATAAATTAGTACTTGTGTTTTACAAGCAAAGACTTCTTTTACCCATTGAACCAGTCTTGCAGAACTTACTTGGCACATCCAAATGCCATTAGTCTGTATTTGTTATTCACTGCCACGCAAGTTCCATCAATCACATCTTGTGCCCAAACACCATGGAGCTGCTGTAAAGAAAGGAAGTCAAAAGACTTGGGGTTCAACAGTACTTTTACTCATGCTAGCCACTTTCTACCCACATGCTACCTGTGCACACCAGATAACATATTTGCCAGTTGACCTTCATCACCTTGGTAAATTTCAATTGCAGATATCAACATTAACTGACATGCTTCAGAAGAACAGTTTTCCTATGTACTGGCATCTTTCATTTTTTTTTTTTTTAATTAGGAACAGTGAAACCAGTTTTATATGCAATAGTTTTTGTTCATCACAGCTCTGAATAACCACAGCAAGTCAATATTTATAAGGCAAGTGTATCCTTGTACCATCTAAAAATTGGTAGGCGGTACCAAGGACGGAGGCAAAACAAAAACTAGAAAAATAAATTCCCATCTCCAACAAATTACATTGCAACATTTTAACAGTGTGAAAAAACTGAGTACACAAATTCTTATGGTTTTTTTTTTGTTGTTTTGTTTTGTTTTCTTCAATTAAAATAAATAGAATGGTTCAGTTGGAAGGGACCTCAAGAGATAATCTAGTCTGACTGCCTGACCACTTCAGGTGTAAACAAAAGGGGAAGAGATTGAATGCTAAAATGTAGTGTGGTTTGTAGGATGAAGTACAGGTAAGAAAGTGCTTAGCTTAGAAAAGCTTCCATCAAAAAAAAAAAAATCTGAAACATGCTTGTCACTATGAGAAGAGTTAGACCTAATTACAGCTGAAAGCTAGATATAGCACTTATGATACTTTTTGCCATAGGAGAAACCACTTTGTGTAACTATACCTGTGGCTGGTAAACAGGAAGTCTGTCAGAGACAGCAGTAAGACCTCAGAACTATAATGACATTCTGAGACAATAAACAATTAGAAATTAAATCTAATACTAATTATGTTCTCCCATTGACATTTACTAGCCCTAAAAGAATCTAGTTCAAACTATGGTATGAAATACAGTACTGTTTCTATGTTATCTCTTAAACCTTTGTTATTTTTTTTTTTTGTTTGTTTGTAGCTGAAGATAAGTTGAAAGGGAAAGCTAACTGGAATGCAGAGACCAGGGGAAAAATATCTGTCAAAGAATGTGTGCTATAAATACTAAAGGAAATATACCTCAGCAGTGAATCTACTTGACATTGGTGTAATGAAACCAACTCTGCCATCATTAAAAACAACAGCAAAACCATCAAGTGTGGCACAGTATTCCATATCTCTGATGTAAACATCTTCAAAGCCCAAAAATGAACCTGCTGAGAAAATACCAGTAATTTAAAAATACATTAACACCACGATATTGAAAGCCAACAGACTTTTCAGTTGTCTACATGCTACTTCACAGCAAAAGCTAATTTAAACTGGCTACTTTGTCCACATTTACAAAAGGCATTTTTTTCTAATCTGAGAACAGATTGTATTTTATATTACACAGTATTTCTCCAACAGCTTAAGATCACAAAAACAAACAAAATCCCACAAACCACCAAAGAAGCCACAAATAGCCACAAAACAAACAAACCAAAAAAAGAACAAAACACAAACCTACCTCGAGAAGACTGCAGATCCACAGAAAATGGAACTGTACACAGGTTGATGGCCTTCCTTCCATTGGTCATACCATCCCAGTGAACAAGATGGAGAAATCCATCAGCAGTAGCAACAAGTAGATCCTCTAACATGGACTGCAAACTAACAAATGTATTTGTCATTCTCTAAAAATCTCTATCTTAAACCCACATCACAGATTTATCAGTTAGTGTAACAAACAATACAAAGCTGCCTTTTGAATAATGAGTAACTTGAGAAGTTACACCAAATAAGTTATAACCTAAATGCATAAACCCTTTATACAATAATGCATCAAGCATGTAAAATACAGTGTGTCTCTGTTGTTCTCTAGGAATCAGAAATCATGAACAGGTCTGTATTGTCAGAATACTTGTTCAGTTAGTCCACAAACCACTGAATATCATTTTCATGCTTTTGTTAGGGAATAAGGGAAGGCAATCACCACAAAAAAAAAGAAACTTTTTTTTTCAGAAAAAAATGAGGATCATGTGCAAACAGCTAGAGAAATGTTGAAATTCTGCCTACAGTTTTGCTCTGATGTACCTATCCATGAAATCTGTAATCCATACTTTGAGCCCAAGTACAGTAACATTTATAGTAATATAATGCAATACTGAACATAAACATAGCCTCTTCTTCATGCTTCTACATACAAACAGTACCAGCACAGGCAAACACAGTAAGCAATGATTTCTAAACAGCAATATACTTTCTCAACTTCTTAGGCTTACAAGAAGGTCTTTTCCATCCCCTTCCCGTTTTTAACGAGAAACTTCCATAGGGAGAAATATTCTAAACACATGATTATCGAGCATACCTTGTGATAGAAGCTTGCAGATCCAGCACTTTCTTCATTTCTAGATTTAAAGAAGGAGCACATTGCTCTTCTTTATAATGTGGTGTTCCCTTCAGATGTGGGCTTCCTCTAAAAACAAGGAAAATATTACAATTGAAACAAGATGCCAGTCAAAAAATATAAGAGTTAGTTTTACATTTCTCACTGACTTTTTATTCACCTACAACCTGCCACAAGGAACGCGTGATATATAGAACGTAATTGTAGTGGAAAAAGTTTAATTATCCTATATGCCTAAAAGGAGTAAGTAAGCAAAAAAAGACAATGGACAGTGAATGCTACAATAACCATCTCAAATTCATTCCTTGCCAACATGCACTACAGATATTTTAGACTGCTAAATACTCATGTTTCTTCGGTTCTTTTTGCCAGATCAATGTTTATGCTACCAATTCATCATGCAAAACTCAACAGGTAGACTTTCTTATACTAATCTGTAAGACTATTTCCCTCAAGTAAATTAACAATGTACCTATAACCTACCAAGAGAAGAGGAAAGATGACAGAACTTCCTTAAAATTGAGCATTACAGCTTATCAGCTTCTAAATGCAAAAGATGTATTTTTCTCATTTTCCATTTCGCATTTCATTCTCTAATGAAACTCAATACAGCATCCTTAAAGTTCCTTATTTATCTAGGTGTCTATCTGATGTGCCACGTGTTTGGTTAATGATTAAACGAACAAACAAAAATCCTGAACTATCATAAGTATTGTGACATACATGATCCAGTGGTGAACTGAACATTATGCTAGTAAACAACGCCAAATGTGCATGGAAAAGGCACTGAAGGCGAGTGAAGAGTTGTGTGTAACATCGTTAGTAAGAAACAAATGTGTACACAAATCTACCTCACCTCTACTTAGGTTTTAAGAAAACACTATCAGCAGGTAGCCAATGCAACTACCTAAGACGTGGCAGAAAATTAAGCAGCTGCAGTTTTTAATAAGTTTAATAGCACAACAACACCTTAATCTTCCTGCCTTTCTTGATCTTGGATGGTGTCAAGTGCCTTGATTCCACTACCATTTTATAACAAAATGTAAAATTTAGATCACCTGTTCTTCGATGGATACAACATCCTCTTACACAAAGCTAAACAAACGCTAGCTATGATAAGACCAAAGCAACCTCTGACAAGCTGGAGTTAACAGACAGAAAGAGTAACATCTCTTAAAAAAAAAAAATGTTGACAATAAAGGATTACAGAAGAAAAGAGCAATTTCCATACAGTTAATCTAATGCCCACAGACAGTACAATTGCTTTGAACATTAAATTATTAAAATGTTTGGTTTGCACTTCAAAAGAAAATTCATTGCAAAATACAATTGAATATATATATATATATATATATTTTTTTAAAAAGGCCTTCATGGAAGCTAGCTATCATGGAGTGAAAGGAGGCATGCAATATACAAAAGTTGAGTAGTTAATGCCAGCACTGTAGGCCTTTTTTTAATGGCCCTACATTTCTTCTACAGTGAGTCCAGAGGAGGGCCATGAGGATGACCAAAGGGCTAGAGCACCTCTCCTACAAAGGCAGGCTGAGGGAGTTGGGGCTGTTGAGCCTGGAGAAGAGAAGGCTCTGGGGAGACCTTATAGTGACCTTCCAGTACCTAAAGGGGGCCTACAGGAAAGCTTGGGAGGGACTCTTTGGCAGGGACTATAGTGATAGAACAAGGGGGAATGGCTTTAAACTAAAAGAGGGGAGATTTAGATGGGATATTAAGAGGAAATTCTTCACTATGAGGGTGGTAAGGCACTGTAGCAGGTTGTCCAGAAAAGCTGTGGATGCCCCATCCCTGGAGTTGTTCAAGGCCAGGCTGGATGGGGCTTTGGGCAACCTGGTCTGGTGGGAGGTGTCCCTGCCCATGGCATGGGGGTTGGAATTAGATGGCCTTTAAGGTCCTTTCCAACTCCAACCATTCTATGATTCCATGATTCTGAGACTAAACCCATCTGATCTGGCTTGGCATCTTCTAGAATCAGACTTCTCAGATAAAAAATATAGTATACAGAATTAATTTCTCAACATCTGTCACTATATGCAAAAGTTATCATCCCAAAGGTTGGAGAAGGGGACAGAAAACACCCAGAAACCCTCAGGTACTCGAACACATGCCTTTCAATCTATGCAGACATACAGGTCCAGACAGTACAGTCCCAAGCAACAGAGAGGGACTGCAGTTTATCTAGAGTCAGTGTTACAACTGAATTTTGTAATGAAGCCACAGAAGGTGAGAGAAAAGCATTGTATAATATTTCACTGTTACTGTTATGTATATGTAACACCACGTAACTCACTGTAGTACAATCTTGTAACTCACTGAGGTACATAATGAAGTATAAACTCTGTTTCTGCAGAACACAAATTATAAAACCAGAATGGGAACACCAGTTTAAGACATTTTTTGCTGAAAGAGAAACTTCCATGGGGGCAGGGTTCTTTAAACACCTTTGATAAAAATAGTTTTTAAGACTATTTGAATGTTTTCAATTTCATGAGCTAGTTTCAGCCAATTCGTTACTAACTGCAGAGAGTATCTTTTGCCACTGTGCCCCTGTTGTCATGATTGAAACTCAAAATGTCAGCATTTTAGTTCATTACCTATGATTATATCAAATTCATCAATTCAACCTAAACCCTTACTATGGGCTCAGGGGTGTACAATCCAAAGTACGCTAGTTCATACAGCCCACATCTGCATGAGTCAGACTTACTAGTTAAGCTACTTTGACCTTTAAATGAAGAACGTGCTCTGCTGACGAAGGCAGGAAGGAATGTTTGGTCTGCATTGCCACATCAGCATCTGCTACCGTTGTATCCAAATTTTAAGTAACTCTTTTACACAAGAATTGAGAGGAATGGACACATCAGCATGACCAACTAGCTGCATGTTGAAACGAATGTAATTCTGTCACTTCTATTCATATTTCAATACCTATGTAAAAACAATGTCATAAATGTAATGAGTTGGTACTTGAAATAACAGGGAAGAAATTTTAAGTGAAAAATCTTGTCTGTCCCTTAGTTTCAGAGTTCAGTCTTAAATCCCATATGTAGCTGAAGGGTTGTCAAAATCCTTTGAATAAGTCTATTCTCAATTCTGAGTGCTAAGAATCTTCCATTGCATCCCTGCTCCAATAAAAATATTTTTAAAAAGCAAACAACAACAACACAAAGATTATCAGTTCCCACTACTCAGCTTAAGAGATGCTTGGGAAATAACTGACACTCTTTACTGAAAACATGTTAACAGCTGAAAGCATATTAAAACATATTAAAAGTTGAAAACATGAACAGTTCTGAAGCAACCTTTTTTTTTTTTTTTTAAAAAAAAAAAAGCACTACGAGCTCTGATTTCCTCACAACTTCAAACTTCTGGGCTCTAAACCTACGTATCTCCACCAGATACTGGAGCCGGCCACCAGCAGCAGATGAAGTATGTCCAGCTTAATCCACAGCTATACACACCCAGATTACCAAAAGCTGGACAAAACTTTAGAGAGAGAATATGGAAACAACTATAAAGAATGAGGAAGGGTTTAGAAAGGTAATTCTCTGTACAGCCTTTTCTACCAAAATGAGTAATAATATGTTTCTGTGGTTGGAGAATAATAACCAGCTAGCATATTAATCAACTGTTCATCTTCAAAAGTGAAATGGTTTAACAAGTTATCCAGTTTAAAGATTTCTTGATGACATTTTAATCCTCCTGAACCACATCCTGGGCTAGTAAGTGCCATAACGTTTAAGAAAAATTCTGCAACGAATTGAGTTTTAAATATACATTATCCAACCAAAGCCAAAATCATCTTTGTTGTTTTAATAGGGAAAAACCACACAGTTAAATTTTAGCACAAACTTAACTCCCAAGAAAAATTATTTAGTCAGTTAATTAACTGTACATCTCATCAGTTACCCACGTAGAGTTGAAAGTTCAAAACTTTTGTACACTCTAATCTTAAGTCCACTGAATCAGGAAAAAAATCCCTCAACTGATGAGGTAATTTATGGCAGCTATAAACAGGCTTATTATAGGAAACAAGAAAGGTTTGAAAAATGCCACAGAAAGTAGGACATGAATACTCTAACCAGACACATAAGCAACAACACAAGAATGTAAACTGGCACATGAACACTAACTTGAACAAGTGCCCATGGTGGTTAGAATACAACATCCACTTTTAAGCTTATTAGCCACATAAAGTTTGTGGGTTTTTTTTGTTTTGTTTTAAAGGCAAGAATATTCTGAGCATTACGCGACTGCACACTGTCTCTTCACTGACATATCTTACAATCTCTTTGCCAAAATTCTAAACAGAAATAATTAACAGATCAATACAGGGAAGCCTCTGTTGTGATGCTGTTGCATATCTCTTCCCTCTGAAACAATTTATACAGTACCTGTACAAATTCCTTTGGGAACTCCTCAAAGAATTGTTACCATACCTTGTCACATCTTAAAATGTTACAAACATGCCTGTGTGCACTGCCACTTTTCTTAAGTGTATCACCTGTGGAGATGAATTATATTTTACCATTCTATTCTTTTATACATAAATATACTTAGTGTTTTATTTTGTTGTAATTTTAGTAATAAGGTGGTAAAATTAGTCTGAACTAATTGAAGCAGGACTCTGTACTTGTCTTCACTGCAGGGAAGCATCTCAGTACGTGGGCTAATAGCCAATACTTGATTCTCTTCCAAGTTTGCTACGAACTGGAGCAAAGATTTTAAGAGGTGGAACAGTTGCAGACTATTCTGGCTCAATTTTAAAAACAATTATTGTTTTTTATCTGTTTTTAGTGTCCTGCTTGATTTGTTAGTCTAAGTTTTCATTCAGCATGCACTCCAAGAACAAGCTAGCAAGTCCTAGCCAAATATAAGCAGAGCCAGAAATATTCCCTTCAAGAGAACAATTTCAACTCCTAACACTCCTAAAAATCTTACAATTTGACATACAAACAAACAAACCCAATGGTAAAAAAAAACAAAACCAACAATTAAAAAATACAAACACCCCACTACCAAGTGACTCCAGCTGAACAGTAAAAAGCTTCCTTTCTAGTCTGGAAAAAATACTCGGAATTCACATAGAACGCTGCATTTCTAACGTATTACTTTTAAGACATTAAACTAATTTCAGCTTTTATATAAAAAGTGCATAACATCAAACCAGTCACTTAACCCTGACATTATCTACATCTAGATACAATACAATATCAAGTACATTTGAAACCAATTAAACTTCGAAAGGTATAACACACCTAAAATTTAAGAATTGCTCACTCAACCATCTTAAAGTATTTAATGAATTCTCAATTTCATAAGATTTATGCCAGCAGGTATCGATAGAACAAATCTAGAACGTTTTGTAGGCTCTAGCTTCTATTATCTTGAATTCCAACACTTTCATTAAAACACCATGTTTCAGAATATAAAGACCATTACGGTAGGTTGACAAGAAAAGGAAGAAGTCATGCCAAATGGGCATTTTTCAACGGGAAATCAATTTGCCTAGGTTACAGTTCTGTCTGGTTTTAAACAAGCCGTAGCAGCAAGGAAGCATTTTTTTTTTTCCCAGGCTTACTTTCCAAAATCTGGTTATTTTACATGACTAAAAGTTACAGGAAGGCAGAGACTCTTGCATTCAGACACAACGAGATTTTAGTCCCAATACACATTTTAGCTCTTCTACTAAGCCTGTGTTGATTAAACTGGAAGAGGGACTTGGCCCTAAAAAAAAAGAGTGCCATAATCAGATATACTGCAATGTGTATTGAGGTATAAGCAGCAGAAGTGTTTTTGTCACTTCCCACTACTTCCCATGCAGCTTTTTTTTTTTTTAGGCATTTGTTCAAGCTGTACCAGCAAAAAAAAATTTAAAAATTGCAAGCATAATTATGGTTTACACTGTATGCTGTAGTTCTATAACAATTCAATTACAGGCAAACTCTTCTGGATTATCTTGATCAACAGCTATGTATCATGACAGTTTTATATAAAAAATTTAAACTGTAAGGATTGTATCTCTCTCCCACAGGGATGAAAGAGGTGATTTTTATTTTCAGTGACTCTTTTGGTTCATTTCTTGAAGTGAAGGGTAAACCATTATTTGGACATTTCAATTATCAAGTAAACTCTTAAGCAATTCTTTCAAAAATACTAATGCTTTATAAAGCTGTAACTTTACTGCACCTACCAGCGTCCTAAAACACAGGAAAGCAAAAACGTAAAGTTGAGAAAGTTTATCATATATATAAGCACCTGTTTTTTTAAAAAAAATAGGTTACTTTCTTTATTTACTTACAGTAAGATGTGTGTTTTATTTATGAGAGCTAAACTGACAAGAGTAATTTGAACACAACCTTTCTTGTTTTTGTTGTTGTTGTTGTTTTTTGTTGTTGTTTGTTTTTTTGTTTTTGTTTCTTTGTTTTTTTGTTTGTTTGTTTTGTTTGCCTTTTTTTTTTTTTTCATCTGTATGGGATCAAACATAATCACAAGCTCAACTTCAGAATACTGCTTAAGCAAGAAAGTCTTGCTTCAGGATTCTGGTGGAGAGCTGAGGATGTTGCTGGTATGTATTTCCAGTACACCACAATCTCGTTATGTTTACCTGCAACACAAAAGCTCTTTTCAAGCTGACGGTGTGTTAAGAGAGTTTTCCTTTTATTTGATTTTTTTAGCCATGATGTTTACCCTCTACGATTCAGTCAGGACTGGCCATTATTATTTAAAGAAAGAATACTGAAGATCTGGCCTCATTCTGTTTACAAAAATGTTAGTAGATATGGACAGATCATCAACACTAAGCAGATTTTCAGAATTTTACAAACTACAGCAAGTCCAGCTTTTAGGAGCACTGACACAAGTGCGTGCATTAGCTAGAAACAAAACAGAACTGATAATATTATATAGTATCAGTTAACTTTCCAGTATGTTGGGGAGGTAGCCAAAGAGAAGAAAGGTAGAGGAAAAAAACACTTTACCTAATATATGCAAAGTGTGTGGACCTACAATTAAACCTGTTTTTCATCCATTTCACTGTGTCTAATGACTTGTTTCTAGCAGCTGATAAGACACAGTCCTACCATACCCATAATATAAGGACAGCCCTAAATCTTCCTTATACTTTGCAAAAGCCACCGCTCTTCCACTCACAGATAACTTATAAAAATAACTAAGTAAGACAGAGCTGGACAAGCCAGAATTAATATCTGCATGAGAGCTAAAACAAAACAAGCAATTCCTTCATCATGAACTAAAGAGAATAATCACTCAATTATCACTGCTAAATCCTGCTAAAAAAACAAAGCTGTAGTGACTGCTTCCTTCCACTCATTGCTACCTCAAGGTCACCGGTTTCTAATACCAAACCTCTATTATATTTTATGAGAGCCTACAAGCTAAGCTACTAAAATCCAGGGAAGGTAAAGAAAGGAGAGAGACGGGTTTAGTTTCCCCATGGGGTCAGCAACCTGGCTTGCCTTAAGGCTCAGCTGCAGTAGTCATTATTACTGCCAACATAAAAGAAAGAGCCAAGAACACCCTGCTACAGTGGGAGAAAACAGTAAGATGACCCCTTTCATACTCCACACCAGTCATGTGTGAGCCCTTACAATGAGTTTTCATCATTTCAGAGTTAACAGAATGCATTTTTTAATACTGTTTGGTCCAGTAGAAATGAAATCCAGTGTTTCAGTGAAATAATCTACTCTTTGGAAAACAAACATATCCCAAAAGAAAGTTAGTTTAAGTCCAGAGATTTTGGATTTGTTAGTCTATTTTTTTTTCCTTCATTTGTTTAATATTTGATCTACAAATGAGAAACTACAAAGAACTACTGAAACTGCCTACAGACAAAGCAATGCAGCTGCACAGAGAATTCAGCCCCTCATAAGAGTTTACAGAAATGTGAAGTTAATCACAGCAGATAATTTACACACAAACGCTATTGGGTTTGTGTCTTCCTTTTGATTAATATAACCAGTAGTAACGTTAAGTAGGTTTTCAAAATTGAGAGCTAAATATAGACAGACTAGTAATCCCAGTAAATTCAGTGAGATCATTCATCTTCTTAAAGTTAAGTCCATGAATTAGTCTTAGGAGACTGTGAGCAACCCATCATAAACACTATAGGTACATTCACCTTGTCCTTTTCATCCATGGAAAAAGCATTATATCCTTTTGGCTAGATAAATACATCTTAAATATATTGCCATTCAACACACAGCTCAGCTAACAGGTATTTTTTCAAAAAACATACACTTTTAGGTTTACAACAAAAAGCACTCAACATTTTTATATGAAAGTTAAACTAACCAGTCATTAACTAACTTAACATAAACTAACAGCAGTCGTTAACTGCTTAATAGATATTTTGAAACCTGCCTTCACGTGTCATGTCTAAAATTTTCTAAAATTTCTTTCTTGCTTACTGCATATTTTATACAGACTTCCATTCAGTTTTAAATTTTAGCAGTTAAATATTACATTCAGAACAGAAGAGCATACCATCAATTATTGTTTAGTCTTCTGCTTTATGTGCAGCTGTAGATATACTACTATTACTTCATCCATTCCAACAGGTTTTTATCAAGTTTATTTTTTTTGCCTTCTTTTTATCTGATGACAGTAAGTCAGATGTGAAAAGTCAGCATGAAAATTTGACCTACAGTGTTTAAATTTGTCTCAGAAAAGGCAAGTAATGTGATATAACTTATCTATATCGTTCCTAAGTTTTTGGAAAACAGACAAATACAGAAAATAGTAAATTCCACTTAATTCCAGAGCTTCGAGGGCTGTTTCAGAGGCAAAAAGATGCATTTCAGTATTGTCACACACACAATTTTCTACTTAATGAAGCATGAACTAATTCAGTTTGAAATCATCTACTAGCTGCTAAGTCATTTCTTCCTATAAATACTTGTAAATGAATTGAGATTAAAAAGCCCAGATCTTCACAAAAATTAAAATTTTAAACATCAATGATTTAATAGTTATTTTAAATGTTTTCCTCTTATATGACATTAACAGTTATCCAACACTCTTCACAAATCTCTGCTTGCAGACACCTACCCATCAACTTTGTTTAAAGCTGTTATATAACTATGAAAACATACATACACCATAAAAGAGCATTTCACTCTTCCTCTGGGCAAATTTGATCCTATCAATGACTACAGATTTTGCCTATGTGAATATACAAAGACACACAAATGCACCCCTTAAGGTTTTCATTTCTCCTAAATATTTTCCAATTTTGCCAAATCATACTAGAACTCAAAGACATCAACCACAAACATATCCAATGTGATTTCACTTTACATTTTAACACAAGAAATGTATTATGTGTTTCAAAATAAGGAAAACAACAATGACAATATAACATATTACAGCTAAAATATTTGCATATTCTTACTAAGAACAGTTCATATGCTTTCTTTGAGAATTCCTTCCCTCTTTGTTTAAAAAAATTCTAAACTATTACAAAATTGGAGGGAGGACAGGAACTTATAAAAATCTGTACCCAAGTAATTTCTAAGAAACATGATTTATTTAAATGAACTATTCTAAACTAACTATTAAGGCTTGTGACAAATCAGAAATTCAATAGACTGTCTTAAATCAGTTACAATATTAGGTGATTTCAACCCTGCTATTTAGAATTTTGAGAGCTCATAAAATCAACGTAAGGAGTCCTATCAGTGAACAGCAAACCAATTAAATCAGCTTCCTTCTGAACTGACTACAACTTGTGAGAATGATGCTCCATATACTTATAAATGTTTAAAACATACACTGGAAGAGTAAGTTTTTAATCATATTATCTGCCTAGGACTTGTCTGGTTGTATTTTCCACACTGTGGGGATGCAAAAGAAAGTTTAAAATACTTACTTTGGATACATTGGCTCATAAAGATACTTGTCTCTTGCTGATGGGATTTCAAAAAATAAGATGTATCCCTTTGCAGTCTGAAAGAGAAATACTGATAAAGTATACATCTGGTCTAGAAGCATGAGTAAAGTCTATACAGATTCTTTTCATTTCTATGTATGTCTCACATATATTAAGCACAAACATACACTTGTATCAACTTTCAGACATTGAAGAAATGGTACCTTGAAATTCATTCTAGTTAAAATCCATACTACCCCTTAAAATCCACTGAATGGATCATTCAGAACAGAAAGAAAATATGAGAAAACCATTGTGGATGTGTATGTCCAACAGAGATTTTCCCGATTCATATAGATCTAAATACATAAGACTAGACAGCTACATCAAATATTGAGAACTGGAGCACCTCATTCTCAAATGGAGAAATGAGCCTGTAGAAACGGCAACTTGTGCTTTGAATAGGAGAGAATGAATTATGCTTTTGCAAAGGAGAGAGTTAATGCAGTAAGCATCTAGTAGTATGTATCTTCAGAGCAAACTTCCATCTATCTACTTGAACGCATATGGACAGTACAGAATTAAAGAATGGCTGAGGTTGGAAAGGACCTCTGAAGATCATCTAGTCAAACGCCCTTGCCAAGCAGGATCACCTAGAGCACATTGTGCAGGACGGCATCCAGGCAGCTTTTGAGTATCTCCAGAGAAGGAGATTCTACAACCTCTCTGGGCAGCCTGTTCAGTGCTCTGTCACACCCACAGTAAAGAAGTGCCCTCTCATATTCAGCCAGAACCTCCTGTGCTTCAGATTGTGCCTGTTGCATCTTGTCCTGTTGCTGGGCACAACTGAAAAGAGACTGGCTTCATCTTCTTGATACGCTACCCTCATAAATTTGGACACAATGGTGAGGTAGGTCTCCCCTCAGTCTTCTCCTTTCCAGGCTCAACAGGCCCAGCTCTCTCAGCCTGTGGTTGTACAACAGGTGGTCCAGATCCCTCATCATCTTTGTAGCCCTCCTCTGGACTGACTCCAGTAGCTCCATGTCCCTCTTGCACGGGGGAGGACAGAGCTGGACACAGCACTCCAGGTGCGGCCTCACCAGGGCTGAGTAGAGGAGCAGGATCACCTCCCTTGACCTGCTGGCAACACTCTTTCAAATGCAGCCCAGGGTACTGTTGGCCTTCTTGGCCACAAGAGCACATTGCTGGCTCCTGGTTACCCTGCTGCCCATCAGGACTCCCAGGTCCCTGTGAAGACTGCAAAGAAGGTAGGCACTGCCTCTCATTGTTAGTCATCCAGGTAGGTTTTGAAAAATTCTCCTGTCAAACAGTATCTTTAGTTATCATAATGCCTTTTTAAAATCTTCCAGTGCCTGAAAAGAAGTTTTACTATAATCCAACACCAAGCCACATTCTTTTATTCTGGAAGACTGACTTTAAACTACAATGCTATTCAGAGAACAAATATAAATCATTTAGTTATCAGATGTTCTAGTCATCAGTAGAAGCTGATCAAGTGTTTGTATAAGCACAAGACAAGCAGATGCCCAGTAAGGTTAGTTGCTCAAAATTAATATATATGATCTGTTTAAAGCAGAAGTTTGTCCTTCTGGCAAATACCTTTCAGTTAACTGGTATTTCCATACAAACATTTTAATATGAGCTAGGCATGTACCTAAAGCACTATTACTAAAAGACAAGAAGCTCTGAAATGCATAGTTGCAGGTTGCTTTGCAAGGTTGGTTTCCTTTTCCATGAATACAGGAAACAACAATACTCGTTACCTTACTTGGTCAGTTCACAGTAGCCATTTTTTACCCACTCAAATATTTTGCTTTATTGCAAAGGAAATTTGTCTTTCAGTTTCATAAAAGTCAAGAATATACTTAAAACACAACTGTTTTCATTCAAAGCAAATATTCTTATGCAAAACTAAAATCCAAATGATAATGGTCATCTTGAGACAGGTTGAAATTAAATGGAAGACTTCCCACATGCAGTAATATCATGTTCAAGTATTATGCAGTAAAGAAACATGTTCATTTCTAACATCTTTACAAGTTCTTTCCATTACATCATTAATTATTTAACCTGTAAGTTACCTTATACTGGAAGGAAAAGTAAAACAATACTGTGAAGTAATCTTTATACTGATATTAAGGTACAAAGGCCTTAGCTGAATCCCATTCAAAGCACAACTTGCTATTGTTACAGCTTCATTTCTAGATAGAACCTCAAATTCCATGAATAGCTGGCTGAAATGCAGAAGCATTCAACCATGCACTTGTTGCAAATTGATTAGGGAACATGTGACGGTGCTGGTTACTTCATTAAGTTTCACCGCAGCACAAACATCTATAAAGCAATATAAAAACCTATCTGAATGAATATGATCAAAGTATAAACATTCAGTGCCTTGCAAGAGACTTCAGCATTTCTCATGTGCTACAGTATTTAATAGAGCTCTGCTTCAGCTATGGGAATGGACCCTGAAGAGCAGCTTGTATCAGAGGACTGCCCACACCAGGGGAAAGACTAAAATGCCTGGTATTTTTCTCTACATTGAAGCATCTTGTTTCACTTCACAGGTTTATTAAGGTAGTAGAATTAGCTAATATGGGTGTATATACTAACCTAGACAGTAACACTAGAAAAATTACAAATACACCAAAATACACCAATATGAGA
>CM021797.1:29194887-29220928 GCA_011076525.1 Nettapus auritus | reverse complement strand
TCCTAGTCACTTTCTACCAAAATCAACAATATATGAATAGTGATAGTGAATATGAGATAGTCTAAAGCAAGGCTTTCAGTTTAAAAATGTGCTAAGAGTTTAGCACTAAAATATACTATTAGTAATAGAAGCTAGAAGTTCTACAGGATGATGACAGTGTGGGAACTGCTTAAGCTTGTTTAACTGCAAACTGTTAAAGCTACCTGAGGTATTTTATAATGCCTTACGTGTTAGATCAAAGTTTGCCTTTAGTACAAATAATAATAATCACCTCACAACAAACGCTATGAAGTATTTTTTTTCCGAGATTCTCAGAACACTTTGGCAGAAAGAAATAGCACAGTGGATCACTGCTCCTGACTCCCAACTCCCCTGCCCATCATTGTGTCACTTAAAAAAAAAATTAGCTAAGTGGTACATTTGATAATAGCATAAAAAAACCCTTCTGTTCACATTTGAAAAACAAAGTACAACAGTTTTATTATCACAGACACAACCGCAATCAAGAAACTCAAGGGCACAGGTAACAACAGTTAAAAAACTAAATTACTGAAAAGCTTTCAAATTAAGATTTTTAGCTACAGCATACGATGGCACTAATAACTTCAACAAGACTAGAAGTACAAAATATTTTATTTATTAGCTAGCCTTGCTACTGGCTCCTCCCTTTGTTCCTATTGGTATTCTCCTTCAGGAAAGGTCACAAAGAATGGACACAATACTTTTTCTGTTGGAAAGAAGTTCATAGTTTTACTAGGTGACAAGATTACCATGCATCAGCAGAATCACCTTCTTAATTAGGCCTCCCACTACTGCCTTTCATCCACTGTCTCTCTATAACAAATATATCTGCATTTTTAAGAGTGGTCTTCTCTGTTTTAAATTAAATCTCATACATGTTTCAACAGCTTATTAAAAAAACTTGCTATCCAAAACTGGTGTTAAAACTAGTATAACAAACACTATTTGTATATATACACACTCTAGAAATGCAATATTAACATAAGAAACATGAATATTAGACAAGTCATGACAGTTATTTTTTAAACTGACCATTTTGAGTTCTATTTTGTGAAACTTAAGTTTACAAACAGACTTAAAGATACAGGCATTTACAACCTGATGTCATTTGCAGAAAAGAACACAATGCTTTTAGCTGCAGAAAAACTTAAAAGTGCAGTAACTGAACAGGCAAAAAGCTAGTCTGAATGTTAGCTGACCAATAATGTCTCTTCAGCAAATTCATCCCAATATCACAGAAAAAATAATAGACAAACTAATTAAATTTAAAAATCTAAATATTCTGAATTCTAGCATGAAGATGTAATTGAAACGGGTAGTTTACTTGTGATTATAATTCTTTGATTTTTAAACACACAATATTTGTTTATTCATGGTAAATGCTACAGAATTCTCCTTTTTTCCCTTTGGCGGTAACTATTAACACATAAGATCTGAGGATAAAATCTTACACTAATAGAAACACTTCCCTGCACTGGTTTCATCAGATCCTTTTAGGCAATTTAAACATTCTAAATCAACTACTGATAAAAGTCTACCCCAGCATTACATGCACAAAAAGGGTATCACCAGAAGTTTAGTTGATGTAGAGTTATGAATGTTTTATCTTATATTTTCCACTATAACAATGCCTGACTGATTTAAAAACTCCAAGACACTACAGGCATCATTTTAAGTACAAAGAGTGGTTTATATCAGGAGATTGTTACACTACCAAACAATTACAGGAGCTACCATCCAATTTGCAATTCCACATGCCCATCTTCTGATGGATAATTTTAATGATTTCAGTCTTCTACACCTTCTCACAACAATAGCCTTGATTTAAAAAGCTATTAAAATCAACACATCTAAACTTAAGACCTGGTCCTAACAGAAGACCTGGCCAGAAGTTGCAAGATACAGTGTTCTGACTTCTAAAATTTCTGAAAATTTCTTTGCTGAGACTACCTTGCACTTCAAAATTACTTCTGAATACCGGAGCTCAAATAGTCCACTGAACTTCTGTGAGCACAGCGCTAGCAACAAAACATGACTAAACATATTATTTTCATATGCAAGACAAGATTTCATCTTTCCATCCACATTTTCATCCACTGAAGACCCATCTTTCTGAAATACCTGTATTTATCTATAAATACAGATATATGTAGATTAGATAATCTATAATATCTATATTTAGATTAGATAATCTATAATATCTATTTATCAAGCTACACATGCTTATGTCACCTACTTCCTTCGTTATTTCTTTTACTCACATGCCTGTAAATTCCCTTATTATTTGTGATCAAGTTACTAAAATAAAGTGATGCTGTATCAGCCCTAGCAAGTACATTACACATCATTTTAATACAAAGAACCACAGTTCATTTTTCAGGGGAAAAAAATGCACTAAAATTACTTAAGAAAGCTTCTATAATCCAAAAACCCATTTTGTATTTATTACATGTTTACTACATATTTGCACACAATAAGTATCACTTAAATGCACATACTGTCTACAGATTTCTGCAAGGAAACTGGTAACACAAAACTCCCTTTACAATAGTTTAACGGCAATAATAAAAAGACAAAAACCCTACTTACTGAAACAGCTATCATGGTGCTGTCAGGCCGCCATTCTGCTTGTTTGTATGGTCCAAACTGAGAAGCTGCTTTTGACAGTTCCTTGTAACTCACAATTAATACACTGGGCTGAAAGGAAAAAAAAAAAAAGAAAGCAACACAATAATAATTACATCTTATGTCTAGAAGGAATGGAAACTATAAACAGTTATGTTTCCTTATCAGTATGTTTCTCTTGAAAAGGGAAGTTAAAAGATTAATGAATATTTGACAATGCATAATACAATAGTGGTTTTAAAGAGAGTCTATGGTGAATTCTTGCCACACTGTCATTCCTAATCTCACTCTTCTAAATAAAGGGTACTTGAATAAAATAGTTCATTTGCCCAGAAAAGAGTCATTACAGAGTACAAAAGTAGATTTAAGTTACACAAAGGATAACTGATACTTAAGATAAAAGCGTCTCTAGTAGGTTCTAATAAAGAAAAGGACTGTCAAATTAGCTAAAACGAAACATCCTACATAGAGGACTTGGTACAATCTATCTGAATTGTTTCTACTAATTGGATGGACCACTGTATTAAACAGAACGATAATCAGAGAATTTGTTTTATATCTCTTCAAGAAAAGGTTGCCAGAAATCATGCCACAAAAACACATCTCAGGTTCACTGCAGAGATTTTGCATTTGAGACGTTTGAAGGTTGAGAAAGGTTGGCACCTTTCTTCTTGGGAATGGAGAAGAGCTCTGGAGTCATTTGGAGCTGTGACGTAAAAACCTAATGGAAGGCTATCTTTTCTTGCTCCCATGCTTAGAAACAGATCTTAAATATATTTACGGAGGAAGAATGTTTTCACTTTCTTGCTCTTGAACCAGTAACAACTTTCAGCTTAGACAGGTATTCCTGTCTGCTACCCTCCACCACTGGGAAAGAGGGAAGCAGAAAGATAGGTGCTTACACATGAATCAGATCACAACCATACTTCCTCAGCCTTCAGCTAAATTAAACAAGCCATGTTTCTCATAAAAGAAGCTCCTCCCCAGTGTTGCAGCAGATAAACTTTCCCTAACCATATGAATGCTGATTTTTCTTCATAGCTTTAGCAGCAAACTATGTACCAAAAGGAGCACACTTCTCCAGCTGCTGGAAAGGAAAGAAGAGGCTGAATAGCAAACACTCTTTTTGCCAAAAGGAGTCTCAGATACATTTGGCAAAGCTCATCGCCTGCCATGAGGTCCAGAGGTGACAGTAATTTAATGTCGTTCTTAGTCTACTAACTCAAATGGCAAAAGCTGGCACAACAAATCTAAAAAAAATAATTCTACCCCAAAATCACATGGCTGTCTGCACCGTACCCCAGAATTAGGAGAGTATCTAATACCATCACATTTGGAACCAATTGCTTCAGTTTCCCTTAAGAATAAGGAGAGCTACAAACAAATTAGGATGAAATTAAGTAATCAAATACTTTCACCATGCATGTAAATTAAGAGTTTAATTAATGTCAGATAGGCCTTGGTAAATTTATTGTGTAACTTTGCGTTCTGTAAACAGTACCATTACTTAAATTTCAATTCCATACAAAAATGAGTTACCAAAAATAAAGTTCAGTGTTTACACTGGAAACTATAACAAGCAAGCTAAATCTTTACTGTAAGAACTATTTACGCCAGCTTTTTTGATTCAGATGGCTTCTTTTGCAGCTACTTGCAATTCAAGTAAACTAACATTAAATAGACTACTCTTAGCAGAATCTTCTTGCTTGTTCTTCTAAGTACATAGCCTTTCACTGCTTGACTTAAACACAGGTCAAATGCCTTAGATAAAGTGCCCTGTGACAGCACAATCATGGTAATCTGCTCTAGTGACTGAGACCAACCTTTAAGCACTCCTGTGCTTCAAGCATTTTAGCAGCAGGCAAAAAATGTTTCAGAACCTCATTATTGCACAACAATTTTCTTCCTATATTCTTACTTTTACAGAACATAATAACAGTATTTATACTGTAATGTTCTTGCGGCATTTATTTATGAGAAAGCTGCTATTATACCTCAGAATCTGGAAGAACATTCTACTTACATAGCAGCTGTAAGATTTATACGAAATAGACATCTAGATTGATTTCATTTTGTGTTTTGCAGATGAAGAGTAAAGGGGTTATCATTAGGAGTACATATAAGCATTTTGGATCTTTTTGCAGATTCGGTAGCTTTCTTTCTTATTAGCAAGCAGATCTGTTTCTAATTCAATAGGTCCAAAAGTCTACCTAGCTAATGGTTAAACCATAATTATTTCACTAAGGCAACTTATTTCCACAAACAGAAACTCAAAAAAAAAAAATCTTCCTCTGTGAAGAAAACACCTGGCACACAGACTTTCACTCGATAGGTTTACAGCACAGCTACAGGGCAACCTGCTCTCCTGCTCTGCTCATGCAGGAGAAATATAAGCAGCCATTTTACATCTGAAGTCATTTCTTACAGAAAAAGAGTGACCTAAAGGGTATAAGAGCACAGAACTCTGTTTTATAAACAGGAGTCTATTGGCCTAACTTTAAGTATTTACCTCAAGTGAAACAAGCCATTCAACACACATTAAAAAACAAACAAACAAACAACAACAACAAAAAACACAGAAGAGTCTGGTTAGCACAATGCCTTTCTCTGGTTAGTTTTAGATAATTAAGTCATAGTCTGTACAGAAGCAGTAGTTACTTAGATCCCATAAAACAGTTTTTCCTAAATTTTAACATTTGTTTCTGTTGGGAAAACCAGCTCCCTGTAGCAGCTTCGTAACAAACCAAACCAAAAAAAACATGGAGTTTTGTCCTCTTCACATTTCTGCACCCCCTATTGAAAACTAGAACAAATCTAGTTAAGCACAACTGTAATGAAACAGTCTCAAATAAGCCAAGCCATTGATTCTCCTTCTTTGCAATACTTAAAATTTCCTTTCACTGAAGTTCTAATGGCTGAGTCCCAGCTTTTGAAGGAACTGGTGTTTTAAGAAACATGCGAAGTGACCTAGCAAAAAAAAAAAAAAAGGTTTTTTAAAAAAATTGTCTGCTTAACGAAAGTAAACACCTTTGGTTTTTAAGGAAAGAAAAACTGAAGACATTCTGTGCAAATATTAAGTAATTCTTTCACTCAAACTGCAACCTAAAGCTAGCAAAAGCTTTCCAAAATAGATGAGAAGCGTATCTGGCATTTCACAATCTGCTGCCGAGAATATCTAGCATTTTGATACAGTACGCTTTGCCTCTCAGGAAGGAATATAAGGTCAGCCAAAACAGAAGCCGACACCAACTTATGAATAGAACAGTGTGGGTGGATGCTCAAAAGACAACAAAAATGAAGGAGGGGGAGGAGGAGGGAAAAAGATAACCTTAGAAAGAATATACTAATATCATCACCAAAAAGTAAACAAATTCTCCAGCATGCTCCACTATTAAAAAGAGGGCAATAGAATACAACTTCTCGTTCCCATAGTTCAATATACTGTATCTCCTTCCTTTCTTGTCTACCACTCATCTATGTTGCTTCCCTCCCCCACCCTTTCCACAGGTCCCCTACTCGGAAATCTTTATGTTTCTCAACAAGTCCTTCCCAGCTTAAAAAATGCCTTTGTTTTTTTAATTACTTATGTCAGACTATGACAGAATTCATAGCAGGCAGATGAAAGCAAATATGTTTTGGATGACCAATTCTGAATTACAGGAACTACAGCATTTATAGAACAGTAATGTAGCAAACCAGCTTAACAGGCAAAGACACCTAATTCAACAAACTACTTTAAAACCCCTTTTGTTTCAGTTGTTGAAAGATTGTTCAATAGTATTTCCTTTGGACTTCCAGCTGAGAAATATGAACTCTTTGTCACCATCAGGCCAAAACAAAACACTATAACATACATATGCACAGTGAAAGTATTTTAAAATTGGTAGTTTTATTTAACTCCATCTGCCAGAACATACCATATTTTCCATCTCCTCTCTTTAAGCAGTAAATAGTCTCATAAGATTGTATCATATGAAGTGGCTTTTGCAAAGAGATCCATCAAGATATACAAACCCTGCATCAAAACTTCTCTTCATGCTAGACATGGGATATTCCTGGTTTACTTCTCCAAACAGAAGCATTCCACAATATGTGATGTGAATGCACATTGAGCAGACATTTAAATCCCAAACTAAGATGTGAATGCTGCTCCGAACCGGCTGTCTTGAAACAGCACAAGGAGCACAGACTTGAACAGCAACCCTCACAGGAACGAGTGACTCTCTTTAATCGAGGTGCTTAGAAGCATTAAAATATAATAATACATTAGGCAACTGGAGAGAAGTACAGTCATTGTTTGACAGAATATAATATAATGAAAACAAAGGTTTTCCTTAATTTACAGTCTGTGGTTTGGCTGCTGCATGCTAATGGCAAATTGTGCATGTAGTACATTTAACAAGTTAAGTAGGTCAGCAAATACAGGGTAAAACTACTGGACTAAGTTAGAGAATTAAACGCCTAACAGCATCTTTGGATTCAGATACTGAAGCCTGTTAGTGTTCCTTAATTTTCAGTCACTCTCTTAACACTAATTCACTTGAACCCAGAAGGAAAGAGAGAAAGAGCAAGACAGGAACACTGCTAATTATAGTCATCCCAAAAACTAATAAAACCATGAAGTAACACACTCTCTCAAGCTTGTAGATGTACCTGTCAGATGCCAGCACTGTTAATTTTTACACAAAACAAAGAAGTAGTTATTATAGTTGTATTAAATATGAATAGCAACACTGTATCCTAGGCAAGGATAGCAATGTCTCAAGCAGTTTATAAACTTATGCTCAAATGCTTATGCATGCCAAAGAAAGTTACACGAATTTTTAAAAATACTGATCAAGTTTTACAGAACCCTATCACTTCTGTCCAAATAATACTTAAGAACTTTGCAAAGTTCTGGAAGTTTTGCCTAGCCTATACACATCCAACGTGTTCAACTCCAAACCACATTTTTTCTGCCCTTTTTATTCTAAATATAAATCCAGAGAAACCTGATTTGTTTCAAAAACAAGTAAGTTATGCAATCCTTAATGCCTCCTTTTCTTTCTTTTATAGGATTCTACTCCTCAGTTCTCCTCCATCAATTCACTTCTACCGATTTACTTAAAGAATAATTTTTTACATTTAAATTATAGTCGCCAAACACCAAATATCTGGAAAACAATCAGTCTTCTCACAACTGCCATGTCTAGGAGGAAATTCTTGGACGTGCTGCGAGCATGGAGTGGTATCAGCAGCTAACAGCATCATACAATGTACATTTTTTTCTTCTTCACAGAACCAATCAGAATCCTTCATGGCCACAGATAAATGTCAAACCCCTCACATTCTCATCCTCCAACAATTCAGTATTCTAAACATTAACATGTAATCTCACTCAGAATCCGGAGGCAATTTCTTTCAAAAACATAGATGTTCTGTTTTGTCTTCCAAGACAAATCTTTCAATGGTGTGTTAGGCTGTAAGCACAAGACAAAAATCAAACATACGCTGTTCTGATGAGCTTACAGTCCAAGTGACAGGCTGCAAGAAAACAGACCCAAGCCTGGTGAAACCACACACTGTATTTTGTCTTTAAATGGCTTGTGCTCCACTTTTAAGGTTGAAGCTTCACAGGTTTATAAAGTCAAAAAAAGGTTAAATGGAAAAAATACACCCATGTAAGAAAGGAAAATTCATTGGTAAAGACCACGAGAAGAAGAAGAAAAGAATATAGAGTACGAAAAGCTGTTTTGTAATTAACACCAATACGAGGTGGTGGTAAAAGAATTTCTAAAAATGTGGTTAGTTAGAAAAATATTGCTTAAAGCTTTAATTTGAGTTTTTAAAAGCAGCAGAAAGTTTAGAATCAGCAGAGCATCCACCAAAGCAGCATAACACGCACAACCCCCAATGACACGCTTCACATAAGCTGCTGTGAAAGAGCAAGAAGCGAAGTGCATGAGAACTGTGTGGCAGACGACAGTCACTGCCTCCCACAAGAAAAAGTTCTCAGTTAACGTACTGCTCAAAAACGTTGACAGTATGACATTCTGTAGATTTTTTGCTGTTCATCGGACTCATGAACTATGAAGTGCTTAAGTTTAATTTAAATAGAACTCTGTGATGAAGATCAGATTCACAGAAGCTCTAACCTCATATCTGATCTTATACTGGCAAACAACTTTATGCGAAGCTGCTTGCAAAGTCAAAACCCACAGCTGAAGATGTTCTTCTCTTCATTCAATTAATTCTACAGCATCTTTGAAGGGTCATCTATTTTATATTAATATAGGATAAACCAAAAAAACTGTAAAGGTGTACTGAATATTAATATGAGAAGTTTACATTTCATGTGACAAACTCATCAGTCTAATAGGTATTTTCTCTCTCTTTTTTGTTAATTACCTAACCATAAGTACAACTTCATAATAGCAGCAACAGCACACCCAGGGCTCTTACTGAAGTATAAATAGAAATGGCCTTCTCAGACCAGTACCAGGTGGGAATCCGTAAGAAGTCAGCATTTCAGAGGTTAAATTACTATTGAAAAGAAAAAAAAAAAAAACACACAGCAGAAGAAACAAGACATGGCAGTTCCCACTGATGCCATCTGTGCCACATCATTCACAATAAGCAACCACATGCATCACTATGAAGACGACGTCTCTTGTCCATTTTCCAATCAAATTTCAGATAAAATGATACAGATTATATCTTACCCTACCTAGGGAAAGGCTACATAGAGTAATTTAATGGTTATTTTGCTTAGAGGTCTGGGATGAATGCATGACCCTGAAAGCATAACCCTAGAAGCACAGTTAGCTTTTTATTTTAATAGCCACCTGTAATAAATAAGATAAAAAAAAAGAGCAGTTGTTTCTTTTAAGTGTCTATTTACATATCACATTAACTATAAGCACTGGTGTCACAAATAACTTCTTTTATACTGTGCCAAAATTCCAGGTTGGAGAGAGCATTTCTCTAAGGGAAGCACAGATCCCTGTTGTTTTCAATTTGTTTCAAGCATGTAACAAGCTCTACTCTAACACTGAACCAGTTAGAGACTGAAAAGCACAAGAGCGTGTTAGAAGAGTTGCCTGAACATAAACTAATTCAGCATTCAGAACACATAGAGATTATTCTGTCATCTAGGATTCTGATATGCATGTTTCCCCATAGGCTTATAGTTCATTTGGGTGATCCCATTCAATGTCAGATTATCACAAAAAAAACAGGAAAATTTAAAAACAAGGGTAGATGTAAATACTAAGTTGGTAAACACCTAGGTAATTAAGAAAATTTCCTCAAAATGAATAGTTGAGCAAGCTACTTGGACACCATGGAGCTTGCAAAACTGGTTACGACAGGCAGTCCAACCACCTCCAACATTTTTCATTAAATATTCAGGGCCAGTACTTATTACTGTCACAAGTCTGTTAAGATTAAAGAAGGAAAATGCTGAACTATATTTGTATGTACAATCGTGCCATCAGACTCTATTCCTGTTCCACTTTGCTGTTCGACATTTACAGGGGGAATTCAACTCCACACCTCTGCCACATCTCCTTCAGCTGCACACTGCTTCCCTCAGTATCCAGAGCCCTGTGGGTGAATATCTAGGATTCACTGAACTGCCTCAAGTTCTTACTTCATGAGATAACCAAACCGATCAAAAATTAAAGGCCACTGCTGTCAAAGGAGCAATGCTTTCAGTGAGCCAACTACAATGCTCCTTTGATCCCTCCACGAGCAGAAAAAAGCAGGTTTCTATTTGTTCAGCAAACTGAACGGCCTCATAAAAGCCAATACTAGCTCCAAAAATACAGGTCTAAGCAGGAAAGATGACAACCCTTCAGACTGCACAGCTGCCTCATGAAACCCTCACCTTCAGTACCCCAGCCAATTAACTGCCTCTTTTTAGCATTTCAGAAAGTTTATTTCATGAACCAAAGTTTCACATTTCGAATGCCCCAGTACTTAACATTAGCAGAAAAAAAAACAAAACTCAACAAGCTTTCCAGTTCTGTAAATGAAAACAGTTTCATTGGCTTTCAATGTCAATTAATCTTCTGAGGTATCTAAGCCATACATTTCTTATGAAATACTGAAGAAAACCACTTAGATCAGCTGTCTCCAAACTGGGGCATGTGCCAGACAATCCACTGGGGAGAATGAAAAAAAAAAAAAAGTTTATGCCACTGACAAATAAAAATTAAAAGTATTGTTTATTTCGTCTTTATCTCATTCTGTTTTAATTTCTGTTTTGTGTCTGTTTTATAACATACAAATAAGTGTATTAGTAAACACAGTTTGTAAGGAAATACACACACACACTGGGGGTGTGCATGCCCAAACATCTTATCAGTATCAGCATGCAGTCAAGTAAGTTCACCACTCATTAGTGGTCTTTGTATCCACAATCCAGTCTCCCTCTTCAAAACAAGTTAAATCTTCTAAAACTTTCGGGCTCAAAGACACCGGGAGAATTCCACCTGTTTTTACACACAGCATGTAAATCGGTTTCTAATCTTATCACCTATATGGCTTCCAAACCAGAAAACAATTGACGCTTTGGCATACAGTTTCCCTAATGTTCGGCCTTAACACACAGCAGATGAAAAGGAGCTTTAAACATTACCACTTCGACTGAAAATCACACAATGCTGAATATAACTTCACAAGCCTAAAAGTATTTCAAAGGGCCCCTTGTTCTTGAAAACCTCAAAACAGTTTCACCAGCCTCACATCCTTATTCTTACAGGAAACCTTTCATATATATTTGAGACAGTAATAAGTCTCAACAAGGACATTAGCCTAAAGGCTTTTCCACTTCGCAAAACTGAATTAGTTCAACCTGACCAGAATTTAGCCTTGTTCTAGAGAAGTTACTTCTGACAAATGGTAACGTTTTCTATAATGTAAAAAAAAATGTAGTTTGTTTCATTGAAATTCAACATATGACTTTAATATTTATCTTTAAAAAATAATAATAATAATAAAAAAAAAAAACACAACACTGTTTAACAATAATGCAAAAGATTCTCCTGAAAGAGACTGCCACATTTTATAGTCTAAACTCAGTTACTGACCAAGTCTGGCAAAGTCAGCATGTTCCTTAAAAACACCCATGACACACTGGAACCAAAACGTGTTGAGAAATTTTTAATGACCTGTAAGTTTGCTCAGCCTTTTTTTGCAACAAGTGAATTCTTCCAGCGTTCTGCCTCTTGCCAGTTATACCTTGTTTAGCATTTCAAAACAAGCCCAAACTTGTAACTTAATGAAGGCAGTCCTCAGGAACAGACCATAAAGCAAACTGCCTTCTGGACAATAGCACACATCTACAGAAGCATTCTAGAAGCCTGTCCTCATTTATGTATTTTCCCAGAAAACGCCATCAATTATGCTTCGTTGACAGCTAAAACTACAGCTTTAACAGCTAGAAGACCGTATAATTCACCCACAGTAGGTGCCATGAAGCTAAGCGACTGCAGGCCATGCGATGCTGCTCACACAGCAGTTACTGGGCTGACACTTCCTGGTTGGATACCTGTCGAAGTTAAAAGACAGCCACAGCAGCAACCCACCCAGGAACTAATTGTCAGCCACGCAGAGCACAGCAGAAGGCAAACTGATGAAATCTCAGCGTAAATCAAAACAGGATTTTAAGGCTGTGACTGTTGTTTGATACTTTTCTATACCACCTTTCCAAAATTGGAATTTTACTTTTCTCTGTAATCCGAGATGAACTCAGAAAATTATCTGAGTCAGATATTTTTAGACAGAGAGGGAATCTAATCAAGGCAGTATTTAAAAAGACCTAGCATCAAAATTTAAAGTCAACATCCCAGATGTTTCATAAGACTGCGTCAAGCCAAACTGACACGCAGCACTTTTATGTTACCAAACTAATTCAAAGCTCACTTACAGCAACACATTTGATGTCAATTGTACTCGATCTCAAAACTGGATGCAGCTAGAGCAGCAACTTCCATTCAAAAGCTGTGTCAGTTCTTACGTTCACGGTCACAACGTATCTGACTTGTAATGGTAAAAAGAAAAGTTACTGGACTTACAGGTTATGCAATTGCTCAGTGTTACGCGTCGCTGTGCTTGTTAAAAGTAGGTGCTTCATATGTTTTATGTTTGTATGTTCTTTTATATAAAGTGCAAAGCATATGAACACAAAATACATGAAGCACATTTGCAGAAACTGCTCTGCTATGAGCACCCTCTGTGTTAAGCTCGCCTGCCACTTAAACTCGAAGCTTAAAAAAAATAAAAAGTTGGGCAGAAGCCTCATTTTTGGGAAGAACCAATGCCAGCTCCGAGCAGATTTACCTTACATGCTTTTGCAACGCCTCGCTGCTATGGCAAATACATGTGGCTAACGGCACGGGTTCACAGGGGAGGCTCACCCCTGAGGCACTGGGGAGCTCTGCGGGCTCCAGCCCCCGATTTCGCGACCCTTCCACCGACCAGGACGGAAGAGGGGGGCCAGGCGGGGACGCACTCACCCTGCAGTACCAGACGCTGAGCTGGGACGGGGCCAGCACGGCGAAGAAGGCTCTCTGCGGGTCGGTGCGGATGTGGAGGGGCCGCTCGGGGCTCTCCAGCGGGCACAGCAGCCGCTTGGGCCAGCCGCTGAGGAAATACATGGCGGCGGGCTGGCGGGGCGCGGCTCTCGGCGGGCTCTAGCCTAGGCGGGGGGCGGCGGCACCCACCGCGGGGCGACGGTCACCTGCGGCCGGTCACTGCTCGGAGCGCGGCCGGGGCGGTTGCGGGGCCCCCCGCTGCGGCTCCTCCCGGCTGCCGCCGGTGCCTCGCTCGCCCGCTGCCGGCGTCGCTGCGGGGCCCAAAGCGGCCGCCGCCATCTCCGCGCCGGCCGCCCCCCGCTCCGGCGTCCGGGCGGAGGAAGGGGGAGGGGAGCAGGGGGCGGGGCCGGGCTGGCAGCCGCCCATTGGCCCCGGCGGCGTGCCCGCGCGGAAGTGGCGTCAGAGGCGGGCGAGGCTCCCGCCCCCGGGAGGCTCCGTGTCGGGGTTCCGGGCGGAAAGGCGGGCGGGGGAGGGGGCACTGCGCTGTGCGCAGGCGCGGAGAGGGAGGCGCATGCGCGTGGGGCAGCCGCGGGGGCCTTGCCGTGCCCGGCCTGCGCAGAGCTGAGGCGCGGCCTGCGGCTCCCTCAGGAGGGAAGCGGGGGGGAGGCGCTGGGCTCTGCTCCCTGGGCCTGTGGGAATAAAAGTGCTGTTTGCGCGGAGTTACATCGGTCAGAGGGAAGGAACGCGGCATGGTGCGTGCTCCACCGGGGGCCTCTCCACAGGCCGCGGGGTGCTTCGGCTCCGGGTCTGGAGTGCTTCCTGCGCTGACTGTGCTGTCTGTGGGGGGTGTCTCGCTCCTCGCTCTCCCGGCTGCAGTTGAGCGGCTGGTTTTTGTTTGTTTTCGTTTTCTTGGATTTGCTCTCACAGAGGCACGGACTGTGCTGCTCACGGCTTGGCGCTGGGAGATGGTGGGCCCCTTTGGAGCCCACCATGAAATTGTCCCTTATCTGCCACGGGGTGGCTTCTGGATTCTTGCAGGGGCTTCCAGTGCAGCGCGCGGGGGGGGCCCGCCCGGACCTTGCCATCTAGCCCAATACACTGAGGCAGCTAGGTCATTACTGGCCTGTAAAAAATCAGGGATTTAAATCAACTGATGAAACCCTAAATGTGATGGAGGTAGAAGGGCCTGGGATAACAGTGCCACTTTGGGGGGATACCAAGCTGAGACCAGGGGATAAAATGATTGCTGGGCAATTATTGTATGTACCCAAGGCAGGGACTAACTTGTTGGGAAGGGATTTGATGATGAAACTGGGCATTCAAATAGTAAATTGTTAGACTGGAATAACAGTGTTATTAATGGAGTGCTCTCTGGCCCTGAGAGCAAAGATACATTCACCTCTTGACTGGAAAGAGCCTGAAATGGGGGTGGAAGCAACAATACAGATGGACAGTTTTACCTCAGGGGTTTACAGGGCCAATAATTTATTTGGGCAAGTTCTAGAAGAGGTTTTGGAGCAATTCCGACCTCCCAAGGAGGTGTTACTGTTACAAATATGTGGATGATCTTTTATTGTCAGGACAGGAGAACACAGTTGTGAAGGAAGCTACTAACAAGCTATTCGACTTTCTGGGAAAACAGGGCTTGGGAGTATTGAAAAATAAATTACACTATGTGGAAAGAGAAGTTCAGGTATTTAAGGCATCTAATGACTGAGGGAAAATGAAGAATAAATCCAGAGAGGATTCAGGGAATTGTTGAAAACTAAGAAAGAACTAAAAAGTTTTAAGAGAGATTTTTTTTAAGGAATTAGGAGCCACGAAGTCTGAGGGAAAATAGACACTCCCTGATGAGAAAGAAATGCTGAATAAAGCACCAATGAGGCAAATATTAACTGTTTTACATCAAGAGAGTCGTTGGGAGGTGCAAACGTGTGATGTTGTGCTAAGAAAGTGTGTCTGTGTAGGAACATACACTTTAGTGAAGCAAATATGCAGAGGATGTACCATATGTCAAAAGGTAAATAAAAAGGTTATCCATAACCCACCTAGAGGGGGACGGGAGCCAGGGATTCAACCTTTCCAAAGTATACAGGTAGACTTTACTGAGTTACCTGAAGTGGGGAGACTTAAGTACTTGTTTGTCCTAATTGATCACATGATCGCATAGCTGTAAGCTTTCCCCTTGGTATCTGCCACTGCGATCACGGTGGCTAAGGTATCGCTGGAGCAAATAGTCCCTAGATATGGGATAGTTAAAAACACTGATTCACATCAAGGAAGTCATTTCGCTTCACAAGTACTGCCAAGGGTTAATGCAGACCTGAGAGATGGAATGGGATTTTGACACCCCCTGGCACTCCTTCTCTTCTGGGAAGGTAGAGCAAATGAACCAGACATTAAACAAGCAAATAACTAAATTAGTGTTAGAAACCTAACTTCTTTGGGTAAAATGCTTACCTTTAGCACTCCTACAGGTTTAAACAGCACCAAGAAAGGAGATGCTGTTTGGAGTATCCTATCTGGGCAGAAGGGATGAGATACCGCGATTTGAAATGAGAGTTTTCTTAAGAACTGTATTCTGGGGTGTTATAAGTTACTTTCTCATAGAATCAAACTATTTCAAGATTTTTTTAATAAAGTGAGAAAGCTTTATTAATTGAGTAATTAAGTAAGCAGACACAAGTAAAACAGCGCTGGGCGGCCGGGGAGTCTCAGCTCCACCCATGGCGCGCGCTGGAGTGACAAACTATTTCATATTTGTACAGCAGAACACTGAATATTCCATTAACGCCTATACATATTCATTACCCAATCCCGCCTTCTCTCGCTTCGTATGCTGATTAGCTTATCAGTCCTTTGCGCTTGCGCAGATTCTTCCAAGAATTGTGGGCAGGGGTCTTTGGGACGTGGGCAGTGGTCTTTGGGAGGAAGGCCATAGGTCTTCCTCGCAGTGTATTTTTCATCTTTGGCCTGGAATGTAGTGATTTGACAGGCTTGCAGTTTCTTTATCGGCCTGAGCTAATTTATGTTCTTGTTGTCCATCTGTTTTTCTTTCTGCCTGGGACGTGATGGTCTGGCAAGCCTCTGCAACCAGTCTCCACACATCCTTCGCCTCCTGGCCCCCCCCAACAGCACATCCTTCAGACTCAGACAACCTCCTCCCCAGCCAACAGATAACCTTGACTATATATTCTATTCCAATCTCAGTATGCAGACAACAATTTATTCTACTGTTTAATTAACTAAGCATTATTTTACACTTAACTATTTACTTGCTTGTTTCAGAGTCCCAGTTACATAGTCTCTGACAGGTTTTATTATTGATATATTCTGATAGGTTCGGGTATTGTTCTGCGGTGAATTTGTTTTAACATGAGATCACAAGGTCTCTGTACAAATCAGGAATTTTACTTAACCCTGTGATATCACAGTCTGTTCGCTTAACCACATGTCTCAACCTTTGTTATTGTGTAACTTCCCCCTCCTTACTCAATGAACAAATATTCACAATTTATTACATGGGGTTGTCCTCTTCGTCATCTCTCAGGACCCATGGATTGTTGACTCAAACTCCATCTTTGGAACTCCCCACTGACCACCATCAACCAGGAAATTGGGTCCTGATTTGGACCTGGAAGAGGATCAACTCCAGCCTGAATAGGAAGGACCATTACTAACCACTGAAACAGCTGTAAGAACTGCAGAAAAAGGTTGGACTCACTACACTCGAGTGAAGGCAGCTGTCAGCCCTAGTACCTAGGAAGCTGGTCCTACAGAAGACTTGTTGGAAGTTGAAATAAAAGAGAAAAATCTCATAGTGGACTCTGAGCAGGGTAAAAGCTTACAATTGTAAACTAACCTTTTATTTTCACAGGTAACTAATGAGTGTGACTTGCGATTGAGAAAAAGGACTGGCCTATAGCGAATTGAAGTGCTCCCAAGGGGTTTTTGTTCTAGTACTAGTGTACATATATCTTGTTCTTTGTATTGATAATTATTTGGAAACCTAAGGGTTAAAAATAAAGACGGGGGAAAAAAAATACTAATTTTGTTTCTAGTGATGGTGGGTCTCAGAGAAGGCCTTGGTCAGTTGCCAGCTTGGAAAAGGCATGGCCAGATAATAGTAAGACGGGATACCCCTCTGTCACATTTACCCATATTTTGACGAGGTATGTACCACAATCTGTCACGTCTGATGCTTGTGAGGTGTTGGCTTGTGGAGTTTTAAATGTCCAACGACAATTGAGCAGAGAGAACATATGACTGGGAGAGACCCAACAGCCAGATTGAGAATAGCTGTATGGAGACGATCACAGAATCAGAATATCCTGAGCTGGAAACAGTCCTCTATTGCCATCAGAGAGAAGGAGAAACTCAAGGAGAAAACAGGAGAGAAAACAGGAGGCCCTCTTTGAAATGCAGCAGTTCAAACATTTGAGATTGAAACAGGGTGTGGGAATGTCAATGCCTGGATAGAATGGGTCAAATACACTGTCCAGAGTCTCAACCATAGCAACTGCTATGCTTGTGCCTTGGGACGACTGATTGCCCAGTAGTGCCCTTCCCACTGGGGTGGACCAAGGGTTACGAGGGGATGCGATGCATGATTGCATTGTAGCAAGAAAAGACTGCCTGGGGAAATGAGGCCTGTGAGTCTCTCTCTTTCCTGTTCCTTTTGTGATAGCACTATCAGGGTTCCCCCTGCAGCCTCTACAGCGGCTGTGCTCCCGGCGTCTGGGAGAATTTGCCTTGTGCTGCCAAGGGCTTGATGGGAAACTGCTCAAGACTTCAGATCCCCAGGGCAGATCTCTGTTGGAGGGAAGATCTTACGGTCCACCCTACCATCTAACTGGGGAGGCACTTGTGCACTTGTTCAATTAGCTATACCCTTCACCCTGGCATTTGAAAGAGAAACATCACAAATACCCAGAAGAAGTAAAAGAAACTTAGGAGCATCATTTGATGATAGAGTATACATAGGTTCTATTGGGGTACCTAGAGGCGCTCCCGATGAACAGAAAGCCAGGAATCAAATTGCTGCAGGGTGCGAGTCACTGTTCTGGTGGGTAACAATAAGAATGGATTGGATTAATTATATTTATTATAATCAGCAGAGATTCATAAATTATACAAGGGGTGCAATAAAAGGAATCTCTGAACAACTAGATGCCACCAGCAAAATGGCGTGGAAAAACAGAATAGCATTAGATATGATGCTCACGGAGAAAGGAGGTGTGTGTGTGATACTGAGCAATCATTGTTGCACTTCTATACCCAACAACACTGCCCCGGATGGCACAGTAACTAGAGCATTGCAAGAGCTTACCACCCTTGCCAGTGAATTGGCAGAGGACTTAGGGACAGACACTTCCATCACAAGATTTGGGGAATCTTGGTTTGGTAAACGGAAAGGGTTGGTAATGTCCATATTTACATCCTTGATGGTAGTAGCAGGAGTTTTGACAGCCATTGCTTGTTGCACTATCCCCTGTGTAAGAGGACTAGTACAGTGGTTAATTGAAACTGCGCTATTGAAACAAATGACCACGGAGCCATCACCTTAGTCGGGTAAGGTGATGATATTAGAGGAGATGGACAGCAAAGTGCACAAGAGGAAGATACCTACCTACCAAATTACACCTCAGAGAAAAGTTTTGCAAGAATCAACAATTTATTAAAAATAAAAGGGGGGAATTGTGGGAATAAAAATGTTGTTTTTGTAGAGTTACACTGTTTAGAGGAAAGGAATGTGGTATTGAGATATGCATGCAGTGATAAGAAAGCTTAACAGACAACCTTGTAAAATGCAGACCACCAGAATCCTTAGAGAAATTAGGCAGAAATCGTTGTTTAAGAAACATTACCGCTTCAAAGAGTATAAAAGTCAAAAGAAATTTGAAATTTAACAGGCCGGCAACTGAAGGCCATGTATTGCCTCTGAAGCACTGGATAGGTTGTGAACCTGGATTACCCAGTCAATGGGGAAACGGGATGGTCCCAGTTCTCGAGGAAAAAAAGTATGCAAACTGTTATGGAACTAGTAGGTGCGCTCCTGCTTGTGGGACGCCCACAATTGCAATCACGAATAAATGACTACTTCACTGAGATCCTCGCCTGAGCCAAAGTTATTGGCTACAGAGTGTTTCTCACAGGTACTTGCACACTGAGGATGTTGTTACTCAAGACTTAGGCCACCACAACCCTTTCCAAAGAAATCCTTCAGCATCATCAACCACAGCCAAACAGGCAAAGGCAAAACTATAGCAATAAGCCACTGGTCAAGCATCTGCCATAAACTGACAAGAACCTCCCAGCTGTGGCCAGGAAAAGCAGCACTATCAAAGTCAGGAGCAGGTATTGCCAGGCAGAGAAGTGCTTCAGTTTGAGGAAGTGTTTTATGCTCCTGCATTGAGTCTCCAGGAACCCTGAGGCCAGTGAAACACGCTGCTTCCTCGGCCTTACTGCCCTCTCCTGACAGCCATGAGTGGCCCTCCCCAGCCAGCAGTGCCTGGCCTACCCCAGCCTCCTGCCCAGGGACTCCCTGCAGAGCCCCCAGCCCCTGGCCCTGCTGGGTGCCCCTCTCTCGTCCTGCGTCTGTGCCCTGCGCCTGGGCTCTCTGATGCACTCACTGGTGTCACAGAGCTGGCAGTGACCTCACAGCCTCACTCCTGCCCTTATCCCCTGGTGACAGCAGTCACCGAGGCCAGTGTCACACGGAGAAGTGTCTCCAGAGGATGGCACAGACGCTTGTCTCTGGTTCCAGCATGCTGGATGCCTGGGGACTGGCACTGCATGGCTGCCCCGGCCTCGTCCTGCTCCTGGTGGCCTGGGCCACCCTGCGCTGCTGCCGCAGCTCTTTAGGCAAATGCCACCAGGTAGGAGGGAGGCTCCAGGCCAGCCTTTCTCAGGAAGCTTGGCAGGGCAGGGGGGCTGGGATTTAGGATTCCCGCTGCACTGTGGGATGGGGCACGAGGCCTCTCGGTAGGCTCACTGGGGTTCTGCTCTCTGTCAGCAGGTGTGTGCCGGAAGCCAAGGCAGGGGGAGGCGCAGGAAGGTCCACGAAAAAGGTAGAGCTCTCCTCAGCCCTGGCACTGGCTCCTGCAGGTGCCGGGGTCCCCTGGGGCCCGCTGCTGCCCAGGGCTGGGCTGCATCCAAGCCGGGGGCAGCTGGGCCCCAACTTCAGTGGCCAGCTGGCCACCTGGGCCAGGCGCAGGGCCCGTCCCAGCAGACTCTTGCTCATGGCGCTCTGTGTCCCCCATCTCTTGCAGAAGCTGAAGTGTGTGCTCACGGCTGCAGCAGCAGCCCGATCTGGATCGGCAGTAGACAGATCGGCCAGCTTCTATGTTACAATCGGGACTGTGAACGCTGCAGCCAGGCTGTCAGGGAGAGGCAGCAGCGGCTCCTCGCCAGGCAGACCAGAGCCTCCTGCTGTCCACACTCTTCCTCTTCGGACTCCAGTGACTCCTGCCAGCACAGGGCCGTGGCCAGATCATTCCGCCCAGCCAAGCTAACATCCGTCAGATCCTCGTGGCAGCCAGTGTTGCAGAACAGAAAGCGAAGAATACCCTTTCCCCAGCGTGCAGCGATGCCCCAGACAGCACTAAAAATCGATGGGGCAACCACACTTCCCTGTAATGCTGGGCCTCTCAGACAGGCCGAGGAGCTTGCCAGCATGGTTCCCAGGCACCACGAGGCTGGTTTGCCTCTCACCACAGGCTCTGACGCAGCTGACAAGGGCAGCAACCTGCCCACTGCTGTGGATCCTCGTCCCACGAAAAGGCTGGAGCAAGGACTGGGCTTCTGGAAGCTGTTGCAGATGCACATCCTGAGGAAGACCATAGAAACCAAGCTGGGAGCCCTCCCCACCATGGTGCAGCAATCCCACAGGAGGTACACATACAGGACGTCGCGCTGCACAGCTCCCATGCCGCGGCACTCCCGTCCTGTGCCCTCCTACTTCTGCTCAGCGGAGGCTCTGTTCCTGCCTGTGGATGTGCGGGAGTCCCTGGAGATGCACATTCGTGAGAAGAAGCTGCGCCACCAATGGGGCTTGCCTGCAGGGTCACTGGGAAGACGCCAGGCACTGCCATCAGTCTCCTATCAGCAGCGTGCAGGGCTCCACGTTCAGCACCATCCTCAAGATCCGGGGTTGGGCACCAGGAAAGCGGGTGTCCCATGGAAAACATCCCCTGCTGCCTGTGCTGCAAGGGACAGAAGCTGCAAGGGAACGTGGAAGCCTCCCCATCACTGACTCTTCCTACTCCTAATCCATTAAACCCATTCCTATTAAATCTCCACCTCTTCTGGGCAGTGCACTGATATGAGCAGAGACATCTGGGAGGTCCCTGAGGCTCACCATGGTGCTGACCAACCAGGGCTGCAGGAGGAAGAACATGGTACCTCTAACCATGCCGCCCACCTCAGCAGAGTGGGACTTCCAGAGAGAAGCCCCTACGCAGGGCTTATGGGACCATTTTGATGTCCCTCTTTGGGCTCTGGCACTGTTGTGAAGGCCTGGGAGTGCTGGCAGGGAAGTGAAAGCAGGTGCAGGATGGCTCTGGAAGAGCAAAATCGTGGCTGTCCCCATCCTCAGGCGACACCACCTCAGGGTGCCAAAGGGAAGAGGAAGTCCCAATGAGGGCAAGCAAATGAAGAGGGGATCCCACTCACATTGGATGTGTCTCTCTTGGTCAATGTCCACCCCGGGTCGTATCACACCATTCCCTCATCCCTTGCTGTGGCACAGGCCAGTCATAAAGGGGCTAAAAAAAAGTGCTAGGAGTGCCGCGAACAGGACAGTGCCACGAACAGGATGTGCAAACAGGATCAGCTTGGCAGTTAGTGCAGGGCAGTTCAAGCAGGGCAGGGAGGAGTGCAGGGAGGATCCTCTCCTCTCTTTCCCACTTCCCTTTGTCTTCCTCTCCTCTCCTTTGGGAACTCTGCCTCTTATAACTTACCATGGTGGGCACCTGTCACAGCAGCCAGACTGAGGCAGCAACCCAAACTGAGGGGACACAGACTCTCTGGGCTCATGTGGGCACCCAGGTGGATACCCTGAGGGGTGAAGTGGCAGTCTGGACTGGTGACTGTGGGGGGCTTCAGAATCTGGAGGCCCCCTGGGTCCTGAGGGAAGAGAGGGCTATCATGAGTGCAGGTGTGCCCTGCTCAAGGAACTGCTTGAGCAGATGGGTGGGCTGCAGTGAAAAATCGGCAGCCTGAGGGGCTCCTGGGAGTCTCAGAGGGAGACGGATAGGAGGTGTGAACCTACCCCTACAGAAGCCCAGCAACCCCTTCCTAAATTCCTGCAAAGGGTAGTAGCTGATCCAGGTGCTCCCCTACAGGACAGAGTGCCTGACAGCCCACAAGAGGAAAGGGGCTGGACCCTCGTCTAGTGGGTTTACGTGGCAAGGTGTTGGTAGCCTGGGGCCACAGGGGTGGCTTCTGTGAGAAGGATCTAGAAGCTGCCCCATGTTTGGTAAGGGCCCCACTGCTGACCAGAGCAGAGCCAATAAGTGATGTTGTTTTGCGCCTCTGTGAGAGCACATTTAAGATGGGGAAAAAAATGCTGCGCCACACAGCAGCTGGGAGGGTGAGAGGAGTGAGGAACAGCCTTGCAGGCGCCAAGGTCAGTGAAGAAGGAGGGGGAGAGGTGCTCCAGGCTCCGGAGCAGAAGTCCCCTGCGGGCTGTGGTGAGGACCATGGTGAAGCAGGATGTCCCCCTGCAGCCCATGGAGTACCACGGTGGAGCAGGTGGACCTGCCCCAACAGAGACTGCAGCCTGTGGAAGACCCCTGCTGGAGCAGATTCCGGGCCGGACCTGCAGCCCGTGGAGAGGAGACCACACAGGAGCAGGTGACCCAGCAGGAGCTGCTGCCCATGGGGGACCCGGGTTGGAGCAGTTTGCTCCCGAGGGGTGGACCCCGTGGTACGGACCCAGATCTGGAGCAGTTCTTGAAGAGCTGCTGCCTGTGGACAGCCCACACCGGATCAGTTCAGCAAGGACTGCATCCCGTGGGTGGGACCCCACAGCACTGGGGACAAGTGTGACCGAGAAGGAGCAGCGGCGAAGAAGCGCTACAGACTGACCATAACCCCCATTCCCTTGTTCCCCTGCACCGCTCAGGGGGAGCAGGTGGAAGAGGGTGGATGGGGGGGGGGAAGGTGCTTTTGGTTTCTTTCCTTTGTTTCTTACTTCTCTAGCTTGTTGGTAATGGGCAATAAATCTTACTATTTCCCTATGCTGAGTCTGTTTTGCCCATCACGATAATTACTGTGCGATCTCCAGTCCTTATCTCAACCCTTGAGCCCTTTTCATCATATTTTCTCCCTGTTCCTCTTTGAGGAGGGGGAGTGAGAGAGTGGTTGTGGTGGAGCTCAGTCACCCACCTGAGTAAAACCACCACACCTCGTCTCTGCTCAAAGCAGAAGGAGGCGTCTGCCCCCAACACCCACGGTGCCACCAACCCCCACAGTGTCCCTGGGTAATAGATTCGATGCTCTCGGGCAGGAAAGGAATGAGGGTCTGGAGAGTAGTTGGAACTCAGGCCCCAAGACGCACATTGAGGTTGAGGGAAATAGCAAGCACAGGGAGCAGGACCGGTCGGGGCACTGCATTAAAAGAATCATATAGGATTGTCTGGGGGCTCCTCAGAGAAGGTAATGGTCCCGATACCCCACCCAGAATCTTCCTGTGTCCCTCTAGGGGCAACTGCGCCTGCTGCTTCCCTAAAGTGCCTGTCTACCAATGTGCATAGCATGGGAAATAAACAACAAAAACAAACGCATACAAAATAAACAAAAATAAAAATAGCAACAGTATAAAACAGGAAACAAAAATAAACATGGGAAATAAACAGGCAGAAACAACACTTCCAAAGCCCTGGCATGCAGTTGTGAAGGTCCTGTGGGAATAAGAATGTTGTTTTTCAGTTACGTTGTTAAAAGGTAAGGCACGTGGTATTGAGATATGCTTGCAGTGAGAAGAAAACATAGCATGCGACCTTGTAAAATGCAGACAACCAGACCCCTTAGAACAATTAGGTGAAAATCACAGTGTCAAGTCAGATAAGTGAAGAAACATTACCACTTCAAACAGTAAAAAAGTCAAAAGAAATTTGAAATTTAACAGGCTGGCAACTGAAGGCCATGTATTGTCTGTGAAGCACTGGATAGGTTGTGAACCTGGATTACCCAGTCAATGGGGAAACAGGGGATGGTCCCAGTTCTCGAGGAAAAAAAGTATGTAAACTATGTTATGGAACTAGTAGGTGCACTCCTGCTTGTGGGACACACGCAATTGCAATCACGAATAAATGACTACTTCACTGAGATCCTCGCCTGAGCCAAAGTTATTGGCTACAGAGTGTTTCTCACAAGTTGGGGGCTCATCCAGGATCCAGTCTCCTACCAGGGAGCCCCACCTCCGCAGCAGCAGGAAGGCATGTCCTGCTGATTTCGGCAGTCCTGTGCATCGACGACGCTGACAGTTCTGCGGCGAGCTGACATAGGGCCCAAGACTGATGAAACAGGCAGGATCCATGAAGTAGCGTGGAAGGGAAGAATGTAGGCACTCCGGGTCTGATAATTGATCTGGTAATTCTGTGCACAGACCAAGGTAAGAAATATTAAGTATTGCCTTGGGGTCAGGTGATACTCTGTGTGACATGTGATTGAGATGTTCTTTTGTACAAAGCAAGTGTGGAGTCCTGATCCGTGGTTCTGGAGCTCCGTGAGGGGCACAGCCAGAGATGGATGAAGCATGAGATAAGGGAGAGAAAGGAAAAGTCTCAGGAAATTTGGTGTATGGTAAGCCCTTGCATGGGGGAGTGCTTGGCAGTACACCCCCATTTTCCAGAATCAGAACATTAGTGTGTGGTACCCTGCAGGAGGGAAATTTCTGTAGCAGCGTACTGAGAAGGGCTAGGAAAAATGGGAAATATGAGTTCCCGGGGACAGGGAGATATCCCTGGGAGAGTGCCTACTGACAGTTCTTCCTGAAGAATAATAAGAAATTGCAAAATTAATTCCAAAATTAGAGGAGGTGATAAAAGAAGAAAATGGTTAAAAACGGTGTATCAGTCTGGACAAAAGAACCAATTAAGGAAACAGCAGTATTTCTCACAGGACAGTGACAGAACCTGAGGGAACTGCATGGAGCTGGGACAGGGGAGGGTCAGGCTGGGTGTTGGGAAAGGTTCTGCACCCAGAGGGCGGTCGGGCACTGGGACAGGCTCCTTAGGGCAGTGGTCACAGCACTGAGCCTGACGGAGCTCAAAAAAGCATTTGGACAACACTCTCAGACACATGGTCTGATTTTTGCAAGTCCAGTGCGGAGCCAGGAGTTGGACTCGATGATCCCTGTCAGTCCCTTCCAACTCAGGATAGTCTATGATTCTATGAATAAATAAATGTGAAGTCATCAGTGCTGGCATAATGCTTCTCTCCTGGTTCTGCCACTGGCAGAGGTAGGAGTATGGCTGCTTGCTTGTAGTTAGCCCTGCAAAGCTTTGGAGTGCCTCAGGACACTGCACTGCAAGATGCTTTGCACAAAGTGGGTCCTTTCGAAATAAGCCTGAAGCTTAGGAAATGAAAAAATCATTTAGTGACAATGGAGATCCAAGAAAGTTTTTAATTTCTGCTTAAGATAGATTTGGGTAAGAAAAATGGATCTGTGAGTTATCAGAGAAGGTGGCGCCATTGAAGCTGTTTTTGGGGGTTTGTGGACAAGAGTAGTACAGGTGGAGGGAACAGTCACACTTGCAATGTGTGTGCAGCAGCTGTGGTTTTGGCACTGAGTTTGTGCAAGGTGCTGTCACACAGTTTCTCCCAGCAAGTGATGAGTTAGATTAAGGAACTAACCCATCTGGAAATATATA
>CM021797.1:29175658-29187407 GCA_011076525.1 Nettapus auritus | reverse complement strand
AATCTGTCAAATTGAATGGTGCAAGTAAGGATCTATTTTTCATGGTCTGTCCCAGTATAATACCTAGGGAGCATCCAATGAAGCTTCCCCTTTTGTAGGTACAGAAAAAACAGGAGGAAGTCAGAGGATCCGCTACATATGTAGGTACAGCAAACATTGGTGCTGTTATTCTGCAGATATGTTTTCTCCTCATGTTATGATTTTTCCATCAAAACGTTCAGTCAGTATCTATTGTTCCTTGAAGAGCAGGAAGAACCTTTAATATAAAGGAAAAGAATTACAATGCCATGAACAAAAATTATTGTCATTTCTGTGCCACCTCCATCTGGGCTGTGTAATACAGAGTTCATTAACAGTTCCCAACATTAAATGAGACAAAGCTCCAATGCTGCATCCACACTACCCAATGGTCTTCCTTCATTTATTTTTTTTCTTATTTTTTTTTTTTTCACACAACACATTCCAACATGTCCTTTTTGTGTTCTTTGACAAAGTAGCCTTTTTATCCAGAAACCATGTACAAGTAGTAGAGAGAATTCTAACTAATCTCTGTTGAAATTAAATAATAATAATAATAATAATAATAATAAATCTTAGTGACTCAGCAATTCCAAATTAATTTTTAATTTGCAAATTTTCATTTTCAGTTTGAAACTGAAAGACACCTGAGCATGTATGGGAAGGCAGACAGACAAAACTGCTCTTGCAAACCTTGCTTTTTCAACTGGAAAAAATTGCAAGCTTGCAAGGCTTGTAAGCACAGAACATGTATAACTGAAGTCAGTAGAAAAACTGAGCTTATAGACCTTGAAGCTGTTCAGTTCTTGCAACTTCTGCTGAACATACGTGGACTTGTAACTGCTCAGTGCCTCTCAGGATTCAGCTCTATGTATACATGAGAAAAACAGATAAGCCATTGCTCAGCAAAATCTGGTGAAAAGTTAGGTTCAATAGAAGTGCTCAGTCCTGTGCAAGTTCTGCCTTTTATCACATGACATACTTGGCCTTGTGAGATTTGTCTTGTGATCCTCTTCCCTAAGTCATATAATAGACCTTGAAAGACTGACATTTCATATCACCTTCCTTCATACTCCCACAAATAACTTGTTTTCAAAATAATCTGCCCTTTACTGAGACAGCAAAATAAAATGCCCATGATACACGCAGAGTCCTGAACTGTCGCAAGTGTGGCTGTATAGGTCTGAAAAGAAGTTTTCAGGTATTATGTGAAAGTCTGAATTACAGAGCTGAAAACTGACCTGCAGATTTTTGGCAACATATTTCATGGTTTGGGGAGAAATAACAACACAATTACCCTCTGTCGTTGTCTTTTCTTAAGAGTACTTGCTTTGGTCTTTCATGTTGCCATGTTTTTTGTTTGTTTGCTTTTCTGTAAATGATATTATTATTATGGGATCATACTTACAATTCTCTATTAGGTCTTCCTGTAATACTTGAGGTGATAAATTTATTCAACTGAAAATCCCTTAGCTTCATAACATAATACCCGTATAAAATTTTAAGTTAAAAGGCCTTGACTGAGTATGGTTGTTGAACAAAGGCAGAACTAGTGCAAGGAAGCTCTCTACCATCCGCTATTATGTTATCAGGTCTACTGATGTTCTAGTCAACAGTGTTGTGGGAAGTTGCAAAGCTGCAAAGTCATGCTGTATGGCTATTGGAAGCCACCCTTGGATGGCATCTTAGAGAAATTTAACTAGGTTTGCCTTGAAAAAGACAGAAGTGAGTATGCCCATAAAGCATATAACCTATCTGCCTAATGTGAGATAAGATCCATTAATAGTGTTATGGCCAGCTGAACAGAACTTAACTACACAGAGCTGGGTCTTCTTGACAACTTTTGTTGTCTTGATGACTTTAATATTTTCAGGGGAAAAAAAGTCCATGTGAGTGGGTACAGGGATCAAGTCTACGGCATTTCTGCTCAGATTTTTCCAAATCTCTACTCAGAGATCAGGCTATTCCTGTTTTCCTAAGGAATCGATCATGCTGCTGTACAAAGAAAAGCAACTAGAAGTTAATTGAGTTTTAATTTCCTGTAATGCCAGTTATATTTCACTATGAATATAATAGTTCGGTGCATCACCCCCTATTTCAAAACAAACAAACAAACAAACAAACAAAAACATCCTTCATATATGAAAATGGGAACATCCAGGACTGTAGTTAAATACCACAATTAAAGCAGAAGGAGCATAGATATTGCAGAAGTGGTTGCTCTAAGAATAAGCAGCACGGGAGTTTTTCTGCTCTTGTGCAAAGATGATTTCTATAAAAACTAGTAATAATGAACATGTCTTACACAAGGCAACAGACTCCCTACCACCAGAGGCACGTTGTACAGCAATAAGCTTCAGCTGCTCTGGCTAACCTCATTGGTGACCGCAACAAGGCACCCTCTGCCCATGGGCCCAGGAGCCCCATTTAGGCTCATGCCCAGGCAGCTGAACCTTGCTCGGGCTGAGCTGTATGTAGGTCTGCACCCAGTCCTGCCATCCTGACTTACTCCCTGCTTTTCCCAGCTGCTCTGTCTCCAGGCCCATCTGGCTGCACATAACCAGATGCCCTGAGTGGACCTTGGGCCTGACTTGTCACTTGGCCTTGCGTGGGGTGTAGAGGAACTGTGTAACCAGCCCAGCTCCTGCTCAGGCCCTGAGGGGCTGTGCCCTGCTGGGCAGGGCATGGTGCTGAGGTTGCCATCTGTTCCTGATAACTCTGTCACGGGGCAGCCCCACGCTCGCAGCTCGCTGACGCCTATTTTGCCTTGCAAAGATAGCTTAACTACCTATATGAGGATGGGAGTGTAACATCAAGAGATGTGGGTTTCATTCCTTTGATGCCCTTCTGTCTGTTTTTATTATGCATTTTATTAGGTATGCCTTCTCTTCTCCATCAGTACAATTGTATAGTAGTATTTATACACACTTGGAAAACACTTGGAGATTCTCTGATTCTCAGATGGGAGATACTGTATTGATGCTTCAGTAGCTTACACAACCATGAATTCAGCTAATTAAACCTCTTTCTCAGGAAATTCTATGCTTCTTACAAAACAGATCAGATAACAAATAGCAAAATATTATGCAAAATCAAAAATAGTCCCTTCGAATCTTCTTTTGCAAACTCATACCCATAATAGAAAATAGGGCTAAAACAGACCTTTATCCTTCTGAGAGCAGCTGTCTGAATTTTCATTTGCTGTTACTCCTGCTTTTTCAGGAACTAAGTCAACTGTTTTGCTACTGCTTTTAGCAGCAACTGTTTGCCAAAGCTGGAAGTTGATACTATGACCGTGGAGTGTATGGTCAACTATTCAGGCAGATACTTTATGAAAGCAGTTAAGTAATTCTCTACATTCAGGAATGTTTTCTGTAATAAGGTGTACTGAACTTTAGTGGGCTTCTGCAAATATATCACACCTGCTTATCCAAAGCAGCTTGCAGCTCCAGCATCTCCAGCATCTCCAGCTGCTAGTTTTTGGAGGAAAACAAGCACCATATCCTGTTGGCCCAACCTTCTAAAAACCTGAGGACTTTTTTTTTTTTTTTTTCATGAAAAAAAGTGGATTTTTAGAAGATGCTGTATCCTGAAAAAAAAAAAAAAAAAACAGAAAAAAAAAAAAAAAAAATTCCCCCCCCCCCCCCCCCAATCTACTGAAATGGAGAAATTCAAATAATTAAACTGAAAATACAAACCAGATCCTAACACATTGTAATTTTGTTTCTCTTAGCTTTCCCTGTCTTTCTGTCTTTTATATATATATATTATTTTGGGGGGGGGAGGTGAGGGGGGGTGGGCAGGGAGGCAGAGAAAGAGATGGTATTTAATTTATTTAATTATAATGAATTTAATAAAGTTCATAGTCACAAGAAGGGTTTTAAACGGGGTTATGTCACTTTTACCCCCTACACAGAGCTGCACAGACTGTCTATTTGTTCTGAGCTTATTTTCATGGCCCAGAACTGAATTCTGCAGGAAGGTTTGCTGCGTTGTCTGTCACTCGCATACACGAGTGTTAGATGGCCAATGCCCGCAGAATGAGAGCAGTGAACAGGTCAGTTACCAACATTTCCTCTGTGCCAGTGCTCCTGCTGTCAGGCAGTTACGAAATGAAAAGCTGGCACACAGCAGGCCTGAGCATCTACCTAGACATGGGAGTTACTAGCTCACAGTGGTTGCAACATATGACAAAAGAGCAGTTGCTTTGTTCCTTATTTCTGCTGTGAGACTTGCACTTTTCCCACCTGCAGCAGCACTCTTTTCAAGAGCATTTACTTTATGATGCTGCAAGACGAGCGCTGTTTCGTATGACAAATAGAGTTTCAATATATATCAAAGCAGTGCACGTTCTTGTTCTCCTGGGAAAAGCCTGGATTTGAACAGGTGTCTGGCCAGGTACCAAGGGCAATTTTTAAAGTTAAAACAGGGCAATTTTTTATTGTTTATAGGCATAAGCAGTCAGGACCTCTAAGTAAGTACTCTGAAGTAGATGACTGCAGCCCCTTAAAGGGCTTCCTATAAAGTACCAATATTTTGTTGTTGCTGTTGTTCTTCTTTGCCTTGAACAAAGGAAAATGAATACAGGCAACACTTACTGAGTGGGAAACAGTGTCTTGAAAGTTATAACTCCAGAAGACTTATGTCCTCACAAGTACAGACCTCAGCATTTAGGAAAAAAAAAAAAAAAAAAAAAAAAAAAAAAAGGGATTCTATGATCTTTTAAGTCAAGGGACACAGAATCAGGGAAGGTCTCTTCATTACCAGGCCCAGGACCCTGATGTCACAAGACCCAAAACCACTTCCAAGAACTTACTGAGCTCTAGCTGTAAACAAGTTTGAGTTTTCTCTACCACTTTCATTGAAAAGCTTCTTCTGAAAAGTCAAATCTCTTCACTGTTTTTAGCACAGAGCAAAATTATACCTTTGTTTCTATGCCAATATGGGCTCTCCATCCTGGTAGACTATGCCTCCCATATCCTAAGTGAGATTTTTTTCTGAACAGCAATCATGGCTTCCCTCTTAGTCACTACTTTGTTAGGCTAAACAAAAATATATCTTCTGATTTTCTGCTATATATGTTTGTTCTCTCTATTTCCACATCATACCTATTGTCAGTCTCTGTTTCTCCACTTTGAGATCAGCTTCACTGACAGAAACAGTTAAAACTGTGCACAGTGTGTCTGGGTGGATTGTAAACCAGCAGGCAAAGTCCAAAGAGTTCTGCAAGGGCAATGATGAAAGTGACAGGCTTGGAAACAGGAAGCTTAACTATCACAGTAATAATCCTGTTTTGAATTAACATATCAAGGAGCAAGTCATACATGTAGCCATCACTGGAGCTAAGTTATATATGCAGTTATGCTGCTATAACTGACAGGATACCTGAGTCTGGCGAATTAAAGAATTAAGCTGAAAATGTGAAGGTCAACAAAGGACACATGACTTATATCAAGATCCAGCACAGAGAAGATGTTGAGGACCTTGACCTGAGAAAATCCTTGGCCTTCTCTACACGGGACTGTGAGGCCACCTGCCTAGTTAATCTTGCTAATCACTTCCTACAGTTCTTCATAATTTTCCATAACTGAGTCTAGAACCTTTATGTTTCTGCCTCTTACTACTTCTTCTGTCAGGCAATATGCACAAAAAAAGTATCCATGTTTCCGACAGTAGTCAGTCTCCTGGAAGCACCAGGAATATTAAGCTACCTCAGTGCAGTCGGGCTTCTAGCATAATAGTGTGTCATCTGAAGGACCAGAGGATGGGCAAGGTTAGCAATGACTAACTGAGCAGGGCTGGCTCATGCCCTGAGATGTCTTCCAGAGTGTGTCTTGTTCAAGATTGTCTTGACTGGTGAGAGAAAATTTGTCACAGCCATGGGCTTTTGCCATCTTCCTCTCCAGTGTGGAGTACAACTGAGCTACTCACTATAATGGAGATCTTGAGAATACCTGACTCAACCAACTTCCTCCCAGTTGAGGGGACTGTGACTGTGGTCTTCTGGTCTCTTGCAGCAGTTGTCATACACTTTTTCAGTTTTGGAAAGCTGAACAACTTTTAGAGGTGAGGTTTGAAGGTTGTTATAAAGAACCTGAATAACACTTCAGAAATGGTAAAAAAGAGGTAATTAAAACCACTGATCAGTGGTCTCTTCAGGATTTAAACAATGTTTAATCTATGTTGTTGGCAGAATTTATGGAAATGTGCAAATAGCTTCCATTTGTAGCATATAATAATCTTCATCCATCTCTATGAGATTTGCACACTTAAGTAAATAATCTTCTCAGCTAGGAATTCTCCAGAATCCCCATCTATAAATTCACTGAATCAGGTCCCACTCCTGGCTTTGAGCATGTAACTAGTCCAGAAACAGGCTCTATGTCTTACACTTGTCTTTAAAAACAGTGTCTTGCTTTCTAAGGCCTAGAAATAGGAGCCTTCAGGAAGCCATTTAAATATCTCTGACATCTTCACTTATATCCCAGCAAAGGTCTACACTCTGTGGTTTACATTTCACTTCAGAGTTCTTTAGGGGCATGAAGGGCATGCACTGTAAACACATAGAAATTCAATGATTTTGCAAGAACATGTAAATATGTTGCTTTTGCTCAAATTAATTTCACAGAATCAGAGAATGACCAAGGTTGGAAAGGACCTCTGAAGATCATCTAGTCCAGCCCCCGTTGCGGAGCAGGATCACCTCGAACACGCTGTGCAGGATGGCATCCAGGCAGGTTTTGAATATCTCCAGAGGAGACTCCACAACCTCTCTGGGCAACCTGTGCCAGTGCTCTGTCACCCTCACAGTAAAGAATTGCCCTCTCATATTCAGCCAGAACTTCCTGTGCTTCGGTTTGTTCCCATTGCCTCTTGTCCTCTTGCTGGGCACAACTGAAAAGACACTGGCTCCATTCTCTTGACACTCTCCCACACATTGATGAGGTCTACCCTCAGTCTTCTGTTTTCTAGGCTAAACAGGCCCAGCTCTCTCAGCCTGTCCTCATATGACAGGTGCTCCAGTCTTCTGAGCATTTACAGGTATTTACTGCTTCAGGTTTCTTGCCAAGTGGAAACAGCTCCATGGGCTAGGGCTGCAATATTTTGGGGATGTACAGACACAGTTTTCAGCAGTTCATGGCTTATGATATGAACCAGGAAATTCTTTGAGCTGAGAGTGCATCATACAACTTCAGTAGTTCTCACAAGAATTCTGTGTCCCTCTTGAAACAAAAATTGTTGACCTTCTCCTGTTCCCTCTTCCCACCTATAGCTTCTCCTTTCTCACCGATCATTGACATTTTCATTACATGTCTCTTCACTGATATCTGATTTCTTTATTCTTTCAGGTTTTACTTTACTACTCCATGAAGAGAAGGTGGAAAGAGTTATTTCTCCTTTTTGCAGCTTTGCATGTTAGTACAGCTGTTACCAAGCTTTGCTAAGACTGACAATTGTCTATTTTTGGTCAGGGAAAAATATCTTCCTCACCTCATCTGAAAAAAGTTTTACTTCTTTCATAAATGCAGTCATCTAGTAGCATAGGAACCTTCTTGATAGTAATGCTTCTGTTGCAATTAAAAATCTAAATTTCTGACTAGATGGATTACTCACATAATCACAGGAACTCCTGTCTTCACCAGCTGAGACTCATATTGTCATCTGGTCCTTCTACTCGAAACCACGTTTGTGTAAGAAATGCACTTAAACCCACTCTTCAATTTTTTAATTTTCTACTGCATTTAGCTTGTTTTATTTCCTCAAGTAATGTGGTTTGTGACACAGACTTTGCATGAAACACATTTCACTTCCCGCTTGGAAAAGCCCATTAAGTAAAGTGTGCTGTGAGTAAACAAACCTCAGCTGCAGGAAAAAAAAAAAAAAAAAAAGAAAAAAAAAAAAAAAAAAAAAAAAAAGGCAGTAAATATAAAACCCAAAAGCAAATACATCTGAGTGTGATTGATGTTTCTTTGAAGTCAGTTTTTAGCAATGTTTGCGCAGTACACTTACCTGTGTCAGCTGCCTTTTGCCATATGGCTACACATTCAAGTTGATTGAAATATTACAGTGCACTAGCTGTAACAGTATTTCAGGGCACACTTGACAACATACTGAGGAAAACCAGGATGTCCTGTCAAACCAGATGGCAGATTGATCTGGGGCTATTCTCTCAGGCCACTCTTTCATCAGAGATTAGGTCATCTAATTACAAAGTGTACTGAAGCTAATTTGAATTACAAATTTACAAGTAAATATCACTCTAGGTTAGAAGGGACTTCTGCAAGTCACATAGTTCGACCCCACTGCCACACGAAGGAAAGCCAACCTTCAGGTTAGATCTGTTCCGTTAACTGTGATTCTTTACAATACATAGATGGCTTGCAAAACTTTTCTCTTTGCTATTTTGTTAAGTACAAGAATATTGGCTTTAGTGGCAAATGGCATGTTTCTGTCAGGTGAAGGAAGAAATTTTGTAAGAAAAAATAACTGCACCCTTTCGTAAGGCAAACTTAGGTTTTATTCACTGGTGATCTATGTATCTAAAAGGCATTTCCAACTGCTCCCACTTGGCCGTGGTTGGAATTAGTTGGTAGAGTTTTCTTGCATGCAGACTTAAGTCTCGTATGTTTCAAGTGCCAAAACAGAATTCCTCTCCTACGCACGGTCTTTTCCCAAAGATATTAACAGTCTTAATGTCATCCATAGCTGGCAGCCATATCTGTTAATGAAAATCAACTAGTTCAGTGATAGTATGTCACTGCCAGTACATATGTGAATGTGATAAAAAACGGAGAGCTAGTCTTACTCTCCTCTGTGCTTCTAATCACAGAACAAGCTGCAGCTCACAGACACTAAGACTATTGCTGTGGTAGAAAAGCCCATATGAACCTACTGCAAGTCCTATGAAAAACAGCAGGTGAAGAATGAGCAGGAACACTAGTCACCCAATTTGTCATTCACTTCTGTGCTAAAATGGCTAACATCTCACAGTAAAACAGGTCAGAGGATTCCAAAAGTAGTGCTCCTCAGGCAGGCAAGAAGAATTCAATAATTAAAAAATATTTTTTTTGCATACATGTTTGTGAAAAATGGTCATCATTAAAATTCAGTGAGCTATCTATAATTTGAGGAATTCGAACCAATGAGTAGTATTAACTTTCAACCAACTTTAATTGAACCCATACCTATTTACAGTACACTATCATGCTAATGCTTATGACATTGTCCTTGTTGGGACAAATTTATTTAGGGGAGTAGACAGGATATATATCAAGAAAGGTAACAGAATTGTCCCATGCAAGGCATCCACTATGCCACTTTAAGATACCATCTGAGAATAAGTTTTAAAGTCTATCCCTAGGGACCAATTCTTGCATAGTATTTAAATATTTCACAATGTTGGTCTAATACCAGTTCTTTACACCATAAACTTCAAAACTGTGAGGAAAAAAACAAAAACAAAACAAAACAAAAAAACTCTTCAAATATTTTGCAGGCAGATTATCTCTATCCAAAAACTCTTGCTTCAGCTGATTCAAGATAACAAGCTTGTAAAGGAGCAGCTGAAGCAGCAAGAACAGAGACTCATCATATCACATGCATATCATATGCTCAGTGGCTTACAGTAAAAAACAACTCATGCATGAAGTTGTAGACACATATAGATGGGTCAGGCAGCTGACAAGCTAACTTTCACTTGTTAAGCTGTGAGAAGCATCCTGATCTATTTTTCCTGTAGTTCATAGGTGTCCAGTGAGAGCTGGGCATTCTTAGGGGTATTACAGTAAGTAGTAATATTGCTCCTTTAATCTGAAATTGAGTGGATAGAATACAGGATTGTTGTGCAAAGCTGAGCTGCCTCTGCCTAGGGATGTCAAATGAAATCATTCACTGTTAAGAATGGTTCCCATTAAGAGGAAAAATGGGGTTGTGTTTGTTATGCCTGTAAAACATGCAGGAAATACTACCCATACATGCTATTCTGCACCCACATCAAGGCAAAATTTATTCAGCAGAGTAACATGATATCAGGTTGACTTTCATTTCAAATAAGATCAATGGTTACAACCATAAGGGCAATCACCATAATGGTTATCACCTAAGAGACAGAGGTGAGTGGAAGCAGGTTCTTGTGCAGCGCAACAGGCAAACCCAGTAGGTGAACACTGGTGTCTTCAACACCACTGATGGACTCTGGGACCCCAGCTGCCCTGAGTTGGAGGACCATCACTGCGGGAATAATAAACTCCCAGTTAACCCCAAACTTGTGGATTTGCTGGTCCACCTGGATGTGTACAAGTCCATGTGGCCTTGGATGTGTACAAGTCCATGGGATTCATCCCAGGCTACTCAGAGAACTGGCAGATGTCTTCACAGGACCTTTCTCAATTATTTTTCAAAATTCTTAGGAATTCAGAAAGGTCCAGGATGACTGGAAGCTGGCAAATGTGGTCCTGGTTTTGAAGAAGGACAAGAAAAAAGATTCTGGCAATTACAGGCCGTTCAGTCTCGCTTCCATGCCTGGTAAAATCATGGAGAAGATTATTCTGGGAGTTATTGAAAAACACCTAAAGGACAATGCAGTCATTGGTCAGAGCCAACATGGCTTCTCTAGCAGAAGGTCGTGTCTAACAAACTTAATTTCCTTTTACAACAAGATCACTCAGCTAGTTGACCAAAGGAAGCCAGTCGATGTAATCTTTCTGGATTTCAGTAAATCTTTCAATACCATATCTCACAGTATCTTTGTGGATGAAATGGCCAGAATACCAGATAAAAGCATAATAAGATGGGTGAACAATAGGCTGACAGGTTGGGTGCAGAGAATTCTTGTAAATGGGGTTACATCAGGCTGGTGACCTGTCACTTGTGGCATTCCCCAGGGCTCCATTTTAGGACCAGTCCTCTTCAATGCTTTCATAAACAATTTGGATGAAGGACTTGAAGTTTTTTTTGAGTAAGTTCACAGACGATACAAAACTGGGGAGCTGATGACTCAATTGAGGGTGATGAGGCCTTGAAGAGAGATTCGGGCAAATCAGAGAGCTGGGCAATCACCAACAAACAATATGAAGTTTAACAAGAGCAAGTGTCGGATTCTGCACCTGGGAAGGGGCATTCCTAGTTACACATGCAGACTGGGGGACAAGATGCTAGAGAGCAGCCCCGTGGAAAGGGATCTGAGGGTTCTAGTTGACAACAGGTTGAACACGAACCAGCAGTGTGCCTTGGCAGCCAGGAGGGCCAACCCTATCCTGGGGTGCATCAAGCATGGCATTGCTAGTCAGTCGAGAGAAGTGATTGTCCTGCTCTGGTCTGTGCTGGTACAGCCTCACTTTGAGCACAGTGTGCAGTTTTGGGCACCACGGTATAAGATATAAAACTGTTAGAGAGTGTCCAAAGGAGGGCAACAAAGATGGTGAAGGGTCTAGAGGGGAAGATGTATGAGGGGAGGCTGAAGTCCCTAGATTTACTCAGTCCAGAGCAGAGCAGGCTGAGGGGAGGCATCATGGCGTCCTGCAGCTTCCTCATGAGGGGAGCGGAGGGGCAGGTGCTGAGCTCTGCCCTCTGTGGACCAGTATTAGGACTTGAGAGAATGGCTTGAAGCTGTGACAGGGGAGGGTCAGGCTGGATATCAAGAAAAGGTTCTTCACCAAAAGAGTGGACAGGCATTGGAACAGGCTCCCCAGGGCAGTGGTCATGGCACCAAGCCTGCTGGAGTTCAAGAAGC
>CM021797.1:29147989-29175558 GCA_011076525.1 Nettapus auritus | reverse complement strand
TAGACTCGATGATCCTTGTGGGTCTCTTCCAACTCAGAAGTTCTATGTTTTTATGATTCTACAATCAAATTTCAAAGACTGTAGTGTTTATGTTCATACACATAAATTCAATTTGAATTACTTCCATTTCATGATTATGGGAAAAAAGCAAGAAATGGAAAAATGCAAAAAAAGCAGTTCTTCAAGGAGCACAACAGGCTAGAGTTTTCAGTGTGGCTAACAGAAGAGGTTTATACTTCCCAACAGAGTACAAACCCATCATGGGGAGAAATCACCTGATCTTAAGCACTTAATTATTATTAGATGGTGCAAGTTAGGGCAGTCCCCAGGCTGCTATACATTGCATGCGAAGCTAAGCACTGCTTCACAAAGCTGCTTCTGATTCTCTGACATCTGATTTCTTATGTCAGCAAGGTCATGGCAAGCCTGGTGTGGATTCATCTTAGCTGAATCTAGTGGCTGTAATTGTGTATTTGAAGGTACAATACATAGATATCCAAGTAGATGTGATGTTAGAGAGATACTTTCTTTTCTCTTTCTCAAGTAAAATCACCGGCAGCCTTCTTTTTTATAAAATCACCTGTCATGGTGAAACAAAAGAGGTTATAAATGGTTATCAATCCTGTACTTCGGATCACTTAGCAGCAGTAATTCCACTTCGTGCTGGGGGAATTAGCTCTAGGTGGCACTGGAGAGGCAACTCCCATCTATACCCAAAGTGCTATGATGAAAACCTTAACATTACTGTTAAGATGTTTTTTGCTGAAACAGCACTCTTCCAAGAGCAGAATAATGACAGAAATAGTTTCCATCTGATCGTGTTATGCCTTTAATCGTGTTATGCCTATCTTAGTAGAGAACACAGCTCACCAGAGCCAGTGCTCTTTCAAAATATGAAAATTCAACCCTGTGCCATTACTTTGCTATGTGATGACTATCTCAGATGTGAAGCTGTTGCATTTTTTGAAAACTGGCATTGTAGAAGTTACACCCAGCATGCAATATATTCAGAGTTAAATAAGGCATTTTTAGGCATTCCTGTAATGGGAAGTAAAACAGAAGTGCCTGGAATGGAAAAGGCTCATCTCTTCCTCTAAGAAAAGTTAAAATTACTGTTTAAATATAATCTGCAGGAAAATCTGGCTGAACTTCATTTTCACTTTTGCTTCTAAATTCCTCCTAAAGAAAAATGTGTTGAGTAATCAGCTCAGATGTAAAACTCCTTGTTGTCATGTAGCTACAGCATCACAGTTCATAGTTTTTCACCTGGCTTATGAGTAGAGTTTTACATAGACTCTACATTAATAGTTGCTTCCATGGTATAGTGTTGATTTACAGTTTTTGTTGTTGTTGTTGTTTTGTTTTGTTTTTGTATCTTTGGTTTGTTTTGTTTATTTGTGTTTAATGTATGTACTTTGATTTAACTGCAACTTCCCATTGGTTTTGTGAAATGATATATGTTCCATATATTGCCTTGCTGGTGGGCACTTGTGTTAATTTCCAGTTTAATATGTTAGAAGGTTTGGAAATGAGATACTTGCATATAAATGTCTCCACATTAAAGATGTTTAGACATAGGACAGCTTGTACAGCTTTTATTCAAATTCCCACATTCATGAGACCATAGCAGTTAACAAAAGCATTCTTAAACAAAAATTCATTGAGCAACAACATGCCCGAACATAAAGTGAATCAAACACACTCAGAAAACCTTTTCCCAGTGGTAAACCATTTTTAATAACAGCACAATTCTCAGTAACTTCAGGATACTCTATCTGAAGAAGCACAGCTGTCCATTAATCTAGTGCAAACAAACTCCCACAAGTTCATTGTTCATCTGAAGATAAAGTGCTGTAACATTCTTCTGAAGTCCTCAGAAACAGATATAAAAAGTGCAAATTCCAGCATGTGAGATGACGATTTCTCACAAACTCACACTCCCACTGTCTCCAGAAAATGTTGCAGTTGACAAGTATGCAGCTTCAGTTTGAGGGCTATAATCATCTCCTTAGAAAAAGAAGAAGAAAAAGCATTACTTTTAAAAGCTACAATAATACAAGCAAATAAATCACCTGATTTTAACAACTGAGTGATAAACACCGAGGACCCCATCTTCATTACATGTGAGTTCTGCGTGTGCTGAAGTACAGTGACTCCTTAAAGCTGCTGTTAACTCCAAAGACATCACATTGCAATCATTTTGGAGGGAAGAATTCTCTCTCTCTAATCTGTGATCCAAATTCTGAATTTTCTATTATGTCAAAGCTATCACTGACAATCAGTCATGCAAATGAAATAACAAAACTGAAAACTGGTTAGATAGCATCCACAGGAATGCTTGTTAGTAAAATCTGTGCAGCTGAAGAAACGTTTGCAGAACTGGGACTTCAGTGATGAGGTAAAATGATCTGCATCTTCAGTGCTGGTACAGCTCAAGCTGTAAGTTAAAATGATAACATCAACAATCCTTGTTCCTGTAACCAAGGCCATGTGGGTCATTTCCAAGGCTCTCTGGTAAAGTATCGGTGGCTTTTGTGCTTCAACTGCATACTCATCATGGAAAAAAGGTTCTTTCCAGTGTTTCTTAAAAATATATGGTGCTGAGAAATATAAAAGTTTGTGCAACATGCAGTAAATCATATGACAAAGATTTTCGGTCATTAAAATGAAGAAGTTAAACAAAACCACAAAAAGCATCTACCTCTCCTTTAATTTCTTCATTTCAGTAAGTACTAAGATGAGGCCAATGCTTACAAAGCGAAAAAAATCCTACAACAGTAACACAAAAAGCCACAGAAAGCCACTCTTTGTTCAGACAAAGTGCACTGAAATTATGTCTGGGCATGCACCATAGCTGTCCTCCAAAAACACTGCCTACCTCAAGCTTACATTCATTTGCACATGGCCTGGTTCCACTGTAGTTTCACACCACCACATGGAAAGTGAAAAAGGGCCTTTGACTTCAGCAAGTCATGATTTGTGAACAGGTGAAAGTGCTTTTCTGAAAGTGTCATTTTGTGTATGAGATCTACTGATGCTGGTGAGTGGGGTGGCTAGGGGTGAAAGGGATGCACCATGATTGGAGGTGAAGTGGAAGTCAGTGAAGATGTCATTCTCCATCTCCAATTCCCAGTTTTTATTTCTCCTACAAAGTGTTTTTTTTTTTTTTTTTTTTTTTTTTTTTTTTAACCTGGTGACTTCCCAATGGGTTTTTTTTTAGTAGTGAGGAACAAGAGTGGCTTCTCAAGTAAAAACCTGTCCTTGGAAAAGCCCAAACTTCTCTGTGTGTCCAGAAGCCACTCTGTGTTATTTCCTCAGGTCCTCCATCAGATGTATCACAGTTTTGCTCCAATTTTGGTCCTCGCACAGCGGTAGGGTAGTCATTTGTCTTCCTGGAGTATATCAGGTAGCCTCAGGGCAGTCCTAAATAGACATCCCTGGCAGCTGCACCGGAGAATTACAGCTGTACCTGGTATCACTGTACCTGACACTGACCACAGCCTCTCTCCTGACAATACAATAATCTATCAGACTTCTATTTATAGTTAATGAAAGTGATTTATATATGTAGGTGTTTTAAGAGCTTTCTTGTATTGTTTTACAGATTTCTTTTTCTCTTTTATTTTTTTTTCTCCAGTTCAGTGTTAGTACAGGATAGTCACATGCATCCTGATGCTATTAGAAATTACCTTTCCTTTGCCATGTAATAATTCCTGGGTGCCTAGGAAAGTCACATACTAAGATGAGAAGTGGATCAGAAGATCGTCTAATGCTCCAGGGAAATAAGATGTCATTTTATTTACTGACAAAACTTGTGGCTTGAGCCAAAAGTATAACAGATAATTGCTACAAAAAGGTTTATGCCTTCCAAAACAATCAGCTTTCCTTATGCATCCTAACCAACAGAGAATATTAGAACAGCAATTATTGTACAGATATGTACACAGAGCTCTATATGCAAGCTACCGGTGGCAGGGAATAAAAATTTATTATTTTTATACAGAATGTGAGGTCATTAAGTTAGATTTATAACTTAAAGAGTATTGATACTAGAGTTTTAGAAAAAGAAAAAAAAAAAAAAGTTTAAATTCAAAACTATTTTGATGTAGCATTATTTAAGTTACTGTCTATAGATTTACACAGCTCTCACCTGTAAGAAAGAAAAAGCTGTAAGCATAAACATAAAAAATTATGACTTACTGTTCTCATCTGTCAGGCTAGGGTTCAGTTTTCCTGTCTGTTGAAGTAAATGTAAACAAACTTGTAAACAAAAAAAACTTAAACATTTCAAAATTTGAAAGAAACGGTATAATTAAATAAACTTTTATACTAATTAGGGCTTTAAACACATTTAAATTTTATTGTTAATCCATACTAAATATATATACTTCCCTACAGTTCTTTTGTTTTACAAATTTTGAACCAAATTCTGAAGAACTTAATAGCAAAGCTTATCTCAATCTAATTTTGTTACAATAATTACATTTGTCTGAGTTTACTGTAGTCCATTCATATGCAAGAAAATACTAAAATAATTGCCTGTTTGCATATTAAGCTTCAAGTATTGCACTTTCAAGACAGGAGAAAAAAAAAAAAAAAAACCAACAAAACAACAACAACAACAAAAAAAAACCTTTACATAATAGTTCCATCTACAACATAGTACAGCGGGACATGATTTTAGCTAGACAGCCTTAATGAAGGCTGTAAATAAAAGTTCTATGTCAAGTGTTGTAGCTATGGTGCCTTTGTAGCCAAGATGAATAACAGCAAGACAAAGGCTGTAAGGAGAGCTAATGCCTTTTGTCAACTTGTTCGTATGGATGAAAAAAATATGTATCAGCAAACTATATTTTTATAGTCCTCCTCAACTAAGCCAAAACTTGCTTGTATCCTCTACAGAACTGTAGATGCTCAAATAAAAATATACATCCATACACCTCGTCACACCTAAGCGAAAGGTGAGAAAAATAAAGCCCAACTCATATAAGGCAAGATCTCATTTTGGAACAGAGTTCCTCTAGAAATAAAATGTGGCCAAAGTCCAAGAAGCATTCCTAGGGTTAAAAATTCCATTAAAACCTTTAAAACTTCCAAGATTTTATTCACAGAAGAGAAAAATCCACTGTCTGAAGTAAAATGTACCTTTTTTTTGGCATGGCATTTCTTGAACGATTTTCTCTTTTGAAAGATTATTAATGCAGAGAGAAGGACTGTTACTATCACACACGTGGCGATGATAAATAAGATCAGGGATTTTTGTCCACTATACAGTGTACTCAATAAAGCTGTCAAAATAAATAAATAAACAAACATGAAAAGAAAGGAAATTTATAACTTACAAAACAGGCATAGTTTATAAAGTTACCAATTCTGATTCTCCAAAGTCTTGCTCTGATTGATTCTTAACATTTATGAACATTTATTAACATAGGATTCTTAACATTTATGAAAATGCGGTGTTTAACATTTTATGGATACTTTATTCTGCAATATTACTATAAGAATCACTGCAATACATGAGTCATGTCTCTCGTTTTCATGACATTTGAGCAAGTACTGTAATTTATCTATATCCTATTTGAAGAATGATTAATTAGAAGTCTAGATCAGGAAAGATAGCCATGAATATTAAAAAAATTAATCAGGAAAATAATGGGAGCCACCCTAAAACTAAAATACACCAGAAAATGACCGGCTGCTTTTTTGTGATGTGAGCTAGTCTAGGTTTCCAAGACATAAATAACACTGCCTTGTTTCTCTTCCAGAGCATCAGTATTACGTTGCTTGCTAGAATCAAATTCTGGTGATGGATAATAGGTCACAATGTATATAACAAAACACATAATCATTTTCAACATTCCCTCTCTCTCTCTCATACAAGTTCAAGGTGATATGAACCTAAAGTGGAAAAGTGAGCTGAAGTTTCTTCATTCAGTTCTTTGTTCCAGAAAAAGCAGCTGTAATTCTCACTCATGTTTGGCTTGAATGTGAGGATGCTGGTGACATTGTAGAGGCCATCTGCAGTCAGCGTGTAGGTGGTATTTGCACACCCAGTGAGGCTGATGTTCTTCTCATTTTGCCAGAATACCTCTGCCAGAGGAAAGCCTTCTGACTGACATATAAAAATAAACTTTTCTTCATCCCCTTTTCTCATTACTTGAGTGTTTATTATCCTGTAGGATGCTGCATAAGAACAAGCAGAGTGAAATTACTTTATGCAATTATATTAATTTTTCCACTTCACTTTCCCACCTTCCCTTTATTGTCATATTACATCTGTAACTGAAATGGCAAAGGAAATTTTGTAGAACAACTAAGTAGTATTAGTTCAATCCTTCTCAGGCCCACAGTGACGGGGCGTACTTCACTACTCTATCCAAGGCAGCAAATAACGCTGAATTTGTATTTCATCAGCACAGAAGAAATAAATGAAATCTCATGGAGCTCTATTCCCCTACCCTGAATACACAAAATAGTAGTTGTAGTACAAAAGAAATCATTCAGGCCACTTTAAGAAAAAGGTTGTTTTTACTGCTTGTGTTTCCACGCTTTATAAACAAGCATATTTTCATCATATGAAAACAAGAAAGACTTAGAATTTCTGTACGATCAATTCAGAGGGACTGAGATAGGCCTTAAAAATGGCTGTCTGTTTTTGTGCTTGACAATGTTTGCTATTCAAATCCTTGAATGGGAAATAAATGCTGCCTCATACCACACAGACATACAGCAATTGGTGGGAAATGCCAGAGGCCTTTCGAAAGACTGTTCTGCAATGCTATCCAGTCATATATGCATTTATTGCTAATGTCCATTTGGCTTCGACAAACACACAAAATCACATGTCCTTGTTCCTGGACCTGCGGTCACTGTGGAAGTTCCTAGACACTTGGGTACTTGCAGCAGGGCTCATAGGTGAATTAAAGCACATCTGAAAAATGCTTGCTAATGGCCAGAGGTGGCCCAACAGGGCAATGGGGTGATGGGACCACAGAAAAGGGTGTGGGGATAAGATGGAGGGGCCCTCAGAGAAGCTCAGCTGCCATTGAACCAAAGGCTAGCTGTCACTGAGACAAGTGCTTTGGTGCACCTGGGAGCTGAGCACAGCGTCTTGGTGAGAGACTTAGCCACGAATTCCTGCCAATTCTTGATTTCCTGCTAGTCTGTAGGAATTTAGTTGAGATATCTCAATGAGTACGCATGCACTGTCTTTCAATCACTAACCTGTTACTTCCAAAGTAATATACTTGTAGTCGGCACCCTGGTAGTCAATAAGACAAAGGTATGATCCGGCATCTGTGACCTTGATGCTGGTGATTTGAAGGATAGCTCGTCCCGATTTCAATTCGTCGTGTAACAGTGCTGCTCTCCCTGTATAATCATGATGCTGGGATGGAGGGAGTGCCTTCCCCTTGTGAAGTGTGTACACATCTCTTGATTCTGACTGACCTTGCCTCTTCTGCTCCCAGACAACACTTAAGAGTCCAAGGTTCAATGAGCCATTCACAGGGAATCTGCATTCCATGGTCACATTGCTCCCATATGCAGCAACATACAGCTGCTGAGGAACTTCAACTGTAAATAAACCTAAGGTAGGAAAAGAAAACATGTTTTGTTTGCTGTACATTCTGATTTTTTTTAAGCTTGGGCAAGCATTTTTCATATAGTCGGGCATAGAGTTACTAGTTTGACAAAGTTTTAAGTATTTTTATTCCCATTCACACTAGCATTTTTACCATGTCAGTTGTACATATAAAATCATCTCTATTCTGTATTGCTTACAGAGTCTGAAAGATAAGGACAAGACACGCATTTTTTTTTTTAATTTTTTTTTTTTTCACATTTTAGAATTAATTTAATGCTGAGTCAGTGATTACACACTAAGCACTTTTCTGAAATTAAATCTGTATCTGTATGTTCTTGTAAGTTCTCATAAAAGCGACAATTAATTATGTAAATACTAAGCTTAGGTTTGTTATTCTTTAAAGAGTGAAAATCCAGTATAACTCCTGAGAGACACATATATTTGCATGAGGTAAGTGTAACATGCAAGAATTGCTATGCAGAAACTGTGGTCTTCCACAAGCATGAGACCATGTGAGTATCATTTGACCCCATGCAACCTCAGAAATGTACACTATTACAGAGAGTATGCCAAAACAATCTTCCTAGCCATTCACCAAATCTGAAATTCATATTGTTATGAATAGTTTATCACTTTAAAGTGTACTTGATAAAGGCAGCTATTTATAATTCTTCATTCAATATACCTTGTATATTGGATTTACCATATATTGGTATATTTAATTCGGAAACATTTGGTCATACTGACAGTGACATTCAAACTAGAAGTTAATGCAACTGCTCATGCATTTATTGATTTTTAATCATCTCTTAGTGAAATACTTACAGGGATTAGCTTCAATTCCTATTAGCAATGCTTATTCATTTTAATGCAACAGTATTTAATACAGCTGATACACTGTTTAATAAAACAGAAAAATCATATAAAGAATTGCCAGGCTTTGCCCATTTATACTGTTATTTGTCATTTTGTGTCTGCACAGAACATATGAGTTCACTAACCTAAGATAAGTTAAATAAGGAGTCTACATAGTTATATATTTGCCTCAAAATAATTAGAAAAAATAAAGAGGAAGACTTATCCCTAGCAATTAGAACAATACAGAATTTTTGAATGAATACAAAGTGTGCAGATGGGGAACAGAGCTGGCTCTTGCTGCTTACTGCTGGCCTTAGGCTGGGAACCTGCAGCTCTCTTCTTGCAATTCCCTATTTTTCACTGCCACATCACCAGGAATCCACTTCATAAAGAATCCATTTTACTCTGCAAACTCCTTTGTGCACGGTGGCCACCCAGGGCCAGGTACAGAATTACTGCAATTTTATTTGCAGTGCTCCTCACTTATTTTTCTCCCCCACTGGACCCCTTGTGGGTTTTAGTCAAGCTGCTCCTGCTACAGGTATAGATGGATAAGGTTGCTGTAGTTTGCAATTGGCTTACGATGTTTTCTCATTATCTTTCTCACAGCCATGTAATTCAGGACACCTCCACTGCCAACACACCATGCTTTCCTGAATGATCATGGAAAGTGATGGACATCTGTCTTGTGCTCAATGCTTACTCAATGCCTTCTATGAGACATTGCAAAGCAGAGGCTCCAGATGCCACCAGCCATTCACACAATTATCGCTGGAGATGCTGCAACCCACACTCTGAGGGCAAAGCAGTGTCATTACATTGGTCCTAGCGATGAGGTTGAAAGGCAGTCCAGTTCCTCTCACCTGAAACCACCCAGAGCTGCATTTCCAGCAACAGCATTGTCAGGATTTGGAACATTTTCTCGGGTGGATCTGAAATAAAAGAATTGCAACTTAACAACAGCTACCTTCTCTTGCAGAGGTGTACTAGAATGCCGTCACTAAAAGCCTTTAAAACCTTCAGAACACCTCACAGCTATATGTATATATATATAAAATAATAATAATAATAATAATAATAATAAAAACACTACCACTAGAAAAAAGGAAAACCCTGATTAAAACAACCCATTCTCACACACAGAATATGAACAACAGAGTTATATCTCTGAAGAGAGAAAAAGCATTTCTACAGCTTTATCCTTGAGGTTTTCAACATCTGAAACTTGCAGACAGGTTTAAATAATCTGATGGGGTATTACTTTTACAATAGCTTCACAAGCTTCACGTAGATTCTGTACCTATGAATAACAGAAGCAATTGCATTTGGCTTCTCACATGTCAGGGCATTATAAACACACACAAGCAAACTTATTTAACTGCCTGTACTAATTATTCCTGATCTAGCTTACAGATCACCTGATCTAGCTTAAAAAAGATCACTGATCCTGATTTTGCTTCATCTCAGTTTTGCCTACTTCTTTGAGTATACCTGTTATCTGGGTTTATTATCTGAGTTCTTTAACCTCACAACCAGCAGATATCTGGCACTCAACATGTGGTACTGGAAATCTCAGGGCGGGGTACATTAAAGCTTGCTTCAGGTTTCAGTGCTATGTGCTGCTGATTTTGCACATAGTAGTGCCTGGCATGTATGAAGTACCTTGAATTGCTGACAGTAAACCAACAGCCTTTAAAGGAGAAAGTCCAGTCTTACAGTTAGTTTCTTCCTTTTCCAGTAACAAGGGAAATACTGTTAGAACTTTTGTATACAAATCAACCTAACTAAAACAAAAACAATCAAACAGGAAAACCTAGGGATATTTGTCACTAAACTAAAGAGAAAATAGATAAGCATGAAGAATTACTTTTAACAAACAAGCTCTCGTATCATAGTCCAAAAAATCTCTTTTCTTCATAAATAAATAAATAAATAAATAAATATCTTTCTAGATATCTCTGAAACAGATCCAGAGATCAGCATAAGGAAGTGAAGAAGAGAAGGAACAATTTTAGACTTCCCCAGAGCTTACTGGAGAAGGTTTTAGATTCTACTTCCCTGTTCATTTGTGGCTCCGCTTGAAACACTCTGGCTCTGATTTTCTCAGGTGCTGCATTTCTCTGATTGCTTCCACCTTTGAGCTCTCAGTACCTCAAGCTTTTATCAAAGTTAGCAATTGATATTAGGGGAGTTTTCCTGGAAATAGAGACTTTAAGCTTTTGATACCACAAAGGTGGATAGACAACTGTAGAAAGCAAGTTTATTACATGTAAATGAAAGCTAGTTACCTTTTCAGAGGACTAAGATGACATTATTCAATGTGTGATAAATCATGATAATTTTAGTTGTATGAGAAAGGAGCTGAAAGGTAGTATCAGCATTAATATTTCCATTTCTTGAATGCAGAAACAAAGATCCTGTAGTGCCTTAGAGCTGGGTTAAATTTCACTTATTCAGTATTACACAGAAATTTACCACCCTCAGTCTCCTGCTATACTCACACACAACCTACTTAGAAGCAGGTGAACATAGGGGGAAGAAATTAATGAAGAATTGAACAGTATCTCACACTAACTTTTGGATCCTTGGCTTAGCCTTTTGTGGGATACTTGTGGTGAATCTGCTCTCTTTCTATACCTCTGGGTACACTGGAAGTGCAAAGCACATATCTGGTATAAAATAGTGGATGGGACTTTTTAAAATATATGTTACTGAGAGTAGTAGAATAGAACAAAAATAAGGGAATACATAATTAAACACCAGCAGATGGAAATCATAATTATTATTTATCAAATAAGAATAAGTCTTGCCAGACCAGGATTAGTGTGAGAAGAGCATTACAGACACCACAGATAAGTAGAAGAACCCAAAGAGAGAAATATGTTTTCATTTGTTATACTGGAAGCAGAGCCCTGGAATGCTTGTGGGAATCTGCAAGCACCTGCACTAATCTTTTGTTATTTCCATAATCTTACTAGCAGGCATCAACCTGTTGCACTTCCTCAGTGCAATCTACCCATGCAAACTAATAATGTAGCTGCACCAGGCATCCTGACACATTCCCATAAAAGATAAATAGATACATAAAAAATCTCCACCTGCAACTGGAAAGTATTTTTATCTGAGCTGACTGTATCAGCCATTCATTCTGTTACACAACAGCAATCAATTTTTGCCTATCTTTTGTAAAACATACAGCATGTCCTGTCATGCAATGGTCTCTGCACACAACTATCCTATCAGGTTCACATGCAATGCTTGCTCTCAGATGGCAAGAGCATTTCCTTTTAGCAAAAGGCCATTTATAAAGCATATTCATCATCTGTCTGTTACAACTTCGTGGTGATAAAATAAATAAACGTTGCACCCTAAAAACCAGCAACTACTGGTTCTGGATTTGGAATCCACATATGAGAACATGAGGAAGTTGCGTGACATTTCAAAGCAATTCAGATCCTCTCAATAAACGAATTTCCCAGACCAACCTGCAGAAGAAAAAGCAAGTTTTCACACAGTGCTGTGTGATTGTGAAAACAAAGCTGAGGAAAGCTTTTAGTTTTGAGGTTATGTAAACCATAGAACCACACATCTAAAAACTATCATGGCTTTTTATGACTTGTAACAGTTCCAGCTGAGTGGGAACAATGAAAACAAAGTCATGGCATTATGAATGGGAAAATGGAGAAATGTAATGTATTTTTATATAGCTTTCTTATATTACTGGAAGTACTAAGTTGAAACCTACACTTTACTTTTCTTGGTCCAAAAGGAACATATTCTGATAAATTTTCTTACTGAGCGCTGAGTGAAATCCTGAGGGAGGTGACAATAAATTGCTAAAATCCCACCACTAGGTCAAAAGTATGATAGGTATAGGTTTCCTCCTTTTGATTTGCTTGATCATGCCTATAACTTGAGTCTTGGCCCCAGCTGACATACCCAAAGGGATCATAACACTTACATGCAAAAACATAAGTAATTTTTGGCCAAAGGAATGCACCAGATCACATAAAATCTGAAGCAGTTTCCCTAAATTTTCCAGGTAATGAGAAAGATATTCCTTGTTCCCTCAAAAATTTTAGACCCAACATTCCCATTTCAAATAGCACAAGTTAGGTACTTTAGGCCACAATACTGTTTTCAACATACTATTTCATTTTCTATATAGATTTCATTAATTTCTGTACACAGGAAAAAAAAAAAAAAAAAAAAAAAAAAAAAGGTGCTTACCCTAGCAGCTGTATGGTATAAAGATCCTCTTATGAGGCAGAAGAGGTGGCAAAAGGGGAACATCAAACTCTGATTCAGCCATGGAGCTACTGAGCAAAAGCTGGGATACTTGCTTAATGTAGCTATGCTTTGTATATATTTATTTGGCACATGTATGTCTCCTGGATCTTATTCTGGGTGAACACTCAATGTTGCCAAGAATGAAGAATTTGCAAGAAGCTTGGTAAACAAAGGAACATGGAAATCAAAAACTGTTTTCACAGAATCACAGAATGTTCGAGGTTGGAACATTCTGTTCGAGTTGGAACATCTGGAGGTCCAACCACCCTGCTCAAGCAGGGCCACCCAGATCAGACATCTTTGCAATCTACTCCTAAGTAATAAAGATTGAGGTCTGCTTCTGCGTAACGTGAACTGTGAATTCAGTTCTATTTCCTTCATCCATGCATCTGAAATATCACAGTGTTTGTGTTTTTCTCAGATAAAAGGAACGTCTTAGTATAAGACCTCAGTAGAAGACCCCCTGGCACCACCAATTTTTAGTAGCCTTGCTATGCTTGCTGCCAACTGAAGGATAACAAAGGATCGTGGGAAGGACAGAGCCTACTATATGCTGTCCACTAAACAAACACAACCCAAGATGCAAACACTGATTCTGGGCCCTTATAGTCTAACAAATCATGCATGACCCTTTCTTGGAAACATCATTTCAAATTTTGTTGTTGTTGTTTTCCAGAGAATGGATGATTTGTATGCACATTAAGCATTGATATAATGACACTTTGCAGCACTAAGCAAGAACAGTGTTACAGACCGAGGGCCTATCTTCCACTAGAAGAACCAGAACTGTTGGAGAACCTAAACATGTTTCCAAGCTCTTCAGGTTCAAAGCAGAAGTCTAAAGTACTTGCAAGTTCAGAATAATAGCTGAGACTTCAGTCTGAAAGATTAAAGGACTAAGAAACCATTACTTGGTACCTCTGAAGTAGGTACTCCAGACAGGTGGACCCTGTGGACCAGCCTAGCACATTGGTAGCGCCTGCAATGTTACCACATGCAGCTGTAGCAGGTAACACACAGTATTTTTGTACTGCACAGTTATGGCCATTACAAAGCACAATGCAATGCACTCTAGAAATATCACAGAAAGACAAACGTAGCTGAACACCTGGGCTCTGTTCAGCCAGAAGGAAGTATGATATCAATACCAGGCTCATATGATTATACCACTTCTCATGCCTGTGCTCATTTTGTTTTGAGGTAGTTCAGACCTGCATGAAACAGAGTTGTATGCTCATTTTGTTGAAAAACATACCATTTTCTTATACATATAAGTAACACTGCATAAGATTGTGGAGTTCCAGTCATTGTTTGCTTTGTCTTTCTCTGCTACTGAAACCCTGTTGTCTTCTGTGTTTTTATATGCTTCAGAAATCTTCCTTCCAGCCTTCTCACATCTACAAAAATTCACAAGTTTTTCCATGTCCTCATGAAATGACTAAAACTTTTTTTCCCATTCAGTGAAGAAGGATCCAGCTTCTGTATCTTTAAGCTTAAAATCTCATTTAAAATAATAATAATAAAATCATTATTAGATACTCATATAAACTACATCTGTTCTATATCTTACCAGCATACAGAATGTACTCTGTTTCCATTTGAGGTATTTTATTAAAAAAATAATAATAATAATAATAATAATAATAATCTTAATAAAGTAGAAGCTAACATTTGTTCAAAGTCTATTTCTTAGGCCTTTCCCATTAAGTCTCCTGTCCTGTGGACTCAGACATCTGTCCTCGTTCTCTGTAACCACCTCACCCACATGCCCTCTCTCCTGTTGTTTGCTCTCAGTTGTTGCACCCTTATTGCAGTCCCCTGTCTGCCTCACTATCCAGTCAAGATAGTACCGGCCCATCACTTCATCTCTCAAGTTCACATCACCTGTGACAGCCTATTTGCATCATTTCAGTCTGCTCTCCATCTCACTTCAGCTTTCAGGTGAGAGGATAACATTGCTCAGTTCCTTCTTTGTTGTGCCTTGCTGTTACTTTTCACTCTCACTGCATTGTTTACCAAGCACCTATTACTACAATTGCAATATACAAATTGCAAATACAACTAGTGCCTATTTTATCTGTCATTTTTTTTCCAATGTAAAATACAGCAATACTAATAAAATCTCAAATTAAATAATGAAGTGTCACAGATGTTAGGATAAGATTGGATTGAAATCTTTGCTAATGAAACTGTCATTAACTACATTAAAACAAATGTGCATTCTAGAGAATACGTATCTTCCAGTTACTAGCAACAGCACTGTACAATACAGGCTAACATTTCAGTGTGATTTCCAGCTTTACAAAAAGAGAGACTTCTCCTGGGAATGCAGAATGTGAAACTCCACGGACATGTTGTGTCATCAAAAAAGCCCTGCAGATGCTGAGGAATTAATAACAACCGAAGGAAAGTAGCCAAAAACATACAGACAGAAATACATACATTGTTTTTTGTTTGTTTGTTTGTTTGTTTTCTCCTTACAGCTCTTTCCTGATATTCAGAATGAAAGATTTACAAACAGCAACATCGCAGTTCATAAGTTATAGATGTTCACTAGCACCACTGTTCTGCCTTTGCCTATGACAGTCAGAAGACTGAGTTGGAGACTCAGGTTCAGTTTCTAAAACTCTTCCTTCTCCGAGGTCTGAAGTTACATGGACCTGTGTTTAAGATCTGGGACTTATCCAGTCTCTGGTTCAAAATCCTCTCCCTGCAAATCATTTGAAAATAAAATTAATGTAAGCAAATCTCAAGAATATAGAGCAAATCTGCAGTCCATTAGCTAAAAACAGTAAACATAGATTTGCATTTTATCAGTGTTATACTCACATGGGATATTTATGCAACCTTTGGAAGAATCAGAAGGCTCACATACCAGCGAAGACTGTCAGAGTTTTACAGATAAAGCAGCTGTATCCACTTTGCATGATAGCAATGGCTACTCATCCAGCTCTCATAACCATTTTAACATAAGCATCAACAATGAAGCTTGTGTTCTTATTCAAGCTTTATGCCACAAAGCAAGTGACTGTGTTAAAAGGAAACCACCAAGTTTCTTAGGAATTTATGAGCAGTTCCAGTTTCATTTTGATGCTTCGTTATGAAAGTACTCTGAGTTCAATGCTGAGAACATGCATCCAAACAAGTTTTTTCAAAGCATTATGCAGAGTTTATAGGCTCAAATTATGCTTTTATTTACACTCATATTTTTTTTACCAGATTTATACCCACTTAGGGCAGTATACAGCCTTGGATTTTGAACTTGCATTTACTAGGATTGTTCTGCATTCCTGAAACCACCAAGTTATATTATCTTAATTTTTACCAGAATAATTTTTAAAAACTTCCTCAAGTGATTACCTAACATTTGCAGAATACATTTGCTGTTTATTTTCATCCATTTTCATCTATATCCCCATCTATAAAAAAGCAACCTTTCACAATGAAGTTAATCAAACATTGGTGTCCAGACAGGTTGTGGAATCTCCATCCTTGAAAATACACAAAACTTGACAGGACAAAGCCTGATCAATTGGATTTAAGTTGGCCCTGCTTTGAGTTTGAAGTAGGACTAGATGACTTCCAGAAGTCCTGTCTGTAGTGGGTTTATGTGGCAAGGTTTTGGTAGTGGAAGGCTGTAGGGGTGGCTTCTGTGAGAAAAAAACAGAAGCTGCCCCGTTTTGGATAAGGGCCGTTTTCAGCTGGCTCCAAAGGGACCTGCTGCTGCTCAGAGCAGAGCCAGTAAGTGATGTTGTTTGTGCCTGTGTGAGAGCAGAATTAGGAAATGTTAAAAAAAAAAAAAAAAAAATGCCACACAACAGCAGCTGGGAGAGCAAAGAATAAGAACCAGCCCAGCAGACACCAAGGTCAATGCAGCAGGAGGGCAAGAGGTGCTCAAGGCACACAGCAGCTGTTCTCACTTCTCTAGCTCGTTAGTAATATGTAATGAATTTCTCTAATCTCCCTATGCTAAGTCTGTTTCCCTTTGAGGAGACAGAGTGAGAGAGCTTGGCTGCCCAGCTGGGTAAACCCACAACACTGTCCAACATAAATTATTCTATGATTCTGAGACCTCATCAAACTCACTGGGTATGTGTTGTATAGTTACTTGGTACTATTTACCTCCATAGTGCACTTCTTCACCCTATCGTTTAATTTATGACCATATCATGAGGGGGAGACATAGAAGAGGATACAGTGGTCTCTTCCCAGGTTTCTCAGAAGCTTTGGTGTTACTGGTGTGGCACACATACGCTTTCATCTCCAGTTAGTTTCTCACTGCTTGGAAGAATCGTACTCCAGGTCAACACAAATAATAGTTGTGGCTTTTGTCCCATGTTTCATACATTCAGCAGAGAAAAGGTGTTATCACTCATGAGATACAATAGGGTTAGAAAATAGGATCCTGTGGAGGTGAGATAGCACTTTTCCGGGACATGTTTTCTTTTATTGGGTAGCCATCTGAGAAATGTGGGTGCCAGTGATTCCGGTGGTTGGGAGAAGAAAGTCATTAGCAATCCCCCACCAGCCCCTTCTCAAGAAGGTCTTGGGACACAAGCTTGGAGTAATTAGCATACAAAGTGAGAGCTAGAGGTAGGGACTGACTCATAAATAGCAAAACTCACCCACCACCTTTGCAAGCACAGCAAGAACTCAACCAGAGAACTCGAACTCAGGGTGATGATCTAGACCTTTCCTCTACTTCTACCTTTCTAACTTGCTCTCCCTCTCTCTTTCTTCATTGTATGTTATGGGCCATTCTGCCCTTGTAAATAACAAGGTTCAAGTAGCTCCTGTTATAAACAACAAGGTTATCATTTTCTGCCAGAAATAGCTTCCACTATCAATAAAACCTTTCAATCAATTATTTATTGTTATGTCACCTTAATTTTCACACCCAAGGATACTTCAAACATCAGGGGCCTCCAAGTGTATCATCCAGGGTGGCCTTCTCCGGGACCCCAAAATGGATTCTGGCTGGTTTGGGTAGATGTATGATGACTGCATGACAGTTCCAGTCTGAGAGAGACCTCCTACCCGTTGCAGAGCAATCATTCTCAAAGAAATTTGGGTAGACCTGTGTGGTGCCAGGGGTTGGACTCAATGATACTTATGGGTCCTTTCCAACTCGGGATATTCTATGATTCTGTGATTCTATAAATTACTGATATCCAATAGTAGTAGGAGTAGTAATAGTAGTAGTATCTCCTCAGTAAGCATATGCTGCGAAGCCCTATCACATAAACTTATTCTTGGGTAGCCTGAACTTCTTCCAGAAAAGCCTTAGTAACCACTTTGGCAGCTGTCAGAAGTCTACGGTTTGGATGACTGGACACTTGAAAGATGGAGGGAAGTCCACAGGGCCAGAGTTGAACATGATCTATGATTTACAATTAAAATTAAGTTTGTCTGATATCCTAACACAGTAAAAGCAAAGGGTAAAAGATATCAGAAAACTGAGGTCTGTGCTCTTTTTGCAAGTATGTGAAGGCAGTGGAAATTAATCTTTCTAAAACACTTCTTCCTGACTGATACTTTTATCTACTATTTCTCTTAATCACAGAATCATCAAATATCCTGAGTTGGAAGGGACCCCCAAGGATCATGAAGTCCAACTGCTAGCTCCACACAGGACCACTGAAAAATCAGACCCTATGTCTGAGAGTGTAGTTCAAACACTTCTTGTACTCCCTGAGGCTCAGTGTTATGACCACTTCCCTAAGGAAATTGTTCCAGTTCCCGACCACCCTCTTGATGAAGAACCTTTTCCTAACACCCAGCCTGAATATCTCCTGTCACAGCTGCATTCTTTTCCCTCAGGTCCTATCACTTTCAACAGAGAGAAGAGAGAGAACCATAGAATCAAGAATCATAGAGTCATGGAATGGTTTGGGGTGGAAGGGACCTTAAAGATCATCTAGTTCCAAGCCCTCTGCCATGGGCAGGGACACCTCCCACTAGACCAGTTTGCACAAAGCTTCATCTAAACTGGCCTTGAACACTTCCTGGGATGGGGCATCCACAGCTTCTCTAGGCAACCTGTTCCAGTGCCTCACCACCCTCATAACATTCCCCTCGACTCCTCTGTTGAGGAAGCTGGAGGCTGCCTTGAGGCCACCCGTTATACTCCTCTGCTCTGGGCTGAACAATCCAAGTGACTTCAGCTGCTCCCCATATGTCTTGCCCTCTAGACCTTTCACCATCTTCATAGCCCTCCCTTGGACACTGTAATAGTTTTATGTCCTTCTTATAGTGTGGTGCCCAAAACTGCACATGGTACTTGAGGTGAGGCCATACCAGCAGGATGTAGAGCAGGACAATCACTTCCTTTGACCAGTTAGCAATGCTGTGCTTCATGCACCTTAAGATCCAGCTGGCCTTTTTGGCTGCCAGGGCACACTGTTGACTTGTACTCAACTTGCTGATTACCAAAACCCCCAGATCCCTTTCTGTGGGGCTGCTGTCCAGACTTCTGTCCCCTATTTTGTACGTATACCCAGGATTATCACTTCCCAGATGCAGAATCTTGTACTTGCTCTGGTTAAACTTCATATTGTTGGTGATTGACCAGCACTCTAATTTGTCAAGATCTCTCTGTGAAGCTCTAAACCCTCAATGGAGTCAACAGCTCCTCCCAATTTACTATCGTCAATATACTTCTTAGTATACCTTCATGTCTGTGTCCAAGACATTTATGAAAACATTAAAGAGAACTGGTCCTAAGATGGAGCCCTGGGAAAACTCACTAGTGACCGGCTACCAGCCTGATGTAACACCATCTACTATAATCCTTAAAGTCCAACCCATTAGCCAATTCATCACCCATCACATTATGTTTTTTATCTAGCTGTATGCTGAGCATTTTGTCCAGAAGGACACTGTAAGAAGCAGTATCTGAAGCTTTACTGAAATCCAAAAAGATTATATCATCTGACTTCCGTTGGTCAACTAAGTGGGTGACCTTGTCATACAAGGAAATTAAGTTCATTAAGCAGGACCTTCCCTCTGTGAACCCATATTGGCTGTGACCAATGACTCCATGGTCCTTCACGTGTTTTTCAAAGAATCCCAGAACAATTTTCTCCATGATTTTACCCAGCACTGAAGTGAGACATACAGGCTGTTAATTACCAAGACCTTTTTTCTTGCCCTTCTTGAAAATTAGAACAATGTTTTCCTGCTTCCAGTTGAACGGGATCTCTCCAGATTCCCAAAACTATTAGAAATAATTAAGAGAGGTCTTGTGATGACAGCAGCCAGCTCTTGGAATACCGTCAGGTGAATCCCATTGGACTCCATAGATTTATGTGCATCAAGGTGGAGCAGCAAATCCTGAACAAGTTCAGGGTTGGCTGGGAGTTTATAATTCCCATGGTCACAGTCCTCTGTCTTAGGGACCTGGGGACACAGAGCCTAACCTCAGTGTTGAAGACAGGTAAAAAAGGCATTAAATGTCCCTGCTATGTCTATGTCCCTGTTTGTGAGGTGACCATCCTCATCAATTAACAATGGACCAAGGTTTTCTGTTTCTCCTCTTGCTGTTAACATATTTAAAAATAAAATAAAATAAAAATATTTTTATTGTCCCCCACAGTACTGGGCAGCTTCAAATCTAATTGAGCTTTGGTCCACAAATTTTCTCCCTACAATGGCAAACAGCAACTCTGTTGCTCCCATGTCACCCCATTTTTCTTCCAACAGCCATACACTTTCTTTTTCTACCTAAGCTCTAGAAAAAGACACCTGCTTATGCAAGTCAACCTTCTGCCATGCCTGCTTGACTTCTATCATTTTGGAATTGCTTGTTCCCATGCTTTTAAGAGGTGGTACTTAAAAATTGATGAGCGCTTATAGACCCCAATGTCTTCAAAAGCTGTTTCCTAGGGGACCCTACAAACTAGTTCCCTGAGCAGCCTGAAGCCTGCTCTCTCCATATCCAGGCGCTTCCAACCTGGTTGTTCAAGTTCCCTGTGAGCACTAGAGCATGTGAACATGAGGCTCCTTTCAGCTGTCTTACAAAGACTTTATCTACTTGTTCTTGCTGACCAAGAAGTCTATAGCAGACACCCACGACACCACAATTCATGTTGATCTGCTTGACTCCTAAGTTCTTGACTGGCTCCTGACCCATCCGAAGGCAGAGCTCCATACATAGCCAGTGTTCACTCACTCAAAGGCCAGCTCCCCCTCTTTGTCTTCCCAGCCTGTCCTGTCTAAAGAGCCCACATCCATCTGTTGCAGCACTCAACTGTGTGAGCTATGCCGCTATGTTTCTGTGATCTCTGGGGGCACACAACACAGTAACTGCACACAGTCTTTTTTAAGTCCTCCTGTATGTTCCTCATGCTGTGTGCATTAGCATACAGGCATTTCAGGGAGCTACCTTTATATCTGATTCCCCAGGAAGAGCATGAGAGCTTTCCCCAGGAGGCTGTTCTGCTGGCAGTTCTTTCTTTACATGCCTGTACTTGATGTGATTGCACTTCAGTCTTGATTGCTTTGTTCCTTCTGTTCTGATCATGCCAGGCTCTTTTTTTGCCTACCCCATCCACAGTTTCTTCACTTGTTTGATAAGGAACATCTGCTTCCCTTGCATTTAGGTGTCTAAGTTTCCTTGACAGCATTAAGACTTCTGGAAAGAAAACAAAAGTGTTTCTTGTTCTCTTCCTACTGGACAGAAAAGTCCCAAAGTGATGCCATTGTTACCATCACAATATTTCATTCATTCTGAGCCAGCCCTGACTACAATCGTTTTCATTCATGTGTTCCTTTTCTGGGACAGGGAGTCAGTGAGCTAACTTGGGCATCTCCTGGACCCAAAAGTACCTAGCACAGTCTTCACAGGGACAATCACCTAGATTACCTGACCAGAGGAACAGGAGTGGAAGACAGGGAACTAGGGAGGAGATGCTGCACAAGCTGAGTCTCACTCTTAACATCTATGCCTTTTGGGGGGTTTTGCCTTTTTGGTGCTTGGATGATGCACCACTGGGGCATGTCAGTGAAGGATACTTCCAGACAAGAGAGAAAAGGGATACACTTCCTGTCTGAAACTTGTTGGAACCCTGCAGGTCCAACAGCAATTATTCTATTTTTCTTAATAGTGATACTTTAATGTAAATAGTAGTAGTAGTTGTAGTAGTGGCCATATTTTACAAAATGAAATGCTACATTGCAAAACTGTTTCAAACTGGTTCATAATTACATTTTTTCAAACGACTGACCTCAAATGCCAGTAAGCTGATTTTGACTGTGCACATGGACCAGGCTTTTCTTAGCAATCCAGGGCCTCTAAAAATGTTTGTCAATGATAACTTATCTTTTCCCTTTCTGAGAAAAAGATAAATATAGCAGTTCCTGATGATCTGTGGGGTTGGATAAGAAAGACATCAATTTCAGTTCCATGATGTCAAGCACACAATAAAAGCACTGCCTTGTGAAGGGTGAAAATAATTTAAAGGAGTGGCTTTTTCACTTTTACTTCAGCATGCAAACAGCTGCTGCATTCTAAAATAGGAGGTAGGAAATGAAGAGGTTTTCTGAGGGGCATTATTTATATGGTAATATGAAACAAAATGTGTGTGTATGTAGAGAGGCAGTGAATTTTCTACACATAGTCATAGCATTTCTAAAGCAATTCTTGCATTCCACAAGTAATTGAAAATCGGTCATTGCCTTCAGTGACAAGAGGACAGAGGCTTCAAAAAAAATGTTTTGGGAAGCCAAAGGGGATGTCCAAGTTCACACTGCATTCTTAGAGTCAAACAGCATGAATCAGTATGTAAACATGCAAGCTCTGCAATGAATTAATCACTTTATAGTAACTATTTCACTTAACTTAGGTCTACCGTCTCCATTTTGATTATGAGAAGCATTTCTGTGTATTCTCTGCTCTATAAAGCAGCTTACTTAGACATACTAAATGCAACTTTATATTAGCTAGATTCAATAGCACTAGCAATGAAGACCTGGACTGAGCATTTGCATCTCTAAGAATGCTCAAACTAATTTATTTTAAACTGAAAAAATATAATTTGAGTCCAGTGAGATTCCAGGTCTTCATTGTCTTGTCTTTGTGGGAGCCATCAAAGACTATATGTCTCTAATGAGACACATAGAGAACAATGTGTGTCTACAGCCTAATCTTAGGTACCTGAGTTTCCCAGAAACAGCATGAGTAGCCCAATACCACATATTGACAAGTCAAAGATCGCAAGAAAAAAAAAAAAAAAAAAAAAGCCACAAGAAAAATGAAACATATTTTATTTAAAAAAATATAATAGAATATTACTGTGAACAGCACTGCAATAAATAATTTTAATCTGTGTGTGACAAACAAACAAACAAGCTATGCACCTTGAAAAATGTAACAAAGCAGTAGCTTAGGAAATGGGATCCAGTACATTCCATCAGCATTTCTGAACTAATCACAAGAACATACATTTCATGTCCTGACAGCCAGAAGGTTCCTCTTCTGTTTCCAGGATGAAAAAAAGACAGTCCAAATCAAGAGCTGTTCTTTGTGAAGGTCCAAAGAGTTGCATTATCCCCAAATGGTAAATCAGAAGAGCAACAAGCAGTAACCAAGTAGTGCCAGCTATATCAAAAGGAAATTAAATCCCCAAAACAACTTTTTCAGAGAAAGGGGCTTAGTATTATCTAATAATTTCCCAATCACAGTTGTCAAGAAGGTTAAAATGCCCATTTCAAACTTAGCTCTGAGTAGCCAATATTTTAAGATCTACAGTTAAGACAGAAAATGCCCTGAACGTATGGCACCTTTTCTTGTTGCACCCGTATCTTTTATGTGGATCAAAGTCTTGAAAACATTCTTTACATGCTGGAAAATCTCTACACTGAACTGAAAGCTCAGGCAGGAAAAAAAAAAAAAAAAAAAAAAGTCCAGAAGATGGACTATTTAAGAATTAGCTATGAAGCTATGGTCATGGACCTAAAGTGCTTTACCTTAAAGATATTTTTAAATAGGTTGTGTCCTTGAAAGTGCATAAAATTGAGAAAGCAGAAATGTGGACATTTAAATAAACATTTTCATACATAGTCACATATACAGAGGCCTGAATCCAAGGGCCTTTTATGCTATGATAATCCTATTAACTTCACTGCAGTTTTCCTGAGTTACAATGATAAGGAAGAAGGTTGCAACCACAGAATAAAATCAAAATATTAGTATCTCCCTGAATACACAGAGCACAGAACAGCATAACCATCAAACCTTTAGAAAGCTTCACCTGCTTTCTCTAAGTCTTCTCAATCTGTATATCTGTAAAAGGAAGAATTACATTAAAAAAATCAAAACACAAAATGATAAAATAACAGAACATTTCATGGCTTTTTGACTCTTTCATAGAGTTTAGTGGAACCAAGAAAAATTCCTTTCATTCTCAGAATGAAAGATCTAAAATGAAATTAATATAAAGGTCATGTAGAGGGCGAACATGGCAGGAAGTAAGGTGGTAGTTCAAACACAATGGTGGAAGGTGCTCTCTAATAAATACAGTGATATTTCTGTGGCTTAAGTCATTCTTTCAAAATCCAATACATTTTTCAGTGCCCTATTGTCTGTATCTGTAGCAGTGTATCCTTAAGCCCTAACATTCTGATTCATAGATCTAGACCTGCTTGCCCTTGTTTACGTGTCTGTAAAGTTTAACAAGGAGTTTAAAATTTGAAAAAAAAAAAAAAAAAAGTTTGTAAAGTTTAACAATTTTCTTGCTTTGCTGTGACAGAATCTCATAGCTTGATACAGCTGGAGTGGCAGTGATGAGTTAAGGTCTCCCTCCCCACCACCATCATCACTCGTTTGGTTGTGCTGGCACAACTCTTTGTAGCAAAAATATGAGCTAGATACAAGACCAATTTGTATATTTATATATCCTATCTTCTTTTGCAGGGGTTTTTTATTCTTTTTTAAACTAGATTAGTTATTTTTATATATCTACCAGCAGATAAATAGTGCTGATGGTGAGTTTCTAAAATGTAATAGGAAGCTATACTCTTGAAGACTGTCTGTTGAAACAAGGAACTAAATTAAGTAGCCATGAATCAAGACTCTTATGGTCATTAGACGTGACGACAACAGATGATTTATGCTGTGTGAAATCTGTCACTATTTTTACCATTATCATTTATACTTACATTTCAACTCTTCCTCTTCAAACGGAGGACCTCTCCAGTCATGTGTATCCTTATCTTTTGGCAGCTCTTAAAACAAACCATAGACATACAGATAACAGTCAGCACAAATTAAACTACTCATGCAGTGATAAATCTTTGTAAAAAGGTGTTGTCTCAGGCCTTCCAGGAAGCATGTGACTTAAACACAGGACAGGGAAGAGACTAATACCAAATATTGTGTCCATATGGGGCAAGTATAGTTGAAAAAAGTTTTCTTAATAAATAAATAAATAAATAAATAAATAAATAAAATTAAAAAACAGCCAACAGCCTATATGAACTAACTTTCATAGAGTAGTATAGTTTAAAGCAGTTCCTACATAAAACCAAACAACAACAACAACAAAACACAAAAAACAAACAAACAAAAAACACTGTAAACACTGTAAGCCATCACAAGGGAAGGCTAAACGATTTTAACCTCTTATCTCCCTCTTTAAATATTAACTGTCTCCACTTTCACCTCCATTTCTAACTGTCATGGTGGTACTGGTCCTCCAGTGAGCTTTACTAACTAGCACCATTATCTCAACAAAAGGGAAAAGAAGCTATTAGGGAACTTCTTTCTGTGATCCTCTTAACAGCCTCAAATGCACATTATTATACTGGCGATAACACACGATCAAATCAATGTAACTAATACTCCAGTTCAGATTCTATGCACTAAGATGTGCTGCCATCCAACATACCAAGGTGTACATTCCAGGCAGCAGGTCCCATCCTGTCACTGACTTACTAAATCACTGACTGTACCTGCTCCTGGAACAGGTATGCTTTTTTTCCATGTTTTCCTTTCAAGAAGTTAACAGAGTAATCAAAACTGACTCTTCAATTTCTAGTTGTTACTTAAACAGAAAGTAGAAAGCAAAATGACAGCTGAATGTAGTTTTGCCTATTGTTGTCACCATGACAGAATGAGTTCTCAATTACAGAATCATTTCTCAATTATTTCTACACGAGTCACACTGAGATAGATTTATGCCGCAAATACATACTTGCTTTATTCATTGATGAGTTAGCCATGCAGGTCCTCTTGCCCTTACTTGTACTAGCTGAAAAACAGTAAGAGAGAAAAATCAAATCAAAAGCAAAATACTCATTTTAGATCTAGTAGGGACTTAAGCACACTGGCAGGAAGGGTACTCTTAGCATAGCATCATCATTGGTTCTCAGAACCCTCCACTTCTTCAGAGGCTTTAAGATGAACTCTTTAGTGCCTGCAGTCTGCCAGTTCTGCTCATTTCCTTTCTAGTTGCAAAGCCAGAACTCCATTGGCATAATACACTAACATGACAGAAAAGAACTCGTTCAAAGGGTTTTTTCACCCAGAATTTGAACACATTGGGCAATAGAGAACAAGAAGGGAATAAAAAGGGGGAAAAAACATATCTCCAAGGAGGTTCTGTTTTTAAAGAATCACCTGGCTGGTGATCTAGGATGGCTTGGGTTTTAAAAGAAAAACATTCTCATTGTTACTTTAGCTTCTCAATCAATTTGTCTTTTATGACACACACATATATAGCATAATCATGTTAATCACATATACCATGTTAATCAAATACATCATGTATATTTATATTATTATGTACACATGCACATGATAAAGAAAACTCAAGCAACCTAGGAAACTTCTGACCTTCACTGAAGGTCACTAACACTGGAAAAGACATTGCAGCTAGCCTTTGCATTAGTTCCAGCTTAAGATCATGGCAGCTACCCATTTACATCTACTATAAAATTGGGGAATTTCAAGAGAAGAACTTAGATTACTGTCTTGTTCATTTTCATCTGGTAACATTTAACTGAATCATGTGAGTATGGTATTACAATTCTAAGAGTACTGTATCAATGCTTCTGGTACTTCTCTGCATGCGGCCTGACAAGAAAAAAAAAAAGCTCAAAAACCATTTGGAAGGAAAAAAAAAGTAGCTACAGATAAGTTAAAAAAAAATAAAATCGCAAATTTATTATAATTTGAGGAAGAGTTCCAGCCAACAACAGAATGTTCAGAAAAAGACAGTTTCCTTCAGATATTTTCAAATATCTGAGTCTCAATGGATGTTCTGAGATCTGCACGACTTTATTGTATGTGTTAAAAAGTAAAAAAGTATCAGTGATTACAAAATCCTCGAATAAATTCATCATCCCATAAGGAAGGGATGTATGTGTGTGTGTGTATGAAGTACTTACTTCAGGTTATTCAACACATCTCAAACTTTTTTTTTTTAAATGTTAGTGCATAAGTGTATAATTTTCATGCTTAAATACATTAAAATTAGCTCTCCAAGGTTTTCCTCTGGCTTGTAGCAAATTAAAACAAATTACTGCCAATGCTTTCAGCATAGTGTGATGCTGAAAATACCCAATTCAAGTCAGTCAAGTGAACTGAAAAACCTCAAAACTTAAAAGAAATGAAACAAGTGGTATCAAGCTACAGTGGGAATCTCTTGTGAAAAAGAAAAATCTTTCAGACTCAAAATGTTAGACATATCACTTCATGCGTAATGTATTATTTAATTGTATTTTACCCAGAATGGAGATATATCTACAGTCCATAAGAGATCACTTAAAAAAAAATGCACACAGATCAGAGATTGCATAAAAAAAAAAAAAAAAAAAAAAAAAAAAAAAAAAAAAA
>CM021797.1:29133779-29147889 GCA_011076525.1 Nettapus auritus | reverse complement strand
TATTTAAAAAAAAAAAAAAAAAAAAAAAAAAAAAAAAAAAAAAAACCTGAAGTGCCCTATCTGCTCTGAGCATTCAAGTCCCCAGTTAAACGGGAAGACTGCTTTGGTGTTTCAATAGATTAAATACTAATCATATTGCTCTACCTCATTACCTGTTAGAAAAAGTAATAAAGATCCACAGTAAATGGTCTGTGAGGGGCTGACAACCTCTTCCACTATGCTAACTTAATAGCTAACATCTGATTAGGTCAGGTGAAGAAACAGAAAAACTGGTAAAAACTGAGTGATTTCAGGATGAAGGATCTAAGGCAGGCTTTTGTTTCATCTCACCTCTGTGAGGATGAATCAACAGAACAGATTGATAACAACTGCAATATTCCAAAATAAATAACTTGAATACCTTTTCCTATGCAGAGAATAAATAGCACTGATCCAACGAGAGCAGTCACAATGAGAATTGCCCCAACAAAGCGTCTGCCCACAGTCCACTGCCCATCATCAGCTGAATCTTCAGGAAAAACGAGTAGGGGAAAGACATTGCAGAATTACATAAGCTTCTCCCTCTTTCTTTCATTTTCATCCTATTACTTTTGCTATGAGCATTTTAGATTGACGCTGTAACAGACTTTTAGATTGCGTCTAAGGCCTGGTGTTGATGATGCACTTCAGCACATCTCGTTACCCCGTAAAGGCAAAAGAGATAGATACGAATATGTTCTATCTTTCCTTCCTGGATTCCATATGATAGTGCCTTTTTTTTCCTGTCACAAATCCCGTTTATCACCAAGGTACAAAGTCTACATCCAGCTTAATGTCCTTCCATCAGGACTACAGGAAACAGCTGCCAGAGAAAGAGAGTCCCTTTGTTGTGGTAAAGCTATGATGCATACAGGTGTCTTCCTTGAAGCCTGGATGCATTTCTTGTCAGAACTGAACTCACCCTCTCACCACCCTTTGAAAGATTGACTTAGCTTTCCTACTCCGAGCTGTTTCCACCCTTGTCACTGCCAAAAATTGTGCCAGCACCATCATTTTTAAGGCTGCACAATGAAGTGGACCATGGAAATGACTGGAGTAACAGTCTGATAAATAGTAATATTGCTTGTGAGCTGGATCTCCAGCATAGTTGAACCGTATCATAGGTACAATGCAAAAAGGAAGAGTAAGCAAAAGTAGTAGGTGTGGTGCCCAATTAAAAGGTCTAATGGGAAATTGTATCGGTCTTTGTGCATCTTTCCTTGGTCCACATTTTATCAGGAAAAATATTTGTGCAAAATTTGTTAAATTTAAATATGGTCACAGCAAAAGCTGTATTTATAGGAAAAGACCAGTTTGTTCAAATTTACTTGGCAATTCTCATCATCAAAACGGAACGGTTTTTGAAAGGTGTATTTAATTTACATGGAAGGGTTTCATTTCTGGACTTTTTTGAAAGCTTTAAAAGCTACAAGCTTTTCAAATAATAGAACATTTTTAGCAGGTTCACATGCAATTACCATATAGGTGAAATTCATGTAGGTCATGCAAAATTTTAACCATGGAACAACTAGATCCATCCAGAAAAGCATAATGAACATGTTGGTATGGTGGAAGTGTACATTAATAGCAAAATGTAACACACAGGTATTTCTTTTTAGCCTTTTCAAAATTATACAGGAAAAATAAATAATGGCTGATCCAACTGGGACAAAATTACATAATATCTTAAAATGCATTACTTTAAATGAAATTTAGAAAAGTTACCTGCTATATGTAAAACTGCAGATGTATTTTTTTGAAGCTCCTTATTCCAGAAGATACAACGAAAATCCTCGCGAGTCCTATTTTTGATTGTGAGTGTACTTGTCACACGATACAGCTGGTCACTTCCAGTTTCATAACTTGTATCTGCCTTATCAGTCAAATCCTCATATTCTCCATTTTGCCATATCACTTCAGCTTTTGGGTATCCTTCTGACTGACAGGTTAACTTCCATTCCTTGTCTCCTGTGCTCACCACTCCTTTGGTTATGTTTCTATAAGGAGCTAAAGAAATTAAATAAGATTATTACTAGAAAGAAGCTAAAAGAACAGCATATACAAGCAATATACCTTTTCCTTCTCCCCAGGGATAAGGCCCTTGGGACATGTTTCTGTGCTTGGGCCAAGTTTGGCTTCTGTAAATAATACTCCTGACAGAAAAAGTATCACTATTGTGTGTCTCTATAGTAATTGAGGTACAGGGTTTATTACAATGTTGACACTGCTCTGGAAATTGCAATAGCTTTCTGATCTTTGCTCTGTCTAAATGGCTTGTGCCACACCATATATCTGGAAAACAAAGGACAGAACATGGATTCCATATAGATGAAAACAAACAGTTATGCAGCTGTGCAATGGCCATGAGGCTCCTCCTGTCTCTAGAGAGCTTTCTTGAAATGCTAGTGCAAACATGCCTTCCTTCCAGGATACTCCCAAAATCTTGCAACAGTATCATCTAGTAGTGAATGTCCTGTGGTAGAACTCACCCTGAACCTTCAGATTGATGGTCTTGTAGTCAGCTCCCCCATAGTCAATAAGACAGCGGTAAAGCCCTGCATCTCTGAGCTTCACGTCCATGATCTGAAGGAGAGACTGCCCCAGCTTCAGATTCTCTTTCAACAATTTTATTCTCCCCCTAAAGTCACTGTGCTGACTTTTGAAGTCTTCCTCGCCTTTGAGAAGTACATACACATCCTTTCCAAGTTCATCTTTTTTTTCCCAGCTGACGCTTAAATCTCTGAACTTTAGTTTCCCATTCACTGGAAATGTGCATTCCATGGTCACATTGTTGCCTAGTTCCACAGTGTAGAGTGGCTGGGGAGCTTCAACAGTGAATAAAGCTGAAAAACAAAGTTTGAAAGAAAACTTAATTTTCCAATTATAAGCCTAATTTTGAAAGTCATGCTTTATCACACACACACTGTTTATATAAGTAAAAATGACATTTTAAGGACTAAAATGTATCTGCCATGTTCTTAAAGTTGAACTTTTTGCATGCATTTTCCCAAGTTTGAGACAAACAGAGCTATTTATACCTGCAGAAACCTGCTTTGTGCATAAACGCACAAAAAAGCAGTATGTGTATATTAAAAATAGCTGTATGTATGCGCGCACCCCCTCAGATGTTGCTTTCAGAACACCACTACAGTAACAGGCAATTGTTAGTGCCTCTTATCAGAATGTTCTGTTCATGTAAAAGTCAATTCTTTTTACACAGGATGTTCAAAAATACATAACAATTCCCAAGCCTCACACTGCCACAAAAGAAAATTTTGTGTAATGCAAGTAGTACCTTGTCTTAATTAGCATCTGGGCTGAAACACTGACTAGGATTTTAACCTGCCCCTGTATCAAACCATCTGTATTAAGCACATGGATCTAGTTTAATGTAAAAGCATATGATGACCATTCTACGTAAAACAGTAAGCTAAAAAACCCCAAGCACCAACACCTGCAGGAAAACTGAGAGGTTAACATTTCCATGCCTACACACAGAAAAGAAAGACACTTAAATAGTTCTGCTACTTCTTACAACTCAGCTTCTTACCATTTAGGAAATGCCAGTAGAATGAAAACATATACAGAAGCAAAGGCTTTTCCATGATGTAGGTAGAACCTAAAACAATAAAATAATCGAAGAACATAAATATCTGCTCATTTTCTAACTTTCACTGTAAAATATACTTCACAGTCACTCCACACAAAGAACTGGACACAAGCCACTCAATACCACTCCACAAAGGGATGACAAAATTGTGCGTAGGTCAGGCAGAAACCTTCCTGGATGGGTCCAGGAAGAGCAACTACCTTCATTTCCTTTAAACAAATTCCTTGCTTATGGTGAAATGTGTATTTTATCACTTCCATCAGTTACTAAATGATTACTCACGAATTCCCAGATGTTCCCATAAACTGTAGAAGGAAGTGTCGTTCCTGCTCGGAGGGAGGATTTTTTCTACACACATTCACTGGAGGAAATATAACTCAATTCTTCCCATCAGTTGGCCTTACTTTAATGTGCTGTGAATACAACCCACTTTATGACGCCGGGTTTCACAGTCCTGACCACAGTGCTTGTGAAGTTGCATATATTCTGAGAGGAATTTATGTGGTAAGTAACAACTTCATGAGCATTCACACAACAGTGCCTTTGTAAAACAGTGACACAGTCAGCCTACAAATTCTGCTTTCTTGAATTTCTGCTGCTTTACCTCTGAGCATGCAAATTATGTCAATTTTCCATGAGGTTTCTTCCCCTCTTTACTGCTATGGCTTTTATACTCCTAGACAACACTTAAACTTACAAAACACTGATTAATATAAATTCTCACACTCACTTTCACGTGCCCACTGCACTTGCTAAGCTTGCATTTTAAGTCAGATCAAACTAGGATCAAACAGTGCCATCTTTTTTCAAATCACTCTCAAGAAAAAGTTAAACTGACTTTACAGGAAGTCTTTTGTGAGTACAGAGAACTCGAGGTTTTTATCTAAATAAAACTCGCATTTTGGATACCCAAACAGCCACAGAAGTAAGGAAAGATTGCATTCAACTGTTTTCTAGTGGTGATTTCAGCATTTGCATATGAAATTAGGCAACTGTGATAACCATCAAACTTCCTAACTCTTTAAATTATCACTGAACTGCAAATCCTACCATTTTAACTGTTTGTCTTTCTTTGGTTTTCAACATTTTCGACATAAAATTAACAATATTGCCCTGAGTCATTAAGACATGTGACTTTACAGTATCTTGGATTAAGAGGATTAGCCTCAAAAGAATTTGATTCAAGCTACTCCCTTCCTCTGACCTATGCTCCCTGATCCCAACAGGACATTTGCAGAAGGCAATGCAGATAGAGCTGAGAAGGAGATCCAATCTAAAATATTGGATATTCTCCTAGAAGGGACAGGAAAAAACAGAGACCCTCACGATGAAAGATTTGTTCTGTTGATGAATAATTTCTTTATGTGGTTAGGTACCCAATTCATTCTTTAACCACAAATGGTGTTCTCAAAAGCACTAGCAACTTGCTGCCTGTGGGTACCTAAGAGTTTCTGGTGATGCACATGCATCAGAATGCCTCTGTCATTATGCCGCTGCCTAAGAAACAAAGCAGGTCAGCACTCCAACTAAGCTCCACAGCAAAGCTGCTCAAACAAGACAGTGAAATACTGGTCTCACAAGTGTGCCCTGACCATACTTACTCTGACACATCCTACAGCAGAACGAGCCTCTGACGCTGACCGAATAAGTATGCAGGCACTCCGTGCCCCTGATGGCAGGATGACCAGAGCTGCAGGATGCTCAGGGCCCAAAACACAGTCTACTCACTTCAAAGCAGAGATAGATGAGAGCTGAGAGGCTGCCCAGAAAAAAAAAAAAAAAAACAGCATGTGGACTACAGTCATGGGATGATAACTATAGCTGGGCATGCATCCCATACCTGCTTTTGTGTAGGCATTACCTCCAGAAGGGGTGTTCTGATTAACTGCAGGGAGAGGGATGATGATGATAGTAAGTGAGCTCTTCTATGGTTCTCAGACTTGTGATTCTATCCTGAAATGGCAAAACTCTAATTCCTATGCTTTCTCCCATTGCAGCGGAAGACAAGCCTTGCTACACAGAAAAAATGTACAAGTATTACTTACAAAATTCGTCAAGACCAATGAAGTATGCTGTTGTAATCAATTTTTCACTTCCAGTGAGAAGAAAAGTAGGTCCAGGTCAAATCCAAACACACACGAAAAAACTTGCTGCAGTAACCATTACAGACCTTTCTTCTGCTTCAGCCTGAGCAGAAGTAGCTGACTCAGTTGAACCAGCTTGAGACCCAGATGCCAATCAAGGATCTTTACCAAAGCTCACTGTTTTTCTTACAGAACCTACCAAAATGCCCCTTCTTTCCTCCTGATGATTTCTGGTATCTGTGGATAACACAGTTCTATAAAAGCAAAAAGATATTCACAGCGAAAAATATTCACAGTCTTCGGTGTTGCTGGCTGTTTGGTTCCCTCACAATCCAATGGAGATGATGGGAAGAACAGATCTAATTTGCCCAAGTCTTCTTGTGACAGCACTTAAATGTTGATTAACTCCACCTACTCCTTCAGGAAACTTCCCCATGATGGGAAAATTCCCCACTGGGGAAAATTCTCTATTGCTACCGCTGGTTCACAGTAACAAGACACTGTTGGGAAAATTAGTACATAAAATGCCATAGACTTTTTAAGAAATATATAATCTCATTAGAGCAACATGTGAGCAATAGCCCTAGGTATGTTAATACCAAGTGACAGTTTTTACCATGTGTGGTGCTGAACTAACAATGACTGAAAATTTCTGCAAAACATATTGTGTGTGTAAAGGTCATAAATACGAATAAAATGAAGAGCACCGTCTACCCTTCTCCAGGATAACAGATCCTTGCTCTACAAGATCAGAGCATAGTAATGCCCCTTGCTGTGCCACTGTGTAGTCTAAGACTTGTTAAGCCTGTGTGTTACCTTAGCAAAAAATAAAAATAAAATAATAATAAAAAAAAACACAAGCATGAAAAGCCAAAAGATGCTACTTTCATTAACCTGCTCACTGTAGGGGAATAATCTTGTCAACAGCACAAAATACGACTTTAAATGTATTTCAGTGTAAGTTCACTCACCTATGTTGCCTTCACGTATCTCAAAAAATGTTTCAGATTCTCAGAAGAGTTAAAATACTGTGAAATGACCACTTCAAAGTTTTCAGGAAATGTTTTTTTCTTTCCACCTGGCAGCCCACCCAGCACCTGTCTGGGAAGCAAAAGCACATAATAGACAAAATTGGTTAGAGCTGGGCTTTTTGCTTCAAGTGTGGGAGGAACATGACTGCGGTATGTGAAACAGCTGAATGTAACCTTTAGGTTCTCGTAACCTGAAACTACCTTAACAGTCTGAGGAGGTGGATTTTCACAATAGGTGAGACCGATGAAGTCTTATTTCCACCAGTTTCTTCTGTGCTTAAAAGCACATTTACTGATATTTTATTTTTTTCAGAAACAAAGGTAAAAAAAAAAAAAAAAAAAAAAAAGAAAGAAACCCAAAGAAATCTGTAAAATACGACTTTGAGACCACAAAAGCCATCGCTGCAGCCAGCCCTCAGAGTCATTAATTCAGTTTCCCCTTTTTCACTGCTTGCCTTGAAGCTGGACTTTCCATCCAAGCGTTTAGCAGCAAGTAAAAGACCATGGAAGTTATTTTTACGGTTGTATATATATATATATATATATGTGTTTGTATAGGTTTTTGTATATACAGATACAGATTTTATGTATTATTATATACAACGTATGAAAGCATATGTCTGTATGTACAATGTATGTCTATACACACGTGCGTGTATATATATGTATATATATACACACATTTTGTAGCATTGACAACTACAGTGGTGGTCTTTTTTTTTCTTTTTTTTGGGGGGGGGGGGTTGCTTCTGCCCCACCGCACAAGCGGGGACCCCCCCCCCCCCCCGCCCCTCGCTGCGCCCCATGGTGGCCGGGAGGCGGCCCCGGACCCCCCACCACCACCACGACCCCACCGCCGCCTCCCGGCCCGGCGCCCCCCTACCTGCCGCGGCCGCCTCGCTCCCTCCCGGCCCCGGCGGCTGCTGCCGGGGCTCTGCGGGGAGGCTGGAGGCGGCTCCGGCCCGCCCCGCCCCGGCCCGGGCTCTCCGGGCAGCGCCTGCCCTCAGCCCCCGGCCCGGGCCTCCCCCCGCGGCGGGCCGGCCGCCGGGAATCGCTGCGAGCTGCGGTTCTCGGCCGGCGAGGAAGGGGCCTGAAAAGCACCCCCGGGCGGCTGATGCATCGCGCCGTGAGTCAGGCAGCTGCCCCCGGAGGCTTTCCCATTCCTGAAAGCCCGGCGCTGACGGTAAATAAAACCGAAAGCGGAACGGCCCCGCCGGGCTGGGGCAGCTCCGACCTCGGCCCCCTCGGGGTGAAACGCCGGCACCTCTGCCGTCACCTCATCCCCGACCTTAGGAAGCACAGCACCGGGTGCATCTCTCCCATCACTTTCCCAAAAGACACCAGCCCCAAAGCAAGAGCATTGCTCAGGACGCTCATGAGTTAAGGAACGAAAACATGCAGTGAGGCATTGCTGAGACTGCCTCAGCAGTGAGCACACGCACGGGGCAGGACACCGAGGGAATTCAAAACGGTTCTGCGGCATCACGCACGTGGCACGGACGGGTACTGAGGGACACTGAGGATGATCTCTGCTCCCTGCCACAAATGTCAGGCACTGCCATCTCCTGTACGCAGTTAGCTTTAAGCCCGCAGGTTATCTGTTGGCACAGTGCTGCTGTGCAAAGACCTGCTGCACTCGCTGACTGGGTGGAATCAGGTAAAGTGAACGCCTCTGATGTGGAGCGCCAGCTTATACTGCAACAGCTCCTCTGCAGCCCTGCAGGAAGGTAATAGCAGCTGGGGGCGCCCAAGCACACACTGTCCCAGGCCCACCACAGGAGCCACCAGCTCACCAGAAGCCCACCTCCACAGAAGAGCACAGGGGCACACAGGAGGGTGGGAAGCAAAGGTGAAGGCTGAGGAAGGGACACCCTGCCCGGCCCCCCCACGGCTGTCCCAGAACCATCGGGTGCAGGGGAAGAACACTTCAGGGTTGCACTGGGCTTATTATGGAATATTAAGGGGAGGAAAAAGCAGATAGATATCAGGGTGGCTGAAGTCCCCCATACGAGGGCCAGGGCTTGTGAACGTGAGGCTGCTTCTACCTTTCTATAGAGGGCCTCATCTGCTCGGTCTTCCTGATCAGGTGGCCTGTAGCAGACCCCTACTATAACGCCCTCTGCCCTCCCTGTAATGCTGACCTTTAAGCTCCCTGCCAGCTCCTCATCCATCCCCAGGCAGAGCTCCAGGCACTCCAGATGCTCATTGACAGAGAGGGCAACAACCCCTCCTCATCTCCTCTGCCTTTCCTTCCGAAAGAGCCTGTATCCCTCCATTCCAACACTCCAGTCATGGGAGCCATCCCACCATGTCTCCGTAATGCCAATGAGGTCTTAGCCCTGCAGGCTTACATACATCTCCATCCTCTCGTTTATTTCCCATGCTATGTGCATTAGCATAGAAGTATTTGAGTTGGGCCCTTGATGAAGCTGACTTACTGGCTGGAGTGGCTGGAATTCCTTTGTGCTGCTCTTCAGGTGCTCTCCTGGTGGACCGTGACCCTTCTCCAGGCTCCAGGCATCTATCGCTGACACTGCCATCAAACTGGGAGGAGTGGGATGGATTGAGATTCCTGTTACCTGGCAACTGTAGTTTAAAGCCCTCTTCACAACCTTAGCAAGCCAATGACTGAAGATGCTTTTCCCTTTCTCTGACAGGTGGACCCCATCAGCCCCCAACAGACCAGGTTTCTCAAAGCAAGTCCCATGGTCTAAGCAGCCAAACCCTGTCTGTGGCACCAGTCCTGTAACCATTTGTTGATTTGCCAGATTCCATTGGTCCTTTCAATCTCCTTGCCCTTGACTAGGAGGACTGATAAAAAAATAAAATAAATACCTGTGCTCCAGAGTCCTTCACTGCTGCTCCCAGGGCTCTGTAATACCTCTTGCTTTTCCTCATACTGCTCCTGGCTGCAACATTGGTGCCCATGTGAAACAACTTGAGAAGAGTTGAGTAGAAACAAAACAAAACAAAACAAAACAAAACAAAACAAAAAAAATGGAATGATAAACAATTCTCTATTCTTACAGTGAAAAACTATTTTAAATTCAACTAGGAATGGAGAAGAGAATCAGATCTGGTTAACAGAAACAGCACTTGTCATGTAAGAGTCCCAAAGGGAAACCAAAATGAGCAAATATGAGCTAAGCAAACATTATTCCTGGGCAAGCATTAAGCAGCAGCATATCCCTTTAGGAATGTCTTCACTTTGAAAGTACAAAGTTAAGCAGATCTGTTCCATACTTTATTATCTGTTATGTCCCCGTCCAAATGTAGATTTTACCACCTAAATTAACAATGAAATTTGGATTTTGATTTTAAAAAATCAGGAATTTGAGGAATTGGAATCAAATTTACCCATTCCGTTTTGTCCTCCCAGTTCAGATTGGTGCCGGTCATGGAGGTAACTAGTGTAACTAACCTAATATTTTCGTACATTTAAAATTGCTTAGTAATAAATATGACATTGTTAAATGGCATACTTAAAAGTACTTAAACAGATAGGTACTGTACCTAAAAATAAAGCTACACAAAAGCACACAGGTCTGAGAAGTCTCTTTCCAGTCAGAACAACAAATGACTATGAAAACATTCCCAGAATGAAGAGGAAGCCTCTCATTTAAGTGCAACATTACTGGCTGATAAGTTAACTAAGAGGATTAGATAACACTGGGACTTCCCTTATTCCGAACAAAAAAATTGCTGTGTCAAAGCCAAAGGTTTATATTCAATCTGTGTACGTGCTTGGATTTTCAAAGTTCATGGATCTATATACATTCATTTACTTCATTTTCTCAAAAGACAAACCATAATAGGAAAACAAAAAAATCTTTAAGGATTGAAATATTTTTTAAATTAAACTGAGATAATAAAAATCTGGAATTTTTGCTGAACAATCCTTCCCAAAAGAGAAATAAGCAACTCTCACAAGCCAAAGAATTAATTACCATAGGATTAAAAAAGTCTTACAGTCATTCGTGTTTACAGTCAGGACATTTTTAGTTACCCTGAAATTAAATCAATTCAGCAGACTGACATAGACACAAACCTCCTTTTCAAATATTTATACCAAAGTCTATCTCTATCATGATTTGATTACTTCTTAATTTTGTTTATGAAGTGGAAATTGTTTTACAAATTATTATGGTAAAATTCTAATAGCTTCTTCCCACTGCACTACATATAAGAGAAAAAATGATTGCTTTCTTTCCATCATTTTTTCTGGTTTTGTTTTTTTTGTTTGTTTGTTTAGGCTCTTTTTCTTTTATGTCATGCAAAAATCATATTTAATTTGTCCAATGAACATCTAAATTGGCACAAGTAACAATTATTTTCCCTTTGTATCTAGTCAGAAATATTTTATTCCTCATGTAATTTAGGGCAGATAACAAATCAGAGGAGAAAATTAAATACGTTTCATCCATGGTGTAGTTCCAGTGACTTTAATGGAATAATGGAGTAACAGAGACAAATCATCTGGGTGAATCTGGCCCAGCTGTGGCTTTCAGGATTGTGTTGCATTAATCCATCTGCTTTGGCCCTAAAGCAAGTATTTCCAAATTATTACTGCTGCTAATTTACGTGGAAGTAAAAATTAAAAATGCATTTGTATATTAAAATGGTTATCAACAGGCCATAGCCTGGAGCATTTGAACAAGAGCCTTTGCTTAAACATAGGTTTCATACTGCTGTGATCCGCAGGACAATTTTGCTTGGCTGATGATGTGCAAGCACATCATAAATAAGGCACAGTACCGAAGTAGACTCGGCAGCATCACTTTGACCCAATCTCTGGCTCCCTGATTTTGCATTTGATGCACAGTGGTACCAAGGCAGTGATGGAGCGGTACACTGGTATCAATCAGCCCAGCAGGACAGAGATTCTGGATGTGATCGTGGCTCTTCAGAGTGTTTATGATTTCCTGTGAGCAATGTGCCTTAGGCAGGTGGGAGGTGAGATGGGGGACATGACATGTCCCCCACTGACCCCATGAATTCATGGGGTACCATGAATATTCACAGTATCAGTGAAATTGCTCAGGTTGTGTCTGGAGCAGCAAGCAGGTGTCAGTAAGGGAAGGCAGGAGCCGCTGTCCATGTTGCATATGGGCTCCTCTCCAGCACCTGGAGCCTGGCGTAGCTGAAACCTGCCTCCCCTCCACGTGCATAAACCACAGTGGCTCTTTATGCCTCTTTCAAAACTAGTCTTAATTCTCTCCACTTCTTCAATCTTCAACCCTTTCTTCAGAAACTAGCCCCATTTCTTTAGCACGCAGCTACAGTTTCCCCCTATTCTTTATTCTGGGAAATTGAAAGGTGCTGCCTCATCACGTTACCTCCTCCACAGAAACCAGACCTTTGCAGAGGGCTACCAGAATCGCAGCACAGTGGTTTACTGCACACTGGAGTATCAGTCTGCCCAGGAAAAGAAGAAATATGGACAGACTGAAATGGTTTTCTTGGCTGAAAAGGGGTCGGTGAGTGGGGGTGGATGACATTTTTGGTAAACTGCTAAGAGGGAAAATGGCATTCTCTGAAAGCTACCAGTGAGAGACCCATCAGCCGCGATTTTCTCTTCTGAGGCCCTGTTAAAGAATTCCCTGTCTCTGCCTTGCAAGGGGAGCATTGCCACCTTGCGTGGGACTGGGGTACAGCAGGAAATTTCTCCCCGGTATCACCGCAGGACAGAAGGCACGACCGGAGTTGGTGCCGCCTTCCTCTCCACTTGGAGGCTGTAGTCTCCTGCTCATGCCTCTGTGTCTGATGATGTTTTGAATCTCGGTGCAATGTGATGGACATATATAGTGAGGTCTCAGTGAAGTCTGACATAACAGGACTTTTCAACGTAGAATTCCTCTCCTAAGACTGGCAGCTAGCATTTTAGGGAAAGGAAAGGAAAGGAAACAAAACAAAACACTCAGGTAAGTGAGCACTACAATCACTCCAGTATAATTATTAGCTTTTGGTAAAAAACCTCACTTTCAAAGGTGTATGCAGAATCTTGTGCTGTAGACCTCCATCCTTACAAGTGTTTACACCTCCAAGCAGTTAAATCAACAGACTTGTTCTATACTGTAAAAGGACTTTGTGAATTAGGTGGACTACTCTGCCAAACATTGTGAGTTGAAAATACATCCTACAGCCATTAAAAACGTGATGGTATTTCCTCACAAACTGTGTATGTTCAAGAGATCAAACATTTTCAGAGGCATTTTCAAGATATTGTAAAAAGGGTACCTGCAAGTTTTTAGAAGGACCCGAAGAAAGAATGTTAAGTAATTTTCCATATTAGAAAGAATATTTTTATTCTTTATCTTTCTCCTATTTTTGCTTTGCCAATAAAAAAATGAAAGGAGGGTCATCATGGAGATAACACAAAAAATAATTCTGTGAGAAAAAGAGGCCTTCTTCTCAGACATTAAAAAAAAAAAAAAAAAAAAAAAAAAAAAAATCTTCGCAAAAATGTATGTATTTAGAAAATATACAAATACTGACAGTAAGAATCATTGTCAGGTTAAGACATTAGCAGATGTGAGAATTTTAAAATGACAGTCACTACATAGAATCAGATTCATAGAAAAGTCTGGGTTGGATGGGACCGTGGAGATCTCCTGGTACAACCTTTCATGGTAAAAGCAGGCCCTGTACAAAATTGTCTAAGACTTTGTACAGCCAGACCTTAAAAGTCTCCTTAAAAACCTCCATGAAGTTGAGTTTGAGGTGCTGCACAGTCCAACAGACCAGCGTTAGACTCTTTAAAAAGATACTCTTCAGTCCTGAAAGAAGAGTCCTGGGCATCCTATCCAGTAGTTCTATCCTGTGTAAAACCTAATTGGCAGGGCATATGCTTTACCTCTACACTTTTTTAAATTATGAAAGTTTAATTTATTTGGATTTGAAAGTCAGCCTCTAACTGTGGTTGACGATTCCTTGGAAACATCCTGGTACTTTAGGAAAGGCAGAGTACGACGAGAAGCCTACGTGTTAAACCCTTCTAGCTCTTTTCTCTGCTAACTCGCGCTTTGCACCTGGATGCATCACACCTGAGCTGCGTCCTGCCACGGCGTGGCGGTGCGCTTAATGCAGGACACGGGCCGGGAGGTTTCCCTGGAGTGTTTCTGGGAAAGGAAGGGAAGGGAAGGGAAGGGAAGGGCGCGGGTGTCCGCCCCACCGGCTGAGGCAGAAAGCGGCCACCCTTTTTTCTGCCAGCCCGCTGTAAGACGCGGGGCGTTCACTTGAAGCCCGCTACGGAACGCAGCCGCGCCGCTCCGCTCGCAGCGGCCATCAGCCGCCGAGGCCGCGGCCCAGCCCCGCTCCGGCGGCGCGGCCCGGCCCGGCCCCGCGTCCCGTCCGGCTCCGGCGGCCAA
>CM021797.1:29089191-29133379 GCA_011076525.1 Nettapus auritus | reverse complement strand
GGCCCCCGGCGAGGACGGGCGGGGGGGGGCAGGCTGGGTGCCCGTGGCCGGCGCGGCGCCGGGAGGGCGGAGGGGAGGCGCGGGTAGGGTCGGGCCCGGTGGGGTCGGAGGTTCCCCCCGTGCTAGGGCTCACCTGCCTTGTCTCTTCTGCGCTCCAGGAAAAATGGGGTTCGTCTTCTCCAAGTCCATGAACGAAAACCTGAAAGCTCAGCAGGAGTTTATGCTCATGAACTCGCGGCTGCAGGTAAAGCACGCACGCCTTTGGTGCCCACGAAGGTCACGAAGCTCAGAGCTGGGCTGGGGGCTTCAGGCGCTGGGCATTGCTCTCCTGGAGTTAAAGGTGCTCTGTTTAAAATCTGCTAATTCGGACGTGTTCGTCCAACACGGCCGAATCGGGTGTGTGAAGCGCCACCGCCCTGGATCTCCAAACTTGCTGGAAGTCTGTGTTAACGAGTTGCAGAGGTAGAAACCACGGTAGCCAGACCTTAAAACAGCAGGTTTGGAAACTTTCCCTGGACAGACCCCTGAAGCCCAACTGAACTACTCCATTGTTAAGCTGTGTGTACGTGTTAAATCGGCAACAGCACGGTTAATAAAACACAGATACTATTCTTTTAAAATATGCAAATAAAGCATGCTTCTACTCTCACACTATACAAACAGCTCTCTTTAGGTTCAGTAGCTGCAGTTATTCCACATTACTGGGAAGCCACTATGTGGCTTTTTGTTTGTTCTAGAAGCCTGAAAGTAAGTAGGGATTAGGGGATCACTTACTCCTTTTCATACAATAGTAAAACGTCAGATGAAAAGAGAAGGAAAAAAGGTTGGACTAAGTTTCAGAAAGCTATGCTGAATAGATGTTTCAGTGTAGCTGAAGTTACAGATTTCTGATTTGTTGCCAGAATTTGTGCTCTGTAACTTGTTCCTATACTAGACTACAGTACTAGGAGTGCCATCCAAGTAGACATAAATGGAGTTTGTCACTTTAGTTTTGCTTTTAAGTTGAATGCAGGTAAATTTATAATGTTTAAAAAGTAGTGATGGTTGAATTTTCTCTTCATTAAATTGTCAGTAGGTGGCATACTAGTTTTCATGCTGCTGAGCTACATGCTGATCATAGGTTTTGTAAGGTCACATTTAACCTGAACTCTGGAAGTGACACTAGAAATGTGGCTAGGAAAGAAAGCATAAGGAAAATAGTACAACAAAATACTAGATAACTGACTTTTTTCAAGATTTGCAAAAATCACTTTTGTCTGTGCCGGATTTTAGTTATCTCAGATGCAACTGCAAGATTTGTATATGGTTTGGGGTTTGTTTATTTATTTATTTATTTATTTTGCATACAGAGGTAGGTCCTTCCACTCCTGGAGCTTTTGGAAATCCAAATGGTGAGAATGCGTTTAGCTTCAGTGAATGATGATGAAGTTAAAGTAGAGGCTTGTTTCATGATCTGTTTCTCTGCTGTGCAGAATGAAAAATAGAGCTGAGAAAACAACTTGAATTCAGGCTAGTTTTTGTAAGGTGCTGGGGCTTTGGCAAACACTATTTGGCCTTTTGATCCCAGGTGACTAACAACTCTAGTTCCAGCCCAAATGCTCAGACTAACATCAAAAATCCACTTATTTCTCTTAGGAGAGTTATGAAAAAAATCCCTTTCACAATCACACACAAAATCTTTGCAAGTAACTCTTCAGGAATTCTCCCTGTGCAGCATTTCATCTGTTTGAAAATACCATTAGGCAACATAGTAGGTTTATTTCTAACAGCACAAACACCTGAACATACCAGATTTATACCAGAATCATACCAGATTTATATGTTTGCAGACACATGGTCCATGTTAGAAAACCTGCACCTATTACAAATGCATGAAATGGTCAGTTATGTCAGGTGCAAATGATGCAGCGGGCCCAAGGGGAGAACTACATGTTGTGTCAGAAGGGATGGAAAAAAGTAGCTCTGCTCTGAGCTTAGGGAGAGGGTAAGGAAAAAGAGAAGACTGCCATTTGTCTTTTGGCATATGTGAGTGAAGTGTGAGTAAAACCTGTGGTCTCTCTGGAGTCCAGTGTTAGACAAACTGCTTTCAATCTGCATATGGAAAACGGTATAGCCTGATATATTTGCTTTTAGACAAAAATTGTAACCAGAAATGCATGGAGAAGTCAAGTCATATTAGGACCAGCATGAAATAGCTTACCTTAAAACATGAGATATTCTCTCATATAGTTGGATTTGAATGCTGTCAGTTCTCCCATCTTCCTCTGAAAACCTTCATGTTTCTTAATAAAATAGAAGCTTTCACTTCAAGGAATATAACATATTTGCTATGAGAGGTTCAAAAATACTTGTTTGTTTTAAACATAAAACGATCCCAAAGCAAGATGTGGGGTCAGAACCTCTTGGAGCTTTTCAGTTTCTGAATGTACTTTGGAGAGCCCTCTGATTACAGTGTTGGGGAGAAGGGACACTATTCTTACTCTAAGACATTTGGGGTGGATCAGGAAGTCATCAAAAACTGCCACAGAATGCCCTACGTAAAAACAGTGATGGTATGTCATTGCTCAGGAATGAACAATTCGTTGGGTTGACGTGGAGAAAAAAAACAGTCTGTGCTGGTGAAACAGAATCTGAAAAGGTTTCTTGTGTATGTGTTCCTTGTATGTCATCAGAGTTATAAAATTCCTGTAAATTGTTTGGAACAGGAATTCTGTGCTATGAATCTCCATGAAGGAACACTTGGATTAAAAAAAAAAAAAAAAAAAAAAAAAAAGCATATGTTCTCTTCCAAATGGAGAGAAGAAAAAAAAGCTGCTTAGTCATTGACTTCCCTTCTATGGAGGATTGTAGCTTGGAAGGAGACTGTTGCAAATACAGGAAGGCGAGTAACATGATAGAAGTTGACAAAGAACTCTCCAAATAATCACAAACCTTAGTGCATCCTAAATCTGGTCAGTTTTAGAGTCAGTTTGGTGTGCTGAACACCCAAACCAGCTTGACTATGTTCAAGTAGGAGAATGTTAAAATGTATCATAAAGTTGTGTGCATATTTCCTCCTTATACGCTTCTTGGGGGAACTCTGCAAAAAGAAGCAATTGTGGCCGTGTAAATTTTATCTTATGCTTTTTGGGAAAAAAATAAAAACCAGACTGTCAGGTTGCCTTGATGTTGAAGGACTTGTCAGTTGTTTGTATTGTGTCTTGGTGTGGCTCCAGAAAGAAATACCAGTCTGTATAAAGAGAAAATTGTTTGTGATAGAAGTTTGTTGAGACTTCATTTTTATCAAAAGCCTGTTCCTTAAAGTGTAACTTGCAAAATTCTCTCTAAACACCATTCTCTCTAATATCCTACAGCTCAAGCCTATCACATGGCCTTGCTAAATGCTTTTGGCATGGTAGAGTGCACAAGAGGAGGTTCCAAATCTCAGGGCATGTGTATTGGAGTATTTATTGTCAAGAGCTTTTTGAGTGCTCTTAACACAAAATGAGGTACATTATTTGTTTCTTTATTGAAGAACTATGTTCTGTACTTCCTGTTCTATTAGATATTTGTCCTGTGTCATTTTTTGACAACAAAAATGTATACCCTCAAAAAGTAATTGAAATAACCAGCTAAATTATAAAGCTATTTTCACATATACAAAGCAACCACAGGGGGGAAAAAAAGAAAAACACCAAAAACATTTTGAAACTGACAGCTAGGAGTGCAGCAGTATTTGTAGTTGATTATACATTCCTCAGCACAGGTTAGAACAGTTTATAACTTTTTTTATTTTGTGTTTGTAGACAGTGACATTCTTTAACTATCAAATGGGTTTTGAAATAGGAAACTCTTTGAATTCACATGCTTTGCTGAAGCTTGCTGAAGACTTAGATTTAGATTTTAGTTTATGTCCTTCTGGTGCATAAAAAAGCAGAATTCTAGGCATGTAGGGGTGGTCTAACTCATCTAGAGTTGATGCTTTTGAGGCATGTCAAAGGGTAATAAGAGGAGCTTCTACCACTACTTTTGCAGTAAAATGGTGAGGAAGGAAGGTGTGTGCACATTGCTGAATGTGGCAGGTAGATTATTGGCAGCAGTCACAAATAAGGCTGAGGTGCTTTGTTGTGGTGGTTTTGCCAAACAAGGCCTGTTCAGCTTCTTCAGTTCGTGTCAGAGTTCACGGAGGAAAGAAAGTATCAACAGGAGGTGAGAATGGAGGCAGGGAATGCTTACTCAATACACAGAAGTGCATGGAACCTGAAGGGCTGCACCCAAAGGTGCTGTGCAAGCTGACCAATGTCACGGAAAGATGGCTTTCTATAGTCTTTGAAAGGACATGGAGATCAGAAGAGGTCACGTGAAAGTAAACCCTCACTTTCAAAAGAGGCTGAAGGGTGATGTGGGAGCTGCAGTCCAGCTCTGTGGGAGAAGGCCTAGGGAACCCTGGAAGACAGAGACGGGAGCATAAGCCTGCAGTCTGCTTTGGCAGCAAGGGGAATCAAAAGGTGCCGCAATGAGGGCTGGATACAAATGGTAGTGTAAGCAGAAAGCTGGGGGGAAATAAAATGGCTGTCAGCTTCTATTCACTGCTTTGTTAAATGCGTTTAAATACTGAGTCCAGTTTTTGTTTTTCCCCACCTCCCCGTAGGAAAAACGTAGCTGACAAGGAGAACGCTCAGTTCAGGACCATTAGGGTGGCCCAGGGCTGGAGCACTTCTTCAGTGGTGGTCCAGTGAGCTGGACTGATTTGGCCTGTAGGAGGGCTGATTTCTGGGGCATGGGATCTAGCAACAGTCCCACCAGTAACTTTTAGGAGGCTGTCAAGAAAACAGAGCCAGGCTGTTCACAATGGTGTGCACAGTGGCTGTTCAAAGGAGGCTGAGAGACAGTGGGCATAAATTGGAACAAGGCTGGGGAGAGTATGAATGTAGGGAGAAACCTTTTTCCCTGCATGGACAGCCCAGCAGTGGAGACCACTCTGAGTAATGCCCTCAGCAGCCTGGTCTGATCACACAGCTGATACTGTTCTGAGCAGAAGTTGCTGAGGTCTCTTCTGACTTGAGTTATGTGATGATCTGGCCACTGGTGAAGTAGGCTCAGGCTGTGGCCCACTGTATTTTGTGGATCCTGTGAGTCCGTATTTCCTCACATCTGCTTCTTGGCGGACTGAGAACTGAAGTCTGCTCTCTTGAGTACCACGTGCACAGTTCAGCAGTCTGTTGAAATGAGCTCTGACTCGCCTAACTTTTAACAGTATATTAAATAGACTTTCAGCTATATGTGATACTGATGTAGAGATAGCATCATAAGAAAAGGAACTCAGAATTAAAGCCTCAGCAAGCCCTGCATGCCAGTTTGCCCACCCAGCAAAAACTAAGCAAAAATCTAGTTTCTGTCAGAATAATTTACTTGAAAAAGAATTGTACAATCTCCTTACATTTTGAAATACGATTGTTTTAATTCTAAAATATAAATTACAACAATTATAAAAGTTTAAAATATAAAATGATATTATAAAATTTGAAAAGTAAAACATAATTACGAGACCTATATAATATATATTGCTATATTAATGGTAAGTTTCCCAGCACTGCTCAGTATTATGTATCCAGCTGTAGCACATATATTAATTAGTCATAATTGGCAATTGCAGTAAAAAGCTATAACCATTATTTAAATACAATTTACTATAAATGTTTTGCTTTAATGTTACAGCAGGTTGGCTCTGGCAGTCTTTCAGGGGCAGATCAGCCTGATAAGAGTGGAATACTGGAGGGCTTGAAAAATACAAGTTTTAGAAGAAAGTAATAAAAGAGAAAGGAAAAATCTCTGGAGGTGCTGGAAAGAGGAGACTAGTTAATGATTAGTGTTTATCAGTGTTTCTGTAACTTATATTTTGTTTGTTTGTATTGGGGGGTGAGCAGTTCAGAGCGTTTTGGGGTTTTCTTTGGTTCAGTTTTGTTGTTTTTATTTTTTAGCAAGAGAATTCCTTATCAGGCAAAAGGATATAGTTTTCTCTGTGGGAAAGCTTAATTGCATTCAGGAGTCAGAGATAATCCTCCAAATTAATCTTTGATGGGAGCCACATAACCTTTGAGATAATAAACAGGCTAGGGAAATAATATACTTCTGACAAATCTTGTATTTACCCATAATAAAAATGTTTGATTATTACCTCGTGTCTGCAATATGAATCTCTGGATAGTCTCACTCCCCTTCTTCTGCCATCCTTTCTCCCTATTTTATTATGTCAGATTGTAAAGTGCATTCTTCTCCCCAGGTAATCTTGGATAGCCAGGAAACAGCCACAGATCTGCTTTCATAGCAGCTAGTTTTGGGAAGTTGTAGTTATTAAACTTTTTCCCTTTATGTTGCCTGTGTGGGCATGGAAAATATTCCATACTCCACGGAGGAAAAAAATGCCAATATCAAGTAAAGCTGGAAACATGGGGGGATAGATAATCCTGTTCTGACAATGCAGTAACAATGCATTTTTTTTGAAAAACAGAAGAGAGGCTGACATGGTCTTTCAAAAATATTTTCCACTTTTGGGGGTCCTGAACAACATAAGTTCATTTAAAGCCTTTGGAATATTACAGTATTTTATTCTAATCCTATTGTAACATGGGCCAGCCAGTGGTATTGAAGTTTCCCTGCAGTTCTGTATTTAATCTGATATATTGATGCTATTTGTTTTTCCCTGCTTTATATTAACAGTTTGTTTGCTTTGGAAGTAATGCAAAATTAAACAGGGAAATAGTGACATTAAGAACAACTTAAGCCATTTTTTCTAGATATTAAAATAGTTAACTAACTGGGCAGATAATTTAAAACACTATTAGGTAAATGCATCCTCTAATGCAACAATGCATATTCTGGTTAAGATGAAAAAAAATGTAGTAGGTAGTTCTGTAACTGAACTGTTCTTCTGGACATAACTCAGAAGTGTAAAAAACATACCAGACTCTTGCCAGTCCTGTACCCACAGAAATAACATAGTTCATTGAGTTACAGATCACAAGATACTTGCTTCTGAAAAACTCTCAGATGTCCTTCAGTTCTTGCCTATAGAGAGAGATGCGTGCACTGTACACTGTGTGTGTGAGCTATGGCACATACATAGCTAGAAGTGAAGATCCCGCTGATTGCTTTCTGTGTGTGTGTAAACAGCTGTAATGCTGTTAGTCTCAGAAGAATAAGCTTTGGGACATTATTTCACTATAGCATGAATGTGAAAATGTTAATTACATTAGACTGTGATCTGATACATGGCAACAATATTTGTATTTGGAAAAAAATGTCAACAAATCTGTAAAAGCATATAAACATGTAACTTTATATCACATATTTTCTTTATTCTGAGCTATCAACGCTTGGCTGGAGGCAAAAGACAATGCGACTCCATTACTTTCCAGCCATGGTTGTGTTTTCTGAAGAAATTTGCATTGTCTGGCAATAAATGAAAGGAATGAGGCAATTTTCTCAACAGTTCATGTTCAACATTTCATCCTTAAATAGGAAGTGGAAGTATACCCATACCCTATATAGGAAGCTTCTCAATAGACCATGTCTTAAGACCAAATGATAATGCATTTTTTTTTCTGAATTACAGTAGTATTAATAGTGAAATAAATAAATAGATAAATAAAGTCAGGCCTATTATAAGAAGTGATGGAAGAGGACCGGAATATTCGAATTTATATCCAGACACTCAGCAGTTTCTCAAAATAAAATCAGGCCATCATTCAGTGAAATGCTCATTGCATAAAATTTTAGATTGGAGGATTGGTTTAGAATTCAGGTTGGCATGATGAACTGCAAAATGCCTGAAATAATAGGAAATGGAATAGAATGAATGCTAGTCTGGAGCATTACATCCAGGAAGGAAAAGTTAAATAAATGAATCAGGTGTAAGTGATTAGACTCCGGGAACTTAAATAAAGAGCTGTATATTACATACTGTATAATATACTGATATATAAATATATATATAAACGGAGTCAAAAACACAGATTTTCAGAAAAAGCAAATGTCATTGTGGATTTATTAACCAGGAGTTAAAATTACTAAGTTTTCACAGCTGATGACTTTGCGGGGAAAAAAAAAGAGATTTTAAGGTTTTAATGAGCAGACAAGCTGTGAGAAGTTCAGAGAATGGTGGTAGAAATAAGAAAGGCATTAGAACCTATGGGGAAATAATGAAAAAAAATTGTATTTGGATGATGCTATAAACACATCTGTTATGCATTTAAAGCATGTATGCAGTGATGTTTTCATTTTAACCCCTCACATATTCAAATGTGTCCTTCTAGAGACCTTAAGTCTTATTTTCCATCTATTTACTTTTCAAGAACCGGAAGTTTCAGTGGTAACATACATGACAGTATATAGTGAAAGAGACTCCTTTTTTAAACATTTGTTCAAGTGAAATGAGATTACTTGGATTACTTGTTCAGCATAGATAAATACAAGCAGTGTTTGTATCTGTATATTTATGAATCACAGAATCACTGAGGTTGGAAGACACCTCTGAAGATCATCTAGTCCAGCCCCCTTGCTGAGCAGGATCACCTAGAGTACATTGCACAGGAGGGCATCCAGGTGGGTTTTGAATATCTCCAGAGGAGGAGATTCCACAACCTCTCTGGGCAGCCTGTGCCAGTGCTCTGTCACCCTCACAGTAAAGAACTTCCCTCTCATATTCAGCCAGAACCTCCTGTGCTTCAGAATGTGCCCGTTTCCTCTCATCCTCTTGCTGGGCACAACTGAAAAGAGACTGGCTCCATCTTCTTGATACCCTCCCCTCATAAATTTGGACACAATGATGAGGTAGGTCTACACTCAGTCTTCTCCTTTCCAGGCTCAACAGGCCCAGCTCTCTCAGCCTGTCCTCATACAACAGGTGCTCCAGTCATCTAGTCATCTTTGTAGCCCTCCTCTGGACTGACTCCAGTAGCTCCATGTCCCTCTTGCACTGGAGAGCACAGAACTGGACACAGCACTCCAGGTGCGGCCTCAGCAGGGCAGAGTAGAGGGGGAGGATCACCTCCCTTGACCTGCTGGCAACACTTTTCCGAATGCACCCCAAGATCCCATTGGCCTTCTTGGCCACGAGGGCACATTGTTGGCTCATGGTCAGCCTGCTGTCCACCAGGACTCCCAGGTCTCTCTCTGCAGAGCTGCTCCCCAGCAGGTCAGCCCCCAGCCTGTACTGGTGCTTGGGGTTATTCCTCCCTAGGTGCAGGACCCTGCACTTGCCCTTGTTGAACTTCATGAGGTTCCTCTCAGCCCAACCCTCCAGCCTGTCAAGGTCCATGAAAATGAATGTTTTTATATTTATATACGTGCACCTTTCTTGAATTATTGCTTTTATGAGATTTGAATTGAATAATGGAATATACTGTTCTTAAGGTATATAAGTATATAACGTTTTTCTCAACTTCCTTTACTAGTAGATACTGAGAATTTTATGGGGGAGAGATGAGCAGGTCTGAACTTATTTATCAGGCAGCTCAATGATCTCCCCTGTTTTCCCTCTGCTCAGGTAGTTTTAAACTGGGAAAGAATTTGTATTTGAGGTGTAGGTCTTAATATGCATGATTTTTTATTTCAGTTCAATACAAAATGCAGTAAGAATCTAAAGAAGCTGTTACAATATACATCATTAGAAGTTTTAGGACAAACTAAACATTGGGTCACATTCTGTTTTAGTCATTCTTCTTATGCAAAAGTGCAAAATATTAAATAAAACACCAGAGGAAAAGAAAAATACAACTGTGGAAAGGAGAAAACATTAATGTCTGTCCTGTATGTGGTAGGCAAAGATTTTTTCAGCTTAGACAGGTAAAATGAATTGATCTAATAAGCCTATTGTTTTATTCTTGGTAGGGACCTGTATGTTACATATGTTCTTAGCCTAGGACAAACTTAAAATTTACTCCTGTCATATTTGAGCAATGAGCAGAAAGTGTGAATGCAAAAGAGAAGTGTCAGAAGGGGCAGAGGAAACTGCTGTCTGTTTTATCTGAAGGTGAAGTATATATGCAAATAGCGTTGTGTTCTTTTTTCCTAATAAATTAAATTAATCTGTTAGTCAACATACTGTGGATGATTTATCAGCTGATCATAAAGTAAGGTGGCTTTTAAAAGGCATACAGGTAACTATGTTTTGGCTCTTGGCAGGAATTAAAATGGCTAATAATGGAATAGTTTGGTTTGGAGGGGACCCTTAAAGATCATATAGTCCAACCCCCTTTGTTGAAATGCTGTCAAGTTTCTGAACAATAAAACTCCTTATGCTTTATCACTTTCATTGATCAAAAAAGGAAGAGAACTAATATGTGATTCTGCATAGGTGTCTTTATATAGACTCCTTCCTGTGACTAATGCAACTTTGTGTGATGACGTTCTTTCTATCTGCAGATTTGCCAATTTATCTTTGTTAGTTAAAAATGACCTATCATGATGATGATACCTGAAAAATTTAATTTTTCTTAATGTTTTAGATAGAGAGTAATTTTCTGCCGTTTTTCTTAGTTCCTTAGCCTTTTCCTTTCTGAAGTTTTCACTGAGAATTGGTCTAAAGGATTATTATTATTTTTTAAGTTCTATTACAATAAAAACATTTGTTCCCTTTCTTCCCTGCGAAGTAAAATGTAAGCAAACTTTCCCTTTCCTGACTACTACCATCCTTTTTTCCCTTTGGGGTGGGAAGTAGCTACATTTGTTTTCTATTGACAAGATACTAGTAGCATTTATGGCATTTCTAATGCATTTGTCTTGAAGCATTAGAAAAATTGTTTTGCCCTCTAGGTGATCTGGGCTTAATTCAGGAAATAAATGTTCTCTGGTAACAATTCTATATCCTTATTAGTTTGCGTGCATCAAATGGAACAGAACAAGATGAATGATATCTGTGTTGAGGAAGATTAGAACAATCTGTCTCACAAGGAAAAAAAAAAGCCATTTTGTTTGGAATTAGCTGCAGTGATCAGGCAGAGTATACAATACTCCCAAAAAAATAAATGCAGTGTTTTACAAAGAGCAAATTTTAATTGATATTTCTAACATGCAAGCAGTACCAGCAAAAGATGCAGAACAGACTGATTGTTCCACCAGTAATGAGACAAGTGTTAAGTTCATCTCTTCAGTGGAATCAGTCTTGCCAGTCTTTTCTCTGAAGAATATCTGTGACTAGTACGTCTTATTATGAATGCAGCTTACTTAGTTATAATTTGTCTTGCTCAGAGGTGCGCCTTCATCCAACCCTTACACATGTAAGGCTTAGGTCACTGGGGGGATTTACCTCATTTCAGAGGAAAAATGCCTTCTGAAACCGCTTCCTTCAGCGGCATGAGTTTTCTGAAGTTCCTTCCTTGTTAGCAGAGCAAAGCTACCATTTCAGTCTTCAGTTACATCCACTGAGGTCAAATCTGGTTGTTTACTTATTTTTCTATGAAAAAATATTTCTTGAATGCTAAGTTAAAAAAAAAAAAAGGGAGGGGGGGAGCTCTATCAAGCTGAACTTGTTAAGAGCTTGGGATGTAAAATGGATAAATAAAGAGATCGTACATCTATTTTAATTCTGTAACAAAGTGCTGTAAAGAGAGAAACAGTGAGTGGTTTTGCAAGAATCTGAGATGGATAGGAAGAAACATCATGTTTGCAGATTTTGTTGGTATTGTAACAGCCTTTCATACAGCAGTACCTTTTTGCAGCCTTTCTTCTGGTGTTTGTTTTTGATTTAATACCAAGTCTCTGTTTCTTTAAAAACTACAACAACAAAACAATTTATAAGAGGCCACAATGACCATACTTACAGAAGTTACTGAGGAATGGATATAATAAGTGGACTGTTCCTACTTATTCAGCTATTAGTCAGATTTTTGAATTACTTGTAATGTTAACTGTCTTACACTGCTTTATCTGTACTGCTATTTCAAGCCCTCTTTTGACATAACTGATTTTGACATAAAGATTTTGGTTTGTCTTTACTGCTCATGTATAAAACTCCTGAGATTTCTAAACACCGATACAGTGCCCAAAAACTTAGCTTATTCTGTAGATACAAGATTCTTAAGTGCAGGTGGAGGACACAGTTCTACACTCACTGTGTGTTCTTGGCTCTAATGCCAAGAAGCGGAAGCACAGAAATGCAAGGCTAGTACCAAGAAACCTGACTTTTGTATAGCAGCCCATGGACTGGAGCATCTCCTTTGTACAGCCTTAAACTTCAAATGGATTAAAATGCTTCTTATGTTATTCTTTTTAAAAGGCATGTAATTCCATTAAATTATTGACAATAACAGGAGCATAAGGGGTATTTACTCAGTCAGGTTACATTCTGGCATCTGGCTAATGTTTTGAGACCCCTTTTTGCTTGTAAATATTTTGTGATGTCTTAGCAATTGGAAGCTTTAAAAATTGAGTTTGCTTTTTAGAGAGTTTAATTTCTTGCAGTGCTAATAATTTTAATTGCTCTGTGTACTATAAGTGAAAGTATTTACAGGCAAGCTTTGAATCTTCAGGATAAAACATTTAAGTCTGATTTATTTTAACTGTTTGATCTGGAGGCCTATTTCCTGATACTTCTATGTGCATGTTGGTCATAGAACTGAGCAAATGCTGTGTAATTATTACAAGTTATTATCTCTGTGTTGCACTCTAATGATTTACTACGTAGGTGTAAATAGAGGTATCACTACTCTATTTTTGATTTATTTTTGCTAAACAGCTATTTGTAGCAGCTCCTATTTCTGCACATTGATTACGTAGGGTGACACCTAGGACGAGTCACATAAGCCTTAATCTTTAACCTGCCTAAGAAATGACTAGTGCATTGCTACTGTAAGGTGTTTATGCAGTTATTTAGCTACGTGTAGACCAACTTTTATATATGCTTTGTAAGCGGTTTATAGTTTTTTTTGGATATGACCATCATATTTTTGAAAACGTACATCTCTTTTTCACCTTGCCTCTCGGTACTCAGAAATTAGAAGTCAGAAGTTGTTTAAAGAATGCTTTCAGACTGACCATGGAAAAACTGTCGGTGGAAATAACCTTCTATTATAGCCACAGTAGCCATGGTCCCTACACCTCTAATGGACATGCAAGAGGTTAGCCTGTGACAGAGCTGTAAGTTCTTTTACAATGACTGCAAGGATACTGCAGCAGTTTCATGTTTCTCTTTTGTTAAATGTATATTGTGAGTTGTAGAACTGAAGTGGACATGCATGTGTATATTTACCTAGCTGATAATTCCTTCTAAGGTAGATTAATTAGATTTCTGTCTGAATATCTGTATGCAGGACTGTCGGCATAGTTGTGTCTTAATGATGGTGACGTGAAATGCAGTTCCCTATGTAGTTCAGCTGCCTTAGGCTGCTCCCAAGCTAAGTCTTTGCTCTGCTCACTCTTCTGGAGGGTTTGGGGAGAAGGGCATATCCGCAAGGAGAGCCATTAAATGTATTGTGTAAATGGAGGCTTTATCAAAGGATGGTTACTGTGTCTTCCTCTCTCCAGATACATCAAGCAAACGGTATTTAATGCACCTGGACAGCCAGAAGGGAGCATTTTGTACTGTCTGTGGTTTCCACTCCTGTTGACCCTTTGTACAACACCTCACATCCTATTTGTTTTACTTTTGCATATCATCCTAACACAAGACCAAAGTAGTATTTGTTCCTTCCTACAGCATGTAAACATGAAACTGAAAGGCAGAAAGAGAGAAAATAAGCAGAGTCTGAAGTATCAGAGATTTCCAGTCTTACCTACCAGTGCTGATGTAGCTTGCAGTCCAAAGAGGGCTGTTTATTTTTTATTTTTTACAAGTTGTCAAAGTTGATTAAATTATTTCAGATGACAATTTTCTCCCACTAGATTTTAATCAATGAAATGATGGCATAAATGCTCTTTGCTATGGTTTGACATCATGGTGTGAAGAATAATCAATAGGAACGATAAGGCTGGCTACCACCAACTAGTGTATTAGCATTATCAGTTTCACAGTAACTGACCTTTTCCTTCTCCGCCTCACTTCTCTTCATCTGTCATGTTTCATTTTGTCAGATTGATTTCCTTTTACTATAACAGTTGGTATGTGTCAGACTTCAAATGCTAATCAGCTCTTACAATTTCTTACACAGTGTTGAGAAAATACTAACTGTATTTTTTTTTAAAGAGAAAGTTAATTCTAATTTGGTCCTCCTGAGAGTGTTATAAAATATAAAATGTCACTTGCTACTAGAATGCATTTTATTTTGAAATACTGAACTTGATTTTTAAAATTATATCAGCAATACTTATTGCCTATAAAGAAGTTGGTACTTTGATTTAAGAAAACCTGTTTGCTATAGATTTAAACTCACAAAAAAGTGTCACTTTTTTTTCATTATGGTACTCACTTACTTTCTTATGTGTCTTTAAAATGTGGTCCGATTCTTGTAGGACACGATTTCCCGACAGTGACAAAAAAGCATAATTGGGTGTGTACCCATGCATCCATATCACAGCTTTAGCTCTCTTGTGCTGTGCAAAGCAACCTGAGTGGGAAGCCTACAGCACCTCACTTCTTCCCATAGTAAGTCTGCACCAGAGTCCCTTAATCTGTATTTTTTTATACAAGTGCAGTCATGTAAATAGTGTCTATCAAAGGTTTTTGGCTATATCAGTGGAAAGCCTAAGTGTTTAAAGTTAAATATAATTTATACCCTGAGAAATGGCACTTGTACAGTGGAGTGTGGTTCACCTTTGTGTATGATATGCCACTATAGCTTTTTTTTCCTCAGATGTCAACTTAATCATGTCAGTGAGATAATGCTAAGTAAGCCGTAGCACTACTCCTCTAAGTTTGAATAATAAGCTTTTTTTTTTTTTTCTTTTTTCTTTTTTCTTTTTTAAATTTTTCCTTCTGATCTTCTGTAATGGGAAAAGAAGTTATCTTAAACTTCATTGCAAAGTCTTAAGGGTGTGGGACCTGGCCTTTGTCATAAAATCTACATGTTAATAGGTCAAAAGTCTTCTCTACCCCTTCACTATGACAGCATGGCTGGCATTTTCAATAGAACACATGTGGAGGAAAATAAGACACAATTATTGAGAAATTAACAGGTGAAAATGGGATATTGATTTGAACTGCAGTCAAACACAATTTGGTTTTGTATCTTTCATCTAATTTGGAATCATCTTTTGTGGTGGGCTCCTGAATCTTTACCTATATAGATCTGCTGTCAAATCCTGACTTGCTTTAGGTTAAAGTCACAGAATCACAGAGTGGTTGTGGTTGGAAGGGACCTCTGGAGGTTCTACCACCTGCTCAAGCAGGGCCAGCTACACCAGATTGACCAGGATCATGAAATTAAGAATTAATTAATGTATTTGTTTTGCCTTATGATCTACCAGTAGCTGTTTGCCACTGTAAAGTCAGCCTATCAGGCTATCCAATTCATGCAAAACTGTGGGAGCTTAAAATGTTCAATTAAGATTGGCGTATTGAATGGGCAAGTATTATGCCTGAATGTCCTGAAGATTAAAATACACAGGGACTGCTTGAGTTCCCCTGTAGATGCTTAAATTCTTAAATAAGAGCATCCAAAATTATTTTAAGATGTATTTACACTTTTCATGATCAAACATTGCTAATAGCAATCTGTTTAGTGAGCAGACAGTGGGTTATGCTCTTAGGACACGGTCATCTGTGTGGTACTCTGCCTCCTGTCTGCTTTGTCAGAGTCTGACAGAGGGGCATGCTCTGAATATGTGTTCCCAGAGCCTGTGCTTGGAATGTGCCAGCAACATTGGCCCATGTCATTCAGAAGCGCACTGGTTAGAGCACTTCCAAACAGAGGTCAGACATTCTCCAAACTGGTTTTCCTGAAATTATTTCAGTAAGTTGTATGATGAAACTCTGTGTTCTGGGACAACTTTGGCCTTAATCGTTGCTCAGTTTCCACTTTCCGTTTTACTTAAGTAAAGCTTGAAATCCAGTGAAGTCATTGCAGAATTGCCATGGAAGACTAAATCTCTCCATTCCTCAGGTTTCCATTACAGTCCTACTGCTACTGTACTACAGCCTTTTGTTTCAGCAGGATAAAACTATGCCAAGTGACATGACTGATCTTGGTGTGGAAGAAATGGCAAGTAAGAATTAATCTTTGTGGAATGAAGAAGGACAGAACAAAGGGTATTTACAGTGTTTGGGAGATGTATTCCTGGGTTTGGCATGACATTGCACAGATTCAAAAAGATAATAGAGCATCTTTTTTAGTGATATTTGTGTATTTTTATTTGATTTTCTTCATATAACTTATTATTAAATAAAAATCAATTTAACTACAAGCCTCTACAGCAGTACTGTAGAGTACTTACCATCTCCAAAAACATCTTCACACTTTCTTGGTGCAAAATTTAAGTACAAGATTAGATCTCATTTAATAAAACTTTCATTGTAACATTGTGTAACTTGAGTAATAGCAAAAATTAAATTATTAATTTAGCTAAATGTCACTAGTTGAATAGAATGTCAACTTTTTGCAGCTTTCTTTACATGAAGATTCCTATGAAACATTTTCTTCTTGATTATGCCACATTTTCCTGCATACACATAAAATGCTTGTCTTAACATTCATCATTCTAAACTTCCCCCCGAAATCATCCTTTTTAAAGAAATGAATTTAAATACAATATTATGTTCCTTAGAGGTGAGATGTTATGTCCATGCTGAAGAAGTTTGCTCAGAGGAAAGGAATTATAAGGGTTTTTCTATGAAGTTTTCCTGCTTTTTGGTTGGGGTACTGTGTAGTACTGGGTAGTACCGTAGGTGCTGGGCTTCACAAATAGGGAAAAAAAATATTCCGCTGGTTAAAAAAGAACATGAAAAATCATATGATTATGTTATCTGGCTGCTGTTCATAATGTACCAAACAAGTTGTTTTCATTTATACTAAGTTATTTTCATAAATTACTTGTTATTTGTATTAAATATACATGAAAGTAACCTTGGCTTTTTGAAATTTGATAGGACAGGCTCCTACAGAAAGGTTTTTGTTTGACCTCAGTATCTGTGACCTGGTAATTATCTTTTTTTGAAGTACTGGGGTTACAAAGGGCTACTGAGCAGTAACTGAATGATTTTTTTTTAAAGAGGTCATATTTTAGTTTACTTCTGTAGATTTAAAATTGAAACTTTATTTTTATTCCATGCTTACTTCCCACTACTATCTGTGAATAATAAACTGTCCAGTTTTGTTCTCCTGCTCCAGTAAGTTTCCTTTTGTCAAGACCTATATTTCATCAGCATAACCTCGTCCCACTTCCTCCCCATGTATGTCTTCAAATTGAAGCTCATTTACAATGCTGCTGTGCGTTTTGGAAGCATAAACACCTCATCTGTGCCAGCAAGCAAACAAAGAATCCCTTAGTACTTTTCACACGTGTACAAACTACATACATCATCAAATTGAAGGGAAAAATAGAGATCATTACACTGATATTACATATCATTATTTTATCTTGTCACATCAACTCTCAGCAATTTACCAGGCTTAGGATATTTGGGTCCATAATGGGGCTAATTAACGGGCAGTGTGCTTGCTTACTTTAGAATTTCCAAGTCTCTCGTGGGTGACAAAATAAAATCTAATTATTTTGATATTTTATTAAGTGGTTTGTCAGCCGCTATGTAATTATTTCTTCTTAAAAAAAGTGATCTGAAAATTATGGATGTCAGGAAACTAGAGCCTGTTGGTGATATTTTTGTACAAACAACAATTGCAATGTAAGTCTTGAGGAAAGAGATGAAACAGTATTGTGAGACTACAGTGAATGTTGTTTTTCCTACTGTGTACAATTATATGTAATTAGATCTGTCCTTTTTTTATTATGCTGTCTAAAAAATTAATTCTACCTATCTAGATACTGAATGACCTTGTAAATAAGATAGCAAGATCAACATAGTCTGAAGAAATAATTAGTAACAATTTAACAGAAAGTGTTCTGTTCAGGCTAAATCAATAGTAATGGAGATGAATAAATGGTGGAAACCTTAAGTAATTACAAATCTTTTAAATTATTCTTGAATTAGAAAGCAGAAGAAAAGAACAGATTTAATTACTTACTTTACAGATACATGAGAAGTGAACTTTCTGAATTCTCTTTCTTCTTTCTTTTCTAGAATACATTTCTTTAGGCAGCTGGTATTTAGTTTCCTGTACCTTGCTGGACTTTTATGCAACTCACTTAGCTAAGCTAGGCATACCAAATCAGGTACTCTGTTTTTTTTCCCTATACTAAGTTACAAATATTAATGGGAAGAAGCAGCATTCTTATTATGTTAACTAACATGTATTCAAGTTTCAGACTGCTTATTTTCAGCACAATTCCTATTTTTTGGCAGCACTCTAAGGAGGTAAATGATTGTGCTTTTGGTGTACAGTAGAGAAGAATTTTTAAGAAATACTAAATTTTTAGTATTTATTTAATTGAAATAATAGAATGGCTCAGGTTGAAAGGGACCTTGAAGATAACCTAGTTCTAACCCCCCTGTCATAGGCAAGGATGCCACTCACTAGATCGGGTTGCCCAGGACCCCATTCAGCCTGGTCTTGAACACCTCCAGGGATGGGGCATCCACAACCTCTCTGGGCAAATATGGACCACTACATTTATATTAAAAAATATATATTTATCTAGTAGTCTGTTTTTTTGTTGTGTTGTTGCTGTTTGTTTTTTTTGTTTGTTTGTTTTGTTTTCTTATGTTCTGTACCATGGAAGGTTCTTTGATGTGTTAATAAATTGTCCAGCTGGTACTTTTTGCATTATTATTTTTAATTTTGGTTCCAGAAGTATTTCCCCATGGACTATTGTGATGTATTCCATTAACTTTAAAAGGTGTAGTATCTTCAGACTTTTTCTGTATTTATAAACTGTGCTGTTTCACAATATTATCCTGATGATGCATCATTAATGAGAAAAGAAATTCTGAAAATGAAAAAATTGTCAAGGCTGACCCTAAAGACACGTACTGACAGCTACAGGCAGAAAAAATTGGAGAGCAGGATGGTACCCTTTGGATCACTGTGGAAATGCAAAGGTCAGAGAACCTTAACCTAGGGAGTGCCAGTGAGACTCAGGGAGCTCACAAAACCTAACACTGGTATTTTGATTTTCTTGACCATGTGAAGGAGCATTAGAAAGACTAACGCATTTGCTAGTTGACCTTAGTGCTTTCTTGGCGTTAACTCTTCATAGTTATTACTGAAGGAGGTAATTCTCAGTCAACACCTATGGATGACTGCAGTAAAAGAACAAAAAGGAAACCTTCTTACTTAATGTTTTGAATTTATAGACTAATCTTTAAAATAAATGGATGACTTAATTTTGTTTAACCTCTCTCCTTTCTTTAGCTGGAAAGGCAACTACTGATGCAGAATCAGATGAGAGAGAGACAAACAGCCATGCAGATTGCTTGGACACGGGAATTTCTTAAATACTTTGGGACATTCTTTGGACTTGCTGCCATAGGTTTAACAGCGGGGTATGAAGTTTATTTTCTAATAAAAAATGTAAATAGATTACAATTATATTTCTGTAGTGCTGGATCTTCCTTTTGCATTTTATCTAGTAGTTATTTTTATCCAATAACTGCTCAGAGGTTGATGGAATAATTGACTCTGTTGATTTCTGTCTGCTTCTGAATGTGATTTAGTTATGTCTGTACTACATGCTTATATAAAAGCAGAGACCTGTGACCTGACAATAAAATGATATAGCTGAACTACTAAAAATTTGGCGTAAAATATAAACTGCGTATGTAACAGGAGGGATTTTTGAAAACCATACTGTTTTCTTGTCTGAATTGTAATTTAATGAACTAGTCATTAGGTACAAATACTCCGTCAGCCAAATTTTTTTAATGTCAGTGAACAAATAAATATATTCTGAAATCTGGTCACTTAAAATTTGAATGAAGAGCACAGGTTTCTCATGGGAAGAAAAATACTAGCTAAAAATGTGCATTGCATGTGGAAAAACTTGCCATATAGTACTCTTATTAGGTAATATGTTTTTCTTGTGCTATGAAGTGATTAGAGGGAATGTAGGAATATTTGTAGTTTTGTGTACATAGGACAGATAAAATGCATCTTATGCATTAAGCATTCTCTGTGCACTAACATGCATTTGGAACAGATTGTAAGGTCTCAATTACTACATGTTGCATGAGGCTGGATAGATATATGCAATGCAACACTGGTTAGATTATCCCATTTCATGTTAAATGTATTAAAAACTCACTGGAGGCATTTCCTCTAATACCTTTGAGCTGATAGTTGAGCACAGAAGGTGACTAGAAGGCAACCGAATTCTTTCAAGGAAATTAAGAGGACTTCTTTTGATAGGACAAGGGGCAATGGCTGCAAAATAGAGCACAGGAAGTTCCGCACTGACATGCAAAAGAACTTCTTCACGGTGAGGGTGACAGAGCACTGGAACAGGCTGCCTAGAGAGGTTGTGGAGTCTCCTTCTCTGGAGATATTCAAGGCCCGTCTGGACGCCTACCTGGGCAGCCTGCTCTGAGGAACCTGCTTTGCAGGGGGGTTGGACCCGATGATCTTTCGAGGTCCCTTCCAACCCCTACAGTTCTGTGATTCTGTGTGATTCTGTGATTCTTCTTTAATTAAATAGTGTAGAAGTTTATGCAAGTCCTAGACTGTCAAGGTAAACCTCAACTAACAGTGCTGATATGCTGAATGTCCTAAATAATCATGGATTTCCTTCTTTTTTTTTTTTTTTTTTTTAAACAGAGCAATAAAAAAGAAGAATCCAGGAGTTCTACTGCCAATAGTTCCCTTAAGCTTTATATTTGCCTATCAATATGATATGGGCTATGGGACACTGTTGCAAAGGATAAAAGGTATGTCTGTGTGAGTCTGTCTGGTCAATACATAGAACCAAACTTAATATTTCAGATAATCTCTTGCCTTTTTAGACTGACTGAGAGAGAACTTGAAATAGATTTTCTCTTTCTCTTTTTCAGACAAAAATCTCACCCTTTTTTTTCTTTTTTTTCCCTTCTGTTATAGTCAGGTGCTTTCTCTGTCAAAGGTTTCTACTTCTATAGCCTGTCCCTCCAGTTAAAACTGTGTGCTAATTTCTCTTTCCCTGATTCAAAAAAAAAAGAAAAAAAAATCTAAAGTTGTAAATACAGCTGAAGTAAGCTTTACATATTTGGAAGTAGTGACACGTAGTGATTTCCTTCCATATTGCATTCAGATGCTGCAGTTTTGGCAGAGGATAGGGATGGTAAGAACAGATAAAGGGATACAGACAGGAATCATGCCCTTACACCTTCACAATCAAGCACAGTCATCAGCTGATCATCTTGCCACAGTGATCAGCTAAGATGGAAAAGAGAAAGGTGAGTGTTTTGGATTAGGATGAGAAGAATGCTGATAACATGCCGATGTTTTGGTTGTTGCAGAGCAGTGCTTGTACCAAGCCAAGGACTTTTCAGCTTCTCATTCTGTCCTGCCAGCAGGCAGGCTGGGGGTGCAGCAGGAGCTGGGAGGGGTCAGACCCGGGACAGCTGACCCAAACTGGCCAAAGGAGTATTCCATACCATCTGACATAATGCTAAACAATATATAGGGGTGGCTAGATGGGATGGGGGGGCCGGCTGCTCGGGGATAGACTGGGCATCGGTCAGCGGGTGGTGAGCAATTGCATTGTGCATCACTTGTTTCATACACACTATTATTATTATTATTATTATTGTTTCCTATCTTAATAAACTGTCTTTATCTCAGCTCTCAGGCTTCACTTTTCCATTTCTTCCCCCCATCCCAGAGAGGGAGGGGGGAGGGTGAGTGAATGGCTGTGTGGTGTTTAGCTGCTGGTCAGGTTAAACCACAACAGTGAGTCCCAGAAAGTGGGGTCTTGCCTCGTGGTTGCCAGTGGTGGATCTGATTAAATGATCAATGTTGAGGATTATGGAAAATCTGATAGATGCATTAATGTTCACTCTGATTCCTAGTGAGCAAGGCATGCTAAGCCAGTGTTTACTCTATGTGAAGACAACACTGGGCCATGGAGTGTCACCTTCGTAAATCATTTTAATTAACTGGATTGACTTTGCATTCTGTTACTGAAACAGACAAAATATTTTTTCTGCTCTTGGTCTTAACTTCCAGAGATAAGAGCTAGGTTTCCTAGCTGTGTGTACTTCATTGAAAATAATGATAGAGTAATTAGACAAACTAAAATATTTACAGCTGCTAACAGATGCGGCTATATTTGGGCAACACAGCAATGTATATCTATGAACATTTTTTAAACCCCACCAAATACATTTTTTAATTTTTTAATATGAATAGGCAGCTAAGCATTGGGAGAAAAATTGTGTGGCTTATGAAATTAATGTTGAAAAATAAAGTAGTACACATTCAACGGAGAAGCAAAACTTGGAATTTAGGATGTGTTATTATTTTTTTTGAAGAAGAAGAATGTAATTTTCATCCAAAATCTTATGATAATGCAGGTCCCTTGAAAATAGTATAAGATATGTTTATTGAGTTCATGCAGTCCTCTAAAGGGGCGCCCCTCACTACCCTCTAAGATGGGTGATGTGATACCCTGTCCAGGTATCACGGTGGTGAAAAGTCATCATCTTACCTTCAGATCGATTATGGCAACTTCAGTGGTAAGCAAAGCATGTGACAAGGATTTTGGAGGAAAGAATAAGAAAAGATATAGAGCCAAATAGACAAGAAGATAAAATGAAGTTTGCCAAACTGAGTATGTCTTTTCTTGGAAAATCAGTTCTGTTTTCCAAAATAAATGTGGTAGATGTACTATAAACTCATGAAAGCGTTTATTGTGGTATGAAGATTAAGTTAGCATGAAGGACATTGAAATCAGTAGAACAGTAAGCACTATGGTAAAGAGGAAATATCAAAGGTTTGTGCTTAACATGGATTGCTTGGCTTTAGCAGGATTATAACGAAGATCCTCAGGATTTGGTCTGGATCTACTTTTGTTTTGTATTTGAAATTGTGAGTAGTTAATACTAATATAACTTGTGGATGACAGACTTGATTGATTTTGTCAAGAGAACGCTAATACAAGAACTGATGACCCGAAGAACTGAGATAAATTAGAATTCAGTTTGATAAGAAGGACAGCAAAAAGGTAGAGACTAACAGGAATTTCTAAAATCAGAGCTCACCAGCTAGAAGTAATAAAGAAAGGGAGAAAAACCCGAATGTTTTAGGTAATCACTGAATAATTATAACCCAGCAGTGTGATGAAAATGTGAGAGGATCAAGCAAAGTCTGGGAACATCAGATGAGGTTTCCTAGTATCAAGGAATCACAGAACAGTTGAGGTTGGAACGCACCTCTGGAGGTCATCTGGTCCAATGCCCACACTGCTTAAGCAGGACCCGCTAGGACCAGTTGTCTAGGGTCATGTCCAGTTGGTTTTTTAAGTATCTCCAGGGTTGGAGATTCCACAACTGTAGTACAAATAAAGAGTACAGACAGGCAAGTTTTGATGCAGAAAAAGAGCAATACCTTCCTTGGTGTTTTCTGCATAATTCAGATCACTTCTGTGTGAGGAATCTAGAATTAGTAAAGAGTTAAAATTATCAGGGAATGCCAAGCTGCCTTATGAGAAAATTCGAAGTCTGCTTAGCCTTGTAAAAAGACAACAGAGTTTTGGGGCTACAGGCCCTACTTAAAGGTAGGATAGAATAAAGTAAGGGAGGAAAGTTAATTAAACTAATGACTAATATCATCAGCAGAATAAAAGGGTTTGAATGAATCTAAGCTGAAAATCAGAAAAAGGTTTATAATTGTGTAGAAATCTTGTTCATGAGTTTATTTTTATTTCAAGGTAAAAATTAAGTAGCTGAAGAGAAGTTCTTATGACACAATTGGCCTACAGCCACAATGCTTGTTCTTATTACTCAGCTGATACTTGTGCTCATGCCCAGGCTCCTTTCTCAGCCAATTCTCTGCTTGCCTATGTGTTCTGTTGGTGCATGCCATGCTTCATCATTGTGGTGTTACAATGAGGGTATTGTAACACTAATCACCATTCCTTTTACTGTTGCCTCTAACTGGTCTCTTCCCTCTAGGGTATGCCTGTGTTCAGCCTTAGAGTCAATTCCCCTCTCCTAAACTAACTGCAATTCTTTCAGTGTCTCCGCAGTCTTCCATTTATCTGAACCACCTTGATCAACAGCCCTGCCTCTGCTATCCTTCATTATTTGGAATCAGTCTATGCCCCTAGAAAGTTCCTCTATTTCTGTTTCACCAAGCATTTTGTCTTTGACCCTGCTTGTATTTAATTTACTCTGTCTCTGGTCTACTTGTTCAAGTATTTCCTCATGACGTGCCTTTTCTCCCACATTGAATTTAGAGGTGTTGTTTTTTTTTCCTGTTGTATAGCTTGGAGTTACTAAAGGTAAAACTGAGTATATAGGAGGAAATGCCTGTTTTGAGTTCTGTTTATGCTGTTGAAAAGTTGTTAGGGTGCCAGGGCCACATATCAGACTCACACTGTGGTTTTAGCAGTCAGTGGAAGTGATAACTAGTGTCATCCTTTTGGATAGTACTGATATGGAGATCCCAAGCACTGTAATACTAACCAAAATTGCAGCTGGAGATTTCAGCATTCAGATTTGTTTTATGGAATAGCTGCAGTCTAGACTGCATGACAGTATTCAGTCAGGTTCATTGCACGTAAGTAGAGCTTCAAGTCACATCTGTAATGATCAAGCTAGGAGATAAGGCACAGGTAAACAAGATTTTTGGCGTTGCACCAAATGGCATCAGCCAAAACACATTTTTTGCCTTATCTTCATCCTTTATTATATCACAGTCAGACCACCACAACTGATGTATAATGTTCAGTCTATATCTTTGTTTTTTGGATTCTTTGTCCTAGATGTTTTCATTCCAACCTTACCCAGAGCATTCTGCACCCTACAACTTTTCCCTGCTATGCTGCTAAGACTGCATGTTTGGGTAACTGTCTTAGCAAACATTTTTTGTGAGCAGTATGCTTTGGCCAGTGCTTCTTCAAGTCCTCTGTGATGCACTTTGTGCTTGGGGCCTAACATTGTTTAACCTAGACCTGTGACAAGAGAAAGGGTGCCCAAATATGGCTTATCTGGGATAGCGTGTACAGGAAATTTCCTTCTTAAACCATATATACTCTTTCATGTGGATGTGTGACCCACCCTTTTCCCAGACTCACAGAATTGGTGAAATACAGTACAGGGCTGGTGTAAAGTACACCTTTCCAAAACGTGTGTTTAATACACCGCTAGGAGACAAATGGCTATAACTCAGTATAGTTTTTAGGAGAAAGGGGCTAACACAGACAGCAGCAACAGCATAATGGATTGTTTTGGCTGAAGTTCTTCCAAACAAATGCAGCCTGAGGCAGACATTCATTTCAGACCAAACACTTCCGTGTATAGTTTTTCCACTAGTCCAAAATTCCTTAAAGACATCTTTGATACTACAATGCTATCAGATCCTTTGTAAAGTACATAGCTGCAACATGATATTTTGTTATTCTTGCCCAAAAAAGAACAGCTAAATCAGATTCGTTTTATTTTTCCCCACTTCATTTGCTTTCTCACAGTATGGGTGAAGAACTATATTTATATATTTAATTTTTTTTTTTTTTTTCTAAGGTGAAGCAGAAAACATACTGGACACGCAGAGCGCTTTGCTAGAACCACCAAAGGGACCACTCACTTTTGAAGACCTGGAAAAAATCAGAAGATCTCAGAGCAAGTTCTTCATAGAAAAATAGGATGGTGTTGAAGCTTAGTATCTGTATTGTAATTGTAATGGTGTTTTGGGACTTAGATGAATCATTAAAATATTGAGAAAATTAAATGTTTTTATAAGTGAAAAGTAAATCATTTTTTAAAAAGTCAGTACATTCTAAAGCAATGATTTTCATACTGGGTGTATCTCTTGAAAATATCCGTTGTTACGGTAGGATATTTTTCTTGTTTAGAGCGAAATACTGAATATCCAGTGTCTACTGAGTCTGAAAATAACTTTCACCTGTAGTAAAAATGTGTGGTGCTGACCAAACTGACTATAATTGACAAAAATAAGTTAATTGGTAGTTACAAATTTGTAGAAATATGATTATAATTTTCAAATATATTTGAAGATGCAGAGATCAATTTGAAGTCAGGAATAGACAGTCAACTTCTTTGAAAAACAAGACACTTTTTAGTTGCTGTTCTTTAGGCAGTGAACTCACCATCTATGCTTCAAATTCTGAAATAAACAGCTTTTATCAGAAGTAGGTTCAGAAGTAAACACGTCACTCACTAACTGTGTGTTTTACTCTTATGAAAAACTGTATTAAAGTATAAGCAGAGATAATTTCTGAAAAAAAGAAAACAAATTATGTAGCTATTTCCTGAATCTTTTTCATGCTTGTTTGACATTCTGAAACTCAGGATAATTTGTTTACATGAAATCAGAGTTTCACTACTAAGATGAATATTAACATAGACTAGCAGCAAGCAAAACTATTAATGCATGTTTTTGTAATGGGTACATCCAAGGGGCCTTACAAGTACTGAAAAACTGAGGGAGTTTTGCATGCCTTTACTGTAGCATGAAATATACTGAGAGAGAATATAATTTTAGTGTATTTTAGTATTCTGATGTTATACTTGGTAAAAAATGCAACTTTCTGTATTGGAAATCATGTTTAAAAATGGATTTTGCTGTGTGTTTTGGATGGAAACTCTTCTAGCATTAATCTAATTGTGGGGATTAAAACAAATGCCCAAAAAGTATCCAGTAAAGAATTAAGCCAAAGTCTTCTGGTGATGTTTTTTTAAACTGCAATTTTAGTATTGACAATTTTATTTTAGTTAAAAATTAAATTCCAGCTGGAGATAATGCCCCAAATTTGTTTTGGAAGATGACTAAATCTGTTTTGGAAGATGACTGAGATTAAGATATTGGTACAGTAAGACAGGTGAATATATCATGTAACAAGAGCTTTTCAAAGGAGACAAAATTAATACCACAGTTTTCATAGCTGTATACGATTCCTGGAAGTGCATTCGCTTCTACGATTCAGTCACTTTTGTAATTGATTCTGCGTGCCTCTCTTATATTAATGTTAACAAACTGCATAAACTTTCAAAAGTGTTGCATTTCATTGTGCAGAGCAGTAAAATGGGTTATAATAGCTTGGGTTTCAAGAGCTTGGTCTACACTTTTGCCACACAGGATTTCAGGCAGTGATTTTAATCTGCCTTGGAAGAGATGCCTCAGCTCAGCCTGTGGTGCTTCCAGGTGTGTTCTGTCAGTCAGTGTACTTCTGCACACTCACAAACAGCAGCCCAAGACCGCCTCACATTTTCTGCCTATCCTATAATACAATCTCTCACCACAAAAACATGTCCTAACTTGCTGCTGTAATGTGTTCTATTCTTGGGACATAGGTGTCCCTGCTTACTTGTTTTTATTTAGGTAGCATATCCTCTGCTACCTTTCCTCCAAGGGCAGAAGTAGGCCTAGCTTTAATTCTGGAGATGTTGTAACAGCTTTTATGTTTTGATCTCTATCATCTCTTGATACTCTTTCTTTCAAGGAAGAAAAAAACAATTACACAGCTTGCTTTGGTATTTGTATGTCTCCACCAGTGCATTTTAATCTACCTTTTAATCCTATGAAAGACATTCTACAAGAGAGCAGTTTTAATAGTTCATATTGTAGTTTTACTTACAAAGGTTAGAAAATTAGGAAATATCCTACTCCTCCCCACTGAGAATGATAAATTAGCATCTGTGTGTTTGTGATAGATTGCTGGCTATGGTGTTTGATCAAAAAGCAGTGTTAAATGAAGCATGGGCTAAGCAAAATAATGACCAAGATAGCAATTTTAAGAGAGAGTAGGAAAGCTATGTGTTACTCCATCCTAGCTAAATTTGATGCTTTTTTTTTTTTTCTCCCTGGGGTTAAGTGTTAAGATCATTGCAAGAGTTGTGTCTGTGTGTGTCCCCACACACAAAAGTAATATAAGGCAAGTTTCATTCAGTGTTATCCAGTCAGCTTCAGTGAAAGTTACTAAATTTATAGGCGAAAAGGTTGAACGTGCTCTAAGCAGGATAGTCTAATGGCAAACCCAGAAATGCATTTAAATGGGTTACACAGAATGTTCCAAAGACTGTCAGGATGTTAATGGTTTAGTCACCTTTCTTTCCTGCTGTTAGCTTTATTCTGTTTTTGTTTGTTTGTTGTTTTCTGGGTAAATTATGCCTTTGTTTTGAAGATTCTCATTCTGTGGTACTGAATATTTATTTTGCCGCTAGTGCACTAATGGAAATGCTTGTGTATGCCAAACCCAGCCATATCTGTCACATAGCTATCCAGCTACAGAGTGGCTGAACTGTATAATTCTCTTCAGAGAATAATGAAGGAAAGCAGAGAAGCTTACCTTTGACAGAACCTACTTTGGGGAAATAGATGTTTACAGCACAAGTTGCCCATAATCATCATACCAGTTGTATTCAGAAACAAATACATAAAACATAAAACATCCTGATCCTTTCTGTCATGGGTGCTCAGCTGGCTTCAGCACTAAGACTTCCTTTAATATATCACAGCAACTGTCTTTGTTTTCAAGAATCACTGGGGGAAGAGAAGGAGAATAACTGCAGGGAGAACTTGTTCTAACCCGAGAGCTACTCTTATCACTGTAATCCTGTTGTCGTTCCGGGCCATAATGTCTGATAGCCATGAAACCTGAATCAATGTCACTCAGAACAGGATTTTTCAGGGAAAGTGAGAGGTAAGTCATGATTAGGTTGTCAAAATTAAACTATTTATGTTCTTGTTATGGATATGTCTCATTTAGAATCCAAGGAAGTGAGCCTACTGGTGAGCCACAACTGCTCTTCCCACACTTCTGTTGTTAATCTGATTTTGATAGGACACATGAGTACTGCTGAGAAAGAAGTAAAGCTATGTTGGGGGGTCCAGTCTGCTTAGATGAATGATTTATCTTTTCCAAACCCTCCCTTATAATAGGAAAAGACAGTTCTTACAAGCCCCTTCCTAAGTGTTCTGAGGTTATTTGGTGACTATGACTGCATCTCGCTGCTCCTAATAGTGGGGTGGAAAGCACCTATGTGACAATATATGAGCAAGATAAGTTCTGCATTATTATTCAGTCATTTAATCAGTCTTGGAATGTATTATCTAAAATGCTCGGATTTCTTCATTTTTGAACTATTAGCTTCCTTAAAGGTGAACTGCTGTTTTCTAAAACCCAGACATTTTATGATGAAGCCCTGCATAGATACCTGGGTAACACTGACATGTAATCACCAGTCACATGCATGAAGTGGCATTTTTCATTTGTTACAGAATTCTGTCTGGTACTAAGCAATCTTAAGAAATATTTAAAGTTCATGTTTGAGCAACTTCCAAAAACTAAGTATTTCTTGCAGCAGTGGACTCCATGAATTTAAAACGAACTCTCTGAAAATATACCAATGAAATCTATACATTTTTGTCCTAAGTGTGACCCTCTGTATAGGTTGTCTGATATTCGTTAGGGGAATAAACATTTTGTTCAAAGTGTTCAAGGTTATCAAGGTATTGTTGAAGAGTATATCTTTCATTTAGTCACCTGTTTTCATTAATCACACTACCCTCTGTAAAATTTGATTGCTATTGGCCAACAGATTCAAAATCTAGTACAAGGGAGAGAAATGGTACGATCATCTTTACCTTATTTTAGGAAACAGAAAATGAAAAAATACTTGCATTGAGACAGTACCTATATTGCAAGATCCTGTAGATCACATGTGGAATTTCATTTATTTGCTGTGCCGTTGTCTGTCCTTCATTGTAATTCACACAGTAAGAAGGTGGATAGTTACTTCAGGTTGGTTGAGCTACTATGGAAATATTCAAATTAGTTATTTTCTTCTGTGTGTATTAATTTGAATAGAGGTAGTTTTTCTAGCTATGATAAACAGCTAAACCAGCTTAGCCTCTGACTTGATTTAAATGCATGGCAAATCACTGAAGGATTGCCAGTTAGACTTTTCTATATAAAATCCTGTATGATTTAAAGTTAGATGACTTACCTGGTAAGTTTCTTTATAACCTACTATTCAAATCACAATAGATCTAGTCAAAAGCCCTAGATGCACAGGCAATGTTATTAAAATATGGCTGGAGGAAAAATACTGAGTAGTACACCCTACTGGTGAAACAGCACTGAGCATAGTGACATTAAGCAATGTCAAACTACTGCCAGCTCATTCAGATATGATCCTTTATCAAACTCATTAAATCACTGACTTTTGTTGCAGTCTTTAATCCTAGTAAAACAGAATTTGTAGCCTGTGCTTTTCAACAAGGAGTGATGAAGAGTGCTGCAGTGTGAACTCCCCCCAAAGGAATTATGGATGTCTCAAAAAGACATACCCCCCAAGGCCTCTTTGACAACTCATGCTCTATCACCTACCAACAAGCACAACAGAAAACATAGATGGCATTCTTTTGCATTCGGTAGCCTTGAAGGAGAAAATTGTGAGGTCAGAAAACTTGTTTTGAACTTTTTGTTTTCCAGTCTTTGGAGTGGTTGCTTTTAGCAGCTGTAGTCAGAGGGTACATGCTTCGGACAGTTGCAAAAAACAGGTTCTTGTGAAAAAAAAAAAAAAAAAAAAAAAAAAAGAAGAAAGCCATCCTAACCCCTGCCTTTGATAAGGGACAGTTAGATGTGGTACCACAGTAGCAGATGTTCTAGTTAAATTTGAAACTAGAACACGTGGAGAGTCAGAGGCTTTACAGCTAGGTTGACCAACCAGTGTGATAGTACCTGCTTCAAAATACCCCAGTGAAAAACTGAGAAAGACACATTCTAGATTTTACTGCTTTTAAAGACTGGATCCAATATAGGTATGGGCATCAAGGTATAAAATAAATTGTATTAGTTTACAGATTAAATAAGTCACTGTGGTCAGTCACAGCCTAACTCAGGAGATACCTTCCTTAATTGCCCTTAAAGTGCACTTGTAGATGATGACAGCTCTCCAGCCACACTAAATTCAGTTCCCCTTCCTAAAGGCTTCTTGCAGTCCAGAAATAAGTTCACCTGATGTGATGTACATATTCAGGAAAAGTCTATTACACCAACAAGATCAAGCTGTTGCCTTCTTTAAAAATGCATGCTCTGATTACCCCTCTTCAACTTGTATGTAAGAGAATGGCAATTAAGACTTTAACCAAAAGATAAACGGATGGAGGTTTAGCCCTTGGGAAATTTCAGAGTGTCAGTTTCCACTCCTGAGGACTGCATCCTAGTAACAGCCTAGATAATAATTTGTGTCTGCTGTTGAAGGTTCCCTGGTCCAAAATGTTTCAGACTTGACCAAAAAGAAAGTCCAAGAATACACAACATTGTAGTTTCCATACTTTCTAGATCCATCTCGGTGTAAAACATGAAAGTCCTCCTTGAAAATGTAATCCAGTCTGTGTCTTCTCTTCCAGTGCAAGTGAATCATTCATCTTTATACACTAGTCTGTAGACATGTTTTCTAGGTGCTTTCCTTCTAGACTGAGTTTTGAGGCTTTTCTGTATGCAAACAGTTCTTAAGGAATAGAAAGCATAGCCCTCACAGAAAAAGATCCCTAGAACACTGCCTTACACTATTTTTTGTCAGATTAACTGTTTTTCCATAGTATGGCTGTTTAGAAAAGGGGATGGCAGCTATTTCTTGTCCTGTTGTGCTGGGGAAAAATATATATCTATATCTATATATATTTAAAAAATGTTTACTTTCATGGGGCCTATGAGGTGAGCCCAAAGAACCCCCATCAGCAAGAGGCTGCAGCAGCCTGATGGTGGAACACATGGACCCGGAGCTTCAGAGCCCTGGGAGGCCGCTATCAGAGCCAAGGTGGCCCTGAAGCTGGGCTGCCCACGGCCACCTCTGAGCCTCGGCCTTGAGAATGACGAACTCGGGAGGAATTCGGGCTCTCCAATCCCACCTCGAGTCTGGTGCTTAAACAGTTCCAAGGAGCTGCCTATGTTTTATCTTACTTCCTTTAACATCTGTGCAAAGGTATATCTAGCCAGACATTGGAGCAGTTTGATCAGGGAGGTGGTGGAGTCACAGTCCCTGGGGGTGTTCAAGGAAAGGTTGGACGTGGTGCTTAGGGACATGGTTTCACGGGTGACGTTGGTGGAAGGGGGACGCTTGGACCAGATGATCCTGGAAGTCTTTCCCAACCGCCAGGATTCTGTGGTTCTGTGCTGTTCGCTTCAACCAAAGCGTTTAGGACTTTTTGCAGGAGGGGCGCGGCGCCCCCATCCAAACGGGACGAGCTCGTCCTCTCCTTCACACCTCCCCGCGGCTCCCGGGAGGCGCAGAAGACGAGGCGGGGAGGGGGGAGGGGGGGCCGGACGCCAATTTCAGATGCGAGGCCGGCAGCGGCGGGGGCAGGGGTAGCCTCGGGGGCGACCGGGGCGGGGTAGGATCTCGCCCCGGCCCGAGCCTCGTCGGCGGGGCCGGTGCCGAGGCGGTGACTCAGCGCCGCCCTCGGCCGATAAAAAGGCGGGAGGGAGGCGGGAGAGGAGCGGCGGCGCGGGCGGGCGGGCGGCACGCGGGGCCGCGGCGGTGGAGCTCGAGGCCGCGAGAGGCCGGCGGTTGTGCGGCCGTTGGGGGCCGCCATGGGGGCCAAGCTGCGACTCGTGTGCGCCGCGGCGGCGCTGCTGCTGTGCTGCGCCCCGCCGGGACAGCCCGGAGCCCGGGGCGCGCTGCTGTCGGCGGGCGACGGCGACGGCTACGGGGTGAAGCTGTGCGGCCGGGAGTTCATCCGCGCCGTCATCTTCACCTGCGGCGGGTCCCGCTGGAAGCGGCTCTCCCTGCTGGCCGCGGAGCCGGCGCCCGCCGTCGGTGAGTGCCCGGAGGAGAGGGAAAGGCTCTCGGGGCGCCTCGACGCCGCCGGTCCGGGGGCTGCCCGGGGAGCGCCCGCCGGGAGCCCTCCCTCCGCGTCCCGTCAGGCTTTCCCCTCGGTCAGGAGGTGTGGAGCAGTGCTCCTGAGCTTTCCGGGCTGGGGTGTGGGGGTTACAGGATTGGGAGTTTCATCTTCTTCTTTCTTCTTTTTTTTTTTTTTTTTTTTTTTTTTTTTTTTTTTTTTCCTTGCTGCTCAGCTTGCGCGGTGCTGTGCGACTGGCGCGTTGAGGAACGAGCGGGGGTGTCTGGCTTGGCGCTTCGGGTTGCGATCTAAGCACAAAAACTGTTTTAAGGGTCTTTGGTGAAGTTCCTGGAAGGTAAAATACCCCTTAGGGTTTCCTGCTACAGGTTCTAAGACAAATACATTAGGAAAGGGTAAGCAGATATTTTTTGACTGCAGAATAGTGATATTTAATTTTAGGCACTGGGTCTCAATTATACTGATATTTCAAAAAGTGGAAATAACGCTTCTAAGCAGGAAAGAAGATAGAATGACGGCTAGTACTTGCAAAGAAAGAGCTTTTTTTTTTTTCTTGCTTGAGCATACTGTTAATGAAGGGCTATAAATGAAGCCAGTATTTTGGGTTTATTTTACCTTTTCTTTAACAAATAGAGTAATAATATGTAACCGGATATAATTCCAAAGGTAAGACCTCATGAATGGCCATCAGTGTTCACAGGAAACTTCTTCCTTCTATTTTTGAGCAATAGCTTCTAAGAACCTCTTCTAAGAGCTTCTAAGAGTCGTGAAGGAGATCCCGCAGTCTAACTGGAAGTGTTTCTCTGCCCCAAGTGACTACTGAATAGTAGTAACTGTTTGACTAGTAAACTAGCTACAACTGTTGTGGTTTTTTTTTGCATACCTGGGTAGCTGTTCTGTCTGAAAGTTAGCTTGTGTATGTTGATTAGCTATATTAAAGTACATATAATGTTCACTTGATGTTCTCGTGTTCTTCCAGCTTTCTGAAACAAAAATACAAAACCAAGCTAACAGCATGCAGACCACATGGCAAACACCTATTCCAGATTTTTTAACTTAAGAATGAAAAAAGCTGCTTTTCCTCACGTCAGCTGAAATACGCAGTGCCACTTGCCTTGCAGAAGCAAAAACAAGAAAAACAGTGGGAGGTGAATGGAAGTAGTGCTGGATTTTTGAGAACACTGGGATCAGTGAGACCGAGTGTGTTTCTAAGTAAATTCTGCAAGTTTTGAGAAATCAGTGGCAAGTGTCAGCTGAAATAGCTGTAGAAAAATGCTATCTGTAAGAGTATACGTAAAATATTTGCATGCTGAGTTCAATACTCAGTCCTTCTCCACCCATTTGTTCTTATTATGGAACTGATTTGTGTAACTGCATGGAAAAGGAGTGGTCTAATCTAATTTGTGAATCACATGACATGATTTTATGCAGTTTCTGGATACATCACTTTACAATTTTCTTTACAGGAGGACTGACACATCTCCATATGTAACAGTGCAGCCGTATTAGGATGTGTATACATCAGTGGCAGTTGTCACAAAATAATTCCGATGTCTAATAGCATAGCCTTCAAAACAAAGATTGTCCTAGAAGTAATCTATAAGTAAATCATGAGCGGAGGCTCTGCAGCACCAATAACTCTCCTAAATAAAAAATGCTTTGCTTATTGCTGGCTGAATGGGCTTTTTATTGATGATTTTTAGATCTGTGTGCACTTTTTGATATTCCTACAGTCTTAATTTTAAGTCTTTTCTTTAAATAGATTCCTCTCAAGCAGAAAACAACAAACTCCTGGGAAACTTCAAGTTGCAATCAATTTTGGGTCCTGAACTGGAACAGATGCAGAGAAGCAGCCCATTTCTTGGATGGGAGACACTGAAGAACTTGTATAGTTTAAATGACTATAATGAATATGAACCTGCGGCAGATGACTTCAAAGAACTTCTTCAACAGGTAGAAGAAGCTGCTCAGAAGGACAGGGGAGAAAAAGGAATTGCAAATCCTGTGGGATCAAACAGTTATCCTTGGGCTAGATATCCCAGAAGAAAACGTGAATCTCTGGGTCTGGCAGGAATGTGTTGCAAATGGGGCTGTACAAAAGCTGAAATTAGTACTATATGCAGAGTTTAAAATACTCTCTGCACTTATGCATGAAATCTATGTTAGTTGCATTGCTACTTGGTTGAATACTGTATGGAGGAATAAAACTCTTACTGTATTTTATTTTGCCTGTAAGTGCCAGTCAATACTGCTGGTTTTCTTTAAACAAACAAAAAAAAATCTCAAGTGTAACTGTAATGACTTTGTTTTGCTGCAGTAACTTTTAATCTATATTTTTTTAATAAGTCTTTACAATTCATTTAATGTCCAGCCTTTACTCTTATATTACAAATGTAATATATCTTTGTAACATGTAAGGAAAAAATTAAATGTTTAATTAAAATGTAATTATACTGTTACAGAGTTATTCTTTCTCTGACAGAAAGAACACCCAGAGATATTCTTGAGATGAGATTCATGCTACAGAGCTGTACAAAATGGACATTTTGCATGAAACTCCACTAAACACAGACTCAGCTTGCTTGCTGATTATTTTGAACACATTTGCCCCCTCCCTTACAACTGCAGAATTTTTTATGCAATGTCTTTCTGCATTTTTACCTCGATAGAATACTTGCAACCTAAACATTTCTTCATAGAAGAACCTAATTAGTTAGGAGCTGAAGTATTAACCCTTGTGTTAATTGTTATTTACCTTTCACATTTTTTTTCTACTATTGCTTAGTGAGACTGTTGGATGTGCTTCAAATAACTCATGTTACATAGACACTTTCCCCTGTCTTCCTACACCATGCTGTTCTACACTACTTCAGGCGTGTTCCTAAATTGATAATAGCTACTGCATTTAAAAATAGCTGCTTTAATTTTTGTAGTTCCTAAACTTTTTTGTCTTTCACTAACTTCTCAGCTGTGACAAGTAGCATTTCTAGCTATGCTGTTGATGCCTTAAGGTTGTTTGTTTGTGTTTGTTTGTTTGTTTCTGTTTCTTACCTTAATTATGCTCATGGTAACTTCACTTGTCTTTGTAACAGTAGTTTACTCAGTATACTTCATAGCTTAGACTACACAATCATTACCTTTGGTTGATGGTGTTTCATTCTTCAAATTGTCTTCTGAAAAATGTCCTTTGATCAAAATACTGCTTAATGAGATTGTAGTCTCACTTCTTTAGCCCTTTTCCTAAGGTACTAGGATATTCCAGCACTTAGGCATCTATTGATCCTTTTTATTATTTTTTTTCAAACCATGTCAATTTTAGTCAGTAAAGACTGCTCAGAATATGCATTCACTATGAATGTTACCCTCCAGCTGGAAAGCACCAGCTCTTTAGTCATAGGGATAACGCTGAGCAAGAATTGAGGGATCTTCCCCCACACCTCTGTTTTAGTGAATTTAAGATGCTTCTTGTCAGTCTGAATGGGGAAGAAGGTAGCTGTGTAAAGTTCTGCTGTAGTATATTATTTTGCAACAGCCTAGTTACACTTCTGTAGCTTATCTTTCAGCTTCCACAAATAGTTTTGGTACTAGAGATTCCCTAGTTTAGCTAACAATATCCTAGAAGAATACAGGAGGAGTTTGAGGGGAAGCATTCCTTATTTTTGAGTAGGATCAAGGGCTTTGGGCGTTAAGTTTGTTTGTTTGTTTTTTATTAAGGTAGAGGCTAAGGAGGCTAAGCAGTACATAGAATCCCTGATCAAAGGGAAAATGTGAAAATAGCATGACTGAAAGTGAAAATTAGCCTGTATGCTTTTCTCATTTTGCCATAAAACCTTCTGCCAAACTTTCGAATAGAAATACAAGGAAAAAAGGAATATGCTGCTTGTTCTACTTTACTCTGTTTCCACAGATCTGTCCAGGTACACAGCTTGTAGGACCAGCCATAACAGATAGCAAATAAGTTGAATTAAGTTGAAATTCAGTCTGTATTTTGCAGTAAGGAAGTAGATGTGTATGCATGTGATTATTCAAAGGTTTTCTTTTTGTTTTAAAGAAAATGTAGTCCTGAAAGACGTCTGTGTGGTAGGTCACATCTTATAGCAGCTTCTTTACAGTGTAGCCGAAGGTGACCATTACATGTCACTTGATTGCAACAGGACTAGCCATGCAGTAGGATGCCATCTGCTGCTGACTATACCACTTGGTGTCCAAACATAAAAACATTAAAGCTTTTTTTAAGACCAGAAGCAAACCTGTCACATAAAATGACGTCTCACCAGCCACACAGGAGAAATTATCATGTTTTAAAGCAGACAGCTCATAAAATCATTATATGCTCATATAAAATCATTACTGAGTTAGCATATTGATCCAAATGGCAAACCTGAAGAACCTTGTCTCTGCTGAAAGCTCCTCTGGGAGTACTTCCATATGTATATAACACCATAAATATGAGCACAACATTTCAAAGCAACACACTGTGCTTACCATCATAGCTGTTCAAAAACACACCTCCTAAAAAAAAAAAAAAAAAAAAAAAAAAAATCAGCTTTTTTTTTTGCCTTTTTTTTTTCTCTTTTTCACATTTCACTCAGAGAACAATTAGCTATGCAGAACATCATTGTTTTAGCATCTCACTGCTTACAGAAATTGCAGTCCCATTGATGTGGTCTTAACTCACAGGAAGTGGCCAATTTCTTGGTAAACTATTAACAAGTGTGAGCCAGTTATTCTATATAGTTATTTTGAGTTTGTGAGTAGAAGTCATATGTTGCCATATTAGCACTGCTATTTGTGTCTGCAAGGGTTTATTCTTCTGGGGAAGTTCAGGATTTTTTTCACTGTGGGTAAAATGTGAATCGGGTCTGATTATGAACTCATTAAAAAACTGACCAAATGAGGATAATCTGTAGCAGTATATACAACAGGCTTTCCAGTTCTATTCCATGTTTTCACCTTGTTCAAAACTTGCTAGGATTCTTTGTGTAAAGTCTTAAATAATATGAAGAAGTATGGATTGTGATATATCTAGAGTCATGTACCTCAGATAATGATGTAAGTCTGACAACACCCTGAAACAGAATTTAGTGATCCCCTAATTTTCAATGTGAAAGTTAGAGTTTGGGTGATGGTTGAATGGGAATTTTCAGGACTGCATTTCCTCATAAAAAGAAACTCCCAATGTCCTGTTTAGGAGCTTCAATCTCTTTTTAGCTTAGATTGTGATTTGTCCAAAGATTGCACTCCATGTCTGTGACAAAGAGGGGCTTTGTGCTTGTCTCTCAATTCCTAGATGGTACCTGCTCACCAGACAACCTTGCACATCATTTCATTTTCGATGTCACTGAATTAAAGGGACACAACTAAAGACTTTACTAGCATCAAGACGTGCAGCTGTTTCTGAAACATGCACAGCCTAACTGATAGCTGCAGAGAGCTATCTTAACAAGTTCTAGAGACCTGGAAGACAGCAGTTCCTTCTACACCTATTGGATCAGCTGCTTACTTCACCCAATCTTTAAGTAAAACATACAGAATATTCTAGTCTTATGAGTTACCAGAGTATTTCTACAAGATGACAAAGTCAGAAGCAGCCCTCAGGTTAACACACTGAGTTACTGAAAAACTTTCTGAGACTACAGTCTCTTCTCCTCAGCAAACAGCAGAGACAAAACAGGAACTACAAACTCCTTTCCTCAGCAGAATGTGGATAGATTTGTACCCACTTTGATCTCTGCATCCACTCCCTGTTATGAGCAAGTAGCTCAAAGAAGCTCTTTTTCTCATTTGTGCCACAAATTGCCGTCATATGCTGAATGATTTTTCTGTCACATAGCTCTTCTGTATCCTGGGAACAAACATGGGAGTTGTTGGCTCTTTTCCATGGACTTTAACTCCAACAGAATTACTTGACTGTTACAGCCACCTGCTCTGTGGTCAAGTCTTGGTATCAAATACTGTGCTTCCACAGTGTGCTTGTCCAGGACTATTTTCTGACCAGAACTCTTAAGAAGGAAAGCAAATTTGGTAGTCTGTGCAAATTCTTTTTTCCTCCACCTAACCTCCCTTGCACCTATATTTCTCCTGCCCTGGAATTTTCCTTTACGTGATATGCAATACTTAAATTCCTTCAACTGCAGCCTTCTCTCATGTTTTAACCTTGAAATGCTTAAAGCCAAATCTGGGCCCATTAATCGTCAAGGTGTTTCACTGTTAACACAGCTACACAAGGTAGCAAATATCATATAGAGAAAGAAGAGAAACAAAAACTGGCTTCCAGCCTTTGTACTTCAAAAAATACTGAGTGCTGTTCTTCCAAATGGGCCAAAAGAACAGCCCCCAGCAGGATGTGTACCTTCTCTGGATTATGCTGCTTGACCCAAGACTTTCCAGGTACTTGCAGTTTCTGTGAAATCTCAGCTGACAAGTGATGGAACCCTTCTGGCAGCAAGAAGTGCCTCTTCAGGAATTGTTTTGTCCTGATGAGCTGAAAGCAAAGTATAGTAAGATGACAGTTTCTGCCTCCACACCTGAGTTGAATCACACTGGTTTCTGCTCTCCAGTTGCTGTTCTTCAGTGGGTTATTCAATACTAGCATGAAGTTGTTTCCTGTGTCAGCAACCTGGTGTAAAGCATTTGCCTATGACTGTGCTTCTGGCACTGCAGAGATCTTTGGGCTCAGCACCAACCGCTCCTGGCATCAGAGGCCATCACTGAAGTATTTATTTGTCTCTGTGTTTTTGCATCTTCTGTCCCTGTGCCAAGAGATGAAATCTCTTCTAAACCGGGGTGTTTCCCATGCAACAGCAACATGTGACAGTACACATTTCACCCCCACCCTTTTTCGTTAGAGATCACAACACTGGGCTGAAGGTTATAGTTCAGTGCCAGGTTGACCCCAGGTGTCTCGTGCCCTCTCTGCAGAGCTCCTGAGGGACTGAGACTTCAGTAGTCAGGTCTACCTTTCTCTGCTGCCAATATGTTAGTTTTGATATAGAACTTTTTTTTCCAATAACATAGGAACAGGCTGCTGTGTTCTACCATGTGTGTAGGCCAAGTTATCTGACCAACTAGACAACTTTCCAGAACCTCTTAAGGTTTGTAGCAATGTTGATGCACTTAGAAGAAAGTTGGATACTTTTCACTGTCAGTTTTCACAGAATCACAGAATGGCTGAGGTTTACAAGGGACATCTGGAGATCTAGTCCAACTTCCCTGCTCAAGCACGGTTCCCTGTAGCAAATTTTCCAGGATTGTGTCTGGATGGCTTTTGAATATCTCCAGATCAGGGGACTCCACAGCCTCTCTGGGCAACCTGTTCCTGTGCTCAGCCACCTTCACAGTAAATAAGTTTTTCCTCATGTTCAGACAGAGCATCCTGTGTTTCAGTTTGTGCCTATTGCCTCTTGTCCTGTCACAGGGGACCACTAAGAAGAGTCTCACTCCATGCTCTTGACATCCTCCCTTCAGACATGTATACACATTGACAAGATTCCCCTCTGAGTGTTCTCTTCTCCAGGCTGAACAGGCCCAGCTCCCTAAACCTTTCCTCATATGAGAGACGCTCCAGTCCCTTGGAGCTCCAGTTCCCTCAGGGCCTTCTGCTGCACTCTTCAGTAGCTCTATGACCCTCTTGTATTGGGGGGACCCCAAATCAGACACACAGAACTCCTGGTGTGGCCACACCAGAGGTGAGTAGAGGGACAGGATCACCTCCTTCGACCTGCTAGCAACACTCTTCCTAATGCACCCCAGGACAGCAATGGCCTTCTTGGCCACAAGGGCACATTGCTGGCTCATGGTTACCTTGCTGTTCACCAGGACACCCAGGTCCTTCTCTGCAGAGCTACATTACATCAGGTCAGCCCCTAGCCTGTACTGGTGCATGGAGTTACTCTTCCCCAGGTGAAGGACCCTGCACTTGCCTTTGTTGAATTTCAAGAGGTTCTTCTCTGCCCAGCTCTCCAGCCCGTTGAGATCCTTCTGAGTGGCAGCACAGCACTTTGGGGTGTTAGCTACTCCTCCCAGTTTTGTATCTTCAGCAAACTTGCAGAGGAGGCACTCTGTCCCTTCATCCAAGTAATAAATGAATTAATTTAAAAAATAATAGCCCCAGTGCAGACCCCTGGGGGACACAGACAGCTACAGGCCTCGAACCAGGCTCTGTGCCCCTGATTACAACCCTCTGGGACCTGACATTCAGCCAGTTCTCAATCCACCTCACTGTCCACGTACCCAGCCCACATATCTTGACCTTGCCTATGAGGATATCATGGGAGACAGTGTCAAAAGTCTTGCTGAAGTCCAGGTAGACAACATCCACTGTTCTCCCTTAATCTATCCAGACAATTGTTCCCATCATAGAAGGCAATCTGCTTCATTAAGCATTATTTCCCTTTGGTGAATCCATGTGACTACTCCTGACCACATTCTTGTCTCCACATGCTTAGAGGTGGCCTCCAGGATAAGCTGTTCCATCATCTTTCCAGGGATGTAGGTGAGGCTGACTGTCCTGTAGTTCCCTGGGTTCTCCTTGCCCTTTTGAAGACTGGTGAGACATCTACTTTCTTCCAGTCCTCAGGAACTTCTCCTATTCTCCATGATCTTTAGAAATGTGATTAATGTGATTTTCATTCATTAGCAAGTCATCCTTCAAGGTCCATACTTTCTCTTTTCAAGGATTTGTAGACTACTCTGCAGTTCCTAGGAATCTTTCCCACACTGACATGTGGAAGCATACCTTCCATTTTCTTGCTATCCCCCTCCAACTCTCTGACATACCATCTGTAATTCTATCTTTGTCAATGCACCTTCAAGCATACATGAGAGTTTTCTTATTGTGGCTCTAGGCTTTTCCAAAACTTTACTAAGGCAATGCCATCCACCTCAAAATTTGTCAGTGAGGTGGATTTGAGCTTGCATAGGATCTCAGGCCACATAAAAGGACATATTGGAACCTAAAAGTCATTATCAAGCAGCCTGCAGCCATTTGCTGCTCCCTGCCCAGGTTATAATGTGCATGCTACACCAATTAGCTGAGTCATCAAAGACCAAGATGTCTCAAATCCTTGGTGGTCTGGTTCAGACTGACAGGCAGGAACCATGGCATTGGTGAGAAATGGATGCCAGGATGTTATCTGAGAAAGTCAACCCAAGTCAGCAGAAGTCAAGAAAATCAGCATAGAAATGTCCATACTGTCCATGTGAGCAACAAGGGAACCAATAGAGATAGATTATGGGCTAAGTCACCCTACACTGACACGATAAAAAGCAAACATACCAATAACTATTTGGAAAATTTATAGTACATGTAACTGGACTATTTGTATGTAGCTTCCCTGGCCAGTGGGGGTACAATGTTAGAACAGAGAGGAGCAGAAAATACTTAGAGATTAGTGAGTGACTTGTTATAATTGCAAAATAGCATAGGATAGTGTAAGACTTTTAAGTTTACTACTGTTTACCAACTAAGTACAGAAAAAATAATTAATTTACTTTAGAAGAATTTAGCATTGTGCTTTCTCCCTACATCTTGCTGAGGATGGAGAGTGAGAGAGCAGCTCCGTGGGTTTCTGGTGACCAGCCAAGATCAAACTATCACAATCCCCCAGGCTGAAGCCTTAAATTCACTGATATGTATCTGTGGGAATTCAAAGTGGACAAGAGAGCTTTCACATGTTTGGAAAAGACAAATGTAAGGTCTGTTTAAAAATTAGACAAAGAATTACATAACAATCAGTCTGACTGCAACTCAGGAGACAAGCAGAAACATAGCAGTCAAACAAAAAACATACTGGTGCATAGAAGGTAATGAACAACCACCATCATGGATTTGTGGGGAAAAAATAAAAAAAAAAAATAAAAAATCTTCCAAACCTTGTAGTTAGGTAAGTTTTCTCATATTTTGGCAGCAAAAAATTTTACACAGACTTGTTTGACAATCATTGTAAGTAATCCAGGGTAACACAAACTGAACTAAACCTTTAAGAAGAAAAACACTGTCAGAGTCTCTCAGTATTGCATTCCAGCCATTTATCAAAGGTGTACTGACAAGGAAGGGAGACTACTGACAAGGAATATCTTCTTCTAGGTCTGGTACTATCTGACATTTTCATTAATTGACTGCATGAAGGTAGACAATAAATATGCAGAAAGAACTAGAGAAATGCTACAGAAGAATTCACAAGATGGCATTTAGAAGGAAGGGACTGGAATTATTTTAGAAGATAAAGAGTTGAAACTGGTTTTCAAAAATTAGGGAAACTATTCCCTACATTTAGAAATAATTGAAAACATAAATACAGGCAATTTCTGGCTATAGAGAAGAATCTTGGGTTATGGATGATCACAGAATGAGATAATGATATTGTATTGTTGCAAAAACAGGCAAATGTCATAGAGGGACATATAAATGAAAATTTTATCTTTAAGATATGTGAAATAATTCTTCTGTTGTGAACAAGTAAGGCCTGCAGTATTGTGCCCAGTTTTTGACACTACCAACTGGCAAGGAAACAGTCTGTCAAAGACTAACAAGATGTATCAAAGATGTAGGAAACGTGGCTATAATGAAGAAAGAATGTGGAAATGGCTGTTGGTTTATACAGAGAAAAGAATACTGAAGCAAGAACACACGAAGTCTTCAGATGTGTAAAGACAACAGTAAAGATGAAAGAAAGAAAATTTATATAAGCAGTGTAGGTCAAAGAGTGATGTGTGTAGACTACAGAAAGGTGTTTTAGAACTTTTGAAGAGTTAGAAAAAGTAAAGTAATGACTGGAACAGATTTCCTGTAGAGGTTGTGGAATCCTCACTGCTGAAATGTTTCTGCAGCATGTTGTAAAAATACCTGTCAAGGAGGAATAACTTCATTATAGCAAGAGAAGTAGGTCTGCAAAGAAACAATTTAAAAGAAAGGAAAAAACAAAACAAAACAAACAAACAAACAAACAAACAAAAAACTCATCTCTTTAAAGATAACTTCTTTATAAATACTAGAAAATAATTAGTTCAGGATATATTCTTTTTAAGAGGCTTGTGGTATGACAAACGGACTTGATACTCTCATTCAATCTCCCCCTCCATTAGTCTGAAATACACCTTTAAATCTAAGTGCTGCCTATGTTAGTTCATTTAAAATTCACTTGACAGTCCTCACATTTAATGAATTTGGTTTTCTCTCACCTTGGGAACTCTCCTTGGATGTC
>CM021797.1:28996059-29089091 GCA_011076525.1 Nettapus auritus | reverse complement strand
TTTTTTTTTTTTTTTTTTTTTTTTTTTTTTTTTTTTTAGGTTGCTCTGAAAACATCCTGTTAAATAGCCTAAATAGCCGTATCTTTCACTAACGGAATGGAGGAATTCATGTCCTTATGTCAGATACTCTTCTGCTGAAGGCTGAAGCCAAGCTTAGACTCAGCCTTAAATTTTATTTGAGGTCTTTTGAGAGTTCTATTCAGTTGTAGGTGAAATCGTCTGTGTTTTTTGCTTTTTTGTTTGTTTTTTGATAAGTCATGTGCTTCAGATATGGAAGCTGCTGTACACAGACTCAGTATTAAGTTTGATTTACCTCTTTAATTGATAGGTCAGCATTTCTGAGGAAGAGCCACTTCTATTAGTGAACTGAGAGCTTCTATTAACATAGCCAGAAAAGACCAGAGATTTGACTAGAGCTCAGTCAGCTGCGGCTCAGGCAACACATTTACCATCCACATTGGTAATGGCTCTTCTCTACTCCTCTTGATGTAATTGTCTAACTTTAGTTGCTCCATTGTTGAAACCAGATGCACTCATTGGTAGTTGCTAACTAGAGTTCATGTTGAGGGGAAGTTACTGCAATTTTACATGAGTTGCAATATCCTTAGGCTATATACTCAGCTATATTTGACTAATTAAAATAACTTATTTACTAATATTTATTTTCTTAATGACATTTTACTCTGCAAAATTTGTTATAGAGATATGAAGAATAAAGTTAAAATAATTTGTCTAAGGTTAGTAAAAAAAGTAGATGCTTATAGTAGCAAAACAAAATCACTAATAGATACTACATTTGTAGGACTATTTTATTATTATTTTTAGGAAATCAGTAATAAGACAACTTACAGAGAGAATGAAATACAGCGTTAATTCTCTCCCACTATGCAGCATTCAATCGTATACCAAGTTAAAATTGTTTGCATGTATATAAAATATATCCTGATCACACACTTGAACTTGGGCATGACTTTTGTTTTTGCTATCCTCATTTAGGTGGTTTGTAGCCCCAGGTCTCCAGGGGCCCAACAGTCCCAGTACAGAAGGCTAAAGCTCCATTAGGCAGCTTCTTTTTTTTGTTGTTGTTGTTCCTGTAACTGCATATTTGTCTAGACACTTGCATCATGGGATGTCCCAGAAGTCTTGTAAGGATGTCATGGTATTACCATTTCAACTTCCATATAGTGGAAGTTCACAACAAAGTAATAAAACCTTTCTTAATCCCAAGAAATGAAGGCTCATACCTTGCTGACATACAAGTATTATTTATTTTGATCTTCCCCACAGATTTGAGGTTTGTTTTGTCTTGCACAGACCTTTCAATATTGGATGCCATTCTGCTACGAGAAAAACACTATTACAAATCAAGAGATCAAGTGTACAGAAGCAAAAAGAAGGGAAGACCATTTCCAGCTGCCCATTTATTAACCTGTGCCTTCACATTCTAAGTACAAGCTCCTGCTCCTGAACAGTTCATTCTCCAGTAATCTGCATTCTTGTGTTAGAAGCTCAGATGTGCTTTCTATAACTTCTGCTGCTGTTCCCCTGCAATTGCCATTTAGCTCAATTGGTATTATTTGTTCATTTATATATCTAATGATAGCATTACAAAAAAATAAGTGACCTATGCCCCCTGCTCCAATAGGCACCATGGCCATCGTACAGAAGGCCCATGAGCCATACATAGAGCTTACAGAGGCCTCACGGACGTCCCCTGCACGACGTCCCTGCAAACACCTGGCTGTCACATGGCTGCTTGGAGATTCAGGGGTCCCCAGCCTGGAGCTCATCCCTAGGGATGCATGTGTACATTGCCCTGGTGGCAACAAACTGTGAGTCACAACTGCTAGGAATGCAAAATTCTCTGAACCCCCCTTTAAGTGCGTAGGCATCCTTTTAGCCAGCTGACAAAACCAGCACATCTTGCTGTGGCAGCTCCCAGCGCAGAGCACCCTGCCAGATGTGGATCCCATGCAGTGGGGGATAGCTACTCCTCCAGCTGCACCAGTGGCTCTTGCAGGACAAGGCAAAGCCAGCAAGCACTGGAGTGCCAGTCCTTTCTCCACTTTGTGTTTCTTAAGTCCTGTAAAGTCTCTGAGTCAGCAGTACTTCAAACATAGTTCAAACACTTATTTGAAGGGGGTTAAGTGCCACAACAGTTTATCAGCTAGATACTATCCTCTAGAAAGGAAGAATTAAACAAGACTTGGTTTATGAGTGATTCATGTCTCTGCTCTTACTAGTTATGGCATCAGTTTTCAAGATTTAATTCTTCAGGTCCTCTTGCTTTTTTGACCTGTTCACAACAGCAGCATCTGGCTTTGTGAATGGTATCCAAGGGATTATTATACACCAGGATTTTTCCAAGTTTTACTTCTTAGTCCAATTTTATTTGGCTTTACTATGGTAGTTGTTACCTTATAAGCTGCTATTTGCCATCAAATTCCAGTTTTCTGAAGTTAATACCGTAGCATATCATGTGCTTCACAAAAGTGTGATACTGATGTGGAGTGCTATCACCAACACTGTATGCTCTCATGAAAGCAGAAGCAGATCATCCCTGCAGTTGTACAGGAAGTAACGAGAACAGAGATCCCACTTTTTTTATAGTCTCAGAATAAACTTGACGAAGGGAAGAAAGATGCATTGGCTGAAGAATTCCAAGTATCTCACTATAGAAATAGTGCAATTCAGAGGAGAGGCAGCAGTGCATTTAACCAAAAAAAAAAAAAAAAAAAAAAAAAGGTCAGGGGCAGGAGGGAGGAAGTTTTACATGTCTCTATTAAAACTTTTGCAGAATGCAAAGACCAAAAATGGATCCTAAAACAATGGCTCCATTACTACACAGACTCTCACTAGTGATCTCACATTGTTGCAGAAATGACTATTTCATTTTTTTTATTTTTATTTTTGGAAACTTACACAAACGTGTATATATTTTTATAAATTCACTAAAAGTTTCACATCGTTATAACACTAGAGGGAAAATTGCTAGCAGGAAACATAAGTGATATAAAGGTGTTTTTATAGATGCATTCTATTTTTAATAGATATTGCTCAATAAGTTGAAGTTTTATGGCATGGCACCATACAGAAAATGCAACCAAACAGATAAAACAAAGAAAAGCACAGTTCTATAACTTTTATCAGAATTCAGTACTTCCTGTGCTACAGTATTATCTAGCTAAAAGTTCTGGAATCCCTTCTATTGCTAATGCTTCCATATTGCTCAAAGTAATTAGTCACCTAATACTTCACACATTATCAACTTTATCTTGTTCTACTTTTACGAGCATTTCTTAGTTAATAACTTAAAACTTAATGTTTCTGTACTTCCTCCTATCTTATGCGATGGTTTCATGCCAATAGGCAGCTCAGCACCACCACCACACCATTTCTCACTCCTCCTCCTCAAAGGAAAAGAGTAGAAAATATGAAAATATCTCATGGACTGAGATATGATCAACCACTGTCACAGGCAAAACAGGCTCAGCATAGGGAGATTAATACAATTTACTGCCTATTACTAACAGACTAGAACAGTGAGAAACTAAAAGCAAACTAAAAACACCTTCACCTCCACCCACCCGCTTCTATGTCCTCCCGCCAAGTGGCGCATAGGAACAGAGAATGGGGGCTGCAGTCAGTCCCTGATGCTTCATCTCAGCTGCTCCTTTACGGTCACTGCCCCTGCTCCACGCAGGGTCCCTCCCACGGGATGCCGTCCTTCCCAAACTGAGCCTGCGGGGGCTGCCCACAGGCAGCAGCTCTTCAAGAACTGGCCCCAAATGGGTCTGTACCACTGCAGCACACTGGTCCAACATGGGTCCCCCACAGGTGGCAGTTCCCCCGGGGCCTGTTGGGGGCTCCTCCACGGGCTGCAGCATGGAGATCTGCTCCATGTGGGACCCATGGGCTGCAGGGGGACAGCCTGCTCCACCAGGGGCCTCTCCACAATCCACAGGGGAACTTCTCCATGCCTGGAGCACCTCCTTCCCTCCTTCTGCACTGATGTGGGGTCTGTAAGGGTTGTGTGCAGGTCTTGTGCTTTCCCACCACCCTTCCTTCAATCTGCTCTCCCAGAGGCCCACCCAGCATCGTTCCCTGGCTTGGCTCTGGCCAGCAGCGGGTCCCTTTTGGAGCCAGCTGGAGCTGGCTCTCATCTGACATGGGACAGCTGCTGGGCTCTGCTCACAGAGGCCACTTCTGCAGCACCCCCTAGCCCCCCACCCCAGTTACCCAAACCTTGCCAAGCCCCAGATCATTATGAATATTTATTGCCAAGTACAGGCAGAACATCACACTATTTCAAGAGCATGAAGAGGAACTGAAGGCTATATTGTGCCACACTTACTACCACACAATATATAATAATCACATGAGAATATCAGTATTTTCTTTAAATTTTTCATTATCTAAAATTTGTTTCCTATAACAATTAAAAATCCTTAATGACCTTTAGCAGTTGTCAGGAGGAATGCTGCCTACAATAACCTTTAAAACTTCATTAGGATGGTATGAGTTGGAAGTGGTAACTGAACAATGCTTTACTTCCACCACAGTATACTAGCTTAAACATATATTTGTATATTTATCTGCAGATTCTGTGTATTTATGTGTATTTTGTGTTTTGTCATTGTACTTCTCAAAATGTAATTTAAAAAAATCTGCATCAACTCTTTCCAAGATTAACTGGTGATAATCTTAATGTATCTCAGCAATTCAAAATTACAGGAAAATCCTATGATAAAGACCATAAATTAATTAAACAATCTCTTGATTTGCATATTTGCATAATAGTTTACTGGAGTTAGAAATTCTGAAGAACCGTACTCTGGTACCAGTCAGTCTGTTAGTTCTTCTCGGCTTACAGACTTGCCTCTCACTAAATGCTGAAAGTAAAGGGAAGTGCTTCTTCATACCAAAATAATCAGCTTAATAAGAAGTAGATAAGATCAGTCTTGTTTTTAGGGAGCACCCAATAGTCAGCTTTTTCTTTGGTACATAAAGATTCCTTACAAAAAGATAAACAGCACATATGGCTAATTCTGGGAAAGTCACAAAGTTGCATGTGCTGTATTATACCCCTTTAAACAAAGCAGTTCTCTTCAATAGCAACTTGAACACTAGAAAATAATTTTCAGTATTATATAAAGGAAAATCTTGGCAGGCATGTGCCTTTCATTGTATTTAGTTATTTTATTTTTACTAACCATACTCAAAAGAAATGCACAGTTTTCAGTTATTAATACACAGTTTGCTAGAAAATATCCCCTTCACATTCTCTTCAATAAGCCATGTGCTCAAATGTTTGCAGTCCAACTACAAGTAGCACGTGTTTTCTTCTCCCTTCCCCCAAAGGGACTTTTTCTACTTTAATATAAAGTATTGTAAACCTCTTATTCAGAAAGCAAAATTCAGAAAAACAAACAAACAAACAAACCTTCTTAGTCAATTATCTTTCAAAATTGCTGTCTGGTGTTGCATAACTTCATGCAGTTTCTTTTGTTATAGCAACCCTTGCATTTTTTCCAACAAATTAGGTCTCTGCGAGTATTTTACATTTAAGGCAGACAATACACAGCTAAGAAATACATCAGCAAATATTTGTCGTGATATGGCATTTTCAGTAGACATTATCAGTTTTTCATAAATCATTGTGCATTTCTTATTTCAGAAAGCTTCTTTGTTGTGTAACATCAGCCTTTTTCCAACAGTCTTCTTGTTCTTCTGAACTTCCATTCTTACTCTCAGAAGTCTGTACTACAGGTGTATCCTCCAGATCATACATTCCTAAAAAGCTTCCTCTCTTTACACACGAGTTACATTTCTTCATACTTTATGCAGCAACATCTTTTCTCACACATATCAAGACAGTTGGCTATATCTCAACCAAATGTAAAAATCAAAAACTTGATTTGTAAAAATAATTTTACATTTTTTTTTTTACAGTTATTTGTCTTTAGGTATAATAATAATTATCTCAACTACGGAAGATTTTAATCAATACCATGACTTGGCAAAATTTGGGTTTCTTTTCCTGAAAATCCATTCCTCATCTGGCTTATTACATGACTGTTGCAAGGTTGTGGAATATGTTTTAAATGGATTTTGAAGCTTAGCGTATTTATACCGATAGGCAACAAACCAATATTATATTAGACAATACTTGTTTGCAGAGATTTTTTAAGATACATTGTGCACTTACTGAAAAACTCTTTCACTTCAAATATAAGTGCAAAGCAGTAGTTAGGATTTTAATTCTACATCATAGCAGCAGTCATGTATGCATTAAAAAGCACTTTTCCTACAACAAATCACAGCATTTTGAGTAGCATATTGATTACACTAAAGTGTGACAAATGCAATGCCAACTGAAGATTCTAAAACAAAAACTAATTCTGTTAATACAAAACTATATAAAAATGTGGTATTATACAACTCTACTGTAAATCTCAGAGCTTCTGAATTGCCGTGTTTTTCTTTTCTTTTCTTTTTTAAAAAAAGGTTACATTTGGCGTTAGCAAATTCAGCAAATCACTGCATTTACATCTTCAAGAGCTTTTTGAGAAAACCATGATTCTGTCTGCACCAGGACCTAAACATTGACACTGAAGGTGATCACACATCCCCTGAGTCCTAAGCACTACTTGGTCCTACTCACCCAGCTGAGAATACTCATCCTGAATGATCAAGCCCCTTGCACAGACTTGTTACAATGGCCTAAATATGTTCCTGACCAACAGCACACAATTATACTGCAGTGTAAAGATATGGCTTTCTCTGAAATTATAAAGTATTTAAGTAAAAAATCCACAAAAACACTTAAAAATTATCCTTGAGTTCCAGACTATATTTAAGCAATCAAATAGACTATGTAATCAGTCATACTGTAGTAGAACAAGCAAAAGACTTTTTATTCACTTGAAAAAAGAGCAGACTGGAAGATCTCTTCATTGCATTACACAAACCTCCCTGAGATTTTTACATAAATTATGTTTAGTCTACTATACATTGGAAACCAATTGGCTACTCAGTGTCACACACTGCAAATTTTACATAGTTCCTGCATATGTTATCCCAGCTAAAATGCTGTTTCAATGCTTTAAAGCTTTATCTTCTCATGCTACCAAAAACAAAACAAACAAAAAATACCACATACACACAACTGAGACTAAAAATTCAAAGACATTTCTTGCATGAAATTTTTAAATCATCTTGAAAGCAATGTATAGAAATAGAGAAAACGTTAAATTGAACAAAGCACTTTAAAATTATTTGCAGCTTGAAAACTGCTTGTGAAATTAGTTTAAAAATTATCTATGCAAGAGTTTGGTGGCAAGAAAACCAACAGAAATTTTTATTAAATGCAATGGGCAGAAAGAGGGCTGATGTTGCCCCTTTGCTACTTACCAATCTCCCATATTATACAATCAGAATTTGGAACAAGTGATTGTGGGAGAGAAACATCATAGTGGTACAAAACTTTGCAATACTGGCACAATGTTAATTGAATAAGGAATTTTTACTTTTTCTTTTTAATTGAGGTACTTAAACTTCTGATAAGATGGATGTATTTGAATCATAAATCTTAAGGAGGCCTCACAGTGAAGTAACTCCTCTATTTCACATATTTACTGCCACAAATTTCAGAAACGAACACTTCATTTTAAATATAAACGTGCATTTCAAGAGTTTGCCAAGTTGTGTATCTTTGATTGAGTCTCCCTCAAACATCCAAGAAGAACCAGCATTGTACTTTGCAACAATATATATAAAAAAAAAAAAAAAAAAGATTATTTGAATTTAAAATAAACAAAACCTGAAACCTTTACTGCTTTGAGATACAAAATTATTCCCCAAGTTTTGTGCTTGGAGGCAAAAACCAAACAGTTGCCTTGTCTCTAAATTTGTTTAACTTATTTCAGAAGTGGAATTACACACAGTAATCTGTTCAAGTATCTTTGACCTCCTTCCAGTTATCAATAACTGGGATCATGTTCTTGCCCCTAGCTGATTGTGGAGCAACTGCACTTATATTTCCTCCTTCCAAATGGTCTTGCATTGGATTTCACCACAGAAAAAAATTATATAACTTTGGGTCAATTCTGGAAAATTGACCTAAGGTGTTTGCAACTGGCCATATCAGATACTGGGACATAAGCATTTTTTTTAGGGTACTGGAAGGAATGTATAAAATGATGATCATGACATCAAAGTGAGCAACTGGGAAATGGAGGGCATTTTCTATATTTTTAATTCTGATTTAAAAAGTTTCCAATTTATAGATACACTGAGAACTACATGGAAATTACAAAGATGGAAGGAATAAAAGAAGTATTTAAAAGCAGTATGTTTGGCTTTTTAATACTCAGAAACAAACTGAAGACGCTATCTTGTATAAAATGGCTTCAGTTCTACTTGTTATATTACATCTTTAGATATGTAAAGGGTATCTGATATTTAATCAAGACAGAAAAAGAAGAGTAAGAAAAAAGAAGAATGTTTGCTTTTTCATTTTAAATTAAAATTTTCACATGGGTAAGTTTTCTGGCTCTCCAAATGAAAAACAATTTGCTCCCTTCCCCTAAAAATACTTACAATACATCACACAGTCTATTCTGTCTCTTCGCATATATTGCTGACCAACAACTGATTCAGACAGGCACAGTAAAAGTTGCCAGATTACATAACCACTTCCATTTCATTATACAGAGAAGCCATTTCTGCATCAACAATGAAAGTTATAAAAGTGTATTAACAAACACAAGCCCTTGTGCAACACACAAAACAGGCTGCCAAGTCACTACCGACTCGCAGTGAAAAGACTAGGAGTCTTTTCTGTGCATCTCCGCTTCAACAAGGAAATACACTGTCTTTTCATTTCTTACTCACACCATATTTTCAGTCACCTTTTTTTGCACTGCCAAGTAAGGCAAATAATGGTGTTGTAGACTGACCATATATTCGATTATTTTATTTAGAAAAATAATTTCTCTCCCTATTGTGAATTTCAGCATGTTCTCATAGTAACAAATATATCCTGATAAAGAAAACCAGCAGGATTCCTCAGTTTGCAGATTCAGATAGGATATTTGCCACACAGATTTTTACTCCCAGGAAAGATAGATGCACAAGTGCACATGTCAATTATACACAGCAGACCAAGTACATTTTGTTCTGCAACACAATGCATCCTTTTAAGGAGGGACAGTTTTCTTATCCACCCATGTTGTCCCTTATATGATCCACTCGTTGAGCAAGATCCCTAAAGGTGGGGCGCTGGGTAACATTGTTGTTCCAGCATTCTTTCATGATAGCATAAATCTGGAGGAGAAACAAAGTAAATCAGTATTAGGCAAACAGACACTACAGTTAATAGTTACTCTGAACTGGTCCAATAACTTTAATATAAGAATGTGGAGAAATGTATGCTAAACTCTTCATTAACCTTGATATCTAATCAGAAAGAAGACAGAACAAACTGAACCTCCTTGTTGTAAAAATGGATTTGAGTGAACTTTTAGAAGATATTTCTATTGAAATAGGCATTTGGCCACACTCTTTTCTTAAACATGTAACGGACACCTGATCACAGAACAGTAGTTCTATGCCAGCCTCTTTATCTATATTCTTGTCACTAATTTAACCCAGATCATTACCAACTTCTCATACTTCCAACACTTTCTCACGTATTGCTGAGGAACTCCCTGCAAGGCAAGACAAATGTAGCTTTCAGTTCTTTTGTTTTCAGCAAATCTGAAATTACTGCATTGACCAGAATCTAAAGCAGCTTGTATGCTACAGACATCCACAAGATTTAAGATCTATTATGACTACCCTCTTAGGATCAAAATGGGAAGAGCAGTTTCTAACAGGAGAGGCATTTCCATCTTGCTTTGATAGCTAAAGTATTGCAAAGATTCCAGTGTCTGATATTTACAGTTTCAATAAAACACATTCTGTATTATCATAGAAATACGACTTTCAGGTTATCTATGAAAAGCTAAACAGTTCAACAATTGTGATTCAACAATTGTACTCATATGTATAATAAAGGTTAATTCAGAGATTTCTCCTTTAATTTTCTGTATACTAGTTCTTTCCCAATGGCTTCGCTGCCCCACTTGTACCATTCGTTTTCTTCTACATCACTTGACCCTGATCTCTCTTCTGTCTCCAGGTTTGAACGAATTATTTCAGTACTTACTGCTAAGTGTGTCTGATTTTAAAAGGATGCAGGATTTGATCTGAGCTAGAAGTTACACAAATAAAATATTCATTCCTTACAGATTCACTTACCCAAACCTACTAGTTTGACTCAAGCTGAAGTGCCCCCTCCTCTAAAGAACAGATAATTAAAAGGCTTAGAAATAATAAGTTTTTTTAAAAAACACCTGGAGTATTAGCAAAATAAAAGAACACTGAATTAATGTGTGCTCTGAAGATGACTTTACAGGCATATAAAATTCAGTATCTATGAAAAACCTGTGTATAAATCTAGAGGCCCTGACAATATAAAATCTGATTCATATACTTCATTGTGCCTATAGACTTCAAGTAGATCATGGCTGAGAATGCTTGACAATTAATAATATACAACATAGGTTGCTTTCCTGTTCTTGAGGAAGAAAGCGCAAGAGAAGGAAAATAATCAAGATAAAGTTTTTTTTTAATCTTGGAATTAAATGTGATTAATTAAATCTGAAGAAGCTTTTTTTTTTTCTGCTGAATTTGAACATGTCAAAAAATCCACTCTTCACAATTTTGAACAAGAATGTTTATGTGGAACTTCTATGAAACAAATTCCATATGCTAACTTCATTGCTTTAATAAATTTACATTTTTGCAGTAGAAGCCTGAGTTCTCCACTGTAGCAGTCAGCCAAAATAATCCTATTTTCTATATTTAGAAGGACTACATACTGGGCTCCTGATGGAATACAATCTAAAGAATCATAAAAGAAATGTGATTATACTCATCATGTAACTGATAAAATAACAGCACAATCATTCAGGCTGTATAAATATTTCAGTAATCCGTGCAGAAGGAAACACAAGGTTCGCATTTACCATGTACTCACCCTTACTGAGCACCTTTCAGACTATAGTAATGTATTACTATAATAATACTTCACCTCATCAGGGCATCCATCTGGTCTTGGCAGTCGTCCATTATTCTTCAAAAGCTCTATCAAATGAAATACAATCATCTGCCCTTGTTTATCATTGCCAATCATGCGCATGAATTCCTGAAACAGAAGGCCAACTTTCGTAAATAATATTTGAAGGGAAAAAAAAGATGCTGAAAACTCATTACCAAGGCAAAACTCTTTTTAAGAAAAACCTTAGCAATTCTATATGTATATAGCAATGATAAAATTATAAATAAGTCCAGGCAAATATTAATAATCACCATTTTTTTGTGTGTGGAAGAAAATAGGATTATATATACATTCTTTAAAACAAATTAAAATCTTCTTTAAAGTATTGATCATCATCTGATGATTACCTACTTTTAAAAGGATAAATCTTACTGCTAATTTTAAAAAGCTTCTTGAAACATTAGAACAAACTCTTGATGCTTTAAAAATACTTAACAAACAGAAAACAGTCAATAACTTACTGATGTACTAAAAAAAAGACAAACAGGATTAATCAGTAACTACAGGCCAGAAAGGATGGCATAATTAAAGCCAGCCAAAATTGTTTAGATAAATCTTGCCAGCCAAAATGAATATAATCCTGAAAGAAAAAAATATTTCTCAGAATGTCAAAGATCAAAAGTAAATGAGCAAGTATATATAATATATATAATTTCTAATTATTCTGAAAATAATTTCTAAGCATAATGTAATGGAACTGTTACTCATCCAATGCTACATGTATTTCTTAATGATGCTTGATATGAAAATGTGAAATCACTGTTGGTAGAACATGCAAACAGACAATAACACAATGAATAATTATAAAGATGATGAAAGACTGCTTTGGCTAATTGGTACAAATTATTTTTTGTTGATGCATAACAGAGCAACCTAACCCAAAAAGACGATTTATTCAAAGTATATTCCACCTGAGCCCATGACTTACTCCATTACTTTCCATCTCATAGTCCCTTTGAAGAACTCCAGATGTCTGCAATGTTTGTTCCTACACAGGAAGAGCTGTCCTTGTTTTGAGAGTTCTTCCTTGACAATTTAGTAATTGTATCAAATTACTGACAGGTCTGCTGAGGTCAATGCAGCGGTCTTCCAAGTACATTTTTACCTACAATCATTGCTGAGCTCTCTAAACTACATTTGCCATGACTGAGACACTAGCCAACAGTGAGGATAGTTCCACTACATATATAATACTCAACTCTCCTCTGTAATGCCTGCAGAGCAATGCTAGGTATAAGTAACATTGTGAATCTCATTTCCAATTGAAGAACAGTTCTGCAGCGCAGAAGAAATATTTTTCTGTTTAGTGTAAACTTGTCTTTAAAAGCATCTGTAAACAGTCTGCAAAAAATGTTCCCTTTCCTGAAATTCAATAAATTATTAGCTTGGGTTTGAGTAACATAACAAAAAAACTTTAAGAGCGGTTACATTTCAAAACATCTTAATGTTTAAGTAATTGTTTGGCTTAGCCTTAGATTTGGAATGGCATTAAAAATACTTGTCATGTTGCAAAGAAACAGTTGCATCTGCGATCACTCTCCATGAAGGGTAACAAAGATGAATCTATACTTAGAGACTTTTAAATCTTTCCCAAACAGTTGGAAGTTACTCCCAAACAGTTGGGAGCGTGGATAAAATTTGTGCAGACTATCAGATGATTTTCCAGATCTCTTTTGCTTCTTATGCTTCGATAGTAACATTTCTCAGCATGCTACTGCTTCTGATTGGATACGGTCTCAAACATGTCATCTGAAAACAATCAGTAACTCCCAAGCTATTTAAGTACAGCAAAAATCTGTATCTTTCATCTATATCTTCCTGAAAATCAAAAAAAAAGAAACAACTCTGAGAACCATTCATTATGTACTTACAGCTGGTGGGCTTTTGCTCTTTTCAATATAAGTGAAGAGTTCATATAAGACTACACCAAAACTCCACACATCTGAGGCCACAGAAAATTTGCTCTCTGTCAGAGATTCTGGAGCATACCTGCAATACATAGTGAAAAAAAAATGTTCTGTGTGACTTGTGGATTTTTAGTTTTGAAGATATTTCTTTTACTAAGACCAGGACTTTTCACAAGTATGTACCCTTTGTACACAGGTGTTAGCACATTCCTGTTTCCTTCTGTTACCTTCACTAATAACTGTACTGTTAATAGTAACTAAATGGTACTGAAAAACACAAAACAGCTTAAACTAACACAGCTAGTGATTATTATATCCAAAGCTATTTTTTTTTGTTTGTTGAACAATATTTTAATGTGAAAAGGGCTGGAAAGAAAGACAATTCTAGCCAGTAAGCACCCTTCCGTCACTTTCAGTAAGCTTTGAATTGTGTTTCACGTACTTCTGAACTCTCAAAAACATCCACTGTGACGCCATTTTGTATTATTTTATTCATCCTTTAAATATTACATTTTAACAGTGTCTGCAGCAGCTATATAGAGAAAAATCACAGGTATGAGATTCCTCTTTTTTTCATTGTCAAGACAGAAAATAGTTTTATCACAATTATCTGTGAGAATAATTTCTAAGGTACTTCTGTGTCTTCATTATGAATACACAGAACAGAAGTACATGTTCTTGTATTCTGAATGCAGTTCATAAATCCTATATGGGTTTACATGGCAAGGTTTTAGTAGCAGGGGGGTTGCAAGGGTGGCCTCTGTGAGAGTCCAGAAGCTTCCCCTTGTTAGATAAGAGCCAGCTCCTAAGGCATCTTTTAAATACCTGTTTAAGTTTTTTTGTTTGTTTGTTTGTTTCATTAAAATATGTTGAAAATTCCTACATTTATACACTGTAAAGTCATATATTATGAGTGTGACCTTCACAGTGCTTTCACAACTGAGTTGGAGTTTGCGCTTCATAATTCTACAATATGCAAAACAATTTGCTGAAAATACGAAGCTAAAAATGTGCCATGATTTCATATATCAAAAGGAGACTTACCAAAATATAGGGCTTTCACCAGGTTCTTTCACTTTGTAGTACTCCTTATCTTGTGGCAAGACTTTAGTCAATCCAAAATCTCCAATTTTAACTCTGTTCTCATTCTCCACTAATATATTTCTTGTTGCTAAATCCCGGTGAACATATCTTTTTGTACCCAAATACTCCATACCCTAAGCATAAAGTTCACAGACACAAAAGAAAAGAAAGTTAGTAGCTTTAAGTGACAGCACTTCCTCTAAAGGGATGAATTAAGGACAAAGTTAAAACCAAAGACTGTTGAATATTTGTCTTCTCTAAGTGAGTTACTCTTCCAAATACAGGGTTACTTAACTGATGGCAGCTACATAGAGTACCTCTGAGCCAATAGTTTATGATTACTTAGCTAGATAGCTGTTACAGCTCCTTTCCATGTCCAAATGCAATTTGCCAGTAATAGGTAAAAGGAAACAAAATTTGGGCTAAGCTACATAATACAGGGTATATGAAAAGCCTTTCCTATTTCATTAACCATTTCTATTAATTTTCTTTCTTCATTTTCCACATCCTGATTGCTTTATCAAGCTTTATGATTCCTTGGATCTGACACCTGTTCTCTGGCTATAGTTGCAGTTGCCTGAAGCCATGTCTTCTTTTACTGTTGTTGCTGTTCCCTTCTTACCAATACACATTCTTATTTTTGCTATCAATAAAGTGCAGAACAAGCCAGTGAGTGAAGTGACAACCAAGCTAAAGTATTAGAGCATTACAAAAAAGAAAATCTTGCTTACACAGCAGTAAATGGTGGACAGTGCACAGTGTTAAAAGATGCTTGACTCTCACATGCAAAATAAAACACCGAGCAAGCTGTCAATTTTACAAGAAAACACGTCACTTCAACAACCAAAAAGCAATAAATGATGCTGTAGTATTGCTAAACTAAAGTTTTTTGGATATCAATGTTATAGACTTATTCTCTCCAAAAGATTTATCTCTCTTTTTGTTTTTTAAGAGAAAAACCTCAGAAAAATTACGAATCCAGTCTTTTCTCAGATTCTTGTTACCGCCTAGTACCACTAGATGGCACTGCTGTTTATTTAGAACATCTAAATCAATAACGGTTCAAAACTGCCCTGTTCCCCATTAATCACCTATCCGCTGCCATCCTGAAAAATACCAAATCTAGTTTTTTTTTCCAAAGCCAGACTCCTGGGTTTCATATACACTCAAGTCAATGGAAATGCTGTACTTTTTTATTAGTATTAAATACTGTCCTGAAAACAGTCCTAAAATTTATCTGATACTAGTAAGTTTCCTGTTACAACAGGCGTTTTCCAGGCTCACAGAGATGGTTACTTGAAATCATGTAAATTTTGAGTGGAAACCATAATCCTGTGGCATTACAGGAGTTGAGTTTAATGCTGTTTCAAATGCTTCCATCTTTATTGTTTAACAGCTAGCTGCGGGGCTTTCCAGTAAGGACACATGAAGTACTTTAAGCATTATGAGATGGAAAAATAAATTTATTCGTAGCCTCTTCCCCTATCAGCAAACATAAAAAAAAAAAAATGTGAGGCCAACAGAGCAAAAAAGAACATCCCAAAAATCAGATGTACTGAGGGAAATATATATATTTGCTGTTCTGTTGCCAAGATTCTTTGAAAATTTGACTGGAGAGTCCTATTGCTTGCCACCAGACAAACAGCACTACTGACACAAGTTGCACCCAATGATAGCTGTACTGATTTACATCTACAGAAACATCACTACTAGCAAATGCTATCTCTGAAAACGCTGCTTTTCACAGTATGAGATGTGTACAAAAAATGTCATCTGTAAGTCAGGACAATTCTCACAGGTTAGTAGTAAGGAACCAAAAATAAGCAACTACACTCAATTCAACCTTCGGGTATGGGCCATGCCTTCATTTCTGTCTCACATATTTGAGGCAAGAGCAACAAAGCAGACGGAGAAAGATTTTTATACAACAAAAAAATGTAACAAATTAACAGCAGGAAAAATAGATTTGAGATTCTGATAGTACCAAACATAGCAAAAGAAACAAATATCTAAAGGAAAGGGGAAAGAAAAGGTGTTAAGCTAAAAGAAGGAAAAGTATTCAGATTCCATTTTTGTAATATGAGGCACTCACTACATTTTTAATATATTGCCATAAATCATAACTTGAGTATTTTTGTCAGAGTTCAACCAGCTTTGAAGATCCTTATTTTTTAATTCAGGATTCCAAATTAAGCACAGAACCACAAACCTTCTAGCTTTTATCAACACTGAAATTCTGCATTAGATCCTATGAGGAAAAAATTAAGTTGTTTTGAATCACAGAATCACAGAATGGCCTTAAAGGTCACCTAGTTCCAACCCCCCTGCCATGGGCAGGGACACCACCCACTAGATTACGTTGCTCAGGGCCACATTCAACCTGGTCTTGAACACCTCCAGGGATGGTACATCCACAACCTCTCTGGGCAACCTGCTCTAGTGCCTCACCAGCCTCTGAGCGAAGAATTTGAAGCAACAGAATACTGCAGAAATATTAGAGCAATCGATATAACCTCTGCTTTACAGGTAGAACAGTGAAAAGAGGTCAAAGCAAAGCACGTCCATTTTAATCCTTGGGTTTTTAATCCCTTAGATGTTAGCTGCAGATACTTCTTTAAGAGTAGAACTTGCATGTGGACTTCCCACTTTCTGGTACAGTGTGTGCCCATGCTTTGTCACACGAAAGCAGGAAGTTCTCACACTTAAGTATCTGCATATTCTAGCTTCCATTCCTCCTGGTGTCTGCTACTTAGAAAAAAGTCATTCCATCTGGTTTCTGATTTTTCAGTACCATCCTGCAGACCTGCAGTATTTTAATGTTTCTCTTACATATGTATTTATATATGCATATATATATGAATGGAAACACACATACAATGTTTTTCCATTTACCTTCTTGACCTTAATTCCTTTTCCAAAGTTTCCTGCCGTACTTGCACTGCCTGCAAAAGCCAAAATCTACTTTTCAATCCTCCTGTCTGATGCATCTGTATCAGAGGCCAGGGTCCCAAAAACTGTTGCCACTGTGGCACTTTATTAAAAGCCTGAAGGCTTGCAAATACAAACTTTCACACCTGCTTCTGGGAATGAACAGTGCAGATATCTTCTGATCCCTCAGGGTCTGCTGAGATGGCTACAGAATAAAACAAGTAAGCAGCTGCTGGTTTTGCCTGTTCAAAAATCCATGATTATTCTATGAAAAATTCAGTCACCTTCTTCCTAGGTGGTGCTGAGTTTTAGACTTTTCCAGATCTTTGCTTGAAATAAGGTTGTTTTAAGGTGATTTACCAGCACTTTGTGGCAGAAATAGTAAATATCTAATGCTTGAGAGCTTTTACTGGAGAAAAACTTACTGTTTGGGACCCCTTGATCGAGGACTTTTTGAACCCTCTTTCATGTGGTCACATGTTCTGTACTTCCTCTTTGTGAGAAGACTGACACTTGCCATAGAGCAGAAAACATTTCCTGTTTTCAGCTATGTTGCAGACTGCTTGCCCATCTAGGAGGCTTTGCTGGAGAAAACTCATCTAGCTTTATTTCAGTGAATACGTGAATAGGTAGAATTGTCTGCTAAAGAAGCATGCAGCATCCATCTGTACATGCTCCAGGTTCAGTAGCTAAAGGGTTTACCAAGTCAGTCCAATTACAAGAAGGAAATTATCAAGCTGTGTTCACCAGATGAAAAGTTTGAATGCCTGGTGAAGATCTTGCTTTTTGCAGAGACTCTCCTGCCTTGTTCTTGTCAGGCCTTTTCTAGGGATAGGGCAGACAGAAAATGCCCTGAATGTGGCAGGACACAAGTTTACTGTAGGTAAAAATAAGTAGCAGCTACGTAACCTGAAGAATACTCACTAAATAACCTACTGTTTCCATCATGCTTGATGTGGAAAACAGAGAAAGGAAGTTTTAAAATATTTGTTACACACCTTGGGGAAGGGGAACAGGGAGGAGAAGAGTGTGTGTGGTGTGTGTGTGCACGCATGTCTATCTGTCTGCTTTGCTCTTCTTTATTTCTTCAAGCTACTCAACATGCAGAGAACTCTATAGTGTCCATAGTTCCTCATATCTCAAGCACAACAACAGAAAAAAAGCTACGGCAGGTATATGCCCTGCTTCTGAGTAAAGTAGGTATCTACAATGGAGATCAGATTTTGCCTCCCTTTTCAGAATTTTATGAAGGATTTTCAGGGCCAATCTGTGAGACTAATTTATTACAGCTTTGGGGACTTCCATGGCCTCTATTTCTTCACACAGAAATCATATATTTTTGCTCCAGTAGATGAATAAGGTAATAGTATTTGCATTTTAAAGTAAATTTCTTAAGTGTATGCATGCTGTTAATAGTGGTTTTATAGCTGAATATCTAAGTCCTGAAAGATCAGTTACAGTATGCCAAGAAGTGTTTGCTTGGACAAGTATACTCTTTCAAAATTCTATCCCAGCTTTCATTAGGGGTCTCATAAACTCTCATAAAACTCTCATAAAAGAGTTTTTAATTCTTCTGAATGAAAATATGAACTAAACAAACAGTAAAATAAACAAAAATAAATGGTAAATATTCTCCCTTAGTTAGCAGATGGATCACAGAATCACAGAATCATCTAGGTTGGAAGAGATCACTGAGTCCAACCTCTGACCTAATGCTAACAAGTCCTCCGCTAAACCATATCCCTAATCTCTACATCTAATCATCTTTTAAAGACCTCCAGGGATGGTGACTCAACCACTTCCCTGGGCAGCCTATTCCAGTGACTAACAACCCGTTCAGTAAAGAATTTCTTTCTAATATCCAATCTAAACCTCCCCTGGCGCAACTTAAGCCCATTCCCCCTTGTCCTGTCACCAGGCACGTGGGAGAAAAGACCAACCGCCACCTCACTACAGCCTCCTTTCAGGTACCTGTAGAGTGCAATAAGGTCACCCCTGAGCCTCCTCTTCTCCAGGCTGAATAGTCCCAGCTCCCTCAGCCATTCCTCATAAGACTTGTTCTCCAGACCCTTCAACAGCCTCGTTGCCCTTCTCTGGACTCGCTCAAGCACCTCCGTGTCCTTCTTGTAGTGAGGGACCCAAAACTGAACACAGTACTCGAGGTGCGGCCTCACCAGAGCCGAGTACAGGGGGACAATCACCTCCCTGGACCTGCTGGCCATGCTGTTTCTTATGCAAGCCAGGATGCTGTTGGTCTTCTTGGCCGCCTGAGCAGCCTGCTGGCTCATATTCAGCCATCAACCAAAACTCCCAGGTCCTTCTCTGACAGGCAGCTCTCCAACCACTCATCTCCCAGCCTGTAGCGCTGCTTGGGGTTGTTGTGTCCCAGGTGCAGGACCCGGCACTTGGCCTTGTTGAACTTCATACCGTTGGCCTCGGCCCATCAGTGCAGCCTATCCAGATACTCCTGGAGAGCCTTCCTACTCTCAAGCAGATTGACACACGCACCTAACTTGGTGTCATCTGCAAACTTACTAAGGGTGCACTCGATCCCCTCATCCAGATCATTGATGAAGATATTAAAGAGGACTGGCCCCAGTACTGAGCCCTGGGGGATGCCACTAGTGACCGGCCTCCAACTGGATTTGACTCCATTCATGACTCTTTGGGCCCGGCTATCCAGCCAGTTTTTAAAGCGAGCGCCAGTCCAAGCCATGAGCAGCCATTATGGATGAGCCAATACCACTGAGATACTCAGAAATTTGTAAAGTTCTTGAATATATGAATATGCATTGCTATTTTTTAGGGCTATGTTTTGCTAGCAGCCCAACACTACTATAAGGGATACATCAAAACAATTAATTTCTGTACAAAATGGAGAGATACTGTTGAAAGATATTGATAATCAGAAAGCCCTCTTACTTTGCATATCTGAGACGCATACAGCAAAAGCTTCTTGTGGTCCAGTCTTTCTTTGTGCTTCTGCAGATAATCTCGTAAACTTCCATATGGTAAATATTCCATAATTAATCTCAGATTCCTACGACCTTTGATGACAACAACAACAAATTTTTTTTTTCTGTCATTTTCCAATACAAAGTTTTGAAATAGGTGTTTACAAATGAATAAAAGTAATAGAGAAGTCGTACTACCAAAACACACTATGTTCATCACTAAGCAATTTTTCATCTGTTAGCTAGCTGCATTTGTTAAAGAAATACCATTTATTTAAACGTAGCAATTATGTGGATACACATCACAACATCAAGACTTCAGCTTCTTTTGCTAAAGCAAAGCAGAAGTGCCACCCATATATGTATGTGTTTTATGTAATTCCTCTTCACTGCTGAGGTAAAACTCAGAATAATAACTGACATAATCTGTTCAGCGATTTTACCGTCTTTAAAACTTAGTCAGATTTTGAACACAAGTTGTTTTTTTTTTTTCCTCATAGTAAGACATTGTGCAGAAACATGTTTTCACTCATTTTCAACACCATAAGCAATTAACTCAAATACATCTGTTTCTGAAATTTCTTCCTGTCTTCTATTATACAGGCTGTATGCGAAGTGGTATTAACCACTCTGGAAAATCACATTAAGTGACAAAAAAAAAACAACAGTTAAAAAACGGTTACATTTTTCTACTTAACACCAAATTCATTTCTAGGAAGACTTCTGTACTTTAAGATAAAGAAAATAGGTAACTTTCATAAACACTTATCTCTCTGAATTTCTCACAGTATGCATGCTTAGGTGGATAGCTGAAGGTGATTCAGTATAGCACATACCTGCACTGTAGCATACTCCTTTGTATTTAACAATGTTATCATGCTGCAGAGATTTAAGTATTTCAATTTCTCTTTCGAAGTCCCTAAGGTGCTCTTCTGTGCTATGTTGCAGCTTTTTCACAGCCACCACCTCTCCAGTATTATCCTGTAGGGGGTCATACCGGCACATCTCAACACTGCCAAAATTTCCCTAGATCAGAAGTAGAAGTACTTGAATTAAAAATGAGTCCACACCTTTCTCATTCTTAGTAAATGTTCATAATAGCCTTGGTGCTCAATGTACTAGCATTAAGTAATGCGATTATGTAATAAGTTTTATGTAATACCGGACAATTATTTAAGTGAAATAACACAAACACTACCTGAAAAAAGGTCAGAATGCAGGATCATAGGTCACAGCTCTGTAACAACTGTCTATAAGAAACCTGCTCTGTGAAAGGAAGCAAACAGCACTGGAGGAAAGAAGGGTGAGCTACATTCATTTTCTCCTCCTTCACAAATTTCTACCTACAATTCCATGATACCTTCTGAGGTAGCTCTTTTCCTGAACTTGCAAAATCACATTACATTAAGGCTTCTCCTGGCTGTTTTTTTGTTTGTTTGTTTTAGTTCTTCCCCAAGCTGTTTCTCTGTTCTACCTTCTTCCTTCTCTCTGTTCATATTTTCTTTACCTTTTTTTTGCAGTCATTACCTACAACTCTGTTCCTCTCCCTCTGCCATGTTGTTATTTAAAGTCAACAATCACCTGCAAATAAAAGTAGTTCTGCTATTTTGCTTTCAGACCTGTTTTCCCTTGTACTTGGAGTCAAATGAATACGTAGCCATCATGTCAATAGCAATACAAAAAAAGCAAGAGACCATTCTGGAAAAATGATACTTGGGTAACGCTGTCAGCTGCGCTACGTCATCTGTCCAGGCATGCTTTCCACAGCCAGCCTGCAATGACTTGCAAAACTAGCAATGAAATGATGATTTCTGAAGTCTAAAATGTTCAGGGTCTACATATATCTCAAAGATACTACAGAGTTCAGAGACTGCATATGCCGATATCCCAGAATATGCATGTACAAAAAAAAAAAAAAAATCCCACTAGTTCTATGCAAGATTACTCTGGAACAATTTCAAATGAATCTCATCTGACAAAAAAACAAGTTTCAGATGCAGCTGTCCTGGTTTGGGCTGGAATAGAGTTAATTTTTTTCCTAGTAGCTGATAGGGTGCTGTGTTTTAGGTTTAGGACAAGAATAATGCTGTTAATACACTGATGTTTTAGTTATTGCAGAACAGTGCTTACATAGAGCCAAGGACTTTTCTGCTTCTCATGATGCCCTGCCAACAAGGATGCTGGGGGTGCACAAGAACGTGCGAGAGGACACAGCCATGACAGCTGGGCCCAACTGGCCAGATAGCCCATACCATACGGTATCATGCTGAACAATAAACTGGAGTGGTTGGCCAGGGGTGGGGGGCTGCTGCTCTGAGACAGGCTGGACATCAGTCAGTGGGTGGTGAGCAATTGCATTGTGCATCACTTGTTTGGAAATTATCATCATCATTATTTTCCTTTTCTGTTCTAATAAACTGTCTTTATCAGTTTTTCACACACACACACACACACACACCCCAGTTGTGTCCCCCATCCCACTGCAGGGGTGTGGAGTACACAAAAAGATGTATAGTGCTTAGCTGCCTGATGAGTTAAACCACAACAACAGCTCAGCATTATTAAGAAGTAATTGGATAAATTAGCCTTTCAGTGTGACTGGATTCATTATAGAGACCAGCCTCCTTTTTTCTATCTAATTACCTTGTGAAATTGAAAAAAAGATCTTAAAGGAACTTTAAAATTGTGTTATGACTCAAATTATTAATTTCTGTAATTGAAGTGTTCAACGTCACATGTATATGGGGTCATCAGAAGATAACTGAAAAAGATCTCTCTTTTCCAGGCATTTAGAGAATTTCCAAACAACCTACCTTGCCAAGTTGCTGTAAAAACTTAAGATGTCTTTCCTCAAATTGTGTTGGGTCCCGATCTTCAAAAGCCCCAGAAAATCCAAGTGCTCCAATTCGCATATTGGGCAACATATCGTTTTCTGTCAATAACTCGTAATCTGAGGGGTAGGAGGAAGAGAGAAAGGGAGAAGGAAGCACAGAGAAGCAAATAGGAGAATGAAAAAAAAATATTACAGTGCTGGCATGTTCCACCTCTGCTAGGCATACCCTAAGCTTAGTGGAATATTAACAATTCCCTTAATTTCTACATAGTAATTTCCAGTCATAAAGATGAAGAGCTATTACCAAACAGTAAAGTAACTTCTCTTAACTCACAGTGAGTCTTGCTGTAATTTCCAAATACAATTTTTTACAGGCCTATTGTACTTCAAATTTAGCAGCTATTGTGCAGTGACACCATAGCTATGGAAGAGAGAAATTATCACAAGAGCTTGTGATAATAATACACATCTTTCTCTTACTAAAATAAATAATGTCTTTCTATTTTCAGAGACAAAACAGCTTCACAAGTATTCTTGGTTAGGAGATTAAACATTTAAGAGAGACACTAATCAAACCAAAAAAATTGTTTTGAATAATAATGCTAACTTTTAATGTATTCTCTCCTAGAGCAAACTAAACAGTAGTAATATAATATTGCTAACTTATGTGTTTGCTTTTGAAAGAGGCTGTAGATTAACATCCCAAAACTGAAGGCACTATATGAAAATGAAACAACATAAATCAGGGTTCTTTTTATCTAGTACATTCTTGTTGTATCACAGACTTGGGCTCACCTGGAGTGAACAAACTATTCAAGTCACGTATAATTGCTCTAAATGAAGGCCTAAAATCTGGCTCGTAATCCATACAGTTGTTTATAAGGTTTGCTAGCTCTGTCCAGTTGGGTGCAGGAAGTTGGTGTCTATCCTCATAAAACTGTAGTTTCTGGAATTAAAGGCATAAAAACCACTTCAACATATTGCCACAAAGAGTTGCAGTAGCCATAACATTCTGACCAAAGCAGCCAAAAAAAAAAAAAAATACAGCTCTCAATCTAGACTTTTTATCTCACCAACATGCACATCTGACCAATTTACATCAAAAGCCAAGACTGACAGTGTAGCAAAACTGACAGAATTTAGAGTAATGAGTCAAAAAATTCCCAGGCAGTTACTGGTGGAAGGTAAGAGAGAAAGATAATGAGAAAGATGGTGTCTCCTTTGTTGGTGATTTCATGACACCTAAATTGGATGAATCCAACAGAAATACTTGTCCATCTTTGGGATATGTGAACTTCTTTAGATATAAAAAGCTTCATTGTTATTACAAAAGCATGTGCATTAGTAGAAGAGAGGAGGGCAACTTCTGAAATACATAGATATCTACAGCTAGGTCTAACGTAGACCTTGGAGTTTATTGTAAGAGCTGATTACAACACCTGGGAAATAGGATCAGACTTTGTAAGAAGCAGTTGTCCATTTATAACGATACTATAAATCATTTTAGAGAGTAGTAATCATCTGTTTCCTTCCAACTAAGGAGGAATTAAACACAGAAGTAGTAGTAATTTTTGTGGAATATATTTCCCTCACACATCCCATCCCGTGTTGAGACAAAGTTAATGATTCTGGTTTAGATAAAATAGAATTGTCAGCAACACACAGTCTTACAGAATTTAAGGTGTTCGATTACGGCGTAACTAGAATAATGCCAATTAAAAGCCATGTGCATTGTTAGGAGTGCTTTTTCTTTAAAATTATATACTTTTGTAACAAAGCAACAGAAATGTGGTCAAGATAATAGTGGCAAAACTATACTTGTCCCCTTAAAAAATCACAAGCAACAACATAAAAAACATTCTCAAATCATCACTTCTGATCACTGTCTACTAGTAAAAGAATAGTTTTGCTTATGGTCATGGGCCACACCATTTTACATGCTTATTAGTTACAGCAGCAGATGTTATAAATTATAAGTATCCAACTTATTACTGCAGATCCAGTAATATTTACCCTTGAAGAATCCAGTGCACTCAGAGGTTTGTCTCCTCCACTGCAGATTTCCCACAAAGTAGTACCAAAACTCCATTTATCTGTAGCCAGGCTTAATTGTTTGGGATTCTCAATACATTCAGGGGGAACCCATGGTATTCTTTCAAGAAGAACTGTGCAATTGCACAACAGAAACATCATGTTAAGATCAATAATAAAGCCAGAAAATTTTGTAACATTTGATTCGGTAAAAATTATTTTAGTATATATAGGTATTTCATTTGGGGGGGGCGGCTGCTCAGGGATAGGCTGGACATCGGTCAGCGGGTGGTAAGCAATTGCATTGTGCATCACTTGTTTCATACACATTATTATTAGTAGTACTATTATTATTATTATTATTATTATTTTCCGGTCTTAATAAACTGTCTTTATCTCAGCTCACAGGCTTCACTTTCCCATTTCTCTCCCCCATCACAGAGAGGGAGGGGGGAGGGTGAGCAAACGGCTGTGTGGTGTTTAGCTTCCAGCCAGGTTAAACCACAACACAATGAAACAGCCTCAGTGGCAGAGGTGACTTCATCATCAGTGACTTCAGGTATTCACCAAGAAATGCAGTGGAGATGATTTAACTTTATTTTCAATTTGATCCTGATCCTAGGATACTTACTCCAGCAGCAACCTGCATGCTTACTTGTGGTACATTATAGTATACTAATAGCACTACCAGTGAAAAATACTTCTTCAGACTGAGGACAGCAGGAAACACTTCCACAATGGATAACTGTGTGACTGCTGACTAGAACTGCAGGGATTATTTTAAAGGGACAGAAGAATGAAGTAACTTATTATGACAGCAATGGTGACAAGAAAAAAAAAAAAAAAAAAAGCTTAATTTTCAAGTCATAAGCAATAAACAAGGCAGATGACACAAAGACTTACTATCTCTTGGCAAAACTGTAATACTGATGCCAGGATCACTTAGTTTTATAAAAGGAAGGTTTCCAGACTTCCTGTCTTCCTCTCTGATAAGCAAGATGTTTTTTGCACAGACATTTCCGTGAACAAGGCCTTTATCCTCCTGATGAACACAAATGCATCTTTTATATCATAAAAAGAAAATCTACCTTTGAAGAGGTATTTAAAAAAAAAATCAGTACTTCACAGTGTGAGGGAAACAAAACAAATAATGGTCATAGATGAGGCAGATCAAATTTCAGAACTTTCACCAGTTCCTCTCAAAGTTAACAGTTTCTAGCCAACTAACTTTCATTTTAATAATCTACATAAAATGATAGCTATTAACTCAAAAGTTTATATGATGCATATAAAATCATAAGGATTGGAAAAGACCTCAAAGATCATCTGGTCCAACCATCACCCTACTACCAGTGCCAGCCACTAAACCATGTCCCTAAACGAACAGTTAAATTCTGTTAAAAGGAAAATTTATCTAATCACATATCCTGTTTCAAATAATGGTCTTTATGCTCAGTTAAACAGAGAGAAGTTTGGTACCTAATGTACAAAAAGAACATACTGGCCCTTTTAACAGGGAAACGCTTTTTCCTTCCAGTGGTTAGCTACTAACACTTGCAGGAAAGAGTTTATATATTCAGCATCATGAGCTGAGGTGGAAAATGAAGGAAGAAAATTATTGCTGGAGAAATAACTTTTCCAGAATTATTTCTGGAAAAGTGTTTTTATTTCACACTGAAATAAAAAGTATTTAAAAAAAAAAATGAAAAAACAAAACAAAACAAACAAACAAAAAAAACAACTACATTTCTATGTACATTAACCTGGAACACTTGAATTCAACCACTAACAAAACTGAAGAATAAACTACCCACCAGGAAATGCATGGCTAATGCCAATTGTTTGGCTACTTCCAGCTTCCACACAATATTGATAACATTTTTGTTCTTTTTCAAATATGTGTCCAAGGATCCAAATTTCACATACTCTTGTACAAGGATATCTGATTTAAAATGTTAAAAGAGTAACAATTAACAGAAAATAAATGAAATTTCAGGCAGACACATTACCCTAGAATTACATACCACTTTCTTTGATATATATTGGTGAATTCACTATAAATTGAAGCTTATATGACATCCTAATATTGCCATAAATGTTCTATGCTATTTACATTTCTTCAGGGTGCGAAAGTTTGCCTAATTTCTTCTAAAATGAAAAATTAAAAAAACTTAAATCCTCCCTTTGCAAAACAGGTTTTAGCCTTAACAAATCCAGTGAGCATCCATACTCACTCCACAGGCACAATAAATAATGTAGCTTCTGATAAACACAGTACTGCACAGTAATATGAATGTAACAAGTCAAATAACATCTATTTCAGGTCACTCGTTTCTTAGTTGCTTACAGTCTACAATCTTACTGGAAAATTAGGTGCTTTTTTTCTGAAACAAGATGGTCTCAAAAACAGACCAATAAAAATTTGCACTAAAAAATATGCATATATGTATGACATATGTCTCATGCAGTCATGCAGCAAATAACCCACAAAACAAGATCCACTTCATACTGCTGCAGTCTTTGACAGTTTCTATGTAAAACTTCAAATTGCATGACTGAACTCTTGTCTTCAGCTGCAAGATTAGAATAGAATCAAATAGAACAGTTCATTTTGAAGGGACCTTCAAAGATCATCTAGTCCAACTGCCTGACCTCTTCAGGGCTGACCGAAAGGTAAAACATTAATAAGGGCATTATCCACTTGTCTCTTGAACACTGAGAGGTATGGGGCACCTCTCTAGGAAGCATGTTCCAGGTTTTGGCCTCCCTCATGGTAAAGAAATTTTTCCTAATGTCCGGTATGAACCTCCCCTGGTGCTGCTTTGTGCCATCCCCACAGGTCTTGTCATCACTGACCAGGGAGACTGGCACCTGCCTCTCTGCTTCCTCTCCTCAGGAAACTGTAGAGAGGATGCTCACATTGCTATGCTTTTAGACTCTGAAGACACTGGAAACTTAGTTAATGAAAATAAACTGGTTTTCCTAATGTTTATATAATAGTTGGATTTTTTTTTTTTTTAAAAAAAAAGAACAACACAATTACATGAAGAAATTATTTTAAAATCTGTACATCAAATGTCGGACATGGGATAAGATATAACAGCTTATCTTCCAATTTCTTAGTAACTGCCTCTTACTAAAACATAGCAAGCCTTTTGTCTTCAGAATTAAAACAGGCTATGGAGGGTAACTGTGATCTAAAGGAAAAATAAGCAACCACATCCATTCTTAGGTAACTGGTTTGTTCTTTTTTGTTTGTTTGTTTCAAAATGATACACTCCTTACATCTGATTTTATATATTGTCCTTGTGCATGATTCTATGAATAAAGAAGGAAAGCAACTTAATTTTTTTATTTATTTTTTTTTAAAAAGAAAGTGGTATTATAAGTTCTCAGCCACACGTTATGCTGCCTTTTCCAACCTCATAAGAGAAGTGACGTCCACTAGAACACCCCCACCTGCTTTGCAAATGTCCTCTCTCTGAATGGAGCCTGCTGTCTACATAACAAACAGTTACTGTAAAAATGCTTCAATTTGTTACAGATTGATAATCACGGAAAAAAACATGTTTTTACTGCAAACTGGCATCTCTGCCAAAGACTGAATTAAGACAGAAACTGTTAAAGTGAGATTCAGCAATGTGAATTCAAAGACAGCATACAAAAATTGGACAGCTGTCCAAAATTAAGATTTCATTATGAGGATTGTTATTCCATCATCATATAGACGGATGTTCTATATTGGGTGTTTTTAGAAATACACTAATAAATATTTACAGTGCAGTAGGTTAAACAGACATTCTACTTCTGAAGAAAATAGGAAGATTTTTGCTATTATTAATGTTTGTAGAGTTTTTGTGGGGAACAGTTTGTTTTAATTTTTTCCCTGCTTTTACAAGGTTCCAACAGCAAACTCTAATGACAGCTGTATAAAATTATTGAAAAAGGCAAGTTATTTCTACTTACTCTCCTCTCCGCACACGCAGACTCCATAATTTAATACCAAATGTTTGTAAGAAAGCTGGCTCATCATACTTGCTGCCTCAAAGAAGGACTTAGAAAGAGAAAGTGAGAGAGAAAATAAATCAGTGAAAGCAAAACTGCAATACATTATTTCTAAAAATTTTGTTAAAACCATGTATATTTTAAAAACCATTTCAACTCCTATCTCATTGCAAAGACCCTGTGTTTTGTTTTCTTTTAAATAACAGTCCACACTCCAGAGAGGTCTTTTTTTCTGTAGGCAGGTGTATCTCTACATTTTAAAGAGAATCATTTCTTCTATCTCAATTAAGTAAACAATGCACAAACTCATGATGCACTATTCACTTTCCAATTTAATATTTCATAATGCACTATTCATTTTCCAATTTATTTTTTCAAAGAACATTATTAAGTTAAAAGACAAGAACTAGTATATCACTCATCCAATATCGTGAGACCTAACCTGACCTCGTCAGGAAAGTTTCAGACACTTTTATTTCTTTAGCCATTTTTTAGTCTTTTCAGTTGTATCTCCAGCTAAGCTTGCTTGTGTACTGATTGTTTCCCCAGTAAGATGAGGTCAAAATTAGCTTGTTTTCCTTCAGGTGATTATATTTCTATATTCTTAAGGTACCTTTAACAACTGATTTTCACTTGAAAATGTTAACTTCTCTAAATTCAAATACAGGATATTGCTTATTGTTTTCAAATGTTAAGTATATGTCTATACATAGCTTATGATTATTAGCTATTGGAAATGTCTTTCCCTTTTCTGCTAACATTTTAATGTAGAATTAGCGCTAAGCAGTTGAAAAGTTCACTAAATAAGAGATTGGCTCTCTTGGCTTGCAAATACTCTCTTGGCCTGGCAAATACTGCCAGGCTAATCAGGAATTTGAAACAATTATATAATCAAAACACATAATAAACAGATGTATAAAGTTACACTAATATAGTGAAAATTACCGCATTTGTTAATTTCTTTAAAATTAAATTTTCCCATACCAAATCTTGAAATTAATTATATTACCAGAGTATTGGTTTATGCAGAAGAGTGTTTCAGGTTTGCTCACAGCTTCACTCAAACACTGACAGGCCTAACTGAATAAGGATGATTCTACAAATGTGTCTGTGTCATACACTAATATTTCTATGTTTTATGACTTGATGTGAAATGTCTATTTTATTGAACAATTTGTAAGATTCCAAAAAACTGAAGATAGTAAATCAAGAGGAAGTATTTTTTCTAAATGTTGGTACATTGTCGGTACATAATGAATTTACTGATACAGGTAATTCTGTGGTCAGACTGTTTATCCTATGCTACCTGCATGGTACAAAAAAACAAACAAACAAACAACCAAACAAATCCCGAGCAAACTATTCTCTGGCTGTCTGTGGCTAGCTATGAATTCTCTCAAAGTGAGGAGAGAAGAAACAAAGCACGCAGGTGTACTTCTCAAAGCAAGTCTCAATCCCAGTGTCTCAAGGCCAAGAATGAGCTTGGGTCAACAAACAACCCTCTACCACATAACATGTTCAAGTTCTTTTTTGTAATAAAAGTAACACAGGATGGACAAATATTATACAGCAGCCAAAAATCACACCAACCTCAGAGTAGTTTCTATGCACTTTATCCAGCACCTTTAAAAGAACTTCAGTTTGATGGAGCTGGCCATAGTCTCCCACTTCTTTCCTTATACCTTTGAATATCTTAGTAAATGTGCCCTGTCCAAGACTCTCTTCCTGAAAGAAAAAAAAAAAAGACAGGGATAATGAGAAATCTCTATCTGTTCTGCGAAAGGTATACAACTTCCACTCTAAGTAACGCACATATGCAAAACTGTACAGGTAGCATGCCTCTAGAGTCAGATTAAGGGGACAGAGAAGCAACCTAATCTTTGCTCATTTTTTAAGAAGTATTGACTTGTCAAGGGTCTCTGGAAATAAATTGCTGCAAGAACCTGAGAGGAAGGAGTTGCTATTATGAAGATGTATTTAGACATCCCATGAAGTAAAGAAAACAACAACCACTACCACAGTCAAAAGGACAAAATATTAATAATAATAGAAAGTTTAAAAAATTCCTTTCCACTTTAAGGAAAGATTACAGCAAAATCTCTTAGTTCAGGTAATATTCTTTTAAATATAAATTGAGTTCTAAAAACCTAGTATATACTAAACCAACCATCTGCAGTTAAAGAAGCAACTAACAGTCTTACAAAAATCAAGTCCTCATTCCGGATTTTGTGAAAGACCATCTGGTTGACATTATTGTGCCTCTGTAGCGTTGGCGATGAAGGTACATCAGAGACACTATTACTTCTGAAGACTAGGAGATTTGATTTATCTGGGAGAAGAAAGAGGATAAAGAAAAGAAAGTTAAGTTATTCAACACAAAACTATTATATATTAATATATTATATTGTTTCAGAAAGATTATTAATGAGAACAAAAATAAGATCTCACTGATACCAATTTATTCAAAAAGCCATATAATATAAAGGAAAACATCTAACAAACTAAAGAAAAATCTACTCCTCTGGCAGGGACTATTCCATATGTACTTTTCAGTGTTAAAGAGAAGATGAAATCACAGTGTAGCCTTGGCATTATTCAGCTAAGATGTCAACAATCGGTTAAAGAAATTCACTGAAAACGTGCCATTATTGTTTCTATTGCTTATGGATCTATTCACAGTGAGAAATTATACTTTTAGTATCAAGACCTGAAAACACTTGATTGCAGACGAAATGCTTTTGCACACAATCCATTGCAGATAAGAAACCAGTTTTACTTCTAATAATGAAACTGTGATAGTTACTACAATTTCTTCTGGAAGACCACGTCATAATGAAGTAAAATTTGGCAGACAGTATGACTGGAAACTCTGACCAAGAAAATGAACAAATAGTAAGTGAAATAAAAATAAAAAATAAAAAAATCACAAACCAATACATCTACGTAACTGAGAGTCATTTATCTGTTGTTTCATTTTAAAATTTTTAACCAAAAACTTGAAAACACTCCTGTTTAGAAATAAGCTACCTTCTCTTACCTTTTGGTTTTGGTGGACAGCACTTGATGAACTGGAAAATTATACTGTCTGAGCGGACAGTTTCTGTCTGGTAACAGGTCAACAGATCCTTAAGATTACCAAAACTTCTCTTGGTTCCACTAAGATTATATTCCCCATTCTCATTCTTCGTAATCAAGCAGTGTTTATAATCAGTGGCATTCTCACGCTGCAGAGATTTTTTTCCCATTATAAAGAAAATTGATCAATATTTAGTACTTTAAAAAAATATTTAAGTGCACAGCATTTTTCTAACTAAAGAAAAAATGCTTCAGCAAAATATTACCACGATTTGTTATTTTGTTCTCACAATGTAATAGTGATTCTGAGAAAACTAGATTCTACTCCCATCACTGGAGCTAGTATGCTGATGCTAAGAACAAACAACACTGAATCTCCAAAGATGGACCTGAGAAAACAGATAAAGAATCCTAGGAAAGGTCCTTCAGGCCTAGTAATGAAAATTTCTTCACCCCTTCAAGGTTGCAAGGGGTAATCTAAAAAAAATTAAAATAATTGAAAAAATGTTGGAAGCAATAGTTTTTTCTGCTGTCTATACTGCATTTGTAAGCAATTAGTTTCTAGTACAAATTCTTAGTATGTACTGAGATGAATCTTGAAAAGATTCATTAGATATTTTTAAGCAAGAGGATCTCTTAATGGCACTTTCATGGTTTTTCATGTTAATGCTGTGAAAAAATGTTCCAACAAATTCTGAATCTCAAATGCTTGTCCAGAAATAACAAGAAAAAAAAAACAAAAAACCATGACCAGGTCATTTAATGGCTGGCTTGACTCTCAGACTTTGACTCAAGGCATGTTCAAAGTGATATCTCAGCCTAAAAAAATCCTATCAAAACACTTCACTGACAGGACATACAATTTTACTGAAACTGGTCTCAAAAGGGCTATTTACTTCTCTATCCATGCATCAATGTTATTTTGTCATTTTCAGAAATTTATTCTGAGAGTATTTAGCAAATTTTTGAGCTCGCTGCGAACAAGTAGGAAAATACATATATTATTACCTTCCCTAGTTACAAACACAAGGTAGCTCTGTTAATTTAATTAAAAGAAGCCCATCCTTGTCACAAAATAAATACTGGAACAAGATCATGTAATTATGTAACAGCAAAATTAAAGTGCTGTATTTATCACTAACTGCAATCTCATAGAGCAGAAGTACATCTGGCTCCTTAGTAGCATGAGAATGCAGGCATTTCAAGTGTGGCTTCCACTCTAGCTTACACCAGGTATCCTATGGAAGATCTGTCTTGATTCAACTGTTGCCAGATGATGTGATTAGCCCAGCACAGGGGATGGGGGACAAGATGCAAACCGAGAACCTCTGAAGGACCGACACCCTCAGATCACCACAAGAATCAACAGTGTCTACCTTAGCCTAACTGTAGTGGAAAAACAAAAAAAGAAAAAAAAAAAAGAAACACACCACCAGAGAACTACACACCACCACCTAAGCAATTACAACAGTACAACAGTCCTAAGAGCCATGTCCCAAACCCAGAACTCCCTCTCTTGCTCTTCAGGGTGTATGTTATGTGCCATTAGTGAATTATTTACCATGAATGCATTTTGGTATGTTTCTCACACAACCCTTAAAGTTGGCCTGATACAGGTATCAGTAGAATAAATACACACATCACGTAAACATCTTGAACAGGACACACAATTATATATTGCAAGTCATGCTCTGTGTTGTAATGCAACAGACATTTTGCAAGTACTGCTTATGGCAGAATACAAACCTCTATAGCAAAGGTGAGGAAGTATTTTTTAAAATCTTTAGGACTGCAACGAAGAACGTAGAAGCCAGTCTGATTACCCGCTTTCTTCAGTTTACTGATCGCAAAGTCCATGCTATAGTAAAAAGAAAGTGTTTAATATTGCATAGTTTCAAAAAAACAAGATTAGATATTGACTGATGAACACTATTATAAGGTATCTAATATAAGACCAATTCAAGTTATTTGTTTTAGAATCTCCTTTAAGGTAATTTTTTTGTCCTTTTATCTTACAATAATCAGGGTGGGCTGCTTGCATATAGAGGAATATACTAAAAATTCTTAATACTGAAAACACCACAGTGATCTACCTGATAAGAAACTCTGCAGACTTAAAAAGTATTCGGCTAGGTTTATGATATGACTTTCGGCCTCCATCACGGAAGAAGATGTGGTAAAACTACCTAACAACCAACCTAAAATTAGAGAAGTATTTGTGTGCATGGAAAATGACTGATTTAATTTGGGAAAAGGCTAACAAGAAATAGGATATGAAAAAGAAAACTTCTTTTATTACTACAAGAACTAATCTTGCCCTAACAAGTCTTCACTAACTATTTTCATCCATCTCAGGGAATGAGGAACAGAATGGCTTGGAAAGGTCTACGCTCACTGCACATCCTTCTAAACAGCCTTAAATAAAGATCAATATACAGCATTAGTCTAGGTTTGCAAGGTGCAAGAAACAGGATTTGAACTATAGAAATCTCCATTCTTTTCTTCCTTCATCTCCTCCAAAAGTTACAGCACTTATTCTCTTACTGTCACTGGAAGAATTCGAGAAGTGTTCTATACTAGCAGAGTAGGACAGCGATAGTTTGATGGAATGTATCTTGCATTTATCTTTTCAAACTTCCTGTAGCTAAAGCAAATACCCACTTTTTTTCTACATCAAAAAATATTTTTAAGTTCTCATGTGTGCATCAGCAAAAAAAATGAACAATATTAATATAATTAATAACATTAATATTTATATATAAAGCTGTTAATTTCTTCCCTAAAAGTACAGCAAAAGTGAACAAGGAGATAATGAAACAAACCCTCCTAGTTATATGGTTAGCAGTTTACTGTAATCCTTGCTCAAACACTGAAGAGAATAGTATTTAATTTGTTTTTTTTTTTTTTTTTCCCTTAACTCCTCAAATACTGTAATTGCTAGAAGACGCAGTGAAAATATAACATCCTCTATGACATTATACATTGCTGCCCTGGTTATAACTGTAATTTAGTAAAAATCAGCACCATGATTTTGCTGTCTGTCTCATTTGAAGAAAAAAATGAATTCTAAGGGGAGAAATTAAAATTACAATCTTTCATTTCATTTTTAATAATACATCTAGAAGGTAGTGCATTCTGAAAAGTGAAAAATAAAAGCAAGAATGTAAAGTATTTTATGTTACTTGAATGGAATAAATACACATCTCAGAATGTCCATCATGGTTCACAATCAGCTGAAGTTAATCTTTCAAAAATAATAGCAACTTATTATGTTGCTGAAAAATTGCTTACAAAATTGGTCCATGGCAGTTGCTTTGGATATTTTCAAGCACTGATGGTGGTGCTACTTCTTTACAGAGATAATGGTGGGCATCTGCAGTTAATCTGTAATATCCATCAATTAACGATACAAAGGAGAGAGCTTCTCTTAAAGACTGAAATTCAGCCTCCTGTTAAATTGCCAGGGGAGAAAAAAAAAAAAAGAGAGAATAAGAGGGGGAGAGAAAGAGAATGAGAATTTAAATTCATAATAGGCTATGCAAAATTCCTGGATATGGCAGTGGTATAACAGATACAAATGTGTGTACATTAAATATATCCAGAATGTTTTTAACTACTGTTTACATAGTTCTACCTCCCAGGTGCCCAAAACTTGTCAGCATTATTCAACATTCAAAATTCAAACCCAAAACAAATCTGCCAAAAACACACACAAACAAATAAAAAACCTTAGTCTAAATACATTAAATAGCAAGGATTGCTGATGAGGTAACATTTGAAATGGAAAAACTGAGGAGATACTGTTCAGCACGGCAAACACCTACTGCGCTGGCAGCACAGTAATTTTTTTTTCCTAAAGGGAAGTCTCTACTTATCAAAGATCTATGGGGCTGCACTCAAGTAAAGGAAAAATCTATAGAAAAGTACCTTTCTGAAAATGTATCCAGTCATCACCAAAAACTAGTAACTTAAGCTGGACCACAGAGAGAAGCTGACCTTTGACCACTACGAAGAAAGGTGCAATGGAGGGAAGCAGAGAGGAGAATAACGTGGTCAAAGGAAAATTGGGTATGGTAAAGGTCTATACAGAATACTTTCATTTTCAGTTTTACAATTTTCGTTTTCCTTTAGTTATCCCTATTCCCTTAATCTTTTGACACTTGAATGAGAGCATTAAAGGCTCTCTTTACTTCAGCTGAGAAGTGTTATTTCATTATCTACAAAGTTGAACTTGATTTAATTTGGCAGCATAGCCAAATAGAATCAGCATTATTAGTACATGCTGCACAAGCTTCCCCATGACTCTGGGGACAGACACACTTAGTGGCTGTACATGAGTCCTTGGCAACTTTTTTGCCAACCAGCAACAAAAAAGATGGTGCTCTTGTTTGAAGAACTTGTTTGGAATCTTCAGATTCTACGTTAAAGTAGACCTGAAAACAATGGCCTTTCCAGTTGTTTCAACCAGATTGGAAAACCCCACAAACAATGCATCTACAACTGCAGCAATTTTAATTGAGCCATGTATCCTAAAACTGTGTGAAATACATTTTTATAATGAATTTTAGCTATATAACAGGTAAAACTAAATCACAAAATGTAGTTTACACATCAGCTAATTCTGATGTGCAAAATGTCCACAGGCAAGTCATAAGGAACACAGAAGCTATTGCACTTCATTTTCCTACTCTGTCTTACTCTTCCGGGACTTTTTTTGACAAGCTTTAAGAAAGTTACTTTCATCGTCAGAAACATATGCAGTCAAGTACCTTACTCTATTGCTATTGAGAATTTAAAACAACTTTCATGGCTCAAGGCTAAGGAATTCTCCTTCACCTATCCAAAATATTTTTATACTCCTGGCATCATAGATACGTATCATAGATATCCTCTCGTTTTCAATTAAAAACATTGAAAAGAGTTTACATTCTTAGTAGGTCATTAATTCTAAGCCATTAACACACGAAATGAATGTGAATCACAATTTGACCATAAATAAAAGTAAATCATATGCCATCTTGTCCAAAGAATCATTAGAAATATTTTTAAAAAATGATTAATGCTCTTATTTTATTATTATTATTACTTTTACAAAGAAGTGCATAACCTGTACACAGGTTTTTTTTTACACACACAGCAGGAAGCCCTCTGGACACACAAAGGCAGAGATCATGAGTCCTGAAGACCCATACACCAGTCATGTAAGAAACAATTATGTAGCACTTGCACCTGCTGGAAAGCCTGATTCAAGTGCATTGCTGGAGTTCAAACTGAAACGACTTAATTTTTTACACTCATGTATTCTATTTTACACTCGTAATCCTTCTTTCCCAAGACCTTCTTCATATAATCTTAAACAGTGAAGGCAACAGTGTTAAATTTGTGCCTATACTTATTTACTGTGTATAATCATTCCCCCAGAGCATCTTGAAGTCTTTTTCAATGTGTTGGTCACTGGCAGCTAGCTTACCATGACATCATACAAACAGCACGCTAGGTAGCTAAAAACAACTCAGGTTTAAGACTCTAAACGAAAGAGCCAATCTGTGTATCAGAAATCATCCTTAGCTGTAAGCATCTACTTCAGTCCATGCACAAGACCTTTGGTGTTCTAAGTTCTGAACTTCATTGCAGTGAAGGTGACAGAGCACTGAAACAGGTTCTCAGAGAGGTTGTGGAGTCTCCTCCTTTGGACATATTCAAGACCCCCCCTGGATGCTTTCCCGCTCAGCCTACTGTAGGCAATCTGCTTTTAGGAGGAGGGATGGACTTGATCTCCAGAGGTCCCTTCCAGCCCCTGTGATTCTGTGCTTCTGAGTGATTTTGTAATAGGCTGCTTATACTGCCAAAATGCATTTAGTTTTATCTCGTGCTTAATTAACATGGTGACTGGCTATATAATACCATAAATGCTATAGCAATCAGACTGCTCAAAGCAACATGTATTTGAGAAAAATAGGCAAGCAAAGCATGTACATACCAGATTTTTGCTGTCTTGTTTGTGAATGGTCACAATTCGTCTCTCACTGGAGCCTTCTTGACTTGCTTGTTTAATGCTGACATCAATGATATCAGGAAAATCACAGTATGTTTGTAAATCCTACAACAACAGGTGGTTATGTAAGGTTAACAACAACATCAACTTCAGCTGAAAAAAAAAACACACCTATTTGCAGCATTAGAATTCCTACAGCTCTAAACCTGTAAGCGAGCAATGAAGAGGATCAAATAGACACGCTATTAAAACTTAAGAAAGGAGTCGTGTGTTTACAGGACCTTCACTAGAAGCACCAATAAAAAAACGCACAAAGATCTAGTAACTTTGAAGGGAAATATCCATATATCCATATTTGCTCCGTAAAGGAGAATTTTGTGACAATTCACAATTTTTCTCTCACTTTTTTTTTTTTTTTTTTTTTTTTTTTTTTTTTAAGGCATCCTGACTGGATAGCCTGCTAACATTCCAAAACATCATGGCTTCATTAGCAAGGACACAAGCTGCAAAATCTGCTACCTGAGATGGATGCAGAATGGACGGAGAAAGGGTCTAAGAGAAGATTTTCCTCTCAGACACAGTCATCTCTTAAAAGTTTCAGGAAGAACCTGCCTAACCACATGGGAAATCCATTACATTTTCCTTTAATGTCAAGTTCAGGTAGTTTTGATACTATGATGTTCCATATCACTTGGACTGGTCCTTCTGTAAGTCACAAGTCATATTTTCTTTTATTTTCTGTGGAACTTCAGATGCTAAGTAACTGCCTTAAATAAAGTTATATGTATCTATCTAAAAATTATTCTTCCAAAGCAACTATTTTATTCAAACCAGAATATCCCATTTATATGGCTACAAGCATATACTAATACATAAACAGCTATAATATCTCTACTGAATCTTACAGCCATGATTATCTGCAGGCATAAATTAGCTCAAACGAATTGAAGTTCCTGAAGCTGTATTAATTTATCTGTTGGAAACGTGAACTGGCAAAACAAATTTCCTCATAACCTTCCCTATGTATATCATTCAAACCTTCAAAAAAATTAAATTCTTGTTTCAATTCAGCATCTCAGTACCATTTGCTGAAAGAAGAGTTATGATCACATTTACAGGCAGATACTCCTTTACTAAATTTTCACAACCAATTTTATAAATGGCTTCTGTACGAATGAAAATATAGTCAGCCTATATCTTGTCAATAAGTGAGGATGCTAATACTATCAATTATGAAAAATAATTCTGAAATCTCTATATGAATAATGATCAATTTAAACACTATTCTGATTAAAGGTTTTCTTGCCATAAACAAACAACATAGTATGCATAAATTGCATACCAGAAATTGCAGGAATATGGCATTCATATTAGCTCTTGCCCTCTGAAGATTCATTGCTGGTGCTTACAGACAAATTAGGAAAGATAGAGGGCTGACTCATAACGATTTTGAAGGAGGTAAGTGGACCTAACATCAATATACAAGTATTTTAAGAAAAAGAAACTTAGCAAATCAGGGTATGTAATCAGTTGTTTTAAGTTTTAGGAGAAGGCTGCATTTTTATAGATTATTACACACCATAAAAATGTCACTTATTTTGTAGTTTGGTCTTGAGTGCTACACATTATGCATCAAAACAACCTGTGTAACAGATGCAATTATTTTGGAAAACTGACATCTGCTTCACTTTGCCTTTAATTTTATCTTTAGAAAACTCCCACACTCTCAAGGTATACAGCTGTGAGTTAGTATCAGATTCTGGTAAATTTGACAAAAGAATAGTCATGTAGAGAAACCATACACAAAAGAAACCATACAGATAAATAAAAATGCAATGGCACAAGGTTACTACAAGTTATTCATCTGTTTAGTATATAATTCCTGAACAAAGAGTGAATAGACTCTGCAGTCACAGAAATGTCACTTTAAATTTGCTAGCTTAGGTACTGGTAGGAGTCTAACTGCAGCAATAAAGAGGTATAGGGAAAGTTATTCTGTTTTTTATTTATTTGTATATTTTTGGGTAGCCCTTAAAACCCAGATTTCAAAGAGAATTTGAGGACACCATGCATTTCCATCTAACTAATTCTAACATAACCTTATCAGTCTGTCACATTATAAACTGCGTAATTATTAAAATAATAAAGTGGATATACCAAAAGCAATTACCTGCTCTGCCAGGGTCTCACAATCTTTCAGTTTTCCTCTTGAACACTGAATTCCACCGTTTCCAGTTATTACAATAGTTGCAAAACTTTCCTCTCCAGAAGGATCTCCACCAGGTTCTTTTACTTCAAAAACCTCTGAATAGAAGGCGGACTGAAGGGTTTCCAGATTTATGAGATATTTAAGTTTCAAGTTTCTGGCAGTAGCTTTGCATTGGCCAAACTGTTGTATAAATTTGCGGAACCTGTACCTTATCCTCTTTCGGGTCAAAATGTGGTAGTCTTGGATTTTTGCTCGCACACATTTAGGCAGAAACATTTTGTAGCTGTGAATACATAACCAGCAAAAAAAAACACTACTGATTTTACTCATTAAATCCAGCAAAGATATTTATTTCTGTGTTAAACAAGACAACTTGAAAATATCTTCTCCACTAATATGAAGGCTTGCTTTTTAAACTCTAGGACAACAAAGATCCTTTCTTTAGTCTGTAGTATGTTCTTTCAAACACAGCCCCATCTCTTCTTCCATTTTCCTTTTCTCCCCCCTCAGTTTAGTTTCAACATATATTAAAATAACGCATTATTTTCCATAAATCCAGACGCCTGCTTTAGTCATTACTGAAGTTTGAGGCAAGGCAGCAAGAGAAAAGTCCAGCTTACAGAGTTTCTTTGTTTAGTGTAGAAATTGTAAAGGGGATCCTTCACAGACAGAGGCCAGATTTCCTGGCTGAAAATGCATGTGGTAGAATACCTAGAACTACGGCTGGTTCTTAATTAAGCTTCCTATTTCACAGTCCATATTCTATTACAGGGCAAAGGAGTAGTTTGACTAAGTCTACCTCATTCTATTTAACTCTTTCTGCTGGTTTTCATGAAAAGACAAACATCAAGCACTAAGTACCCAGTAGGGACAGAATTAACTCAGCTGGAGTGGAAACTGGTTATGTTCATAAACTGAAGGCAACTGCTAAACTGAAGCAAGTTTAGCAGAGAGCTGCTACAGATAGTTAGGAGCCTGATAAAAAACAAGAAGACCTAAGAGAGCTTGATTTGTTCAGAGTGGAGAAAAGGCTCGAACAGGGTGTTCTAGTAATTGTCTCCAACTAACAAGTTATGGAAAAGACTGAATTAGACCCTTCTGAGATGTGCACAGTAAAAGGACAAGAGGCAATGTACAAACAATTTCACAAAGGGGAGACTGATGAGATAACATTAAAATCCTCTTCAGTGAGGGTGATGTATAGGTCAAAGCTACCAAGAGATACAGTACAATCTCCATCCCTGGACATTTTTGAACTTCACAGGATGAACCCAGAATAACATCATCTAACTTTGAAGTTGACCCTGATCTGAAGCATACAAAATTAATGTATGGAAAAACATAAAGAATGGCTACTGTGATACAAGCTCTCTATTGATTTCAGTAGAAATCCGTAATGATTCCATAATTATCATTGTAAAGTAAAATTATGGAATCATAATGCTAGGCTAAATCAATTCTCAATAGTTGAATATCCCCACACAGATGCTAGTATGTAAAATTATTGTCTTCAGATACCAGGTGTGATACAGTTATGAAGTATGGAGCTACCTGACTGAGTTGTAAATAGCCAGTGGAGTTTGGTCCCTTTCTTTGGCCACTCTCATCATATCCAGAACAGCCATTCCAAGGCATTCTTCCTGTGTTTCATGAGTAACAGGCATCTGTATCCATCCATCCAAAAAATCATCTCGCCACTGAAAAATAAAGATGCAAGAAAGTACTTTAAAATTGTAGCCATGCTATTTAACAATAAAGATTTTTTTTTAAAGACTGTACTCTTCTGAATGAACCTTTTTTCCCCCAGAAAATTGCATACATTCATATTGGGTATCAGGTACCGTCACACTTACAAACTGTTCTCAAAATATTTCATTTTCAAATCTTGACAATGTCTATACGTGGAAGATGTTGTTCCACACTTTATCAGTCCAAAATGAAAAGTCTCACTGACAGAGTTCCACCCGGTAGTGTCAGTAGCATGGAGCTGCACAATCTCACTGCTCTCCCTGCAAGTGCCATTTGAGCTTCTTCTCTCCAAAACCAATGTGACCCACACTTTCATTTCCATCTTTAAAATTAAACTTCAAGCTGTCAAAAGAGCTTGCATAGCTACTATTAGAAGATGTGAAAGGGAGAAAATACTATCAACTTTTACAAATCTGCATTAAAAAAAAAAAAAAAATCAAGCAAATCATACCTGTGCAAATAGGTAAAACATGACAAGATCATCAAGAACAGGGCTTTCTGCACCCCGAATAATGCCATACCGATATGCTCTGCTTGTGCCGTTGCAATACCAGTGGGGAAAATAAAACCTGTTAGGAAACATTTAAGCAAATGTAAATAAAAAAGATACTTTTTACCAACACAAAGACATTATTCCATTCACAGATGTGTAATAGTTGGTGCTGGCTGTTTTGGAGGACCAATATGAAGCCCACCAAGTGAACAGAAGGCTTTGGATCCAGTTCTTGATGTGTAGTACAACATTTAAGCAGGGTGAGAAGCTGAACTGGTAAGAATGAAGAGATCTGCAAATTTATCTTCACTAATAAGAATAAAGAGAATCTTGTGTTACTCTTCCAGTTTCCTTTGAGACAGTTCCTAAAGAAACACTCAGGCTACATTATGCAATTTAAAGAAATAAAAGTCTTTTTCTTAAGGAAAACTGTGGCTGTCGCTTTAAAAGTCCACATAAAAAAAATCAAATAAAATAGGAGTGGTTCTGTTGCATACATCCTCCTGACTACACAATTATTCTGAATTTCAGAACTTCTACTTACTCTAAATGGGCAAGCATGGAAGAGATTAGATGTTTTATTATTAAGAAAAATATTTTAATTTTGATACATTTCATACATAATCGTTTCTTTCTTCAACCTGAAATGGCATATATATGATATGTAGACAACTGACAAAATATGTCATTTAGACCTACTCAATCAATTTTTATTCTTTTTATCTATCCAAAATCTCACCAATATCCTGTCATAATTTCTGAGAGAAATTACGGTTCAATACCTTATTGATTGTGTTTTCTCACATACTTTTGTATTAGTATGAAAAATGCATAATGTTTGCTTTAAATTACCTTATCCGGTACAGTAGGATGAGTCTGGTTGCTTCATCTACATGGAAGATGTGATTTGGGGGATACCAAATTCTCTCTGTTTCACTCATGAGTGCAAACATGTTATGATACACTGGCATGATACCTAAACACAGAAGAGGAAAGCATACATTTATAAGAAATTGCTTTCATACAGAATCAACTTTATTCTGAAAAAATAACTTGCAGGTTAAAAGTAGCAGGTAGGCACATGTTCTCCAGCTGTTCACTGCACTGCTCTACCACTGTCAGCAGTGTTGCAATGATGACCCCAAAACCTGCAGCATTTTTACTAGTTTATTTTCTTATTCTTCCTTTATGTTCTCTGACTGAAGACTGAATTCACTTGCTATCCCATATTTGGTTCAATTACAGGGCTTTATCTGTATGGCATTTAATACAATGTGTTCTTAGCCTCTCAGTTTAATTAAGAAGTAATAACCAACAACAGTACATTAACTTTTTCCTTACTTTTTCTAAAAACAGATGTAGGTACTGGTTTCGTTATTTTAGACTGATGAAAAATTAGAAGCCATCATGACTAAAACAACAACCTGCCTTCTATGTTTTAGAAGCTCAGTTAAGAACAAATCCAAATGTACACAAAACTGGAAAATATCTTCCTCCCTCTGCCAAAACAAAACAAAAACACCATCTCAGAATTATTTTAATAAGAACTGAGAAAGAATGTTACTTAATCAAAAATTATGTAAACTATGTAATTCAGTTGAGCAGCAACTCTTCATTAACACAAGAATTATTATTTGGCTTAAGGGCTGCTAGCTGCAGGTACAGTCTAACATAAAAGACAGATGCTACAGCATTGTAATATGCCATAGCATTGTGTATCCAAGGAATGCCAATGGCATGATTTCTAAAACAGGTTAATTGTCTGAGACTTCACAGCATTAAGTGAAGAACTTCAACAACCAACAAAAAACGTTTGAACACAAGGTGATACAGGTCTACTGGTCACATAGTAGGACGAAAATTTGCAGAGAGAAAGTCACAGTAGGTCATAAAGAAAGAAAACTGTCTTTCTGTTAAAACTATATACTTCAGGGGAAGAATCCAAAAATATTTTAAAGAAGGAATAGATAATGACAAGAAGAATAAATTAAAATTATGTTAAGAGACAAAAGAATTATGGGGAAACGCTAAGTACTCACAATGCTCTCCTGAAGGTTTAGAATAAAATCACGGAAATTAACACAGAAAAACAGGAGAAAAAAATCCTTTATTTCTATTCATAAAAACGTCTAAGTGTATATAACTATCACAGGAGGCAGACCTATATTTCTTTCCTCACTCTAAAGCACCTGTTAGACAACTAACCAACTAATCAACTCCACATATAAAACAAAAACTTGTACAACAAAAAGTAATTCACTCCCAAAGAAGAGCAAGCTTAAACTTGTAATTAAAATTACAAGCTGTCAGATTAAGCTGTTGAAGTCTACAGGCTAATCATCCGACACTTGTTTAAACTACAGCTCACCAAAGCATGCCAGAACTGCAGGTCCTGACACATGACTTTCAGAGAAAAGGAGTCATAGACTTACAGGAAAGTAAAGAAATGTAAATTACGTAAAGTAATCAAAGAGAAAACAAAACTAAACAAAAACCCCGCAGGAATAACCTCAAACAGATTAGTAATTGAAAGGCTGGCTGTAAATTAGGATGCTGCAAATTTAGTGCAGTAAGAAATACTAGATCCATCTGAGATTTGAGAAATTGCAAACTAACTGCATTTTATGGAGTTAAGAATACATCTATCCTATGCAACAAAATGTAGTCCTTGCTCAACATGTGAAATGGGATCAACCAGATTACATGACAGATCAATTGTCTCTAAAACTACAGTAACTGCTTTAGCAGTTTTGAGGCTGTGTGGTGCCTGAATCCCAAATAATCTCAGAGCAATTACGGTACACTTTATGTGAATCACCAACCTGTTTCAGAATTCTAGCCAGATACTAGATACCACTCAATAAAGTGATGAATATTTACTTAGTCACACTAACATATTAAAATATTAGTGAGATTATATATTATCAAACTATTAAAATCCCATATAAGCACACTGAACAAGAAAAAAACACAAGTAATTGTTAAATTCAAATGTTAAAGTGCTTTATTTCATCAAATAAATTACTGACAAAAAATTAATAATTAAAAAAAAAAAACAACAACAACAAAACACACGAGTGCATCGCCCTCTACCATTCAATCATGCATTTCAATCCATGATCACATCACTGCCATTCTCAAAAGAAACTGTTTTCCTAACCAAGGAACAGGACTTTGGAACTCCTTCTACAGAGCAGAAATGCTGGCATTAACAAAATAACTAAAAAGTCCTCTTCAATTCCCTCCTATGTAGGAAAACTAAATTGTGCACTCAACCATTCATTATGCTTTAGCATCTATAATTCCAGATGGTAACCAGCAGCTTTCACTACTGCTGCCTAATGACATACAGGTCACACATTTTTCAAGAAAAGGTATTAATTGTCTTAATCCCCTCCCACCCACCACTTTTGTTTTCCACCTTAAGAATTATGCGTCAGTGCCAAAATACAGCCATGCTCGAAGTTCAATTTTATACATATAGAGAAAATCCCCTTATTAAGGTCTTGAAAATTGTCCATATAGGGATGATGAAAGCTGAGTGGTCAGAAACTCCCTTTTCATGTAAATTTTACCAGCAGTATTAATTGCAGGGACTTTTCAAGCACCTAGTAACTGCAGCATTTAAGTGTTTTCTCCAGAAACAATGAAAACCAAAAGGGGTTGGAGGGAGGTTGGGTGTCAATACACTTCTGATGAAGACTAGACAAGTAAACAATAGTGAACATTTCTGAGAAATATGTTTTCAATACAAGTAAAATCAGAAAAGGTCATTAACCATAGGTACTAAAAACCTCCCCTGGATTTCTGCAGTGCACTAATCATGTTAACAAATCAAACAATGAATAGTTAGGAGAAGCAACAATGACTCAGTAGACATAATAAAGCAGAATTGTTCCCTGTTTTGCATCTCCAGCAAGGGCTATTAAACAGATTTTCTGGACTACTGCAAAGGCAAAAACAGGAGTGTCTCTTGGCAAAGCATTTTATTTAGTAGATAAGGCTAAATAAAAATGCCTCCTCACTCTACACAGTTTGTCAAGGAGCATCATGAAAGGCAGTAACACGGTTTTATTCCTTAAACATCTGCCTCAAGCAAAAAAACAAACAAACAAACAAACAACAAAAAAAAAAACAATTATTTACAGAGAGCTCCTTCCTTTCCTCTTTTTGCTTCTAGACCTCCACATCTACATTGGTCATGCTACTGCATTTACCCTGGAACAGCCAAAGGAGTAGTGAAATACATATTAGTTATACACCTCCTTTGTTGGCATAAGGTACTCTTTCACCCACACAGCGTGATCTCATTTGGTAAATTCTCCCTGCAATGGGGGGCGGGGGGAAAAAAAAAAAAAAAAAAAAGTAAATCATAAAAAGCCATGACACCACCATATAACGTGGAGAACATGCATGCAGATTATCATTAAAAAATAATGCTATTTTCAAAGCCCAATACAAACATTAATCTGTTCTCATACACAACGGTTAAGTAATCTCAAACTTACAGAGCCTAGCATATACCAGATGGAAAATTCCTTGGCTCTTCTTACATAAAAATAGAATTTCACTCTCATTTTTCATACAATCTGGACACTTATCAAACTTAGACATACCATTCAGTGTTGTTATCCCATCAAGAAAATGTTTTCTGAATGGTTAATCAATCAAAGAACTTGTTTCCTTTCTTGCCAGAAACAGAATGATGAGGGTGATGAGGCAGTGGCACAGGTTGCCCAAAGAAGCTGTGGATGCCCCATCCTTGGAGGTGTTCAAGGCCAGGCTGGATGGGGCTTTGGGCAACCTTGTCTTGTGGGAGGTGTCCCTGCCCATGACAGGGGGTTGGAACTGGATAATCTTTACAGTCCCTTTCAATCCAAGCCATTCTGTGATTCTAAGAATCATCTGGAGTTTCAACTACTGAATTTTCTCACCATATTAAAAAAAAAAAAAAAAAAAAAAAAAAAAAAAAAAGTGTCAGGAAAGGCTACCTAAAAACCACAACCAATGGGCAGATATGGTCAATGATAACTTTAAGTTATGTGAAAACACAGTGCTCTCAGCTTCCTTGTTTTCCTCTATGGCCATGTGAATTCTGGAAATTTAATATGTTAAGGGTAAATCTGCTTAAAATTTTCCACCTACTAATAAGGAATATCCTCTGAACAATACAAGCAAAGAAAATACTGTTACCTAAGGAGGTAAGACAGATCACCATGATCATCCCATCACACAGATAGCTTCCTTGAAAATGTTTGATTGCAGACACTGTCAGTGTTTAGTCACACTAAATGTTTTGTAATGTTGTGTTTTTACTTTGACATAGTTAAAAATTCTCTGCTGTCTTATAGCTTTCTTCCCTTAAAAACTGTGGTTGCTTACCAGAACCATGGAGCTTCCAATCAATTTGCAAATCAGATGGAAAGAACTAAAAGGCTTCTGGGTGGAAGTCAAGATAACAATATAAAACACACAGAAGCCAACAAATTCAAAGTCTTTTGGTAACTGCTGGCTATCTGTAACCCAGCAACCCAGTCATGACTGTTTAATTGGTTTTCTCTTGGAATTTTAGATGCATTAAGAAGTTAAAACTACGGGGTTTAATGATCCTAACAGAAGGGGAAAAAAATAAATCAAAAAAAAAAATCCCTATCAGAAAGAAGATAAAGTGAGACATGCCCTATAGAAACTGATGGTTCATATACATTGGGGAATCAAGACACAGCAGAAATGCAGTAAGCTGAACAAAAAACTACGTTCCTTGGCTGATTTTGCCAAAACATTTTTCAGTACACTATATGAAAATTACAGTTACATTCAGAAGGTCCTAGCTCTGCATACTTCACTAGTAATTTATTTTTATTAAGATTTTAGGAACAAGGATGTATTTGGCTAATACTAAAGCAATACTTTGCTTATAGCTGTAACTATTTAGCTATTTAAACTGTGATTTACAAACTCACTTGCCTACTGTAACGTAAAATATCCTCACTTTTTAACTTTAATTCAGTAACCACGCAACTGGGATTATATGTATGTAATACATGCATCTTTTTTACTCATACAATTCAGCTGATGGAATGAGTCAACAAAATGTTAAATTTTAAAAGAAAACTATCTTCCCATGAAATACTGATCTTGTGTATAATGTATCATTCTGGTTTGTGAACAGTCCATAGACTTTTGGAATTATTTTATCTGATGATAAAAACTCTAAAATCCATTTACAAGGAACTGGGCAATATCTTACTGAAAATCACAATTATTAAGTAATTATACAAATATAGTATACAAGGCATCCCTATTTCTGTATACAAATAAATACTTCCATGATTCATGTTTGAAGACTTCAGATGGTCCCAGCAGTCTGTATCTGATCTACCTGTACCACAAAAACATCCGTCCAACAATAGCTTCAACTACATCTTCCAATCACTAAAAACAGATTTCTAGATTTTTAACCTACATTTTGAGTAAAAAACTATAAATGAAATTTATAGTTGTTCTTTAAACCATTCTTATGTACAATGTCACATCAAGCTTGCCTTTATGCTGCCTCACAACATCTCTGGTGCCTTTTCGTGAACCATCACTACTTGTTTGTAAGGTCTTGAATGCTTGACTTTCTTCTTTCCCTTTTTTTTTTTAATAAACTGAATATAAATACACCAAAACAAATCAAAAGTAATTACATTTTAGATTGACTGGGGGGAAAGGAGAAAGTGAAAAGGTATAGTATTCTGACTTATGAAAACAAGTCTCAGATACTGAATTTAGAAAACGAATCTAGTACAACAACACTATAACCTCTACAACAATTTCTCTGTCTGTCATCGTTTAGGCTGGGCCAGAGTTGATTTTCTTCATTAAGGCTCACACGATGTTATGTCTTGGATTTTTGAAGAAAGTAGTGGTGATAACACACCGATATTTTATTTGTCACAGAGCAATGCTTACACAGAGTCTTTCCTGCTTCTCATGCTGCCCTGCTGCCTTGCTTGTGAGGAGGCTGGAGGTGCAGCAGAAGCTGGGAGGGGACACTGCCAGGACAGCTGGCCCCAGCTGACCAGATGGTTAGTCCATACCATCATGCTGAACAACTTAAGCCAGGATAAAGAAAGAAGAGGTGGGCGATGGGAGTGATGGTGTCTGTCTTCCCAAGAGATTGTTACATGTGATGAGCTTGGCTTTCCTGTCAGTGGTTGGACACCTGCCTGCTGATGGAAAGTACCAAATGCATTCCTTGTTTTGCTTTGCTTGCACGTGCAGCTTTTGTTTTGCCTAGTCAACTGTCTATATCTCAACCCAGGAGTTCTCACACTTTTACATCTCCAATTCTCTTCCCCATCCCACCTGGGGAGGGTGAGCGAACAGCTGTGTGGTGTTTAGCTGCCTGCAGGGTTAAACCACAACACTGTCTTATTTTTTTTCCACCGTCAGTTACTTCCTCTAATATTTTTTTTTTCCTCAGGCTGAGATCTAAGGCTTGTTTTTGGTGTGACATTTTTAGCTCTTCAACATGGCAGACAACAAACATACTGGTACAGCTGATCCCGGAAAATGACTAATCAATTTAAACTTAAATTCAAGACACTTAATTATTCTTGCATTTCTGGTTAGAAAACTTAATTCTCAGTTTCATATTCTGACAGTTTTTCATGTAAAAATCTGAACAACCTCTGAGAAGTACCTTATTTATTATATTTTTCCCAAAATGAATAGTTCTTTTCAAATACAGTGAGGAAAGACTGAGCTTCTACATGCATGGCTCAAACTGGCAAGAAACTACAGAACAATATTTATGCAGACTAATATTTATATAGCCAATACATGCCACATACAACAGATCTAAAGCCAAGTCAGCAGAGATTGGAAAACCTTCAATTGTTTGAACTATGTAAAAGGTACATAACCAGGCTGTCCCTCTGACTGCTGTGTTTGCCTAGGTCCAATCCTGCTTGTCACAAGTAACAGCCATACTTCGATGTAACCAGCTTGGCTGTCAAGAGATTTAGCAATTGCTCAAATCACAGAGAAAGTTCATTAACATTTACCAAGTTTATTGTATTTCAGATATTCCTACTACCAACCTAAACCACTCTCTTTTTTATGAAGTATAATGATTCACAGAAAATTCCTGAAAGAAGAGTCTTGCCAACATTAAGCACTGTTGGAGTACATATGCTTTGCAGACCTATGTGTTCTGCCTTACCAGCATAAAAGCTCCTAGAAAAAAGAGAAAATAAAAAGTGGTAGATTGTGATTTAACTACTAATGACTATTATGAAAGAGAACAAAAACCTACAGCCATTCTTTTCCAGAAACTCAGAAGGAAATGAAGTTACAAATTCCTCTGAGAAACAGGTTGTGTAATAATGCCATAGTAGCAGCCAGGCAGAAACCACTCTTCAGAAGACTTTCCCGACCTCAGCTCTACAAGGATAAAGCCTCAACGTGATAAAACATTTTCATTTATAGAAAGTAGTACAAAAATCAGTACAAAAGCATTACCAATGCAATTTACAACCTCTGGTGAAGAATGATGGAACAGCAGATAAAAAGTTAAGAACTGCTTAGTAAGGGGTACTACTCATACCTCATACAAGATTATTTTTAAGAGTCAACTACAAAATTATACATCTAGGAGCTAGGAACCATTCCTACAAAACAGGAGCAAGTACCCCAGAATGCTAGAAGCCTTTAGAAAGTTTGATGAGGTCTGAGAAATCTTCCTGAATTAGCAGGAATTAGTTTCCACGTTTGTGATACGAGTGAGAAGAATATTGCACATTGCCTGGTCTGAACGTTTTACTGGGAAATTGGAGATGGTGCGGAAGACAGACAAAAATGAAAACAGTTAATACTAAAAGCTAAGGAAAAGTATTTTAAGCTTTTAATACTAAAAAATAAAGCTTTTAATACTAAAGCTAAGGTAATCTATCAAAATGCTTTAGCAAAAAGAAGATCTAAAGGTAATTTGATGATGGTAATATAAGTATCTCCCGATACAGGCGACAGGGAAAGGCTGAGAAAAACACAACTAGAACAAACATCTGAAAATTAAGCAAGGCAAATTCAAACCTGAGAAAAGGGAAGAAAAAAAGTGGGCAGACCATTAATAACAGTAGAAACAGCTAGTCAAACTACGAAAGTAATTACTATTCCAGTGAATTCAGACTAGGTTGGGAGCTTTTCTGAAAGGTGAGAGTTTTAATTAACTTGTTCATCAGAAAAGTTAGAAAGATTTGTGATTTTTCTTTTTAGTCCCTTAGGACAAAACAACAACAACAACACACTATCACAGGATAAGAAGTACAGGAAGCAAGGTACCTGATGTCATGGATGTTGATGCAGTATATTCCTTCAAGACCATGGTATTTTGAACATACTAATTTTGATAAATATAAGATCTCATTGATTCTGGCAAGTTAGTACATGAAGATCAAAGTTAAAGAAGCATTTTTTTCCTCACAAGTATCTAGTAAAATTGTTCTCCAGTTCACTCCCTCAGCAATGCGTCATCACTACACCAGTATTTATTTTCACAAAAATATTTAACTACCTAATGTAAAATCAATACCCTCCTCCTTACATTCAAAAAATGAAGAACCTTCACACACACGCAGCACCAGCCTTACATACTTTTAGACGCTGTACCTGAGGGTCTGACATGCAACAGAGGCAAAACTGAAGCCCAAAAGGCATTGTCATCAATGCTAAGCAATGTATTCTTACTACAAAACTCACAACAGTAGGGAAGTCTCTGAGAGCATGTTTTCCAAAGTGGGGAGACAATTTTTTTTTCCCTTCTAGGGGAGGAATGATACTATAGCAGCTTGCAGAAACACTGAAAGATACCTGGAAGATACTGATCTAAGATACCATCAAAAAGATACTTCAATTTCCAGAACACTCTCAGGTCTATCTGTCATTAAAGCAGCAGAATCTCACACTGCTACTAAAACTTTGCAAATCTTTAAATACCATACTACCTCATCACGGGTGTCCCAAAATGAATTCCAGTCAGTGCTTCTGCCAAACTCATTAAAACATGCCTATCTGCACAAAGCTCTTGGGCTTATAGAGATATCACGAGAACAACAACTTTACAGACTCCGATCTTAGTCCGACTCCGTCACGCCTTAACAATCCCAAGGAGCAGTGGGACTTAAATCCAGAAGAAGCTTTGTGAAAACTACAACATGCAAACAAATCACCAACTCACAGCATGCAACTCAGTCAATACTAGACACTCAACAGCACAGGAAAAACAAACAGACGCCGGCAAAAAAAAAAAAAAAAAAAAAATCAGTAAAACCATGCTTTAATACAGTAGAGCAATCAAAAGACAAAACCACTGAAGTACAAGACACTTAGAGACAACGCAATGTACAGAGTCAGCAGCTCGTGACTCCCTGACTCACTGGAAAATAAATATTTGGAATTATGATCCTTTCTTTTAAATTCACTTACACCTGAAACACAGAACTTGTAAAGCTAAAAGACAAGTCCAGCCTCATACCACTGACAGCCCATAAAAGATGTATTATGACTCTGTATATGTGTGTATGCACGTGCGCACATGTGGATGACAAAGAATTGCTTTAATATCTTGTCCTGGTTTCAGTTAGGACAGGGTTAATTTTCCTCCTAGTAGCTGGTAGAGTGCTGTGTTTTGGATTAGGATGAGAAGAGTGCTGATAACATGCCGATGTTTTTGTTATTGCAGAGCAGTGCTTGTACCAAGCCAAGGACTTTTCAGCTCCTCACTCTGTCCTGCCAGCGGGCAGGCTGGGAGTGCAGCAGGAGCTGGGAGGGGTCAGACCCGGGACAGCTGACCCAAACTGGCCAAAGGAGTATTCCATACCATCTGACGTCATGCTAAACAATATATAGGGGTGGCTAGCCGGGATGGGGGGCCGGCTGCTCGGGATAGACTGGGCATCGGTCAGCGGGTGGTGAGCAATTGCATTGTGCATCACTTGTTTCATACACACTATTATTATTATTATTATTATTATTATTATTATTATTATTATTGTTTCCTATCTCAATAAACTGTCTTTATCTCAACTCTTGCTTCACTTTTCCATTTCTCTCCCCCATCCCAGAAAGGGAGGGGGGAGGGTGAGTGAACGGCTGTGTGGTGTTTAGCTGTCGGCCAGGTTAAACCACAACATATCTGGAGTTTTTCGAAATTATTTTTCTTCTTCCCAAATAGCCCAAATTCACACATTTAACCTACCTTTGTATATTTACTTACTTCATTTCATAAATGATTAGGAAAAATCATAAACGCAAGGAGCCGTGTTATACTAATGGAACAGTTTCCATCTAAAAATTGATTCAAGCATTTATAACAACTTATACATAACTGTCAGAACCAACCTCTTTTGCAAGGTTGCATCAGAATGTAATTCAACAGATTTCCAGCTCCTGCTGTGATTTAACTATCCAAGCTATACCTCAGCTCAGAGAAAACTTTTAGGTAAAGGATAATATACCTTAAATTTTTTTGAAAAAAAAAAAAAAAAAAAAAGATGGCAGTGACCTGATGACAACCTGATAACCTCAGCTTCACAACCCTTCCGACAGCAAGACTTTTACAGCCTTGTGCTAATTACTTCTGATATTGATTACTTCTAAAACATCAGAGGGATTAGCATTTCAATCAAAACACCACCGTTTTGATGAGCTCTGGATTATTAAAAACTCTCTTGCATCAAGCTGAATTTCAGTTTCTCATTAGGAAAATTATTGTGTACATACTTACCACAGGCTTTACAGGCGACAGTGCAAATCTCTTCTGCAACATATTCTCCAGCTGGAAATTGAAGATAATCTCCTCCTGTCTTCCCAGGAGAATGATAAAGGTACACTTGAAGCAATGGTTCTGCCTGCTTGGGTGCACTGGTATTCCCAAGGATGTCACCATTCTGGTGGACAGTAGAAGTTGCTGTGCCTTCCATATTTGTCATTGTAAGACAGGCCATTGTTTGTTCTGGTTCTTTTCAGAGCATTTCCCTAGAAGAAATGTAAGGAGTACTCCTTGACCAACTGTATTTGGTTTTGCTTGTAATAATCCTATCTAATGATGGTACCTTTCTGACACATGGAAAACATTAACACTTACTGCTGAGGATAAGAGACAAGTTTAGAAGGTTTACTAAGAACTGAGCTTCACTTTTACTTTCTGTATAGCCCAAATTCTGAAAAATTGTATATAATTCAGTTTATAAAGGCTTACTTTTATGATAACTGCGTACCAAGTAGCTACCACCTAAAATTCATAATTTAATATTATTAGATGTGGAATAGGTATAAACAAGCCACCAGTTACAAAGAGTAGATTAAAAAAATGTTACTATTAACTTAAAAAAGTCTATTGCCAGACGGGTGTTGCATTCCTAAGGTGCAATTTACAATAGCTTTTGTTTATATTGAACTATGTTGCTTTATCAGAAAAGAACTGTTTGGAGAACGGTATTTATTTTTTCTTGCTCAAAACTACAATTACTGAGGAAAGGACTGATTACACATTTCTGTAGGTTAAAGATGACTTGTTCTATGGGAAAGGATCATAGCTAAGTAGAAAAAAGGCTTAACATCGTAAAGAAAGAAAGCATTAGCTTCACGAACTATGTGCTAGATAAATATATTCAATTACATATACAGGGGAAGAAAATTATCTTAATGGTAATTAAAACAAACAATCACCACCAATCCAACACCATCATCAATAGAAAAATACATCATTTAAATTCCCAGATTGAAGCAACACAAAAATCCAGTATATCACAGAAATATAAATCTGAATTTCTAGGTGCAAGAGTCATTTAATAGATTATTTGGGCCCTGATCCTCTAGGCCTGAGCCACAGAACCAAGCACCTTAAAATGAAAATACTTGAGTTTTCAAGTAGCAAAGATTGCACAGAGGTAAGAAGTAAGTGTTCAGTGAAGTTGTAGAAATGTGTGTTTCATTGAAGAAAATAACCACGACCTCACTAGAAACATTGTCATGCTTATAAGACAGCTCACGACATCTGTCAACAATATGGAAGAGAATAATCTTCGTGTTCTACCATTCGCTTGTATAACACTTTCACACCTTTAATCTCCAGTGCAAGCCTTCTCTAACTACCAAGATTTTTTTCTGAAATACTCTTATATTAATGATCTATTGAATTCAAACCTTCACCTAAATTGGCAGATACTTTTATCTTGGTCATTTGGTATTGCTTTTCTCTGATACTCAATAGATTGCAATCATCTCCCCAGTCTTAACAGGACTAACTGAAAAGTTGGCCAATTTGAAAATACTCAGACATGCTTGTGCCTAGCTCTCCTTCATAAAACTTACATCTTTACAACACATATGCCAATTCAAAAAAAACTCATGATTCCTTGTTATTATATATTTATATGTTTAACCCCGCCCCCCAGCAACATTCTTGAATCATATCTAAGAATGGGAAATCAAGTATCAACAGCATGCAGTAAAAAATTCAGAGTAAATACTGGAACAGACTACCCTACTTTCCATTTTTCTTTTTTGCACTAATGTCAAAGCTTCCATGAGACAATAGTATTTTGAGATTTTTCACCTGCAATCCATTTCTGTCACCGCTTCAATTTAATCATCTTTAAGTTCAAACTTTGTCTTTTATGTCAAAGCACACATGAAATCGGTGAAAGTAAAATATCCCTGAAACATCGCTTTCTTCACTGAAAAATAGAAAACATGTTTTCTTGGCCTTTGTCCTAAACGTCTAAATAAAATGGTTCAAAGAAATTCAAGAGAGCTTCTCATTGAAACAGACAGTCACCACTCACAAGTGGTATGAAAGAGCTCACCATTAACAAAATAGCTTTCACTTATTTCTTAACAGACGTCTGTTCAATTGAACACACTTTTCTCCCTTATTTGTTCCATCCACGGATCACTTTTTTAGTGCAGTAGAAAGATTAAACGTGGCAAAAAAATGCATTAACTTCCACAATTGTCAGAACCAAAGGCCATGTTTTAAGTATTTCCACATAGACAGAAATTAGGGAGTAACAATACCGGGATACATTAATCTACCTGTTTGCACAACATATCAGAGTATCATTTTCTGGAGTACACAAAAAAGATCTGTTATCATACTGTAATTCAAAAAGAATTTCTGTGTTTGCATAAAAATTTTCAACATTCCCGTGGCAGCAAAGAAAACTCAATATACCCAGAGTGGGACATTTGTAGGTACATTATTCATATTACCCACAGAGGTATTTGTGCAGTATACAAGGCCCACGCGTATCTATCTGAAAGTTTACGTCCAACATGTAGTTAGAACTCTGTGGAAGTCAAAAATGACCTGTCCATCTATTTATAAACATAGCAAAAATGTTTATCAAAATCTTCATTGAATACGAACATCTTGATTGGGAGATCAAAGCTGCTAACTATAAAAGATCTGATTCTGGAACTGAGGAACAATGAATTTGATCCAATATTTATATTTCTAATCTTGATAATATTACAAATCTGAATTTTTAAAGGAGTAGATCAATTATTCCTCATGTTGCTCAAACAACAGTCACCATCATCTACAATGCAATGTGTTTTTATGCAATTCTCTATTCCTCTCTGCACCTCCAAATGCACCTAAACATTCAGGTGAACATTTATTTTAGCTGCCACACTGGCCTGCACTAATTCATATAGTTTTTAACTTCAACTAGGAAAAATGTAATTAACCAGACTGAAAACCACTACGATGCAGAAAACTTCACCAAAATGTAGAGGGCATACAAAGCCTTCATGATTTAGTAATGTGCAGCATTCACAGCCCAATTCAGAATGTCACTGCTTTTCTTCTTACAATTTCAGTTATGGGGTCCACTAATTTTTCTGAATTTAAACTTTCCTCTTGAAAACAATGCCACCCTCCCTTTCAGTTTATGTCTTTTTGGCTTTGTGGGTTTCTAGAGAAACCTCCTGTGACACTCCCTGAAGCCATAAAACTTTAAACATACACCTTTGAAGATTCAAAATCAGAGCACTCTCGCTACAGATGATGACTCCCCGAACTGTTAATTACCTTTTATCACTTGAGAAAGCTCCGTATGAAACATAAGAGTGATGAAATCCTTTAAATGAGAACATCACAAGTCACCCACTTGCTGTCGGTATCCACAGGTGGTCAGACAAAGCAGGCACACAAACAGTGGTAGAACATAACGTATCTGCAACAGAAACATACTTAACATTAAAAAAGGTTAATGGTTGTGAGCAATACATAATACGTCATTACTTAAGAATTCCCGTGCTGTGTTTCAGACAGTGATCCACTCCTGTCTTGTTTGCCTGAATGCTTAGTGTCTTCTTCATCAATAACTTTTCAAAAACAGATTTTTGGTTCTGATAGACCTTGCTCCTCAGTCCCATCAAGAAATTCCTATATGACATGGACATTTGATTTAAATACAACTCCTCTTTTTTTTTTTTTTTTTTTTTGCAATCATGTTCTTTCCCTTTCTGTAAATACAGCATCAGCTGAAGAAAACTGATAATAGCATTACACAAGGAAAGATAGAGAACCAAAAATAGATTTAAAAACTGAAGGGGGTAGGGGAGAGAGACACGACAATGGAAGTTCAAAGGGGAAAATTCAGAAAATGAAAACTCCTCAAATTTTAGATTTTGGTGACTTCAGACAGAAATCTCCTGGACAGGAGCAAAGAGAAAGCAACCATCATTTCCTCAGCGCAATTTGATATGTCTCCTGAGTCAACACCCTGAGAAACAGAATCCATCTCAGTGAGAAGTCAGACTGTTCTGGAAATTGTGTTTCTCTCCTAAAGTACAGGCTTTAGAGATAAGCAGTTATGCCTTGTCTGGACAGCTGCGCATTTTGTATGCACCTCCAGGGACGCTCCTTCAAATGCTGTCTAGTCAGCCAATTAAGATCTGATCTGAAGTCCAGTAGAGTCAGTGTGAGGTGGCTGTCTGGGGACTGGGCACAGTCTTTCACTAACCTTTTGAGCATGCATTTCTTGCATGCAGATCTGACAGCCCCAGCTTCCAATGAAGCACAGGACCACTACCTGCCCAAGCAGGCTTCAGACCCAGCGGTATTCTAAATTGCTTGTTCTAAAAGTGCTGCTCCATGTCATAACTGCTCTGCATTCATCTCTCCCAGCCAGGTTTTTGACTCTGAGCGACACCACATCAAGATTTACCTGACTATAGCTAACTGTGAACTTTTCCCACAAACTTCAGATCAGTTGCACAATATGATTAACTATGAGACAGTGGCCAAAGAGGTGATGGAACAAACCAGGTCGAGCTGAGAACTCAAGCCACTTCCACTCTCCAGCCAGTAGTGCCCAGTAGAGCAAGGGTTGCACCCTTTGAGCAAGCTCGGTAACACTGCAGCTTGCATTTCAAATGCTGTAATTGAATAAAGCAGCCTAATATCAAATCTCTACTACTTCATGCGAGAAACAGAAAAATCACTGCTTGCTTATGAAAGAACAACTCACAGCTCTGGACAAAAAGCATTGAAATTTAGGGAGTCAAAGCTGAACAAGCTCATGGTGGCTTATCATAACATCTCTAACTCTTGCTCAGAAGAGTGAGAGTCAATCACTTCTTCTGCACATGCTTGCAGACCTGCAAGCATATTTACAAGACCTGCATCAAGGCCTCATAAAACTATCCGGTTTACACACTTTCAGGCTGAGTAAGTCTTGTCTGACACAACTTGTTCTTCTAGCAGCAGAACTGCAAAGGTTGTTACCTACATTCCTGGTCGTGCCAACCTGAGAGTGCACCATTTTGCCAGCAATCTACCTCTCTCATTTCCTCTTGTCTTCCAGTTTGTTCAAGTTTATACCTGTCCACATTTATGGCAGCTGCAAGGACTTAAATGTCCAAATGCAGAACAAACTTCAGAATCTAATGAAACCATCAAAACACATACGTCCAACATCTTCCAGTTGTCAGTACTTGCAAAGAATACAATATAGAATTTAATATTCAGTAGAAACTTTAAAACCTGAAAGATCACTTCTCAGCAGGCTTTCAGAATTCCCATAAATGCAATTAGTGCATGCCACTGTGCACCTTGAATTTAAAAGCAAGTGAGGAGAAAGATTATAATAGCATTTTCTATTATATTACATTTTGAAGGCCTTCAAGACACAGGTTGCATCCCAACAACTCAAGATGTTTATTGCTAATAAAGTAGGACATCCTGTGTAAACTTTAAAATACAAAAAACACACACACTTTCCACTTGCTTATACACACACCCTTCTTTCAAGAAATTTGAAAGAACACTGCAAACATCAGTCACCAATGCCTTCCCAAGTAATGGCAGATAGGTTGTTACAGGGTAGGTATGAGTGTCACAAAAAAATCAAAACAGATCTCCCATTAGTATGTACCAATGGGAGAACATCATTAGTAAGTTCTAATGAGTATTATGGATCTTATTACAAGACTACTGACATAAATTTTACCTTTGAAAATAAAATTGGAGTAAGATGAAAAGTCAATTTCCAACTTCTATTTGCTTTGGTTGGCTTGTTTGATTTACACATAAAAAATATACTTAATATTTATATTCAGTGTATCTTTACAGTTCAGTTTGAACATAAAAACTGATGGCAGACACAACGAGACCTTCTCATGACATGTGACCAGCATGGCTTGTTGCACTATGAAAACTAACATCTTAAAACAGTAACAGCAGCATTCATGTTGTGCATACAACATGCATTATGCAGCAGTCCTTGCTCATCTGGTGTGATTTGCTTTGTTGAGGGTTTTTTTTAGGGTGGGGTAGGTCGACGGTGGTCAGAAAAGTATACTAAATTCAAGGACCGTTGTTTAACTGGTATTGAAATGTATCATCAAACTGTCACTATGTGCACAAGTACCACTAGTCCTTAAAGGACTGACAAAAGATTCTTAAGTTTTTGTTCTGTCCCTAGTATTTCACAAAAAGTTCACAGCAACAGATTCCTATCTTTCCACAACATGTATTCATGAAAAAAAAGTAAAAAAATATATATATAAAAAAATCTCTTTTCACTAACTTAATGTCACAGTATTCAGCAATACCTTCAAAAATACTTCAGCAACCTGGAAAATCTGAGAAAGTCTTCCATTGCTTAGACAACAGATGATATGTTTCCACAGAAAGTTAATTAGTGCTTTAATTGTATAATGTTCTTTTAATATAGCTCTTACAAAAATATAAAACGTGACCTTAAAACGTATTTAAAGACATTCTGTAGGGAAAGACCGTCTTCAGTTATCATCGCCTTTTTCTCATATGCTTTACTTATTTGGGGGGATATAAAGTCACCGCAAGGTAAAGCTACTAACACAAGAAAAACAACTGCTCAGAGAAGAAATAACTGCAAAAAGTTAAGCAATTCGAAAGGATTTTTTCCAGTTTCATCAGCTGTACGTTAATATCACACAAGGATTTTTGATATATCAGAACCTGAATGCACTTGGTAACAACTTGGTAAAGAAGGAAGATGATATCTCTCACATACCAATAACAAAACATATGCTATAAAACCCAGAGAAGCAAAGATAACATTTGCTTACAGTTTTCACTTGGCAAACCACTGCCTGTATCAGCAATTCAGCAAGAGTCCATGAACTTTTGTACAAGGAAAGAATAATGATCCTGGCCTGATCTGCCTGTACGACAGAGGGACTAGCCAGACAGAAGCTGCTAGCTGGATCATTTTAATCTTTTCCTTCTGATTAGAAATAGAACCTGGGATTTTTAAGTTCTTCACAACATAATGAAGCCCTTGCTCTACGTTTTCATATAAATAAAGCTACCTACAGGTGCTGTATGAGAAGCAGAATGAAAAACACATCCTAGAAGCCCGGGCATCACAGTAACCTGCCAAGTTGGTGGGTTGCCAGAAAAGTGATCAAATCAAAGGCAAAAGCTCTGCTTAGGTTCCATCAGAACCCTGGCAAAAGTTGGTCTGTATCTGCAAAACATTTCAGTTTCACCATGCTGATAAATTTCAGCAAAAGACTATTTCATCAGAAAATTTCCAAGCAATTCAAATGGTTGCCTAATTGTTTTGGCAAAGATTGTCTCCTGAGACAGTGGCATCTGAGGATCTTTAGTCCATTCAGAGCCACCATTATCTGCACAGCCTTACATGCAAAGCAGACGTGGGAGCAGTAACCACAACAGGTCAGACAGACCTTTCACATGAGGTATGTGAAAAATGTCATCAATTTCACATGGCTCCCTTACACATCTCTCTCAAATTCTTACAAAGTGATGGAATAAGAGATGACAACAGCATGAACTAGGACAGAATAGAGCAGGTCAGTCTGTACGTATGTGTTTGCAACTGAAGTGGAGGAAAAAAAAAAGATCTCCAGAACATCCTCATTGTGTGATTTTTTTTTTTTTTCCTTGCAAACATAGCCTACCAGACCTGGAGACTGAAGTGGTATTTCCACAACTATGCCACATTGTGCAAGACTTTATGTTCCATGAGCTATACTGAAAACTGAACTCTAAGAGATCAGACCATGAAATATAAGGGTTAATTAGGAGAGTATAGAACTTCCTTAATAGATTCTTCAATTTCTTTCCAAAAGACATATATAAAAAAGGAATTGCCAATGTTCCTGTGTACCTGGAACAACTTAACTCAACGTAGAAAGTATTTTTGAAGTTTCCTAGTTGGCAGTCTCATTCTGCCTGGTGGCTTTTGGTTAAAAAGTGTTGAACCACTTTCCTACATCAAACAATCAAAGTACTGGCTTCTGCATAAAAACACGTACTAATAAATTACCAAGAAATTAGGAAGTAATAAAGGTAAAAAACAAAACAAAACAAAACAAAAACACATTTCAAAGTGAAAAAAAAAATACTCTGACTTACCACTGAAACAGAAAGAAGTATTTTTCTATTAAAAGGTGTTTTTGTCAAAAACACTGTTCAGGGGAAAAACCCGTCAACCAGCTCTGGAGCACACAGATGACAGTTATAGCTACATTCACAGGTTAAAATAAACATTGAAAGTGCAAACAAAGGCAAAAAGTACAACAGCAGCAGCAGCTAAGTCATCTGTCAAACTGTGTGGATTTCTCAAACACTGCAAGGTTCCTGGTATGGCCACACCAGGTAGTGAGGAGGCGATGCTGGAAGACACTTTTGAAGAAGGCAAGTTAACCTTTTCCAAAACGCAACTGCCAGCATCACAACTGAAGAAGGACTTGTCAAAACACGAACTAACAGTTGTTGCTACAGCACTGCGCTGCCAAAGAATAGCATCAACAGTTACAAAACAGATGCCAGTTCAGCAGATGCTGTCGAGAACCAAGCAAGCAGCACTACACTATCAGAAGCCATGCACATTTCATGCTGCAGTCAGACAAAACTGACCATATCACAAAGAAAAAGAGCTCAAAACTGTCCCTCTTCTTCCAGCCTCCAAACTGCTGCCCCTGTCCTGTGGCAGGCAGGGATTTCTCAGGTAAGGAAATTTCTGCTCTCAACAGCTTAACTGTGGAAGAGACAGAATAGCCAAGACCCGCCAATTGCTGTTGTTTGGTATTTCCGAAGAGCGACAGAAACCAGACAACGTTCTTTACCTCCTCTAGCTATGGGAGAGCTCTGGAGCTCCAGGTCTACAAAAAAGTTATCTTCTAGGCATAGTACAGCACAACAGCTTCATCAAGCACAGTTATATCCCGGCAAAAAGCACAACGTTCTCTTCCTTCACCGAAGATAAAGTGTTTCTCATTACAAACATTTCTGTGAGGAAAACTAGTCATAACTCTTTCCAGTTACCATTGATGATCAGAATAAATTGCCCAGCTTGCGGTTCCAAAGGCTTTTCTCAAGACCTGGATTTTAAGAAGTTAAAGTCTTTGGGGCTTTCCTTCTGAATTCTGTCATCTCCCTTTTCTTGTCCTCTTATCTCACTTCCCCAGTTCGGCAACTTCCCTCCTAAGAGGTTAGTAAAACTACTGCTTCTGAAGTAACTGTCATATGTGTTTACATGGTGTGCAGAAATTCACAAGGGTCGAGGAGCTAGAACTTCTTCCTGTGAAGGAGGAGCAGAAGGCTACGCAGAGTGGGGTGCAGAAGCATTACTAGACTCTTATGGGCAAGTAGGAAGTGCACAGAAAAAGGATGAACCAAAAAGTAAAGATGTAAAGTATCAAAACAAAGCTTAAAGACCTTCCCTTCTCTCCCATGAGTTAAGCCACTTACTTTTCTTTAGCTGTTCATTCTTTTCCAACAAATCTAGTACTGTTAAAAAAAGTGGGAAAAAATGAATCAAGTATAGAAGGATCTTGATTACTGGCCAAGCATAAGTATAGTCTAAGAAAACGTGTTAATCAGACCTCAAAGATGGATTACAGAGGTTTGCAGTCACCTTAAGCATAGTGAGAAATATCACAGAACTGCATCGCTATGCCTCTGTTATACTGTCCAAGACGAATTGCTGGCTCCAGGTTCAACAACCAGGGTATCATAGCTGAGACTACTCCTCTGTCGCACTTCTGAACCTCTCCCTCTAGACACTAAAAGTATACTTTTACACTTTACCATATGGGTTAAAGTACCATGGAGAATATCAACACAACCCAGCCACCTTTTCAGCCTACAAAAAAAAACAAGATCAAACACATTCTTCACAAAATTTTATTTACAAAACATTCCCTCCTGTTGCTCCCATGTCTGTGTGTTCTTTGGTTTCTTTCTTCCCATTTTCGTAACTGGACAAAAGCAGAGGGAAAAGTGGTCTTGGACAAGAACATTGCATAACATGCTGTTGCCTGATAAACATGCCTGACCTTCTCTTCTCTAGTATTTTTCAGTGAAAAATGGGGCGAGGGAAAGACTGGTAAATCTGAGATGACATTATCAAAAACATGAAAACATCTGGGTGAATGAAGTTACCCCTTTACTTTTACAACAGCTGAAGAGAACCTGAAAACATGTGCTTCACCAAATTAGCCCTTTGCAGAAATAACGGTCAGAATGTAAACAGGATAACATTTAAGTCAGAGTGAATCAGCAATCTCCACAGAACAGCCAAGAGCAATAGATTCGCACCTTCATCTTCAGCCTACCCTGCTTTTTCAGCTTCCCTTAATTGCCTCAGTTTAGAGATCATACATGAATAGACCAGACCTGTTGCAAATTTAATGCGTCATTTCCCGCCTAAGTGTTTTTTTAAGGACTTTTTAAAAGTCCTTAAAATTTTTAGACAAAATAAGTGTTTACAATGACATACCAGCTAAGCTAACTAGAAACACTATTTTTATTTATAAGTGTTTAACTTTGCATTGTATGAAATTAAGTTTTCTACAAAGTAAATTCAATCTAGACAAGATGCTGTACATTCGTGTTTAAGTTTTCTTTGGTGTTGCAATGCCAAGTAAAAACCTAGTGAAGACTAGACCAATTAGCACTAAACCACCTAATCAGAAACTCGCCCATAAAAACAAACAAACAAAAAACACAGAACACTTCCCTCCTTGTCCCCCAACTTAGATCCTCAACAGATGCAATACAACTAAAAACGTGCATTGTGCACAAAGCAGATCACGTATTCATATCTTTACGGAATCAGGGCCTGGCTACCTAAGGAGACACAACTAAAGACAAAGACCCTCTAAGACATCCAGGCTGCAATCTTGTGAGACAATGATACAGAAATAGCTGGAAAAAGAGTGATCTCTGTAAATGGAAGTTTAATACTAATACTCCAAAACCTAAACCCATATAAATGCATTCAAAAGTCTAACAAATAGTGATTTATATTTCAATTGTCACACTTATAAGAGAATAACAGAAAATGCTATATATAAAAGCATTGAAATATTTTTTAAAAGGAATACATTCTTTTTAAACCATATTTTAATGGTTTATGTTGTTGAATAGTTTATGATAGCAATGTTGACATTTTATCTATATAATTCAGGAAAATGTACTTGCATGATAGTTTACTTAATGCTTCTTTAATCACCAATGGTCTGAGACCTCTCCACTTGTTCCCTATCTGAAATACCAGCCAGCTTCTGCAAAGATACAGCACTACATGCTTTGCCAAGATCACGTTATCTCTACAAACACAGATTGTCAGAAAAAAATTGAAGCAAAAAAAAAAACAAAAAAAAAACAGGACCCTGAAAGTAAATAAAGGTTCGTCATAAAATATACCATTAGTGGAGACTGCAAAACTCTGATGAAAATGATCAACTTGTTTAAAATGAAGGGCAAAAATAGAAGTCTAATTAAGACAACCATATTTTCCCAATGCAACATTTAAAATACCCCGTGTTCTCTTGTAAATTAAAAAAGCATCTGACTTCCTTTTGCACTGGAGAAGAAACAAATGCTCACTATATGCATCTAGTATTTACAGAACTGTTTTGAATAAGATTATTCCAATTTGTTTGCTTTACCTTTAAATAAAAAGAAAATATTTGGAAATAAGATACATTTATAAAAAGCTCCCTATATCCACCTTGCATATTTTCTCAAGTTCTAAGGTGATTGACACTTTTTTTTATGATTCTTGATGTTAAATTCTGATAAAGACATTAAGAAACATTAAGGAAATTGCAGAAAGCATGAGCATGAGAACTGTGCCCCAGTAATTCAAAAAACTCCAGCAGGCTACCTGAAATGAATTCAAGGAAAAAACATAATGGAAAGGCAAGTAATGATTCAAATAGAAAATACAGTGGCTGAATATTAAAGCCATATGAATGCTGATCTGAAATACAATTTTTTGTTCTCTCACAAATAAGAATATCAAACTACTGGAACAAACAGTCAAGAAACCAGTAGATTCTGTAGTTCTTGATTTTAAAATATCACAAGTAGATACACTGTTACAAAATAGGCTTCAGATAAACCCAAATTACTGGGCTGCACTCAGAAGGAAATCCAAAATGTAACTGGTCTACAATATACAGAAGATCAGATAAGAAGATAGGGTGCTCTTTTCTGGATTTCAAAATGTGTTGCTAGAGATTGTGATATTATCAGTTCCTTTACAAGAAGGCATCAAAAAATAAAGATGAAATATTTATAGCATGACTGTATTTTTAAACTGATAAATTGTTTAACTGTTTATACCAAGTTACGTTTTAAAATTCCCACTGAACATTTAAGAATTCAGGTATTCTCAACAGTGTCTCTGACGACAGAAAATCTGAAAAAAATAATCAAGTCTCTCATTATATAAGTCAAATTCCAGCAAAGCCTTTGTCTCTGAGCCATTAACTTTGTGGCTTCCACCTACCTTCGAATTTCAGACAAGTTCCCACTACTCTAATGAAAATTCTGTGGATGTAAATACTCTGCAATGCCTTGCAAGACACATCAGTTCCTCCTGATAAACTCCACTCCCAGTCAGAAACCATGTTGTTTTATCCTTGCCTAAGGGTGTTATTTTCCCACCAATTGCCACTCTACAGTGGATGCAATATCCTGATCTACGTAATGTGATCTGCTCAAATTTTAGGGTACTATATTTTCTAGATAACAGAATGAGAAGGACTTTTTCCTAGATCAGTCTCCAAAGCATGAACTACTTCAGTTTTCTATAGAACTTTTCAGCATAATATACAATACTTATTTACAGCTTTAACTCAGTTCTGACAAGCTACAATTTCAGATTTTGCTGCAAGGGTTAGGAAGGAGCTGCTACAAAGAAGTAGACCTTCATGGACTTCAAGAACCACATCCCAAAGAAAAACAGAAGACTAAGTATTAATTCATAGCTAATGAAGAGATTACAACAAGCTATGATCATGATGCAATGATAAACTCAGCTAGCCCTCCCGAAAATGCCTGTCAAAGGCACTGAAGCCTTTTTGATTTATTTCATTGAGTACACTTACTTTTAGTTAGATTTAATTAGAAACTGGATTCTAAATCTAAAAAACAAAACAATATATTACAGCCAAGTTTGTTTGTTGTTTTTTTTTTGTTTGTTTATTTGTTTTTTAACTTGGAAACTGAACAGAATAAGACATGTCTCCAGACATGTCTCCATATATATATATTTACATTAGTATAAATACTAATAGTAATTAGATTTTGTCAGCAAGCTCAGTCCATCTGACATCCTAAGCATGAATTAAAATTGTCTGAGTGGACCACTTCTGACAAGGCATTTCAGTTGCTATAAATGGATATCCTGCTGCCCCTTCCTACCCTCAGTGTTTGCCGCATCTGGTCACCTACCAGTAAATGATTTTTTAAATAGATTTTTTCATTTCTTAATTGGCACATAGTAAGGACTTTGACCGCCAGTACATGCAAGAAACAGTCCACCCACACCTAGTTCCAAACCAAACATCAAGATATCCATCTGCCAATTCATCAAATAATAACTGAATTTAGTTTCATTTTGTTAAAGCAAATAGCAAGGTCACAGCGGAATTACATCCTTCTGCCTGGTACACAGACAAATGAAAAATGTACAAAAAAAACACACAAATCAGGAGAAGCCAGGCTATGCCTTAATTTTAAGATCAGTGATAGCATTTATTTGGTATCAAATTTAAAAACAAAACACCACAATGCAGCACTATTGTAATGACAGAACAAGATTCTGTCACTAACAGCCTCAACTCCATCAGATTGCCTAGAATACTGTTAAAGATTACTTCCAATTTGCACAAGTGTGTAATGATGTATAGTTATTGTCATATTTCTAGTCTGCATTGCACTTCAGTACCAGTGTACTGAAAGCAGAAATATAAGGAGTCTGAATTATTTACCTAATTTCACACTGTGAAACACTGATAGTAAATCAGATATAAAGACAACTCTTTGTCTCACAGTGCAGATAATAAAATGAATTTCTATTATAAAGAAAGAACTACCTCATAATTCCTTTCAAGGAAGATGAATAGTTGAAAAATTAAGTAACACCACAAAGGAAGTGCTGTTGAAATCTCCAAACTGCTTAAACATTGCAAAAGAAAATCTATTTTAAAATTCAGCTCTTACCATAAGTCTCTCTATACACAAGATCTCAGTTTCATTTTTCAGTCGTAGTATATAGAAGAAACCTCAAGCAGGGGAAAGAAAAATAATCTTTCCTGAATGCACAAATTTCAGTATAAAGGACATGTGTAAGAAAAAAAATGAGCTAAACTGTACCAAAGAAAAATCATGAAGAGGGAAAGACATAGATGACAGACATTTAATATCTCAAAGCAAAGAATGTAAAAAGATGATTCTGTTTTCAAGATTTCTGTTCTCTATTACTCTTTAGAGTTCAGTAAAAAAAGGAATTATATAACAAAAGCAACACTACTGTGAATATCTCTATCAAGGGCTCTGGGTGTATTGTTCAGTACCTAACAGATGACCAAAACATTCCTCATGCCTTCAGCATGAACAGGATTCTTAGTGCTTCTGTGGTACTGATTCTGTGGTACTGATTCAGCCTAAATGCCCTTACTATGTAGGCTTAACCCTGCATTAAATAGCATTAAATTAAGCAAGGTCACAGAAATGGGCTTTTGTTATTTTTCCATTCCCATTCAGGATTGATGGGTTCTAAAAGAAGAGAAAGTTTATCTCCTTTACCAGATGCTGTATCTGCTTCCCTCAAACTGTTCATAGATAGTATCACCACTTCACACTTGACCTCATCAACCTGCTGGCATAAGCAGCATACGTCACCATGACCGCGTGTAAGGGTAGTACACAGTGGGACAGATCATGACAGTCATTTCAGACAGACAGTCAGAACCCCATAGAGTGGTATATCAGTTTATTTTTGAGAAAAGGAGTTAAGGTAGTTTCAAGACTCTCATAAACCATAAGGTTTGCTAGCGACCACTCTAGAAGCAAAGTAACAAAAGAAGTGTCATGGCACAATAGTCCTCTTTCACACTTTGTTTTATTATCCACATGCTTTTGTTGACAGCAAGACACCATAACATAAGGAATCATCCTCTGGCGAATGATTCCATCTCACCTGATGCAAAATTCTTCTAAAGCCAAATTATCCATCTCTCAGATTATCTTCTGTTAAGCTATGCATGCATAGCAGCTGAGTCACACACAAAGACTTCAGCAGGCATTGTCTGCTCACTGCCAGAGAGAAGAAAAAGAATGAGCTACAAGAAAAACAAGCAAATCCCTGGGCAAAAAGGAGAGATGAGAGCAAAGAGGATGGGATGACATGTAACAGAAACTGGCTATTACAGCAAAATGCAAAATCTTCCCCAGATAAAACAGAGAATGCCTAGCTCTAAGCATAGATCACATGCCAAGTCTGAGCCCAGAGGTCTCTGAAGGCAATGGCTTTTCTGCTCCCCCCATCCTTCCTCCTCTCGCTAATCTTTCCGTGCAAAGACATTCTCCTTTGCTCTCTTACCTTCCCATCTACAACTGCATAGAACCAGGTTCATACTGTTAACTGAAATCAACTCTGTCACTTAGTATTTACTATGCCTTATTTAAAACTAATTAAGTGACAGTGTATTATTAAGTGACAGGCACAACCTCAATACACGCAAAATGAAACAGATGATAATGCATACGGAGATGCAAAAAGTAGCAGGTTAGAGCCTGCTTGACCCCAGAAAGCACAAGAAAATACACAGTAACTACTTAGCATGACCAAAAGTCTAGATTCAATTCGATTCCTGGAAAAATTCAGAAAAGAGGAAGGAAATGAAGGCATCCTGCCACAATCAGCTTCTGCGAAAGCATTTTGTTTTGTTAATGAAAACTTGGGAAGAAGTTTAAACTACTACTGAGAAGAAGATAATTTCTCACAGTGATTACTTGCAGTGACAGATGCCAGATGGCTGAGATATTCCATGATGGGAAAGGAAGTAAAGGCAAGAGCCTCAGTTCAAGTGGAAGACAGAGACAGCACACTGAATTGGTGGTACAGAAATCAAGAAAGCTTGCAAAAGGTGGTTGTCTGTCCCACTTTATCTCCAGCACCTCTACATTCCAGCCTTACGAGAAAGCTTTTTCCTTCCCCTCCCTTCTCCAGCAGAGAAGGATTTGATCACATTGCAAAGCCTTGGTGGATGGTGATAAGGATCTTTATGGTGACAAGGATCTTTAAGCCAAGGATGGATTTCAGTCATTTCTTCCTCTCTAAACATGGGTAATAGTTGTGAGACATCTCCATAGCCACTAATGCCCAGTATAAAACTGCACATCCCCCTCCTGTAGCTGACATTTGCAGCCCTTTTTCTTCTGATGGCAGAACAAATAAAACCTATGAAATCATATTTTAAACTGACAGAAAATGAGAAGCAGTAGGAGAAAATATATTACTGAGAAAATCAGACTATCAGGGGTGATTCACAGGAGAAGGCTTAAAGGAATCTTTCAGTAGAACACTTGAGCAAGACTAAGCAAACACAGATCTCCAAATTAACTTATAGGATCATAGAATGTCTTGGGTTGGAAGGGACCTCAAAGATCATCTAGTTCCAACTGCCCTGGGCAGGTACACCACCCACTAGGTTGCTCAGGGCCTCATCTAACCTGGACTTGAACACCTCTAGGGATGGGGCATCCACAGCCTCTCTGGGCAACCTGTGCCAGTGCCTCACCACCCTCTGAATGAAAAATTTACTCATAACTTCTGAACCTTCTCATTGTTTTTTGCTGTGTGTAAAAAATAACAGTGAAGTTGACTGTTGCTCCTCAACAAACTTGAGATAGAGTTGCACATGGATGTGTATTCCCAATGAGAAAACAAAGATGTTTAGAATATTGGTTGTTGACAAATGTGTATCTGTCACAGAGCCAAATGGTCTTACGGAAAGAAATCAGAGCAGGTAATACTTGTAGCAACATGCTCCTCCAGAAGAGCAAACCTAAACTCTCTGGTTCCATCAACATCATGATCTGCCACTCTCAAGCACAATGAGCTGATGGGGAAGCAGCAGTATTTTTTTCATTCCACCTGGGATGCACAATGAGCCAAACTTGAAATGTTACTGTGCATCTGCCTGTCCCTCAAACACCTACAGAGCAGAAGAGATCTGAAGAAATGGTGCTGCAGAGACCACCAGCTCTCATGTGGGAATTTCAGAGGTGGATATCCTGGACAGCCTACACAAACATCTGTTCAGAAGGAACAGTTTTGCACCCTTCTTGGACAAGGAATTACCTGGCCTTCCCGATCTTTTACAATGTGCAGCCTGACACAAATGACTTTCAGCAAGGTGTGCCAACTATTTACATAAATCTTTGAAAAGGGGTGTAAAATACATCAGTGTTTGCTAGCTGGTTTATTCTCTAGCCAAGCAGACATACAGCACTAAGAGTTCCAATGGGGTACTCAATGGTGGTGTTCTTCACATCCAGCCAGCTCCCACACAGCCTTCCGAGCAGCTCCTCACTTCCTCCTTTCTTGCCCCTGGGCTTCCACTCCCACCCCACCCTTGTTTTTGTAACACAAGTCTGGAGGCTTTGGTACCATCGGGAAGGCTGAGAAGTCGAAGCACAGGCCGAAGACACTTGGATGTTCAGAAGCACTGCAAGCATGGGCAACACAATTAGCTAATCCCCACCTGCTGATGCTAAATTAATATTGGTCTTCCTACAGCCTGATTCCTCAGCCATGTGGTTCATTTAGGTTTCAGAGAGGTTGCATGATATCCAACACAGCAAAACCTCCCACACTCAGTGGTGTATGTTTCACCTATTCACTGAAGTGGCTGACAGAGTTAATTAAATACACTTGTGGTACATCTCCTTCCCTAAGCTGCTTTACCTATCATTACCATAATGTATATGATGGATTTATGAGAAAGTAGAGATAGGTACCTGCTGTTTAAGTAGTTCTTTTTTTGAGCCTTTGGAAAAAACTCTTTATTTTACCTCAAGCACTTGAGTACATTGTAACACTAGCGTTTTTTTTGGTTTTAGTAACAGTAAATAGTTTTTACAAACAGTAGGTATCACAGCAGGAGACAGTTCATTACAATTTATTTTGTGGTTATTAACCATTTTCCCAGACTACCAATGTGACTTGCCTAAAATTCTCTTTAATTTTCTTTCAGTCGACAGTACACGATGTGAATTTTTACTGCCTAGATTAAGCTATCTAGTGCACAGGAACAGGAATTGGCACAGTGATGCTTGGTAAATTCCTAATTAAGACTTCTTTGAATGTTACTCACAGCAGTTGGTAGAAGCCCAATGACCACTGTAATCATATCAAACAAACAAAAGAAAGCTGTTATGGTTTAAGAACTGATGGGCAGCTAAGCTCCACCACGCTGCTCTCACTTCCCCTCCTCAGAAGGACCTGGTGAGAAAACATGATGAGAAAAAAATTTGTGGGTTGAGATAAAGAGCACTTTAATTGGAATTACAGAATCACAGAATGGTTTGGGTTAGAAGGGACCTTAAAGATCATCTAATTCCAACCTCCCTGGCATGGGCAGGGACACCTTCCACTAGACCAGCTTGCTCAAAGCTCCATCTCTGGGGCTAATTAAAGGAAGAATAAAAAAGCCAAGGTCATGCAGGAACAAAATGAAAACCAATATTCTCTAATTCCATCAGCAAGCAACGTTCAGCCACTTCCTGGGAGGCTGGGCCTCAATACACATAGCTGTTGCTTGGGAAGATAAACACTTTCATAATGGAGTCCCCCCTTTTCCTTTTCCCACACCAACTTTTGTTGCTGAGCACAACATCACATGCCAGTGATGCCCTTTGGCCAGTTGAGGTCAGCTGTCCTGGCTGTGTCCTCTCCCCACCTCTTGCCCACTGCCCGCATAGCGGCATTTGAGGGGGCTGGAGAGCCAGCCTCAGTGCTATGCCAGCACTGCTCGGCCAGAGACAGAACATTGGTGTGAGACCAGGGCTGCTCTGGTTACAGGTGCAGAGCACAGCACTGTATGGGCTGCTGGGGGCAGCCCCCCTTAACTCCATCTCAGTCAGATCCAGTACAGCGAGCTTTTGAAAAAAACTCTAATAAACTGGTATTATGATGGCAAGCATTTCCTTAGTTGAGACTGAAGCTATTCTCTACTAGAACAGAAAGCACAAGAGAAATTAACTAGTGTTTGTGGCCATGCCATTTTCAAATATGTGAACTCACAACAAAGATAACAAAGTGGGTCATAGTTTTTGAAAAGACACACAAAAAGCTGTTTTGTTGCCCATATTCTGTACTACAGCTATTGCCTAACAGTCTCCTTTTCATCCATTTTCAATTAAGTCTCAGGACATGCATATTCCTTGTTCAAAAAGCTAAACTCCTAAATGTTAGCTTCCTCTCACATAAGCCCCTTCTCTCTTCTTTAATACCTCTTGATCTCTACAGTCCAAGGTGTTGCTTTTAATCCTAAAACGAAGGAGTACGAGTAAATATTTCTAGAAAAACTAAATTCTATGATAACAATAAATAATGAAAGAAATGCTCAGTTCTTCACACTCACTGCTTATGGAACTGTTCTTCTTCAGCCTATCACTTCCATTAGTTTTAGCTATTTGAAGCATTAATTCTTTGTTTTCCTTGTGGACTGCTATATAACAACCATTTTGACATCTGGAAAACTAACTATGGTATTGAAATATCTTGAGAAAGTTTAGCTACAGCAATCAAAGCTCTTTTACATCTTTATGAAAATACATTTATAGCATTTTTTAAACAGTTTTGACTGTTTCCCCTGTTTACACTCAATGCAGTGAGTCATCTTTGGCTATCCATAGCATTCCAGTCTTAACACACTTTTTGCTTACTCGCAGACATAAAGACAGTGTGTTTCAGAATCACCTGTAAGACCAAAAGTAGAGATGTCTTTCCTCACAGCCTCAATGTTTTGCACATCGTGTGATTTCAGACTAGTTTTGCTTTGCAACTGATCACCAAACAATTCTGTTACATGTATTTGTTCTGCACCCAAACAACAACAGGAGAATATGATTTTCAGAGTTAATTCTGTCTCAGTACATTTTTTCCAAGCCATTCACTTGCCCGCTTGATTCAGGGAAGGTAGTTAGGAACAGACCAAAGGCACAACTAGCTCTTCTTCCAACAGTGGCCAAGAATGAATCCCCACAAACATGCACATGAACAGGACAAGCCTGAAACAGTCCTTTACCAACATAGTTTCACAGGGATTTCAGATTCACCAGCTTCTTAAGCCCAGAATACAAAATCTTTACGATCATTATAAACAACACCGACAAAGAGGTAGAACAAATGATTGTTCAAAAGGTTCTTTATAACTACTGAAGTTCTTGTTAACGTGACATTCAAGACTTCCTCACATTCTTGTAGGTTTAGGATTAAGCTGTGATTAAGACAGAAGGGTATTTAATCATTTGCAGGAATTGCCTTCATACATCCTACTCATTTCTTTCTTTCCTGACTTCAGAAGAGTCAGCTTTTCTACAGTAAAGGTGTTTTATTTGAGCGTTAAGATCATTATTTTCCCCCTATATTTTACTTCATATCTATATGATCTTATACATTAAATTTTCCACAAGTATCATCAGTGTCATTCCTATGTCATTGCCAAAAGCCTCTAGCAGTGTTCTGGTAAGTTTGTTTGTTTGTTTGTTTAAAAAAAAAAAAAAAATCATTTTCTTAAGTCAGTTTCAGTTTTGAGTGAAAAGTGTCTGACCTGATGAAAAATTCTATTATTATGCCATTATTACATATTTTTTAGTTATAACAATTTTTTTTAAAGAAGAAAAAAATCATTTTATTTTTGAAAAAAAAAAAAAACTTTTGAAGTGAAGTAAGATATATTTTTACAGAGATGAATTAAATTAGCCTGAACTGTGTGATCAATCTGTGACTACAGTGAACATTAAAGAATGTTCCCAATTCCAAGCATTTTTTTAAATGCAAAATTATTAATACAAAACATTTCCAACTTAACACAAACTAAGTTCATAATCTGTTGGGCTTTTACATGTATGGAGAAGAAATTTTTATGCTGCCGTACAATGCCCTATGCCCTGCTCTTAGCATCTATAATACTCATCACATCCTTTCCAATCCTCAGCTTCCAATCATTTCAATTCCGTATTATAATATCCACACCCATAAGCGAACAGCTCTCTATAGTTCTCGTCACAGCCCATGCATTTTCCACTTCTCACCCTTAGTCAGCTTTTTTACCACATCTCTCCTCTACAATCAGATACAGTTCCACCCATCAGACATTCCAAACTTCACTCCATCAGCTCTTGCCAATTCTCATTTGATCTCCTATCTGATCTGTTGTTAGTCTAGTCACACACTGGACACTTGCTATTTTAAGAACACTAATGTAAAATGGACATAAAACTATTATAAAAATATTATATCCAATGTTCACTATTAGTGTGTCCAAAGGAGAGCAAGGGCAACAAAGATGGTGGAGGGTCTAGAGGGGAAGACGTTTAGATGTAGAGCTTAGGAATATGATTTAGTGGAAGACTTGTTAGCATTAGGTCAGAGGTTGGACTCGGTGATCTTGGAGGTCTCTTCCAACCTAGACTATTCTGTGATTCTGTGATGGGAGCTTTGCTCAGCCCCGAGCAGAGCAGGCTGAGGGGAGGCCTCATGGCGGCCTGCAGCTCCCTCACGAGGGGAGCGGAGGGGCAGGCGTTGAGCTCTGCTCTCTGGGGACAGCGACAGGACCCGAGGGAACGGCATGGAGCTGGCACAGGGGAGGGTCAGGCTGGGGGTTAGGGAAAGTTTCTGCACCCAGAGGGTGGTCGGGCACTGGGACAGGCTCCCCAGGGCAGTGGTCACAGCACTGAGCCTACGGGAGTTCAAGAAGTGTTTGGACAATGCTCTCAGGCACATGGTCTGATTTTTGCTGGTCCTGTGCAGAGCCAGAAGTTAGACTCAATAATCCTTGTGGGTCCCTTCAATTCAGGATATTTTGTGAAAGTTATTGGATTTCTCTGCTTACCCCTTCACTTGCCCCCTTTTCATTACACACAACCTTCCCACATTAGCCCTCTCACTCTCACCTCACTTCAGCATCTCAACTAACTTCTGTTTCCACTCTTAAACTGAGGACCTTAACAGTATTATAGTTTTCTACTAATCTTGATCTTGTTTTATTTAGTTTCATATAATTATAACTTTGTTTCAGTTCTAACTTCTAAGGCAGATAATGATGGCCTTTCTGAGGCCAAAAATACAAGTTTGAGCACTACTCAGTTTCAAAAATGTACCTGTTTTTCTGCTCACAAAAGCGATGACATGGAAAAATAAGAGCTAACATATTCTTGCTGGGGTATTTCTAATCTGCAAAGTAGATTCAACTTTTTTATCCATTTTCCTAGTATAGAAGAACTACACATAACAACACTTCAGTTAAACACGTTATCTATGTATGCGGGATCAGCAGGCTTTTGCACGGATTTCTTAAGTTTCCACTATATTCCACTTCAATAAAATTTCTAGAGAGACTGCTATACACTCTAACTAGAACCTCAAAGTAATTAACTGGTTATTCAAGCAAACATTTTCTTTGGGGACGAAAATACATTGTTTCCATATAGGAGCAAAAACAAAAGTTGCAACCATTATGCATGAAGATGCCAAAGGCCAGTATCATGTCAATTACTAAAAAGAAATCATAGTTTGAAAAGGACCTCTGGTGGTCATTTGGTCCAATATCCCTCCTTAAAGTAGGGTAAAACTGTCAGGCTCAAAAACCTGTCTAGTGAAGTTTTTAATATCTTCAAAGATGGATATTTCACAACTTCTCTGAACAATTTGTTTCAACATTTGACCACACTCACACTGAAAAAAAAATAAATAATAATACCTCACAAAAACATCTTGTGTCTCTCATCCAGTCACCATGTATTTCCAAATACAGTTCAGTTCTGTCTTCTTTATACAGTCTCCCATCAGGTAGCTGAAGACAGCAAACAGATGTCTACTCAGACTTCTCCAAACGGAACACACACAGTTCTCTTGGCCTCATGGGCTCCACCCTGGCCATCTTTGGTGGCCCTTTGCTGGACTCATTCCAGCATGTCAATGTCTGCCTAGTACTAAGAAGCTCTAAATGGAAGTAGCATAATCAGACAAAACGACTGTCCTTTCAAATTAAAAACGAATAATTCATTTCAAATCCAACCTTAATGATTCTATGAAGTAAATAAAAAACAGTTTATTTCAAAAGAAATACATTTTAATTATACAAATGTAAAGTTAGATGTGCAAGAATAATGCAGGCTACACATAAAAAAAATCCAGTGTCCTGAAAAGTAGTAGTTATGATAACTGAAAAGACATAGTTGAGAATGAATTAATAAAAATTTTCCAGTATAATTCAGCAGAAAGCATAAAAATGTGTGTGTGTGTATATATATGTATATATATCAATAAAGCAAAATAGGCATAAAGAGGCATCAAGGGAGGAGATAATTTTATCTTTACATACCACGTGGTGAAACCAGAAACAAGATTACAGCTCTCTAGTCCCACCAGGAGTGACATTTATTTAACACTATTCTAGTTTGAAGGCTATGTAGGCAATAAGTCATAAATATTAAAATACTTAACAATTGAAAAAAAATCAAGGATTACTCAAAAAAAAAAAAAAATCATTTAGAGGAATTCTGGAACCACTGAGGTTGTAGATATTTCACACAAACACTGAACTTGCCAGAACAGCTTCTGGCTTGCAGAAGTCTGTGAAACAATTACAAGGCCTGCACAAGAAAGAACAATAACATAAAATTCTACTCTTAAGTAGGAATTGTGCAGCCAAAAAGTGTCTGGATCAGTTTTAAACTTTCTTTGGAGTAACATAATTGAATAATGTTTTCTCATGCAGTGCAGACCAAATTTTACAATGAAATAATCCCAACCCTCAAACATGAAGGAAGTTTCACAGTACTTTGCAATACACTTTGATAAGCTACATGAGAAACTTATTATTTTACACACACTAACATAATGACCAGCAAAGTTAATCGGGGGGGGCGTAGTTAAAGCAGAGACACAGACTGATTCCTGAATATGCATGGTAGCTTTTGGCATTCTAGATAAAGTTTCTTACACAAAAAGGATTCAAAACCACTCTTCCTGCACTTTTGATAGCCAGAATAGGTCTCAGGATGGTTACAGCCAGCACTCTCCATCTGACAATAAAACAAAAATGATTCTTCCCTGAAATTATTTAGTGAAAAAGCGACGTTTTTAATTGTGAAGTGCCTGGAGATTAAAGGACTTTCATCACTTCACAATGGCAAGAATGTGTTTGTCTATTTCTGCGTATTTTGTCTGCCAACAATTACAAGCAAGGCCTATAATATTTTCAGTTTCTGCTGTCCACCCTAAGTCCAAAATGAATACTTGAATCACAGAATCATCTAGGTTGGAAAAGATCCTTGAGATCATTAAGTCCAGCTAACATTACGAAGTCCACCACAAAACCAATGTCCAAAGCTCCACATCCACATGTATCTTAAATACTTCCAGGGATGGGGATTCCATTACTTCCCTGGACAGCCTGTTCCAATGCCTTACCAGGCTTTCAGTGAAGAAATTCTTCCTGATATCTAGTCTAAACTACTGCCAGTGCAACTTGAGGCCATTGCCTCATGTCCTATCACTTATCACCTGAGAAAAGAGGTTCACAGCAATCTCCTTTCAGGTAGCTTTACAGACCAATGAGGTCTGCCCTTTTCTCCAAACTAAACAACTCCAGTTCCCTCAGCCTCTCCTCGTAAGTCTTATTTTCTAGTCACTTCATCAGATTTTTTGCTCAATATCCTTCCTGTAGAAAGGGGCCCAAATCTAAACAGAGTACTTGAGGAACATAGCACTGGTAAGACCATACAAGGGGACAATCACTTCCTTAGTCCTGCTGGCCACACCATTTCTGATGCAGGCCAGGATGCCACTGGACTTCTTGGCCACCTGGGCACACTGCTGCTGTTCAGCTGGCTGTTGACCAGCACCCCCAGGTCTTCTTCCACTGGGCTATCTTCCAGACACTCTTCCCCCAGCCTGTATCATCACACATGGTTGTTAGGACCCACATGGAGCACTTGACATGTTGCATGCCATAAAATCAGATGTGGCTCGTCACTTCAGCCTATCCAGGTCCCTCTGCAGCACCTTGCTACCCTCAAGCAGATCAACAGTAACACCTAACATGGTGTTGTCTGTAAACTTACTGAGGGGGCACTCCATCCTCTTAAAATAATAAAAATGTTAACCAAAACTGTCCCCAAACTGAGCCCTGAGAAATACTACATGACCAACTGGATTTAGCTCCGTTCAATCCTTTGGGCCCAGTCATCCACTCAGTTGTTTGCTTTTTTTTTTTTTTCCCCCAAGCAAACAGTACATCTGCCAAAGCCACGAGCAGCCAGTTTCTCAGCCAGAGGTGGCTGTGGAAAACAGTATTGAATACTTTGCTAAAGTCCAAGTAAGCAAAATCCACAGCCTTTCCTTTGTCCAGTAAGCACCTGATCTTATCATAGAAGGAAACTAGGCCCATCAGGCAGGACATGCCTTTCATAAACCAAGGTTGACTGGGTCTGATCACCTTGTTGTCCTGTATGTGGCATGTGATGACAATCATGATCGGCTCCATAACCTTCCCTTGCACCAAGGTCAGATGGACAGGCATGTAATTCCCAGGTACTCCCTCCTGTCCTTCTTGTAGAACGGAATGACATTAACCAACCTCCAGTCAACTGGGACTTCCTCTTTTAGCCAGGAGTGTTGGTAAACTATTGAAAGTGGCTTGATGAGCACTTCTGCCAGCTGCTTCAGCACCCTTGGGTGCATCCCACCCAGCTTCATGGATTTGAAGATGTTCAGTTGGTGTAGTAGACACTAACCACTTCACTTTGGATTTTAAGGGCTTCATTCTGCTTCCCGTCTCTGTCTTCCAGCTCAGAAGGATGGGTACCCACAGAACAACTAATCTTACTAATAAAGACTGAGGCAAAGAAGGCATTAAGTACTACAGACTTTTCCCTGTCTCTTGTCACTATGTTTCCCCCCACATCCAATACATTGTGGAGTCCTACATATAATGGTCTCCTTTGTCCTCCTTATTTAAACATTTTTATAGTCTTACACTGTAATAGCCAAGCTAAGTCCCAGCTGGGATTTGGACCTTCTGATTTTTTCACTGCATAACTTCACAACATCTTTGTAGTCCCCCTCAGTTGCATGCCCCTTCTTCCAAAGGTCATAAACTCTCCTCTTCTTCCTGAGTTCCAGAGGCTCTCTGTTCAGCCAGACCAATCTTCTTCCCCACTGGCTTATCTTTTGGCACACAGTGGCAGCGCTTCCTACATTCCTACCCCTAGCCCTCCATTATCATTGGAGGATTGAAGTCAAGTGGAACAGTGAGTTTTCCCCGATCTCTTCTCAGCATTTCATTTGCATTGTAAAAAAGATTTTGGATAAGGAAGCTGTTAGACATACACCAAGAACCTAAAGGTATTAATAACAGTATGAGTTTGAAGAATGAAGAAATGTTCTTCAAAGTAACAAGACCACAGCATATTAAACATTCCCATGCCTCAAAAAAGCTGACTTTTCTTGTATCTAGTATAACTTTTTAATTTCCTCAGCAATAACTCAGAAATCAACCTTACATAAAAAAAAAAAAAAAATCTCTTGCTACATAAAACCTGCTTAGATTTATTCAGCTGCCAGTTGAGTCACAAATATTACTCAAACATTTTTTTCATCATGTCCACATAGCTCAAAATGAAAATGGAGAAGCATTCAAATTAATTTTGTTGATTTCATAAGGCTTTGACTAAAAGCCAAAATAGCAAAACAATATTTGAGTCCTGACAGGGAAAAAAAAAAAAAAATCAAATGAAACAAGCTGTAGCTCAGTCAGATTAGGCAGTCTAACATGATTGATTGCTATGCAAAAAGGAAGTCTATCTAATGCATTTTTCAATTTGAGTCTCAGGAGCTGGATATTTTAAACTAGGTAAACATCAGAAGTTAGTTTTCTCACGATAATATTGAAATTTTTGAATACATATAGTTTTAATATAGGCAAGAGATACAGTCAGGCTGCAGATCCTCCTTAATGACACCCAAAATCTATCTGCTTCAAGAGCTTTAACCACATATGCATTTATAATTGTTTTGCTCTCAACATACTGTATACATCTTATTTTATACTGTATGTAATCAAAATAATCAGTACTTTGCAGAAAGCCACCTATATCTATTTCCAGAACAGAATTTCCTTGAATTCCTTCAACAACTGTAACAATATTGTATAATTGTCAACTTAATGCCTGCCGCTTATTACTGCAGCAGCTCTTCTAGAAAACAAACAAACAGATGAATACAAAACTACTAGCCCCCTCTGCCTATGCTAACCATCCCCCATTAACTCCACTGGTCCATTGACTCAATCAGCAGAAGATCCTTGCAGCACTGAAAACCCTATCTTGTGGAGCCCTTCAGGAACAGCTGAAGCAGCATGGCCTTATATGTTTGCCAAGCCCCTTACAACACAGAAAGCCTAAGTACTCAAAACTTTTTACTTTTTCTAACTCCCTTTCTCTACTCAGTGCCTTCTGCTTCAGAATCACATTCCTCCTGTTTTTATCAGGTTTGTCTGTAGGAAGCATTGGTAACAGTGACACTACATTTCCACATACCTTTACATCCCAGCCTTGCCAAAGCTCTTCCCCCTTAATCTACTGCCTCTAGCACCTTATTAGCAATTCTACTCCATAGGCAAACAAAAACAATAAACACGTGTGCTGTTTTTCTCCTTTATACTCTGCTTTTGTGTGTTTTGCATAACTGACATTTTCCATAGGACACGTTAGTCACATCATTAATATGAGAGAGCTAGACAATCAAATGTTTCAGGTGTCAGTGCCCTGATCCAGGTGAACAGACAACATGCTTAATGAAATAAGTATGTTTTCATCTATGGCCAAAACAGTTGAAGTGCCATCTAGTTGTCCCCCACAAAGTCCAACCATCCTCCTGGGTCTGCAGTTGCTTTCAAATCAGTCCTTTCCATACTCAACTACTCAGGAACCCCTTTACATACAAGTAATTGAGTTTTCCAGTGCATGAATTTGACACGAATCACAGAATCATTGAGGTTACAAGGGACCTTTGGAGATCATCTGGTCCAACCTCACTGCCAAGCAGGGTCACCTGCACCCACATTGCACAAGATGGCATGCAGGCAGGTTTCAAATATCTCCAGAGAAGGAGACTTCAGAACCTCTCTTGGCAACCTATTCCTGTGCTCAGTCACCCTCACAGTACATAATTTTTTTCCTCATGTTCAGACAGAGCACCCTGTGTTTCATTTTGTGCCCACTTGTCCTATCACAGGGGACCTCTAAGAAGTATCTGGCCCCATCCTCTTGACATCCTCCCTTCAAACATTTATACACATTGACAAGATTTCCCTGAGTGTTCTCTTCTCTAGGCTAAACAGGCCCAGCTGTCTCAGCCTTTTATTGTATGAGAGATGCTCCAGTCCCCTGGTCATCTCTGTAGCCCGCTGCAGGGACTCTCTCCAGTAGTTCCAAGTCTCTCATTTACTGGGTAGCCCAAAACTGGGCACAGCACTCCAGGTGTGGCCTCACCAGGGATGAGTAGAGGAAGATCACCTCCCTTGACCTGCTGGCAACACTCTTCCAAATGCACCTCAGGATAGCATTGGCCTTCTTGGCCATGAGGGCACATTGCTGGCTCATGGTCAGCCTGCTGTCCACCAGGACTCCCAGGTCTCTCTCTGCAGAGCTGCTCCCCAGCAGGTCAGCCCCCAGCCTGTACTGGTGCTTGGGGTTATTCCTCCCTAGGTGCAGGACCCTGCACTTGCCCTTGTTGAACTTCATGAGGTTCCTCTCAGCCCAACTCTCCAGCCTGTCTGGGTCCCTCTGATATATCAGCCACTCCTCCCAGTTTTGTGTTGACTGTTTCTCCCTTAACCACCAAACTAATACAGTTACATTGCCTATACTGGGCTTGCAAAGCCTCACAATACTTCTCAAGTTGAGACTCCAGTCCAGCAGTACTATAATTACATTGGCAGCTAGATCCCTTTCAAACTTTTCCTCTGGTTTTACATTCTTCCCTTCTCTTCTGTACAACATAATTCACTTCCCACCCCAAAAAGCAGAATGAAAAGAGAGAAGATATAGAAAGAAAAGAACATACACCCCCTTTTTCTGTCCTTTCCCCTTTCACCTGTCCCTGCTCTATTCTGTTATATTCTCCACTTTAAATGTCCTTTCTGTTGTTTATTTTGGGTAGTCTCCATTTCCCCTCTTTTCCATTCCCTTTTTAACATAATGATTCCTCAGAGGAATCCATTCTCATCTTTGAAAGTTTGTTGTTTTCTTTTTCCTTCTGTAGAAGACAAAAAAAAAAAAGCCAGTTTTGCCTAGTATTTCATTTCATTATCACTCAAGAACAAGAAGTTGCTTTTGGAGTTGATAATCTGCAATGTCTTCTTGTATATCAGTTGTCAAGTCAGTAATTAGAAAAAATCCATTAGAAGCATAAATTATTGATCAGACTACTTATGTGTGACCACAGAACTTCAGAAGATTATCTGCAGACAGTATCCAGTCAGACTGACTTCTACATAAATTTCTATGTTGTTTCCCCATAAAACCCTAGAAATATTATCATGTAAGGGTTCTGGTAAATTAATGTTATGTTACCATTAAATATAGTGTTGCCAGATTTTTCTTGCTGCGGTACTGCAAATCATTTCAAATCAAACCATGATCTAGTTTAGATTAGTGTTACTTTTATTCATTACACCAATATTAGTGAGTTACAGAAACAGTCATTTTTTTTTTTCAATCTGCTACTTTCTATGTGAAAAGAACAGACTGCAGATCTCAAATGATGCGTTACTGTTATTGAGTCTAGATATCGTGCATTTGTTCCAAAGAAACAGGATAATTATTGTAGTAATCTTGACAGTAAACAAGATGACTGGAGTTCTTCACTCAGCCACAATTTCCACATTACAAAGGAAAAATGAAAAGATAGACAAATGAACAAACTGACACTCCCACACAGACTGTGTAATCCACAGCTGACCTGCCATTTCTTTCACTGCCTGTAGACATCATTTAACACTTTAAATATGGCTGTAATCATATAATGAGATTTGCTAAAGCCAGGCTTTGTGTGAACTCGTCCAACTAGTATCTTAATGATCTACTCGCTAAACACCAAGAATACTTTTCAGATATTTTAAAACTAGCAGAAACAGTAACATTAGTAATAACACTTCCAATGATTTGTTCAGATTTTGAAAGCATGACAAACTGTCTAACATCTAATCTGATGCAGATTACATTCATGTTCCATAAACCAGAGTTATGTTACAGTTTTAAATATAAAGTAAAAATATTTATATTCATGCATGCAATGGCACTACACTAGAGATTCCCTCTCATAAAATTCCAAACTGCATAGTATTTTGCTGTAAACATTGCATGTGTAAGTATGTATTTCTGAGTAGAGGACTGCTTAAGTAACTTAAAAAGTTTCACTGTTCTGCAGCAATTCATAACCCACCATTCATGCTGCGATGTGATATGTACGCCTCCAAAAGGACCTCACCCAGTACAAAGATAAAAGCAAAGGAAATATAAGTATGTAGGAACAAACAGGAAAGGAAAGATCACAAATAACGATTGCAAAAATTAAACCTGTACAAAATCTGTGACAGTAAAACAGAGACGTGAAAAAACAAAAAGGGTTGTTAAACTACTACTTTATTCCATCTCATGGTCTAAATAAGGAAAGGACTGTAATCTGAAATGTTTCTGTCATTTCATAGTTAAGAAAATAAAGAGGAGCTACTGGTGGAAAATAAGCAAGGGATGTGTGCATGCTTGCATGTTAGAAACTGCATTTGCTGAAAGATTTAATTCTAATTCTTTTTAGAGATAATTTTACCTTAAGCTATGAATTTTTAATGCTCACAAATGGACAGTGTCTTGCCCTCAGCCATCATGAATCAAAAGCCCACGTGACACTCATTATGAGCAGCAGCCCCCGAAACACTACCAGTATCGATCTTTTTCCAGATCAACTGTCTCTACTGAAGTTACAAAGAGAACTTCCACATTCTTATCACAACACAACTCCTATATTCTCCACTATCAGCCCTGCTGAAATTTGAAATTACAGAGTACTTTTCCAACAGCTGTAACAACCTCTAGAATAATTAAACTTGTACACAAAAACTTAAGATTAAAAAGACACACACAAGGACTTGCCCTGTCTGCATTTCCAGTACAAAACCACTCATCTACCCACACTTTCTTATACCCATTTCTCATGTTTTTCTTATACATAATACATTTTGACTTTTCCTTCCATCATCCCCTCCATTTCAAACTAAACGTAAATTCTCTTCCAGTCTACTGCCAAGCCACCTGCCAGTCTTGCTTCCTTCCAGAAAAATATTGATTCTTCTCATCCTCACTTTAAATTCTAATCACAATACCACACCCTTCCCTACTGAGACTAACAGTATCAAGTCTTCTCACAATCTATTTTTCACATTTTTTTTCTTCTACTAACAAATCAAAGTTAACTCCCTCCAAAACCATCAAGAGTTCTCCAACTGAAAATCAATTTTCCAACTACCCAGACAGTTCCAATATAGTTATAAGCTGTGCTAAATGGTATCTGGCACATAGCTTCTGATCTTAGCATTTCTTTCATGGAACAGTTCTTCTGGGTTATTTTTTTCTTATTTTCCCACTCAAATGCACTCACAATTGACTGGTGAGTTGGACCTGGGAAAAGTATTCTGTCTCAAATGGAAGATTCCAGAAGTCTGAAGATGATGTATCCAAAAGGACAAAAAGCTGTATCACCAAGGTAAACTGAAAGTCTAAACACTTGGCCCTGAAGTTTGGTTCCAAGTAGGTCAGACTACTATTGAAATCAGAAGGGTGTCTTAAAAACTACTTGACTCCAGGAACAATTCGGCAGCTAATGGCTCTTTTATTAACGGGAGGAGAAGAAGGAACAAGAACACAACAAAGCAACCCACAGCAGGAAAGAAGCCACTGAATACAACAGGAAAAAAAAGTTCTGAAAAAGAAGAGCACAGATGCAGTAAAAAGGCAAAAGGCAGGGAGGCATCTGGAGGGATAAAAGGATGAAGCTGTTTACATACTTGCTCCCTCCTTGCTTTAAACCCTTTTGTTTCCAGAATCCTACTGAGTTCTTGCTTCTGCTGGTAAACTCACCTGTTGCTTCACTACTGCAAGGAAAGACAGCAGGAATATTTTTACTGTTGGAGGAAAGAAGGACAATTCCTTTTTACATAGCACAGGAAACATAGCCACTTAGAATAAGAAAAGAGATGTTACATCCTCCCCACAGTGTCTTTAACTGACTTTTTTTTATTTGTCAGTTCAAAATAGTTATTGTGTACAGTGAAATACCATTCATATCAGAATGTCTGCCTCTATAATTTTAAGTGCTTTTTTTTAAAAAAAAAAAAAAAAAAATCTGCTATGCAAGCTTACTAAATGAGTTTACAAGTCCACTTAACTCCGTTGCTACATCTTGTTTTTGCCCTGGATTTTATGTTTTCTTGTTCCTTTAGTCTTTCTTTCTTCTCTTTAATGTGTTATCAAGAAGGATGATTTGCTATCTTATTCTCCTGACAGCAGAAGTTTGTCCATGTTTTGTTTTCCTTGTTTCTTTCTCTAGAGGCTCAATGAGTAACTGGAAATGATGACAGGATGAAAAAGACACTGTACCAAACAACAGGCTTGTTGTTCTAAGTTGTTGTAATGGTTTAGAACAAGTTAACAGTTAGATGAGAACTTATATTTGCTTTAACTGGAAATAAGCAAACATGGTTTCATCTAATAACACCACAGATGTAATACATGGATGCTTACTGCTTCCAAATGGATTTATCTATCAAATGAAAAGAATTTTAAAAAAGGTGTTTGGCTTAACAATTGAATTTGGGATTTCTTACATTGCTTCCTCCTTTTTACTAACATTAAATAGTTAAAAAAACAGCCTAGTACTTTATCTCATCTTAATTTAACAATAAAGTAAGTGCAGCAACACTGTATTTAAAAAGCAATACAAAATAAAAGATATGGAAACAGAAGGCAGGTGTTTCACATACATAACATGCTTCTCAAGTACAACAGTTAAGTCTGTGAGAAATAAAAACTTCAGGAATACATAATATCAATGGTACAAACTCCTATTAAAAAAAGATAGTAAAGTCAGTAAATGATACATAAAAGGGAATATTGGTTCATCATCCATTTAGGTTCCTAGAGGGGAAAAGGTGACATTCTACAATTAACTAATTACTAGCTTACTAGTACAAAATAGGTTACAAGGCTAATGTTAGGAAATACAAATATTAAAACTAACTTGATTTGTGAATTCATAACCAAGAATTCAGAGTGGTGGAAGAACCATCTCCCACTGGAATACCCCTGTAACTAACTCTAGATAACATCCCAGAAGAGAGAGCATATTTGTCTAAAGTGGTCGAAGTCTAATGACTTGACAAAACCAGAAGACTGTAATACTCCAGAAGTTCCAGTTGGCCTAACAGTCCATTAATTTTAGAGAACCAAAGAGAATTAAAAATAAATAAATAAATCAACTATAAATTTACACACAACTGTATAAACTCTGTACAATTAAGTATTCAACAGTCTCAGGGCAAGACAGATTGATTTATTCAAATTAATTTAAAATTGCTTAAGTTATGATTAAAATTGGAGGGAACATTTGTTGTAAATCATTTTTGGTTTGCATTTGTGATTTTTAAGCTGATGTTCTACAGTTCAGCACATTTAATCACTGACCCATTCAAGTAATACTTCTTAGCACTAAACTTGATTTATCTTTTTTTTTTTTTTTAATTAAAGAAGACACACAGCATTCCATTACTTCTTACAGGAAAACGCAATGTACTGTGTTCAATCTAGACTTGGGTGTTTAATTACATTATGCTCACAAGTATGTTGTCTATGATTTTCAAGACAATGTTTTTAAACATGTCTGGCAAGCTACACTTGGAAAATTTAAATATAACAAAAATATATAAAAAGACATTTTTGACTTCAAATACAACACTTCTAAAGAAATTACACATAACCAAATACAGTTATCAGAACACATTTCACACTTCAAACTGAGCAGCTCATTACAGAAGGGAAGCACTACACTTATGTGAACTTAACAGATCACTTCTGATGACAGTGTCCTTCAAGGGCTTAAAATGAATACATTTCATCTTATTTTGTTGTTGTTGTTTGCTTTTTGTTTGTTTGTTTTATACATAAATGGGGAGAGTAAAACGTTTGTCCTTTGGTTGTTGGAGAGTCCTTGACTTCCTACTGTCTTGGCTTTCTCTAAAACTTGGACACAGTTCATATCTTATCTGAATTTAAAACTCATGTGCTCCGTCTGTCTCAACGCATCCTCCCAGTACAGAAAAAACACTGAGAAGCTGGATAGAGTGACAGCAGGGGCCACTGACATGGCCACATGAGGACAGACAGACTGGGGGAGCTGGGCTTGTTCAACCCAGAGAAAAGACAACCTACCAGCAGCCCCCAGTACCTACAAGGAGGTTAGTGGGAAGACATAGCTTGGCTCTTCACTGCAGAAAAGGCAAGAAGTGTAAGTTGAAACACAGGAGATTCAGACAGGACATAAGGAGAAGGTGTGTCATCCTGTGGACAGCCTACCAGTGTAACTGGGATGCAGAGAGGACATGCTGTCCCTGGCCTTGGGGTTTTCATGACCTGACTGGATGCAGCTCCCCATTACTGACACTGCTCTGGATGGGAGCTTGGGGCAGAAATCTACTGAGGTCCACTCCACTGTCCATTATTCCATGATTCTATAAATGCAGTATCTTTACTTAACCAGAAGTTACATTATTTGATTAAAGTTAGGTGTTAGCAGAATCGTTTTAAGGAAAACCATTCAGAGGCGGTTATTACAAAGAGTAATTTAAGGAAATCCTGTTCATCTGTATTAACTGTTTGTCCACCCAACATCAGGAACGACACACTCTTGTTTTCCTTCTGTTTGTCTACTTAAGGTGAAATGAGACGGCCACTTTTCCTGGCTCTGCACATATTTAACCTACTGTTAAATAGATTAAATTTGTTTGTATGATGAAGGGCACTGAAGGTCCCTTCCCCTCAGGCATTTTCAGTCTGAAACATTTCAGCTACATTGTGGCACATCAAAACAATACTGGGTTTCCTAGCCAAGACCGATTTCATACAGGGAAGAAGGAAAAAAGTAATTTGACATATTAACACAAAGTACCAATTTAAAAGTAAAGCTTTTCCATATTTCCTGAAAGAGTTTCAAGTAATCTAAATATAGAGCTGCTCAAAGATATTTCACAGAAGTCACACAGAGCAGCCCACACAGCTGCTTTCCAACAAGAAACTCGACAGACGACACTGAAATGCGGCTATTTGGAGATATCCTTTCAAACAACGTAGAATAAATATTTGAAAACAAGTAGCTCATGACACTTCTGCAGCTGTCACATCCTAGCATATCATGACATGTCGCTAACTTGTTGTAACATCAGGTAATGACCAAAAAAAAAAAATCTAATATCTGACAGTAAGAAATGTCATTTCACCAGCAGGCTCAGTCTTCGAATCACAATGTAGTATCTTAAGACAAAGCATTCTGTATTAACAACTTATCTAAAAAAAAAAATCTCACAAGTTCAAGAGCTCCAAAGAAGTGTCAAAACACACAGGACCATTACAAAATTGATGTATAAAACAACTGAGTAAACAAAGTAAAATCCCTTATGTTTTAATGTTAGCTTAGAACTCGGTCTTGTGAGTCCACAGACAAAAATATTGATAAGCTATCAGTCTAAGCAAATGGCTGAGCTCTAGGAGACAGATCTGGAAAAGTATCAAAAACCAATAAAACTATGGTACGGTTTAAGTCTGCTGCAGCCTACAGATACCCTTGTAAACACCATTAATGTGCCAGAACCAGCTTGGGTAGCAAAAACAACATGAAATGGCAGTGTCCTGCACAACCCCTCCAGCTTCCAGCTGCTGAAATATGAGCTTGTTCTACCTTAATCTACATGTGTTACAATCACACATGCAACTACATTGCAGAAATAGTTTCTAATTGATATGGCTCTCACTTATACTGATGTAATCTTATCAACCTCAACCAAACAATCCTCCTGGTTTATTTGTTCTATGCTGTGGTCTGAGTCTACTTCATCACACTGCTTTTAGATCTGCAAATGTGTAACAATGAATACTGAATATTCTACCTCATTTTTTACACCCACATTGCTCAGGCCCGTAAGTTCTACAAACAGTTTCACCTTCTGATCATCACATGTAAATCAATCATACTCAATTTCTGCAAGCACGCTCTCAAAATGTTCATCAAAATTCAGTGCAACTTCACTATTCTTTCAACCTACGAAACAATTTTAGTGTGCCAGTGTCCAGTTTTAGGGATCAAAAGATTTTTCAAAAAGAACATCCCAGTTGTAGCTAGTTACCTTGAAATCACCCTTAATTGAAGCCAAATTAAGATAAAAGCAACCAGAAGTATTTAATCACAAAATCCCTGATAGACAGCATAGTTGCAAAGGTTTATGAAGGCACAGCTGTAGAGCAATTAAAAGATAACTGTGCACCTATTTACACAGTTGTTAGAATAGTTCCAGTCTCAACCTTTTGGAAGCCAGCTGTTGGACTGACACATGCTTTATTGCCCACAGCTGAGCATCTGTGTCTTGTGCAATCCCATGTCCTCAGATTCCACTGGGAACCCAAACTTTCTTTTGTAGCTCAGTTCATCTTTGGGGTTATCCAGGATATGGTTGCACAACGTTTTCTCTGGCACTGTTAACCATCTTAAGAAGTTACCCTGTCCATTCCCCTTCCCTCTTGCCACTTGTTTCAAAGAGGAAAAAAAAGTTTTAAACTTAGGTCACAGTTGTGATACAGTTTACAGCACAGCCCTACAAAGAGCTGTTGTGTTTACAAAGCTGATGGAGCAGCAAATTCCAGAGTTTATGAGAGGCTGAGGAAAGAAACGTCTTGTGTGGCACACACTTAAAACATCAAGAAACTCCAACCCCTAGCTTTCCGTTAGATCTCTGGGATTTCTTGGTGTATGATTGCTGACAGAAAGGCCTAAATTCACTCTGTCTGCTCAGATTCCCATCCATTTTTCTCAGCATTAAAACTCTCCTATCCCTCGGCTAAGCAGGTAGTCTGCTTCCTATCATTCCACAGGGCAAAACCTCAAGGTATCAAAATATATATTAGGGGAAAAAAGAAAAAAAAGTGTCACCATTTACTTAGTGTAGAAATCAGAAAAACTTGCATAGCAGATTTGTCAATCTAATAAATTAAATCAGTTGGTTAAAAACTGCATAATTAACACTGATCTCAACTCACAAGAGTAGGTATCCAAATTTCACACAAGCGATCTTAGACTCTGAAGAGAACAGTCATGTAAGGCTGGATTAGATCTGATTGTACAGGACAAAAGCTGCACACATTTCTGTGACTATATTATGATGTGACTGTAATATATTCTATAGTAGAATTTGTAATGGTTCAGAAATAATCCAAAGAGAGAAGCTGTACCAACAGTACTACAAAGTATGTCAAAATAGTGTCAGAAATAAGGCCAGAGATGCCAGTTATAATTTCCAAAGTCAGTCTGTACTAGAAGTACTTCTCTCCACGTGAGGTACATCTCATTGCAAGAGAAAGTATCTTTCTTTAGTGGTTTGATGATAATGTTGAAAAACAGTCACGCTTTCAAGTGCATGTATCTTCTTGGCAGCCTTCACGCAACAGCTAATAAAATTGAAGTAGTTTGGCTTTGTGTCCAATTTTGATTCTTTCAACTACAAGGACAGGGTTTTTAAAAGCTTTCACTTCATTCAACTCCTTTTACTACCCCCATTTACAGAGGGGAGCAATGTTTTGCATTCTTTACCTTTATAGTCTGTAGGATTGGAATAAGACTGTTTTTGATTCTGCTTGTCCCTGTGGGGATGCCAGCTCATAGAGACCAGGTGCTATTTGGCTTCAACTCCAGGTTTCCCAGCACATGGAAGTACTCCTTCATACAGATGGGATACAACAAACATGTAAGTGGCTTTATTTCCCCTCTACATTTCAGCAAGCATTTGTTCTGTTGTTTCACAAAGAAACATGCAGAGAGCTGGGTATTACTGTCCCTTGCAACTATACTCTACTTAGTTTATGAACAAACATAACATAAACTTAAGAAACAAAAAGTATTGCTACATTTTTTAGAACCAGAAGTAAACATCACAGCATGTCTGAATTCTTCACAACTGAGAAATGCTGCAAAAGAAAGGATCTTTGCTGGCGTACACTCTCTAATGTCATAAACAGTACACCAACTATACCACACATAGCAGACTTAATTTTGTGTTCTTCTTCTGAACATCGTTTTCCAACACGAGCCCTCATTTGAAGGCTGTATTATTAAGAGTCTTTTGTCTTCATATCCTCAACAAAGCTTCCTATGTTATTTGACTATCATTAGAACTTTCCAATG
>CM021797.1:28950247-28991133 GCA_011076525.1 Nettapus auritus | reverse complement strand
CCCTTCCCTTCCCTTCCCTTCCCTCACCCCCTCCTCCCCGCAGCGGGCGGGGGCCGGGCCGCGGGGCTCCCGCCGCCTGCGTCATCACGCAGCTGCTAGGCGACGGGGCGGGGCTGCCGCCGGCCGTTACTCGCCCCGCGGGGGGGGCGGGCTGCCCCGCGGCCGTTGCGCGGCAGGTGTCGTCTGCGCCTGGGGAGCGGGGCGCGGGGGTAGCCGTGGGGAAGGGACCCCCCCCTCCCGTGCTTTACCTCCGGAAGGCTCTCGTCTCTGTCAGGTTTCCGTTTTCCGTCGCCGACGGGAGCCGCTGTGAGGTGAAAAGTGAAAGTGAGGTAAAGAGCCGCCGGACTGACCTTGCCTTGGCCAGGCGTAGTAAACAGCAGCTCCCTTGGCAGCCGTGTGTGCGTGCGTTAGCCGGGGCAGGGGAAGAGTGCACCCTTTTTTTTTTAATTATTTCAGGCGATGTTTGTATCTGCTATTTCTGTCCTAGGTCCGGGCTTATTGCACAACCCTTAACTTTGTAAACGTACGCTTTTCTGTAATTTGTGTGATGACTGTGCTCCTTGTTTTCTTGCCCGTGCCAAGTCAACCTGCTTCATTTTAAACTCTGGAATAGGTGAGCTAGGTTGTCTGTTGGAACAAGCAGAAAGAGAAGGAGCTTGACTGCTGACCTGAAGAGATGGTGAGATAAGGAAAAACGCTGGTATCAGAGGACTTGATCTACAAGAAAGCACCATGAAGTCTTTTCCCAGGAGACAACCCAGAGGAGGACTGGGAAGAACTAACAAGACAATTTGATCTGACATAAGTGATGACTGAAAACCACCAACAGATGCATATGCTACTGACCAATTCCAAAGCAGACTGTTAGCTGTCTGCTAACAGAATTTGGTACTGTTAAAAAAAAACATGTTCTTTAAGGCAAGCTTATCACTGCCATCTCCACAGTGACATGCTTCTCTTTTTAACTCTTTAAGCAGAAGAAAAGAGTTGCCTGTGGCATACAACATCATCTTATGGAAATCTAGGACAATTCAGGACTAGAATTTCACTCAGTGTGTACATTGCTTTGTGTATTTGGTTTCCTTGAATATGCAGTTTAAAGGACACTCAGTGATTTTGAAATAAAATCTATTATTTCTTACAGTGTATCTATCTAGTCCCCTATCTCTCTGGAAGTCTCTTTGGTACTACATCCTCTAATAATTTGCTTTTCATTTTTAATGCCTTTCTTTCCAGGCTGTCACATTGAAAACTCATACAAGCACCTACTCCTATGACACTGAAAACTTCCAGCAAATTGCGAAATAAAATAGTTTTGTTGCCTCTGGAGTATAATCCCCACTGGTATCCAGAACACTTAAAAGACCAGGAGAGTAGTGTAGTATGTTGGTTGTGCATCAGTGCATATCCAAGACTCTGCTCATCGAGATCTCTGTGGATGGAACACTGCAAATGCAAAGAATTTCACAAAAGTGGATGGGAATTCCTTAAATTATTGTTTGTAAAGCTTGCACATTTTAACAGTGTCAGGTATGGCTGGACCTTCAGAATCTGCCAAACTCTTGACTGGTAAGAGAACACTGTCAGCTGACAGAGATTACAGAAGTCCTATCTACATTATGACTCCCAACACTAGTTTACCTAGCAATACCAGACATTTTTGTTTGTGTTCCATTATATTTAATCACAATTTAGCATATTCTGCTATGAAATGTCTTTTTTTTTTTTTTTTTTTTTTTTTTTCACTAGGCTGTTCAGGGTTGTTTGTTATTTTCAACAGTGTTCCTGCTACTATGTTGATTTCTAGCAAGTGCTTTCAGAGGCATCTGCACCAAAACCAGCATTTCGGATTTGCATCTTACTCTCATTAAAGCATTCCCCTTTCCTTTTGTCTTTGCTAAACGACCATAGAATCATTAAGGTTGGAAAAGACCTCCAAGATCATCTGGTCCAAACACCCCCTTAGTACCAATGTCACCCACTAACTATGTCCTTCCCTAAGCACCATGTACAACCTTTCCTTAAACACCGTCAGGGACGGTGACTCCACTACCTCCCTAGGCAATGTTCCAATGCCTGACTACTCTTTCTGAGAAAAAAAAGTCTCCTAATTTTCCAACCTAAACCTCCCCAGGTGCAACTTGAGGCCATTCCCTCTAGTACTATCACTAGTTACCTGGGAAAAGAGGCCAACCCCCAGCTCCCTACAGCTTCCTTTCAGGTAACTGTAGAGAGCACTAAGGTCTCCCCTGAGCCTCCTCTTCTCCAGACTAAACAACCCCAGTTCCCCCAGCCTCTCCTCATAGGACTTGCATTCCAGACCCTTCACCAGCTTCGTAGCCCTTCTCTGGACATATTCCAGGGCCTCAATGTCCTTCTTGTAGTGAGGGGCCCAAAACTGAACACAGTACTCAAGGTGCGGCCTCACCAGAGCAGAGTACAGGGGGACGATCACCTGCTGGCTGCACTATTCCTGATACAAGCCAGGTTGCTGTTGTCCTTCTTGGCCACATGGGCACATGGCAGGCTCATGTTGAGGTGAGCCTGCCCGTTGACCAACACCCCCAGATCCTTTTCCTCTGCACAGCTTTCCAGCCACTCTGCCTGTAGCATATACACTTCCCATACATTTGCATATTAACACGGTACAATGGTGTCAGCCTGTCACACGTGGCATCTTACTCTTTTTAACAGTGAACTATGGTACAGCTTCATCCTGTTTATACCTGTCATTCTACATTTCCATGCTAAATCAAACACAAATACGTGTAAGCTGTACTAACAAGCCTAACCAAAACATTCTAAATTAAACAGGTATATAAAACACTCAGAGACAGAAACTTACTAAACGTCCCCACATAACGGACAAAAGTAACACCAATTACATATGAACCATTATTTTACAACTGCTTTAACAATTTCCCTTCAGAGTTAGTCTGTTTGTTAAAGCAAGTTACAATTCTTGCCACCTTTGCAGAAGACTTGGTTTTACTTTCTTGATACTTGTGTGTTCCAAATTCTGAAGTTCAAATGCAGTCAAGGAAATAGATTTTGATTCATTTTCATGTCCAAACAGCTAAAAACGATAGAAGCAGTTTCATTGTAATTATTGCAAACATTCTGCTAGTTCTGGTTAGGTTTGTCATTTTCAGCTGAAATTAAATTCAAAGTTTGTTTTTTATTCAGGAGGTTTTGGGGAATTATCTGCAAAACTATCATGAGTTAGAACAAGACTAGAGAAGTTGGTTGTTTGTTTAAGTAATTTCTATGAAGTCAGTGTGCCTGTATTTCACTTTTTCTTCTACTTTTGGAATCTTTCAGGATTTAAAGTGCTTAAAGTTTAAAGATAAGTACATACGTTTGTAATGGTTTTCCTTCTATTTTGGTAGGCCCAGCATTTGAGAGAAACAAGTTCAGTTTAGAAAAGTGCTCTTTCTTTAAATATCAGTCACAAAGAGCACTTCAAAGAAGTTTTCTCAGTATTTAAAGTCATTCTCAGAAAGCTATTTTTTTGAGCAATATGAGCGAATACCCTGTTACTGAGGGAAAAATAAAACAAAATAAAATAAAATAAGGAAGAAGCACATGTAAATACAGGTTTGCATATAACTCAGCTCCTTAAAAAAAATGAAAAAAAAAAAAAAAAAAAAAAAAAAAAGAAAACACCACAACTTTAATTGATCCACTTTGAAAATAAAGACTAAGAGAAAAGCCATGTCTTGTTTTTGAGATTCTCAGTGTATGCCTGATTTTGTCCCATTTTAGACACGGTTGGCCCTCCTGGCTGCCATGACGTACTGCTGACTCACATTCAACCTGTCGTTGACCAGACCCCAAAGGTCCCTTTCTGTGGGGCTGCTCTCTGGCCTCTTTTTCACCAGTCTGTGACTGCCAGTGTTGCCCCGTCCCAGATGCAGAATCTGGCATTGGTCTTGTTGAACTTCGTACTGCTGATGATTGCCCAGCTCTCTAATTTGCCAAGAGCTCTCTGCAAGGCCTCTCTACTCATGACAGAGTCAACAGCTCCTCCTGATTTAGTATCATCCACAAACTTAATTGATACACCTTCAAGTCTTGTTTCCAAGTCATTTATGAAAACATTGAAGAGAACTGACCCTAAAATGGAGCCTTGCAGAACCCCACCAGTTGATTTTAATAGTTTCTGACAGGCTTTATGCAAATAGAGAATGATTAATTAATTTTTAATTAATTCTTTAACAAAGCTGACTGCCTCTTGTGAAGAGCAATGCCCACACCTATCTCGGTGATTCAGTAAGTGTCCCAAGACTTTGAAGCTTGGAAGTCGTGCGGCCCAGCACATGTTGGTGTGGTTCTGATCTGGTGACAGAGTAAACTCATTTCTTGCCATGTAAGTTGAGTCGCAATTCAGTAGCAGCTTGGGGATTCCTTTTAAGGAGCATACGCCTTTCTCCCATTGTAGGATAAAATTTAGCAAGCTGCCAAGAGCTGTGTGGATGGAAAAAGACAGCAGGCAAACGCAAGTGATTGTGTTAACTGCAGTGCTTTTTGAATTTGGAATACAATTCACTGATGGGAAATGGCTTGGTATAATTGGCATTACAGGGAACCACAAAATGCTGTCACTCTGACTTTCAGAGCTTTTTGCTGAGTGTCAGAGTGAACAGATAATGTATGCTAGCACCATTCCGTGAGGGAAAGTGTCAGAAAGAAAAGTCTGAGGTTCTTCTTAACAAAACAAGAAAACAAAACAAAACACAGAACAAAACAAGACAAAAATAGTGGAACTGCAACCTGAGTTGAAAGAGAAGACACAGATAATGTAAATCTCAGCTTGCAGTGTTTTTTAGTGGATCTGCAGTTAAAACTCCTGGTGTCTGCAATACAGATTCTTCTGGAGTCCGCCAGAGTAGAACTCCATTAAGTTATTCTGGAGGCCGCCAAAGTAGGTCTCCATTGAGTTAAACACACATTTCATTTTGTATGTAATCAAGTTCTGCTTTTATACAAATAGAATATATTTATAATAATGAGGAGCTAAAATTGTTCTTTCTTGGATCTAATTATCACCAGGAAAATAGAATGTAATGCCAATAAAATGTCTTATTTGAAAATATTTTGGAAGTAGGGAAGTCTACTGGCTTGAACATCTCTTGTAGCAAATGTGTGGGCAGACAAGTTTGTTGTTGATGATGATGTTTTTTATGTTTGTTTTGTTTTTTAAATCTAAGCAGAATCAACTTAAATCTTCTTAAAATAGTCAAACATGGAAAACTTCTTTTATATGAACAAACTACACTTTCTGTGTTCAGCCCTGGAGTTTCCAAACACTTATAGGGATTCAGAAATTGACTTGAAGTACTGTAAAGCAAAATTAAGTTTCTAACCCAAGTTTATGTAAATACATTCTCATCCTGGACAGTATTCAGGACTGTATAATGACTTGAATGCACCTGGGATCAGTTTGTGGAAAGGAAGTTTGTTATTTGAAAATAGATATTTTCACATGTGTACATATATTCATTTTTTTCCTTATGTTTCAAGATATTTATGGACAGTTAGATGGAAAACTCTCTTAAGTAATTTTCAAATCAAACTTTTAAATTCAAATTAAACTTTTAAATTCAAATTTAACTTTTCTAGAAGTTAAACACGTACTGAGTAATTATACTGCATTTTAAAATGCAGTAAACTGCATCTCTGTCCCGGTTCTTTTGAACGAGTGGTAATCCTCAGGGGTCAATACTGTGACTGGCACTATTTAACATCTTTGTTGGTGACATGGACAGTGGGACCGAGTGTACAATCAGCAGGTTTGCTGATGACACCAAGCCGCGTGGTGCAGTTGACACACGGGAGAGAAGGGATGTCATCCAAAAGGACCTGGACAGGCTTGAGAGGTGGGCCTGTGCAAACCTCATGAGGTTCAACAAGACCAAGTGCAAGGTCCTGCATCTGGACCAGGGCAATCCAAAGCACAAGTACAGGCAGAGAATGATAGAGAGCAACACTGAAGAGAAGGACCTGGAGGTGCTGGTTGATGAGAAATTCAGCATGAGCCAGCCATGTGCCCTTGCAGCCCAGACATCCAACTGTATGCTGGGCTGCATCAAAAGCAGCGTGGCCAGCAGGGCCAGAGAGGTGATTGTCCCCTTCTACTCTTCTCTCCTGAGACCCCACCTGGAGTCCTCCATTCAGCTCTGGGGGCCCCAGCACAAGAAGGACAAGGACAGATACGAGTCAAGAGGAGGGCCATGAAGACGCTCAAGGGTCTGGAGCACCTCTCCTGTGAAGACAGGCTGAGGGAGTTGGGGTTGTTCAGCCTGGAGAAGAGAAGGCTCCAGGGAGACCATATAGTGGCTTTCCAATACCTAAAGGGGGCCTACAGGAAAGCTCTGGAGGGACTCTTTGTTAGGGAGTGTAGTGATAGGAAAAGGTGGAATGGCTTTTTATCTAAAAGAGGGGTTTAGATAAAGAGGTTTAGATTAGATGATAGGAAGAAATTCTTCACTCAAAGGGTAGTGATGTACTGGAACAGGTTGCTCAGAGAAGATGTGTATGTCCCATCCCTCGAAGTGCTCAAGGCCAGGCTGGATGGTGCTTTGAGCAACCTGGTCTAGTGGGAGATGTTCCTGCCCATGGCACGGGGTTAGAACTGGCTGATCTTTAAGGTCTTTTCCAACCCAAACTATTATATGATCCTGTAAGTCCATGAGTTTATGATTCTATGCTTCATGAACTTCTTTGGCAGTACTTATCTATCTGTGTAAGTCATGAAACTTTAAAAGTCAATGTTTATATAACTTTATTTCAGCCATACAGTATTTTCTAATCCTTTTTTTTTTTTTTTTTTTCTTTCTTTTTTTTTTTTTTTTTTTTTTTTCATAATTATATAATCTGTTCTTGTAATTTAATTTGCCATAGCTGGTGAGACAGGGAGTATCATACAGCTAGAAATAAAAGGGACAAAAGACAATAGAATGAACTTCTGTTAATGGTGAGGGTAATTAAATCCTCTTAAGGTCTACCACTGAAATTATGGAATTTTCTCACTGGAGAGATCAATTTTCATGATATTTTTAACCACTTTTTTGCAATTTTGTGTACAAGTAAAGTACAATTACCAGGTTGCCCGAATGCAATATGAAAGTTAATGTCATAAAACTGCATCAGGTTTATCTTGTACTTTTCCATACTGCTTACAGTGTCCACATCAATCACCAGAGACCTTGTAGAACAAGAGTCTTTAACACACACACACACACACACACACACAACTATGTGAACAAGAATCATACAGGAACTGTTTCTAACACTCTCTCTTTAAATAGCTCACAGCAAAACCGAAGTAGAATATGTCATTTGTTTACTTATAATTTTTCCATTTACTCATCTTAGTATTAGACAGTGAAGCTAATCAATTTCACTCTTGTGTCTACTCATTTTCACTTCTAGTCCTCAGTTCAAAGCAATAGCAAGTTGTATTTGGGTTCACAGTCCTGGAAAAACAATGCACAGACTTGAATTTAAAATCAGAAACATATTTCAGTTTGAAATAAAGTTATAACAAAATGCATTGTTCCAATTTTTCACAAGTGTTACTTAATGATTGGTCGTATGACAGTATGTGTTAGACATTTTGCTTTATAGATTCACAGAAACATAGAATCGTTTGGGTTGGTAGGGACCTTAAGGATCATCTAATTCATCCCCCACCCCCCCACCCCCCGCCACGAACAGGAACACCTACCACTATCATTATTTCTGAAGAATTAAGTTCATTTAGGGAGCATCTAACATCAGTGTTGGTATCAAAGGAGAACACAGTGGCAAAACTGTAATATCAATATATTTTAGAGTAAAAATAAATTACTACATCTCTTTAATGTAGCTGTTTTCCTTTTGAACCTTTTGTCCAATTTCAGTTAAAACTGGCAGAAGCATAGGTGTTCCACAAATAAGAAAATTTCCACAAGTTTTGTGGAATATTGTGTTCTCACCTGATTAACAGACACCACCAGACAATAAAGAATGGCACAGAGGGAAAGGAACAAGGAAGAGGACAGATACCTTAAAAATATATGATATGCTTCAGTTAGATTTCAGAGATGTATGCCACTTGATTTTAATCTTCTGGAAGCGGTGATTTTTATCTTCTGGTGGAAGATAAATGGAGCTGTCACATTGCTGGCAGACAATGGAGTTGATCTTTACCATCTCTAAAAGAACTTGAGGCTCAGGGCCTCTGTACGGATTGGATATGGGTCTGGACCTCATAATCAGCTCAGAGCCATCCCATCTTTTGGAAGTTACCAACTGCTGCCTCCCGGGGGGGCTCACTGCCAGCCCCTCTCCATGTTCAGAAAGGTACACAGCCTGTGACACGCACAAGCCAGCAAAGAAGCATTTGTGCTAAGGAGAGAGGTCTCTTCCCCTGGCCACCAATGGAGTAGCCCTGCTTTAATTAGTTAATCATGGGGTCAGGCTCCACATAATTTTAATTAACTACTAACTTGCACTGTTGCTGTGGAACAAACTGGTAGAAGCATCATCAAACCTGTGTTAGTCCCTCTTCTTTTTCTCCTTTATTTTTGATCTCCAACCACATTGGCTGAGTCTTTTCTTTGTAACTAAAACAATAAATCAGCAGTCAGCTGTTTTCATTTCTCGTTTCCAAAGAATAGCACCCAGCAGCTATGACATTTAAAAACATAGGTTCCTCATTCCACTTTTGTAGTGTAATGGAAATAAACCACATGGTCAAGCTCTCAGGGAGGGCATTTGGGGATTCAGAAATAGCTTCCACAATCTCCTCTTCTTGGAGGAGGAAGGATTTTTAAATGACCAGTTCCAGCAAGTATTCCCTCACACTGAGGCACAAATGCAAAATAAAGCACAAGAGATCTCCCCGAAGCAGGAAGGTACATGTCACTGGCTGTTGGGCTTCCTGACCTGACTTCTGGGCGATTGCAGAAGACAACGCTGAGGCAGCTGCATGTGAGGTGTGGAGTCAGAGGCAGCAGTTAGCTCTGCTGGATCATCACAGAGATTATTCTCCAAACATTTAGTTCCCAGGGCAGATTTTGTGCAAAGGACCAAATCAATTTCAAGTGCAATTTGAATTTGCCTAATTGCATGAAAGAGTACAACTAGCTCTCATTTACCAAAACGAGAGAAAGCCGTTTTTTGCCATGTGTTAAATGCCATAACCAGCATGGAGCAGCATTGAGCCTGGCTCTCCTCCAGCCAGAGGAGCCACAAGAGTGAGGTTGGGGCACCTTCTTCCAGAGGTATAGACCTGGGGGCAAACCAAGCCCTCACAGGTGAGCTGAGCCCTGTGAGCCAATCCCTCCTCATTTTGGATGTATTTTCTCTTGCATCCTCTGCTGCTGTGCAATAGTTAGCCAGAGGTGGAAAGCCCAGAGCTACCAGCAACCTGGCTAGAGATATTTTTGATAAGCAGAAGGAATATGCCACTACAATTGTGAACCAGTTTGTGTAGAAGAGATGCTGCAGCAGGCAATGTAAATATTCTACTGATTTATGGGAGGGCTAGGATTCAGTAAACGACAGAGGAAGCAAGCTGAAAAGATTGCCAGGAAGGCTGCTTTTACTTGGAACCACCGTTTTTCTTCTTCCCCTCAAAAGTGAAACTAACACATCATGACACACACTGCTTGCTGAGCGGAATATTTGGCTAACAGCTGCATTAACACCAGCAGGAATGGCTTGTCCTAAGGTGGGTGGGTGAGGTACAGCTACTGAAACCCTACTGAAATTGACATTTATTGGTTTGTTATATGAGGGGATGCTGCAAAAATATTCTGTCAAGTGTTGTGAATTATTTTTAATCCCTACAAAATGTTAGTGGGATAAAGAGCAATATTTTAAAATAGTTTAACATATTTTAAATATGAGGACAAAATGGAATCACCAGAACATTTACAATGTTTTCATTCATTATGTGCTTTTGTATCGTTGATATTTTTCCATTTCCACCCCCACTACTCCCTCCCCCTGATTTGTAATTCCCTGTTCTGCTTCCTTTGAAAAGCAAAGAAATAAAAAGTTGTGTTGGTCCCCAAAACCCCTACTCTTAAACAAATGCTGTCTTTGTGTAGGAAACAATGACAGCATTATATACCTTACAGAATGAACACACATGGTAAAAGAGAAAAAATTCCCCAACGTTGCTAAGCAAACACAACGCTAGGTATGCTTCCATCACAGATGTTCCCAAAATAACAGCCTTTCAGCTTTGCAAGTGTGGACCAGATTTTAAGATTTTCTCTTGTGCAACACATAGCCCCCAGACTTTACAAGAAAATGCCCATTGTCTGTTTAGTTGTGTGATGTGCCACTGATCTTAAAGCAGACCATATGTTTTAGTAACTAGCAAGAAGCTTTGACTTTGCTGTTAGGTAGTTTGGTTTCTTGCTCTGCTTTAAAACTCAGAGGACTCATCTAGAAGATTCTTAGTTTTCTTAAGTGTGTCAGATATGTCTTTCTGATACCAAAGCGGAAATCTTTTTACTTTGAGGTCTTTCAAAGAGTCAAGCATACAGGATACCAAGGGTTCTCTGGTGTGGTATGGAGCTGAAAGCTGACCAAGTAAAATAAGTACTTGCTTTTAAACAGTACATGATTAAATGCTAGAACAAATTTACAAAAACTGTGTAAAGGAAATGCCCTATCTCAGTTTTTCTACTGAAGACTTGAGGCCCTCCTGAACACTGTAACTTCCTTTGAAAGAGGAAGAATGTACTAGTATAATATACTCTGTATCTGGAGTCTGGAAGCCAGACTCCGTGTAATTAGCAACCCCTCTTCATCCTAAACTTGACTTCAAGATGACAAGCCATCAAGGAGACCTCTGAGATGGAAGAGATGAAGAGAATCCTTTTGTTTCCACAGAAGGAACAAGTAGGGCATGTTTAGTTATGCAAAACTCCAATGTATGTTAGCTTCTCCCTTTTCTAAAATCTGGATGAGGGTCCTCACAATGATGCAGATAACAAACAGCATTCGTTACAATTTCATCACTGGACAAGCGACATGCATCGGCTGTGTGAGTGGCCGGACAACTTGCAGAGAAATCCATGGAAGTGACAGCAGACAGAAGGAAGATAATCCGACAACTCAGAACTCTGCAGCATCATGGTGGAGGCTGTTCTTCCAGCCTGTATGATGTAGGAATGGCCATGGAGATTACAGAAGCAGGAAGAATAGGTCAGCAAAGAAAGACACCAGCTAGCACTTTGGATGCACCACAGAGTAAACCTTTCTCCAATAAAAGCTGCAGGGTTTAGTCTTTACAAGAATCTAATACAGACAAAGTAACACAAACAAATTCTAAGAAAAATCCAAATGAACAAACCAACCAAATGGATAAACAAACAAACAACAACAAAACAAACAAAAAAACAACAACAACAAAAAAAAAAAAAAAAAAGAAAAAAGAAAAAAAGAAAAAGAGCAGAAATAAGCCAGGGAGATCTGGGCCTGTAGAGATGCAATCTGTTTATAGTGCTTCTAATGTGAAGAAAACACTTATATAGTTCTGAGAATCTGTGGATTTCAGTATTTTCTAGTCCAGCTCCCTGTGGGATACAAGAGAGACATTTCATTCTTCTGTACTCTAGGCACAAAGGCATTTCTTCAGAACACAGACTTTGGAACAGAAGGATAAAAATCTAAAATGACAAAGAGATTCATTACATGAATGCAAGCAATGCACCTTTTTATGTTTATATGCTGAAGGCTTGGGGAAAACAATATAAATAGTTCATTAATTAAAAGTATTGTTCTTGCCTGGGAAAGACATATAGTGGAAGAAATCAATGAGAGATTTCACCAAAATGTGAAGAGGTGTGAAAGCAGAAGTTTCAGTCAAGTTCTCTCAGAGCAGCTCTTTGAAAGTTGGGTCAGTAGAGAAAATGCCATTACCATAAACACAGTTAAGTTTTTGTGTTTCATTCAGCCATTTCTGATCAAATTGCTCAACTCTCTTGTGCAGATCCATGGGGCTGAGGGGGGGAAAGAAGACTTAATAGGATTCTCTAATATCCACCCTCTTAGCCATTAGTTACACCTTTTCATGAACACTTCTTAACTTCAAGTTTTCAAGCCATCTGCTTACAACGTTTATTTAACTCTGCAAGCCAAGTCAGACCTGTTCATTTAACCTTCCTTGCTGGAAAAGTTATGAAGATTGTCCTAGGGAATACTGAATGTCAGTTAAAAAACAAAGCTATTACCAGGCATAATCAGCATGGGATCATCACAGGAAAGTCCTTAGCAAATTATCTCCTTCTACAGTAAGGTGACCTACTTAATGGATGAAGGGAAGGTGGTGATCATAAAATTTCTGCATTTCAGTAAGGCTTTTAATACCATCTCTCATGGTATTATTCTGGACAAATTGTCTGACTGTAAGATGAACAGGTACATATTACATTAGGTGATGAACCGGTTGAATGGTAGAGCTCAAAAGGTTGTAATGAACGTTCAACGTTTTTTATCAATGATCCAGATGCAGGAGTTCAATGTGTTTGTACCAATTTGCTGATGATACTAAACTGGGAGGTGCTGTTGGCTCCCTGGAGGGATGAGAGGGATCTAGATACCTTGGATCATTGGCAATCATCAATGGCATGAAATCAGCAAAGGTGAATGTCAGGTTCTGCGCCTGGGACAGATTAATGCCAGATGTAGACTGGGAGATGAGCGGCTGGACAACAGCTCAGCAGAAAGGGATCTGGGTGTGCTGGGTGTAAGCTCAACATGAGCCAGCAGTGTGCCCTGGCAGCCAAGAGGGCAAACTACATTTTGGGGTGCATTAAACAGAGCAGAGCCAACCAGTCAAAAGAGGTGCTCCTCCTATATTTAACGTTGGTTTGGCCTCACCTTGAATACTGTGTGCAGTGCTGGGATCCACAATATAAAAAGGATGTTAAGGGCCTTGAAAGAATCCAGAGGAGGGCAATAAAGCTGGTGAGAGGGCTGGTAGGCACGTCCTATGAGGAGAGACTGTTAACTTCTCTGAAGGAAGACAAGAGGTGACCTCATTGCTGTCTACAATTTCCTCTCTTTTCTTCCAACAAGGGGAAGTGCTGGCCTCTGCTTCCTGGTCACCAACGACAGGATGTGTGGGAAAAAGCTGCACCAGGGAAGGTTCAGGCTGGACATTAGGAAAAATTTATTTACCGTGAAGGAGGTCAGTCCCAGGAACACGCTTCCTAGAGAGGTGGTTGATGCCCCCTGCCTGTCAGTGTTCAAGAGAGATTTGGACAATGCCCTCATTAATACATTTCAACTTTTGGTTAGCCCTGAAGTAGTCAGGCAGTTGGACGAGACGATCGCTGACAGTCCCTTCCTACTAAACTATTCAAAATAAATAAATAAAAAATTCTTTATTTGTACTTCAAAATTGAAACTAAAGAAGAAAAACTAGTCGGGCAGCTGCCACAGTCTTCTTTTGACAGGGCTAGCCCCAGATAGCGTAGCTTTAGACTGTCCTGCCCTTGTCGCCCTCTTGTTGAGTAAAAACCTGTTAAGTAGCCTGTGAATTGTATAGAAGTCACCTCTTCTAAGATGTTCTGCATACAGTGGAAAAGGCCAGATCTTTTCAAATCAGCTTCTCTTCACTTTGAATACGTACGTACCTCATTACTTAGAACAGACTAGAACAAGATCTTGACACTGTTTCAAGGGAAAATTTGCTACTGACATCAGTAGTGAGAGATTAAGAAACAGAATTTTTATTAACAACCTGACACACACATTTCCAAAAGAAACAGGAATAACACTTTCTAGGCTCTCCTATTTATGGTGGATATTTTTTTCTGGAAACATATTACGTATGTAAGTTACAAAAAAAACAAAGTGAAAATAAAAGGTAATACACTTGCAGCATGAATTATAATGTTGATTTTTATATTCAGTGCTCAGGAACATTTCATAGCGGAAACCTTTTCCTTCACATCCTCCATCTATAGATGTGTTTCCAAATACAAATACTTAAGGAAATCTCTCAGGAAGCACTACAGAATCAAGCACCTTCTGAATGCTGAAACACAAACAAGCTGCAAGCTTTTTATCTGTTTTTCTACTTAAACTTTGGTAACATTAAAAAAAAAAAAAAACAAAAAAAAACACACACACAATAAATAATCAAAATTCATGCATATTTAGACCTGGCTTGCAGATGCTCTTTAGTACACAGGAAATACAGGTCAGGTTACTCTTCCTGGTGTATATACAGTAATCTAGTCTATGAGAGAGATTAGCACTCATACCTAACATGTACTGCTACAAATATACTACAAATCACCTTAACAAATTTGTTTCAATTATAATATCATAATTTATCAAGTGTAAGTACTACTTGGACATCATGATGCTCTGACACAGTGCATGACTTCACTTCGTGACATGTACAATGCTGTCACAGCAGAGTTCAACCCACACACTCTTCCTTGCAGGACTTTGTCTTTTTTTTTCCCCCTCCCACTGAAAACACAGTGGTGCTTTATTGTTTTGATTTTGGAGTTTGTCAGCACTGCTTCTAGATCAGACCCAAGGAAAACTGTACACTTTCCACCCACCAAGAATGATCTTTCAAGAAAAATGTTACTAAGAACTAAACAGTAACTGTAAAAAATGCCCCTTCCACTTTTTTTTTTTTTTTTTTTTTTTTACTAAAATCATGGTTGCTTTGACAAAGAAGCAGCCTTGCTTAGTATTCCCTAGGATAAATAGAAATTATTTCATCGGACATGCAAAATGAATGTGGGGAGATGGTCACACAGTATCAAAATCTGAGCAAGAAATTCATATGTAAAATTATGCCTTCTGACAGCTGGTACTTTATTTATTGTCTTTTGTTCTCCCCCTGCACTTGCTGTGTCAAGGGCATGATTGAAAAACTGGGAGGTGAATGTTAGAGTTTGCAAGCAGCATAAGTATGTCTCAGTGGCTTGAAACAAAATCCATTTGACTCTTAATATCACCTGTGGGGTAGGGGAAGAAGAGAGAGAATATACTCTGGCAGTAACATAATCACCATTTTGACAACATTACCCAGGACAGCCATGTACTTACTGTTTTGGCCTAGCTAACTTACCTACTCTGTGCTTCCCCAGACATTTATTGCACTATGGCTTCCAGCCATACACCTTCAGTAAACTGTGCTGTCTTGAACTGAAGCAATTTCACCTTCAGCATAATCTTTGCTACTCCGGAATCAGTTCTATAGCAAGTTAACATGAATTTTCCGATGTAAACACAGAAGGGATAGCACAGTTACCATCACATCTCAGAAATGGAGTAGTGTTTAACAATACACATTTAAAAAGTGGAAGTACGTGGAAGGTAAACATACATTTTTCAAATATTTTCACATCACCACAATAGTAGCCTTTCCTGTTAGGCAAGTTTAAAGAAATAGATTCTCCATTTAATGAGTTACTCTGATTAGTTCTCTGTCAAAACATTTCACCCTGCTTCCTTCACCCTGTCCACACATGAATGTTAAAATTACTGCAATTAAAATGCACATTGCAAAACACTTCTATTAACTAGTCCCTTCCCACACCTATGCCCCTTGTTGTCCATCCTTAAAGCTTTTTTCTCAGCAGAAAAGTTTCGAATCACAGCAGAAGGGTATTAAAACAGTTGTTAATCCAAAAGGATGAACTAAAATGATGAATAGTGCAAGGAATACAAAATTATTCACATACAAATTCAAGTAACCAGTTTTAAATCTACCGTGACAGACTGAGATTAAAACCTCCTCGTAACAATCATCCTTATGACAAAGCCTGCGATTATGAAGAACGTTAGTTGTCTTCACCAGAAACTAATTTCCTCTGTACAGCTTGAAAATGAAGCTGCCTACTGCATATGGGACCAGTCTACCAACACAGGTATTAATCACCATTCTCACAATAAACAAACAGATCTTATCTGGAGGATTTACGAATAACTACATCTCACACAACGTAGAAGTCAAACAATTTTAAGAAATCTCTTAGCTAGAAACTCCTTTGTAATTGTTCCCCTTCTCCAGAGACCATCTGTTCTAGAAGACTTACTCCTGCTACATACATGTATTTTTCTGAGTAAAGTAACCAGCAATTCTGAGTCAGAGCAAGCAGTCTGCTGTAGAGCTACACAATGTGGTTGTTTTCTCTCAGCAGGTCTAAGGGTTAGCAGCTTAACTTCAACACTCAGGTGTAGTTAAGCATGTGTAATTTTATGATTTAATTACTCTATTGCTAAGGAATCTGCTACCTGGGCAACACACTGCCCTTTCTATGTTTGGTGCAACTGGAACATTTGAAAATGCTGTCACAACTTCAAAAGCTGAGTTTCAAAAGTTAAAAGGTAATAGCAATTTTCGGTTTTGAAGTTGTGACAACACTTCCAAATTTTTATTTAGGCTGATTTTAGAAATCTGAGCTGTGCTGCAAAATTGCATCTTTAATTAGCGTAGGTTTTATACATTCATTCTGGTCGCCATTAATCTCAACTTGTAAATTTCAGCTTTTGCACCAATGGCTCCTTGTATTTAGCATAATTTTAATTTGGAGAGTTTCCAGCTTTTATTGCTTAGGTTACAAGGGGAAGCAATGTAAGAAGTTATTATTCTCCACCCACAGACTTTTTCCTGTTGTAATTTGAAATACAAAACAAAACAAAATGAAAGTCAAATAATTTTATTTTGCTTTTTACTAAATTATTTTGGGGTTGCTTATCTGCAAATCAAATTTTGGAAGAGTACTAAGTTATAAACATGGCCGCACACTTCCAACTGCCTGCCCACCCCCCCAAATTGTTCCTTTTGTTTAACTGTTTAAAATAGCCTTTTATCACTTTTATCACATCTTACAGTGATGCGGAAAAGGTTAGTTGGTTTGTTTGTTTTTAAAGGGGAAGAAAATATTTTTTTAGGACAAAATAAGTTATTTTTTTTCCAAAACATGCTTAGATAGATGTAGTAAGAACAAAGTACAAAAAATGACTCATGGCCTCCAATAGTTCATAAAGCACTAATCAAATACCTAATATTTTGTCAAAGCTCTTTTCAGTCCAATATATATTTTTCATATTACAGAGGTAATGTCCACTTCACAGTGGCATCAGATAAAGTTTGTAAGACCATTATAACACAGTCACTAGTACTCGCTCTATAAATATACCAGCTTTTGATATGGTTTTATTTTACTCCAAACATATTGAGTGTAGTCTGAAGTCAAGTATAAATATCTTTCCTTGTGTCAGGAGTTCACCACTAAGCTCAACAGGTTTGCATGGAATCTACCAAAACTCTTTCTTGCATAAGTATTTATATCATGATAGGAACTTTTAGCACCCGGCAATCCAAACAATGCTTATTGACTGTAACTCCTCTTTCAAAATGGAGAGGATGCATGTAACCTGATGGCACTAAATGAATATTTTTCTCCATGAAACCTGCACAGCTTTTTTGTTACCTTTCAAAACTAATTGTGAACTACAGTGTGTTACATGCCAAACATGAAAAGAATGTTTGACAATTCAGAAACTGTCAAGGTTTCTCCTCCCATGCCATCTTTGCAGAGAAGGATAAAATAAATCAGTACAGACTGTGATCTCTTCTTCAGTATTCTAGCATTAAAGAAAATTAGAAGGCAGGCATTTTTTCCCCTCCTGCAAAATTAATTTAGTCAACATAAGTGGGAGTGAAGCATTTGACAAATTCTATACACAATGTATGTTGTGCCAAAAATAATACTTCCAGCTTGTACTTTTACTTTCATGCCAATATTAATTCCTCAGATAGCTCAAGAATCTAATGTTTCTCTTGTGACCATCTATTTTGTAGGGCAAATCTCACTTTGGTCCATCTAGTTTCCCCTTTCTATCTAAACCATTCAGAAAAAGCTAAGAGTGAAGTTTGTAGATAGACATAACTAGAGCACCTACTACATTTAAGGGTTGAGGATGCAAGAATAAAGGGCATGGGGACAAAAGGGGCATTTCTGTCCCATGTAGTGGAGCATAGTGCAAAGAGCCCCAAGCCAGCTGAGACTCCAGCCAGCCATTCCATGCAATACACAATAGTGGCATTACGTTTCCAAAGAGGACAGGTATAAACAGCCTAAAGTCAGCTTTATTGTTTCCTTGCAGCAAGTTTGAGTACCTCTGCACTGGTTTTCCTTTTGCCAGAATAAGCACAGGGGAAGATGTTTTTTCATCAGATCTTTGCAGTCTTTTCTGACACCCCATTTCATAGTCTGCAAATGTTTCTTATCTTATTGTTTTGCTAAGGTTGGAAAATCCAATGCCAACACACGTCATTAAGACTTTTTCCCCACCCTTGTGTTCTTCTTCAGGGGACTTCGTTTCAATTTTAAACATGATCTGGAAGAAGCTTCTCAGGTGTCGCAGAAATTCAATTCTGAGGGAGAAAAAACAACAGAATTTAAGAAACAAAACAGAAAGCCCATCAGTAGTACATACTAGGGCTGATTCCAGCAGTAAGCACAATGAGTCCATTAAGCATGAAAAGACTGCTTAGTACAGAGAAATAAACCTGCAAGCTCCAAAAAATCTTACTTGCTTTGTTGCTAGTTACCCCTACTGAAATCACCATGTGCTCTATATAAGCAGACAGAGAAGGAATGCCTGCCAACAGCAAGACAAAAGGATGAAGGAAGAAATGTGATGAAGGAAGACAGGAGAAAAAAAGGTGTAGCCAGGCAAAGTCACTTACCCATGATGCTGACTCTCCATCAGGGCCATATGAACCCAGTACCAACCTATGGTAATCCTCTCCCAATATTTAAAGCACAAATAAAAGATGAATAGGAATAGCAAAGAGGTTTGCATACGTCAAAATGAGACATCAGATCCTAAAGCATGTGTTTGATTTGTATTGCTAACTATTCCACTTCTGGGTTATTCCACTTCTGGGTTACTTCTTTATTATCACTTCCAGATTCTGGTTTTTCAGACTGGGTATTAGGAAAAATTTATTTCCTGTGAGGGTGGTCAAACACTGGAACAAGCTTCCTAGGTGATTGATACCCCATGACTGTCAGTGTTCATTTGAATAACACCTTTTTAGTTTTTCATGAAGTTGTGAGGCAGTTGGACCTGATGATCTCTGTAACTCCCTTCCAACTGAACTGTTCTGTTCTATTCTCTGCTGATTTTCAGGAAAAAAAAAAAAAAAGTAATTTCCTTTCATCGTTTTAGAAGGGGGCATAAAGAGACTAAATGGACACAGTACTTCTAAATGCATACTGACCAGAGGAGCAGCAACAGGAAAAATAGTGAAAAGCATAAAAAAGAGCTAACAAACAAAAACAGCAAAACAAACAAACAAACAAAACCAATAAAAGACAACGTTCCTACTGGCTTCTTCAAAACAGGGAATAAGCAGTTACACCAAAGTGTTACAAATATAAAAATAATAATTGCTTATGACAGAATTCTAGTCTCTTCGAGTCACAGTCACAGGCAAGTCTGCAGCCCTGAACTAATATTTAATCTCCTACATCAATTAGCATGCAATCTTTTTAGGTTAAGTTTCACCTTTGAAGAAAGAGAATGTGTACACCCAGTCCACACATTTGTATAGCTGGCAATCTGAAAAAAGCCTCTGCTTTGCATGCTAAGAACATCATCACAAGCTTATCACACTTATGTCATAACCCTAGATCAACAGAAAGTACCCACAAGATGTTAAGGAGTAGACCAAGAGCACAGTACAGTCCTCACCTAAACATCACAGGGTCTCCTGGTACCTCTTAATCACAGAAATTCAGGAGTATCCAAACATGAAGCACAGTGAGAGCTGCAGGAACAGAATTTGCTTTACCCACTTGAGTGTTGCTGCTCCTGTGCTCGGATACATGCATGGGGAGAGGAGGGCAACAGCAGTAGCTTGGCAAAGAGAGGCTGCTGTTACCGACACTGGCCTGTGCTTGGTAAGATCTGTGATTCATCTCTAGAGCAGTCAGCTGAATACCTCTGCAGGGTGAAAATGGGCACATGGCTTCTCCAGTTACGTAAACCTTTACCCCACCTTCTTGGGCTAGTGACCAGCCAGTTACAGGCACCAGCTCTCATTTCTTGAACGGGTTAACAGTTTAAGGGAAGAAATGAAGAGTGCCTTTTTTCCCATGCCTCCCCAGCTGCAAGGGTTCTGGTTGCTGCTATAATAGGCAAATGGGCATACCCTGGCACAAATGCTTCAGTAAAGCTGACAGGCAAAAGCTGTGTACCAGCCTCCTTGTTAGCTGGGTTCTTTCCCAGAGCTTTGGCAGTGCGACATGCAAGCAGCCAAGCCCAAAACAGCAGGAACACAGTGCTGAATAGCAAGGAGGGCACAGAATAAGCTGCATAAATGCAGCACAAAGGCAGCATGGAACCAAAATCTTTGGGGAAAAAACCCTGAAGCTGACCAGCATGATCTGCAACATGTTCACGGGATTGGTTCAACCTGTACCTCTCTTTGTATGTTTGTAGACTTCTGTGCTGATCTGCCTATTCTTCTGAGTATAGACAGAATGAAAAACCAAAAGGGCTTTGCCACAGCCTTTGGGTAGATGAAGACAGACTTAAGGGAATGGGAAAGAAGGGGAGGCTGCCTGGAGACCAGGAAGGAAAATTTATGAGCAGTGGAAAGAGGTAGGAACTCTGGAAACAGGACAAAAAAAGGGGGAAGAGACAAGGACAGGTGACAAAATGAAGTATAAAGTGGGTTGGTATTAGCTTGAGGCCGATTCAGGTCAGGTATGGGAAGGTCTACCTCCCAAGTAACAGAGGTGGCTGCATCAAACCCACACAGACCAGAGCAGTGATGGAAGGACTGAGAAGTATAGCACAGTTTATTTTGCGGGAATTTTAGTTTGTATCTTCAGGCAAGAACAAGGCAGAGCTGAAAACTTTCCTTTAAGCCAAGCTAATTGAGCCACACCTGAGATATTCCTTAGGGCAAGCCACCTCCAAATTAAAAATCATTGTACTAACATAAAAAATAAAAAAGGCATAAAGTCTGTCTACAGAATTGCCATCTTTTCCCAGAAGCCTGCTAAACAGCAGAGATAACACATCCACTTCACACATTTTAGCTTGCTGTCATGGCAAACTGACCGGCTTGCCAATCAGCACCAGAGAAGACCTGGGCACCAACAAGAGCTTCTTTGCTCCCCTACCCCAAAATCAAAGCAGGGCACAGGGGAGCTCACTCACAGTCCCCCCAGACTGTGCCCATCACAGCAGGGGACTCAAGGGTGCCAGAGCTGACCCTGCCAGACCTGGCCTGAAGTCTCTGCTCTCAGGCCCAGACTAAGTTGTTCCTGAGTACCAGATCCCAGCCCCCATCTGCTGCCACCCTGGCCCATCATGTGGGGAAGGGGAAGCCTTGGTCATGGCCCACCCAGGGGAGGAGGGAGAAGGGGCAAGTGAGAGATTAGGGGGGCTATGCCTATTCCCATTCCCTCTGGCTGAAACCTCCAAACAGCCGTGGAGCCAGGTCTAGGGGTCAGCTTAACAGGGCTGGGGTAGGACACTAGCATGCCTGCAGTGAGTGTCCGTGCCACGAGCCATGCCACAGGTCCTGCCCAGCCTATTTCCCTGGTGGCAGCCAAATAAACACTCATGGTGATGACGGAGCAGCTGCAGGTGCCACCTTCTGTGGCAAGTCTTCCCTCAGGCTGTGGCTGCCTTTTCTTCCTTCACTCATCTCGGGCCTGTCAGGTTTTCCCCTGACATTTCTGGTCACCTGCATGCCACAGCTGTTGAGCAGTTCTCAAAACGCAGTTTGCTCGTACTTTTGCTCCAAAGCTTTTTCCTACCCGAGGCCACTCAAGCTGGTAGTAGTGCTTTCTCACTGCTCTCCTTCATGTGTCCTGCTTCATGCCGATTCACCTGCACGCACACTAGCCCATCCTGCAAGACCCTCATTTCTTGCTTGATTTAAAATGTGTTGTTATGCACAATTCAGCAAGGTGGTGGCACAGCCAGCACCCAGTATTAAGCTCAGCTTGACAGACATGCACTCACTTCTGAGAAATCTGGAATGTATTATCAGAGAAGATGATCCAGATGGTCGCAGACCAAGTGGTCTTTTTGGGACTGGTGTCCCTCCTCAGGACAACGCTGCTCATGGCATTGCCTCCACATTAGCTGGGGCAAAGGACATCTGCCAGGGAAATGCACAAACGTGGAACACATTTCCTCGTTGTGGTGGATGTACCAGAGTACCATATTCCCCTCACAGTGCTCTAATCCACCAGATGAACTGTCACGTTCACGCTACATTGTACTAGGTGGGGAACTTAATCTTGTGTATATGGTTTATACCACTCCAGCTTTGGAGTCTGGAGATGAAAGTGTTAAACGCAGAGATGTCACAGTCCCAAGAGAGGAAAGGAGGGACAATGAATTGGAACATGACAGTAATTTAGTTCAAAAACTTGTGCATTTAATGAGCTGCTCAAGGGCCAAATTTCTTAACCCTTTACCAGCTGCTGTAGTGAACGCATGAGGGTACTGAAGAGTTGCATGATCTTGTGTGACACATGCTGCTCCAGAATGTCTGCTCCTGACCTTCATCCCTGCTGTGCACTCCTATCCTGGCAGAACTGCCAACCCACCCATTTGAAATCAGCCTGCTTACAAAATAAAAGAGTGTGTTTACATGACTTGCATGGTACCAAAAAAAAAGGGGCTGAGCAATGCATGTCATTGCTTTGTTTCACCTGCTTAACTGTGCATTTCAAACACTGGTATTTACTACTTTGTATGCCTTTCACATGCATACGCTCTTCAGATGGGATTACTTTACCCCTGCAATGGGAAGCTTTCCTGCCCTCCCCTCAAAATTTGATGAATGTTGTTTCCAAGATAATAGGTGTTGAGAATAGCAGTGAGGCAATTTCTAGATCTCATGTGATGGCACCACCATTCTTCAGTTATCACAGTACTGTACCTTTCACGTATACAGCACCGGTACCATGATAACCGAAAAAGGACAGTTCATGGTCCTATTGTTTAACACCATTGCCAGATAAACACCCCCTGCCCCCAACTTGCTTAAAGAAAAAACACTTTGTCTCTATGAATAACTGTCAGCCACTTGTCATTCTGCTAGAGCAAATGAAATTTTTGATGCTGGATTCCCTTCACTTACCTGTGTGTTGAAACTAACAATATGAGAAATTTATTCTTTTTGTATCCTCTGAACAAGTACCAGCCCCAGACAAATCTTTAACAAAATTCAAGACAAAAGGACGTGACTAAACTCCATTGTTTGACAGGGCTAGAGCTTTGGGGCTGCACATAGCTCCAGAAAGTGAACTCTTGAGCTTTTTCGTTTGGACAGTCACAGCTTTAACATTTGGCTAGCCATTCAAAACATGCCATTTAATGTCACAGCTCCAGAGAAATCACTAGGAAAACAAGGTAGTGTATGCTAGGCAACAAAAAGCTAACTGACGTATGCATACAACACGAGACCAACAACCAACAATAAACTCCATCTCTGTAATTTTCATTGCCTCAGAATCAGCAATAATATAGAACAGTTAGGAAATAATCTTCTAACATGTAGAAATAAGTATAAGGTAACTTACACCACCTGTCTCATTTGAAGATGGGTACAAGTTGTTCTGTTGTTCTGACTTAGACAATATCTTCCATACAAAAAAAATCTGTCATAAAACTACCAAATTAAACAAGACTAGGTAATTAAACTGAACAAAAACAACTTACGTGTATGGAGACAGAGGTCCTAACAGGACTTTGGAAACATCCTGTTGTCCAAGGGTCATGAGCAGCAGAGCAAGGCTCTGGTTTGTTGAATCTACACAGCCTCCCTGCAAACCAAAATGTTTTAATAATTAATCTCTGTACAAACCAGAAATTGGGATGGGAAGAGAGTAACAGAGGAGAAAGATTACACTTAAAAGGCTGAAATAGTGCTCTCAATTTTCATGGTCCAAAAAGATAAAAATCTAGATTTTGTAATGATGATAAATTAATTTCACTTGACAGGCTGGGAAAGGAACAGAACTCAACCAAAAACCAATAACCATGTCAGACTAAAAAAACCACAAATTTTTCCCAACTTGTTCTCTTCTAACACTACAAAATTGAAACATTTCTGAACTCTAATAACAACCATAAGCAGGAAGGTGACATGAACTTTTGCATTTCCACTCTTTGTAGTAAACTGAAAATAATAAACTGTAGCACAGCACATTTGAAGATACCAGGATTTGCAGTACCTTATGGTAAGTATAAAGTATTACATTTAGACAAATAATAGTTCAGCCTTAGCAGCTGCAAAACAGTAAGTTAAAAGCTGATTGACATACACCCTCCTAAGCCCCTGCTCTTAATTTTTGTGGTTTTGTGTACGTTTTCTCCACATATTTATAATGGAATGGAATATTTTTATCGCTTTGTGAAAGAGCCACTATGTAGAACTACATACATATATGACAGTCAAGTAAGTACAAGAATAAGTCATACGTGTATGGTAAAATGTTTTGTATGCAGAAAGTGTTAACTATGATGAATATGAAAATTAGAGTATGCAAATTAGGCGTTCCTTGTTTACAAAACTTTAATTAAAAGGGTAACCTTCGGTCAAGACTAGTTCAGAGAGAATTTACTAGGTATGACTATGCAAAGACATGGAAAATAGGAAAATTTCTGACATAACTTTATTTTATATTTTCCTCGTGTTCATCCTGATCCAAAGCCTGTGAACAGTTTCCTGCAGATTCAGAACTGATGCTAAACCCTCTGAACAGGCTCTCTGGAAAAAGCAAAACTGTAGAGCCATCCTTTTAAAACTGAACTCTCTAATGAGGTAAATCGGCAACTACATTTCTGCGCAAAGAGAAAATCGTCATCATTTTCAGAGTTATCACCATTCAAAAAGGAAAGGGAGGAGCAAAATAAATTTTGGAATAGATGGCCTAAAAAAAAAAAAAAGATTTGACAACTTGAGCACACTTGCCTAGTAAGAGTACAGAAATAAGGACATTCCCAATGAGAGATACCAAATGTTTAATTTTCAAGTAGGCCTTGTATCAGTATGATAAGCCTCAGTCCCATCCCTTAAAAAAAATCATAAAATAAAATTCTGCACTTCATTTAACAGGTAGTATACCACAATGAAGGAAACATCTTCTTTACGTATACAACCATGATCTAATTCATAGGAACACACTTATACAGTAGCCCTTGTCATTTAAACTACGTGAACCTACCACACCAACGTTGAGAGGTTCACGTATTCAACGTAATGCTATCTACAGGAATGATAAAAATTATGTTTTCTCTTGAATGAACAATATACCAGCAGAATTTGCTAGTGCAGTCTAGAGCCACAGCTCTCACCAGCTGCACTTGCAAATCTGAAACACACACAAGAAGCAGATGAGCATTTGGTAAGATGTATGTCTGATAAAGCACTTTCTTTATCTGCAGTCAACTACTAATTCAAAATGCTCTTTACCATTTGGATGAAAACTTTACCTTTTGATGAACTTTTTTTTTTTTTTTTAAGCTGAAAACATTATAAAACATCTATTTTTTAATCCCTAAATATATGACCTGGTATATAAACAAGCTTCAATCAGCAGAGACAACCATGTCCTGTACAATATATCAACACATGATGCATCCATCACATCTTAGTTGCTTACAAGATCTCCCTTGCTGCGATGAGTCAGTCATCCCTACTATTGTGCATTAGCAATGTATTGTCATGCCCATTCCCACATAGGCAGTTGCCATACAGGGAAATTAAGTGATTTGCTTGTAATCTAATGCTGACAGAACAGTAGCTTGTGTCAAACGAAATACAAAGAAATGCCACTCCCAGGGAGGCCAACTTTTCTCTCAATCTACCTGCTGCTTACTTAGGAGTGCAAAAAGAACAATCCTCCCACTAGAAATGGGATGGGCAAAGTCAGAGCCAAACTGCTGACATGTGTTCCAAAACAGCTGGCACTGTTACCAGTCTAGGATGCAGCTTGTAGTTCATGTTGATTCAGTTTATGGTAGTTTCTCCATTACTGTTTCCATTGACAAGACAGCCAGATCCAGGACATAAGTAAAGACAAAGGCCACCTAAAATCCAGTCAATTCTGAAATGCTGCAATACAAATATCACAGTCTATATGCACAAACAAAAATAACTCTGGGCAACTGACAACAGTGTTTTGAAAAAGGATTATTCTTCAGAGCTTGAACCCAGCTTTAATTAAGTCTTGCTAACACTTTAGAATACACACAATTTTCTCTCTTACATGTGTGGTGCATACTTGCATGCCTCAATACACCCTGAGGTGTATCATTCATTAGGTGAAATGCAAAACTGCTTTCAGAGGGATAGAGCTGAGACATATCGCACTGAAGCAAGGTCATCTTCAAAGTTAAGCCTTCAGTGAAATGCTTCACTTGTATTACCTCTAGTTACACAGAACAACAGCCTTACCCCTTAAGCCCTCCCAAGCTCCCATAACAACTCTGACTTTCCTCACAGAAGAGCTATTAGGTATTATTACAAATTAGGTATTACACCCTTCCCAATTTCCCCTGATCATTAGGGATATAAGCGTTCGTTTCCAATTCTTCCAGGCCCTTCCACTCTGCCAATCATCTACTATATAAAGTTCCCATAACTAGCTCCTTTCAAATGCGTAAAAGGACGGCTTCTTTATTGCCCTTCCACAATTAAACTTAGGTAAGAATTACACACAGATTTCTAAAGACAAAACTAGTTACTCCATGTCTCTCTTCAGGGCCCCTGTAATTAGCACTGTGCCATTTACTATTAGTCAGTTAGCTCTGATATCCTTCCTTCAACAAAGATACATTAAAAAAAGCTCCACAGACTCCCAGAATCACATGCCCTCTTCAATTTCTTTTTGAAGGTTTAGTAATAGGCACCATTTAGCACTTAGCATAGCAAGACTCAAATCCTTAGATTTGCTAGGTGGTAAAGTTCATCTAATAGCAAGCATTAAGCAAGCACTTTAAGAGATGCCTGTTAGCCCCTTTAAACAGTAATGAACTCCAGTAGCAGTGTGGGTGACCCTGACTGCTAAAATCCTCTGCAGAGAATCATCTTCAATGCTGCCAGGATGCTCTTTTCTGATAAAACCTCTCCAGCCCCCGCAGCCCAGTAACTACAGATAAGGCACAGATGGAGAAACAGTTTCAAGCAGTAAACAGGCAACTGAAGCACAGGGAGAACAATTCTCCCAAGCCTTGTTTTCAGTGAGTACCAAGTATAAAAGAGAGTGGGTTTTAAGGACTGCCTGCTCAAAGCAGTCTGTTCTTGTCCCATGCACAACTTCCCAACTTTTTACTGTTTCAGCAGACATGTTATATAGGCAAAGAAACAACAAAATACACAGTACCTTCAAAACACGCAAACATCACACATTTCACAATGTGTTTTTATATCCTCTCTCGTGTCAACACTGGATCAAACTGACCCAAGCTTGCAAAAAAAAAAAAAAATCTTTTTTTTTTTAAAACTGTTGGTGAGCACTCTGTGAGAATGTGTCATAACATAAATACCTGAACTCAAGTGCCAACTTTGTCATGGAAGGCCCTAGCTAACAGCCCCGTTCACTAAGAGTCTGATCTTGAAAAACAGTGAAAATCCATGCCCCATCAGTTCATCATTCAAAGACTTGTCTGTTCCCCAAAAACCTTTTTCTGTTGTCCTGAGATATGTACTATCTGGGTTTGCTTTGCAGAATTTGACTGAATACATTTAAAGGCTGCAGTATGTCCAAAATTAAAATAATCTAGTCATGGACTTTTCAGTCCTCTTCATTTTGGTAGTTCTGACTTCTGACTCTGCAGAAAGTATACCATCTGGACAGACTCCCCCCAATAGTTTCAATCTGTCAAGTGCTGGATGGTTTTCAAGGTAAAAGAGTAGCTATTGCTGCTGATAAAATCATGTAGAAATTGGATTTTCATGCCTGCTTTAATCTGACTAACTGAACATCTTTTCCAAGAGGTCTACACAAAGTAACAGGTGTACTGAATTTTACCTGTTTTTTTTTTTTTTTTTTTTTTTTTTTTTTAAAGTAAGGTTTTTACAGTTCACCCCTCATAAATAGCTAACTGTTGCTACAGAATTGCCTGTAGAAACTTAGAGATGGTTTCAGTCACTAGCTGTTAGCTCTCCATGCATGCTAGACTTTCAAATACAAATACAAGGGGTCTGATCTGCACCCAGGAAAAAAAATTGTTTGTGGCACTTCTGAGATAAGAACCCTGGACTAGAAATGATCCTTCGCAGTTTTACCAATAACAGCATTACCAATCTGTATAGACAGAAGAGTTCTTGCAAACCTGTAACAGTACTGGTATTCTTTGTCTCTCTGAATGACACTGTCCTTCATAACCATCTATATAGCTACTTGGAAAAGGAACCTGCAGAATATTTTTGGAACCTTTTTCATTGCTTGCATCTAAGAGGAGAGGTAAAGTCCTCTAGCAACATGGTGCATTTAAGACAAGTTTTAGACACAGGAGGGAATACATGAAATACTTTTCAGTGGCAATGTTAGGGTTATATCTGAGTTCCAGCATATACTGAAAAAATAAAGAAATAGTTGAAGACTGGAACAAGCGGGCAGGTTGGTAATTCAGACAGATGAAGAATGTGTTTGCAGCAGAGAAAGCAAAAGATACCAGATGAACAACCTATCCACTGGCATGGAGGTAAGGTCTAAGACTAAGTGGGTATTTTTATAACTGACTACATTACCTAAAACAGGCTGTTATTAATGGCATTTTAAATAATTTGCCATGTCCTAACAGGTTATTCTAGTTCAGAGCAAATAAATCTTTATTAAAACATCGAGTACAATTTGTAGATGGCTGCCTCCTAAAGGCCAAATGCGTTTTGTCAGCACTAACAACTGCTTATTTTAACATCTGTGGAGTTACACAACGAGAGTGGACAGGTTCTTTATTAAATCAGAAGCTCACTAATTGCTAAATAATTTGTTTGACTGAGAGGTGGTCATCTATTAGAAGTCTCACTACAAATGAAAACAAGCATTTAAATAAAAATAATAATGCTGTGGGAAATTGTGATGCACTTAAGATTCTTATGAAAACTCTGTCCTACGTCTTTTCTAACAAACCATTTAGACGGTTCCTCATTCAAGAAACCTCAGGACACTTGAGTTTGTTATTGCCAGCACTGAGGCTAGCTACTTTTTTCCTTCCTTCCTCTTTCTCATACTCCCACTCACAACACCCCATTCCCACTGCTAGTTTAAGAGTATTAACACTTAGGATTAAAAATGTAAGGTGACCACATGAAGCCAAGTGACCTCTGCTGCACACAGAAGGCAATGAATGCAAAATTTGTCTCTACTATGATCTGTAGCAACATATTCTGGACACAAGAAATAACATGGCAGAGTAACTCATTATACAAGAAAATGAACCATTAAAAACCACTCCTCATCTGGATCAAGAATATGCTTGTAGCATCAGATAATTTTTCTGTTTGGAACTCAGCCTGTCTGAGGGTACCCTCACATCACCTGTTGCTTCATCACTGTATCTTCACCTTCTTCCCCTTCAGCTATACACAGAAAACATATTGGCCACTTACCCTATAGATCTCCTCAAGCAACAGCTTAGCACAATTCTGGCCAAGTTCCTCAGGAAGAACAGCTGCTCCTTGGCCCTGAGGGTTTGAGGCTAGCTCAGCACTGAGAATAGTGCCATTGATGGTTTCTGCAATAAGGCACATGCCAAATCCTGGAGATCTGTAAGAAAAGCACATTTGATTTGAAAACAAAATTGATTAAGAAGCCAAGAAGAAACGTCAACCTCCTCCTCAGTTCACAGGTAGCTCCACTCATAAACACTACTGGAAACGTGGACTTACTGACAAAATTCCTGTCCTGTACATTTCGTTCATCCTGAAAAAACATTAATTTAGAAGTTAAACCCAGTATCATTAGTGCCAAATATAATATGCTGGATATTCCTGGCACAAACTCTATAAAAAGAAAAGTAATTAAAAAAACAAAACAATCAAACCTCAGAAATAACACTTATTGTTAAAACAAACAAACAAACAAACAAAAACAACAGTATCTTTCTTAATTTCTTAATTCATCTTTGATGAACATTTCTAAAGTATCTGGAGTTTCTTCTCTGTCATGTTCAAAAACAAAAACAAAACTGACTTCCTTTAAGGATCCATCTCTTTCCCTGGAAATTTCAACATGTAGCAAGATCAGACCATAGCCCTAGCACCAAGGAGGATGAAAGAACCTGATTCATATTACTTGAATTTCCAATCACTTCTTTTCATTTACAGTTCAATACCATCCAAATCATTACAACCACACAAGAATTCTGAACATATAATTTGGAGAAAAAAAATGCATTTTACTGAGTGTTTAGGATCCTAAAAATGTTATTGTTAGAAACACTGTCTACAAGACAGTAACAGATGTCTGAGTATGGCTTGCTGAGAAATCAGAAAGCTATAACAAGGGAAAAAAACAAACAAATAAACCAAAAAAAACAACACAAGATCTTTATATTTATAGACTCTAGAAGAACAGTAACACCTAGTCATTCAGAATAAGGTTAACTTAACTTCCCTCCACTTACATGATTTCCCACAGTTCTGGACTCCTGCTGCCTCCACTACCCAAACTTAATTAAAATAGCCCCACTGACCCCAAACCTACCCAGAACAGTAAGGAACACCACCAACACCAACAAATCACAAAAACAAAGCCTAATCACCAGTAAACACATGTACTAGGTCTGGCTGGGATGACGTTAACTTACTTACCCTGCAGCAGCCCATGCAGTGTTGTGCTCTGCAACCATCACTAGAACAGCACTGGCATCACACCAGTGTTGTGTCTACTGCTAAGCAATACTGGCACCGCATCAGGACTTCCTCCAACCCCATCAGAACCAGCAAGCTAGGGGTGGGCAAGAAGCAGGGAAGGGACATCACCAGGGCTGCTGACCTAAACCAACCAAAAGGATATTCCACACCATGTGGTGTCACAATCAGCAATAAAATGTGGGAAAGGGGAAGGAGAAGGTGCAGCTCTTGTAACGAAGACTGTCCTCCCAAACCACTGCTACATGTAATGAAGCCTTGTTTTCCAGGACATGACTGAGCATTGCTCATTGATGGGAAGTAGAGAATTTTTTTTCTTCCCTTTGTGCTTCCACATGGTCTTTGCTCATTCCCCCCCACCCTCCCCCAATTTTGTCACTGTGCAAGGGTTATAGTTCAAGATCCTGTATTCTGAAATCAGAGCTTGGTTTGGGCTGGGCACAGATAGGCTGCTGTTCTTACTCGTCCCTGGGAATTAGCATTGGAAACGAGACATGTTTTGCTTTCCTTCCTTGTCCTGCCAACCCATATACACACAAGTAACAGGAACCAGGTAATACGAAAGCTTTTCTGAAGTGTCACAATAATCACGCTCAATGAGATAGCACAGCAGCAGCAGAGAGTGACATGCACCAGCAAGATGGAAAGGGGAATTCATTTTTTCTTCCCATAATATTATGTATTCCTCTGCATTGGCTAATTGTGCAAGTAGAAAAAGTAAAGGTGCTACCCTAATTAATTTGAATTTTCCACTTTATAGAGATATAAAAAAACAAAACCCGTAACAACAACAAAAAAAAAAACACACAAAGACCCCCAAAACTTCACACCTCCCAGAAAAAGAGTTTTCAAAATTTTGATTACTGTTAACAATCTGGAGCCACAAGACCTACTATCCTGGAGTATTAAATATGATGGAGAATCAGAAAAGAGGAAAAATACTTTAAAGTCAACAATTTTTAGATGTGTACACTTATGAAACTAAAATAGTATCTTAAAGGTAATACTTCAAGGAGAAGAAACAGTGAAAAAGTGTGCATGCCTGGATTTGAGCATACAGAAGATGACAAATAAATTAGTTATCCAGATCTTCAACCTCAAAGAAAAGAGACAAGAAAACAAAGCTGGCAAGTATAAGTAAAATTGTCTGAATCATATGCAACACCTGTGTGTTCTTCAAGCAAACAAAAATCTGTGGAAGTACATCAAATTAGTACTTCAAATAAATGTTCAGTTCTTGTTGGTAAGAGTTTATGTCATCGTACAGCAGAAGACAACCCATATAGCTCAAATAGTTTAGAAAACAGTCCCATCCTTAATACTACCATTTCCATCAGAAAGTCTAGAGTCATATTTAAACATTAGTCCAATGCACCTCTGACTATAATTTCACTCACTTCAGAGTAACAGGATTAAAACCAAACAGAGCTCAGCTTCTCTTTTGGGGCAGAAACAATGTACTGCGTTCTTTAAAAAGACACACAGTTTATAACCCTGTACCATAAGGGGTCCCCAGTAGCCCAACAGTTACACTGCTTGCCGCACACGCAGATCACGGGCTTAAGCCATGCACTGGGACGCTTCACTGGCTTCTCTGGGGGTCTGTTATAGACCACCAAACTAGGATAAAGGGATGGGTGAGGAGTTCTACAAGTAGCTGGTGGAAGTCACTCGATCGCCAGCACTTGTTCTCATGGGGGACTTTAACTTCCCAGACGCATGCTGGAAATACAATACAGCACTGAGGAAGCAGTCTAGAAGGTTCCTGTCCTTTGTGGAAGACAGCTTCCTGACACAGCTGGTTAGTGAGCCTACCAGAGAGGGTGCCCTGCTAGACCTGCTGTTCACGAACAGAGAGGTCTGCTGGGAGATGTGGTGGTCAGGAGTTGTCTTGGGCAGAGTGACCACAACATGGTGGAATTCTCTATTCTTCGTGAAGTCAGGAGGGGGTGTCAGTAACACTGCTACCTTGGACTTCCAGAGGACAGTCTTTAAATTGTTCAGGACACTGGTAGGGAGGGTCCCTTGGGGGTCAGTCCTGAAGGGCAGAGGGGTCCAGGAAGGCTGGATGCTCCTCAAGAAGGAAATCTTCAAGGCACAGGAGCAGGCTGTCCCCAGTGGCCATAAGATGAGCTGGCAGTAGAGTAGACTAGCCTGGCTGAACAGGGAACTTTTGCTGTGTCTGGGATAAAAAGAGAGTTTATGTCTGGTGGAAGAAGGGGCAGGCAACTCGGCAAGAGTACGAGGAAGTTGCCAGGATATGAAGAAAAAAAAATCCAGAAGGCCAAAGCCCAACAAAAGCTCAACCTGGCCACTGTAGTTAAGGATAACAAAAAATGTTTTTATAAATATATTAATGGCAAAAGGAGGGCCAAAGAGAATCTCCATTCTTTACTGGATACAGGGGGGAACATAACTACTGAGGATAAGGAAAAGGCTGAGGTTCTTAATGCATTCTTTGCATCTGTCTTTATTAGCCAGACCACTTATCCTTGGGGAACTCAGCCTGCCAACTTGGAAGTCTGGAATGGGGAGCAGAAGAAACCCCCACAGTTCAGGTAGAAACAGTGAAGAGACCTGCTGCTCCACCTGGACTGTCACAAGGCCATGGGGCCAGATGGGATCCACCTGAGGGTGCTGAAGGAGTTGGTGGATGTGATTGCTGGGCTGCTTTCCATCATCTATCAACTGTCATGGTCATCTGGAAAGGTCCGAGATGACTGGAGACTTGCTACTGTGACACCCACCTCTAAGAAGGGCTGTAAGGAGAACCTGGGGAACTACAGGCCCATCAGCCTGACCTCAGTGCCAGGACAGGTGATAGAACAGGTCATTTTGAATGCAATCGCACAACGTATGTGGGACAACCAGGGGATCAAGCCCAGTCAGCATGGGTTCATGAAAGGCAAATCCTGCCTGACCAACCTCATCTCTTCCAGTGACCAGGTGACCTGGCTGGTGGATGAGGGAAAGCCTGTTGACATAGTCTAGACAGACTTCAGCACAGCCTTTGACACGGTCTTCCACAGTATTCTGGAGAAGCTGGCAGCCCATGGCTTGGACAGGTACACTCTTTGCTGGGTTAAAAACTGTCTGGACAGCTAGGCCCAGAGAGCGGTGGTGAATGGAGTGAAATCCAGCTGGTGACTGGTCACCAGTGGTGTTCCCCAGGGGTCTGTGTTGGGGCCCATCCTCTTTAATATCTTTATTGATGACTTGGATGAGGGAATTGAGTGCACCCTCAGTAAGTCTGCAGACAATACCAAGCTGGGAGGAAGTGTTGATCTGCCGGAGGGTAGGAAGGCCGTGCAGAGGGACCTGGACAGGCTGGATCAATGGTCAGAGGCCAATAGGATGTGGTTCAACATGGCTAGGTGCCGGGTCCTGCGCTTTGCCCACAACCCCATGCAGCACTACAGGCTAGGGGGAAGAGTGGCTCAGAACCTGTGCAGAGGAAAATGATCTGGGGATGTTGATTGATGCTTGCCTGAACATGAGCTGGCAGTACACCCAGTTGGCCAAGGCCAACAGCACGCTGTCTTGTATCAGGAATAGTGTAGCCAGCAGGACAAGGGCAGTGACCCTGTACTCAGCTCTGGTGAGACTGCACTCTGAATATTGTGTTCAGCTTTGGGCGCCTCACTACAAGGGCATCAAGGCCCTGGAGTGTGTTCAGAGAGGGCTACAAAGCTGGTGAAGAGTCTGGAACACAAGACCTATGGGGAGCAGCTGAAGGAACTGGGGTTCTTTAGGCTGGAGAAGAGGAGGCTCAGGGGAGACCTTACTGCTCTCTACAGCTGCCTGAAAAGAAGGTGTGGGGAGCTGGGGATTGGCCTCTTCCCACAGGTTAACTAGGGATAGGACTAGAGGGAATGGCCTCAAGCTGCACCAGGAGAGGCTGAGGTTAGAAATTAAGAGACATTTCTTTTCTGAAAGAGTATTCAGACACTGGAAGAGGTTGCCTAGGGAGGTGGTGGAGTCACTCTCCCTGGGGGTGTTTAAGGAAGGGCTGGATCTGGTACTTGGTCTAGTGGGTGACACTGGTAGTAAGGTGATGGTTGGACCAGATGATCTTGGAGGTCTTTTCCAACCTTGATGATTCTCTGAGTGAAACAATGGTTATCTAGTGAATCATTCAATTTTCTCTAGTAAGGAATATCTATTTAATGTCAGCAGAATAGAAAATCATGGTCTAAAGCTCAGAAAAATTACAGATCAGAATATTCTATCAGACAAACAAATGCCAAACTGCATTTCTGTTGCCTGTGAATAGTTGGATACTCACTTTCCAGAGCTGACCCCCTTCATATGATCTGTGTAGATATAAATGTCTGGGAGGAATTTATTCAAGATGCCCCTTGCAGATTCCACCATTCTGTTTGCCATCTGTGGTGACACTCTGACAGAGTATCTACGTTTCTGAGCTAAGGAATTGTGATCATGAAAAAAAAGAGACAAAAGCGGTCCCAATACATTATTTCAGAAAACATGTTTTTGTCCTATGCATCCATCCATGAATGTTACTCCACTTTCCCAGCAAAGCCAGTATTTAAAGAATATATGCTAAGTACTTTCTATAGTCTTTTCATTGATATATCTTAGGTGAAATGCACACAAGAACAACCTACTATGTACAACTAGGTACAAATTTGTCTTAAAGATGCCCTTCAATAATTTTAAATTGCTATTCTATTATCCTGTAGTTTCTTATGATGCAGGAAGTCCTGCATGTTGTTTATATCTTATGAAATGATATTGATGGGTGAAATTTCTCTGAATTAGCAGCAAGAAATCCTTTTTCATTTCCACTGGGGAGAAATTGGACAGCTGAAACTAAATGTTTTTACCAAAGACAAAATTAAAAGAAAAAAAGCTAAAGGAAAAAACTTTGCTCTCTCCAACTGTTTTGCAGTGCTCTGAAAGTATTAAATTTACTGGTTATCTAGTCACTCAGCATTCTAAGATGAATTTTCAGGGGAAGAAGAGGCTACCTCCTTTCTGCACATGCTTTGTGCCCTTTCACTCTGGTGCTATTTCAGTGATATTCCCAATAGATTTTCAAACTTGTAAGATATTTCTACTTGCAATTCCATCCCATCTAGTATAGACTCATGCTCTGCATTTAACCAGACACCTATACACATATGCACATGGCAACAGAAATCATCTCTCAAACCTACCAGCTGGCTGAAGAAAACTTCCTTTTATGCAAGTTTCTACTGTATGATCTTGTGGAGGAGGCAGACCAGAGGTTCTTAAGGGCAAAATCAGTAAATAATAAATAGAGAACTGATCGTTCTTCAGTTGCTGCACTCATCCTTTTGGGTGAGTACAAAAAACTGCTGCAACACAAGCTCCCCAGCTGTAAGGGAGCAGAATTGTTCAGCTGCATCTTGAAGGGACAAAAATGCATATATAAAAGACCAAAACACTTGTGTCTAAATGTTTTGTTTTCTACTGGCTTGAAGGACAACTTAGAGTCCAAACTGAAATAAGTGGGCCCCTCACCTGGCTTACCAAAAGCAAGCCTTTATTCCTGAGAAAAAATCCAGAAGTCAAAGGAAAGTGGGAGTTCAAAAACCTGTAGCTCATACATCAACCAACTCCAGTAAAAGTCACCCAGGACCATACTGAGTATTAAAGTGAAGTTATGAAGATGTCACTAATGCCACGACTATTTCTCTCTCCATCACACAGTAACAGAGAACAGAACTGCTTACTAGAGATATAAACAGGGCAAAAAAAAATTTACTGTCTTCATTGAAGACCATGAAAATCACCAAGCACACTGAGCTGCCACCAAGCACACTTCTTTTTCAACAGCCCATGCACACAGTAAAACTGCTCTCACTTGGCAACACTGCACTCAACCAAATGCTGCAGTTAGACTGAGGTCAGTGTGTCCCATTCTTGCATACAATTATGTCAGCATACTGTAAAGGGAGGAATAAGCTTCAAGTCTGTGCCTCTGGCACAAAACCTGCCCCCATTCCTGCTTTCCTTTTGAGTGATCAAAGCCAGACTACATTTGAGATTCTCATAATTGATAATCAAACTACAAGTTAGTTTAGATGTAGAGCTTAGGGATATGGTTTAGGGGATGATTTGTTAGTGTTAGGTCAGAGGCTGGACTCGGCGATCTTGTAGGTCTCTTCCAACCTAGACATTCTGTGATTCTGTGAAGTTGGACAATACTCAAGAGAGCTGGAGCTCCTGAATTACATTTAGTATACCTTGCTGTGACTGACTTTTGCCTTCTCCCTATGGTGACAGCAGGTTCATGACATATGATATAGAATATGATATAGAAGCAAAAAGTAAAGAACAAAAAGATATTAACTACATTTTCTGCCCTTTTCTTTGTGAGGGAGTAAATCCCTCCCCACTTCTATTTCCAATGATAATTCTGCAGGCAAAGAGCTAACAAACTGCTTTTGGTAAGACAACAGAAAGCTTAGTTCACATGTGTGCAGTGAGGTGTAAACTGAACTCAAATTTAAGTTCCCATCCAACATTCTGCTAGACTCGTTAACATCCAAGATGCCAAATACCTGACATATAACAAAACTACATTTGTTATTATTGGATTTACAGACAAAACATATCTATTTCAGTGCTGCTTTGTGTATCATGGAAGGTATTTTAACTTTTTTTTTTTTTGCTATTGAAAAGGTTGTGAAAGGTGCTGTTCAGTTTCAGATTTATTTACTTGTTCACTATTGCTTTTTGAACAGTGTTCTGAACACAGTGCTTTTGAGACTTGCTGGAGGAATCTAATTTTCTTTTTATTCTGTGGAAAGTCACTGTGTTGTCTGCATGTGTACTCAGTGACACAGGTATGCTCCTGGGACGTCTAAGCTGGGAGACCTTTTTCTTTAAAAGCAATTAAAAAAAAAAAAAAAAAAAACAAGGTAAAAGAAGGATACGCAGTTCCTCTGATGCGCTTGATTTTGCCTGGGTCTGTGAACTGAATAGGCTGTAAAACCTTTCTCACTGGGCAAGTAAAGAGTATCTCTCCACCCCCTTTGGGAGGCATTCCTCTCCGGTTGATCTAAAAACAATAATGGAGGAGAAAGCAAGATAGTAAAGAACGGAAGTAATGTATATACATGCTCAAAATTTATAGCTTTTATTTCACATAAAATAAATTGTTATCATTACGAGTACTATGAGAGTGCATGTGAGAAAAAGACATCCTAAAAGCAGAAAGATTTTTTTCCACCAAACCTATAGGCAATAAAAGATTTATTTTCTTTCGCACCTTACCTCTCTCATTTCAAGTACAGTAGGCATGGCTTCTTGGTGAAGGAAAACACCACCAAAAACCAAGAATCAAACAAACAAAACCCCACAGCCTTTACTAGGGAGGCAACACTCTTGTACTACTTGTCTTTAATTGCAAATTTGTACCTCACTGCTGAAGAAAGTGTAATTTCTCTGATGCTTGACATGCTTAGGTGAGACCAAAATGAACTAGTTCCCACAAAAAGGACTGGCCATCCCAGGCTGGTCCTACCACCCTAGCCACGGGTCAGCCCTGGCCCTGGTCATTGGGAACACCTACATGAAGAGGATGGAGATTGCTGTGGGGAACTGGAGACCAGCACTGCTGGTAGCTTTGCTGGGGCACAGCCTGATGGTGCCAGCAACACTACCGTGGAGTTCTGCCCCACTGGCAGGGTTAGGGGAGGAATAGGGAGGACATGGTGGAGCATGTCAAGACTGTTAGCACAAGCAGGGCCTTCATACATTTTAAATGAGCATTAATTTTGAAAGACTGTGATTTCCTCTCTTGAGCCTAAAAATCCATTCCTCACTCAAATTCATCAAGCCTGTGAAAAAAAAGTGTACTCTTTATAGGAAAGTTTATTTACTGTTATTTCCTAAACCGGAAGCAAACATTAATCACCCAAATATGGACCCAGCTCCTCTGCTGGTAAGAGAGACTTTATTATTCCTCACTAGCTCTAAACATGGGACAAAAACAGCTAGAATGAAAAAGACATTACATTAAGTGATGAGGAACAAGAAAGCAAAAAGGCTTCTTAATTTGCAGAAATCTCCAGGAAACAAAAAAGGTCACTCGTATTTGACATGTTCTCTACCCATATCCTTCGCATGTCTTCTACTACTGACCTGTACTCACTGTGTTGCTACCATGCTATTTAACACTTATCAAGAAGGAGAGGCAATTTAATGTGTGATGTAAGTAGGTATCTGCTATAGAAAGAGCAGCAAGCACTGCCTTTCTCTGTGTATGGTTACGCTGCCCAAAAGCATACAGTCCCATGAAGCTGTTCAAAGCATCATTTCAACCTGTGCTGGCAAGGAAAATATTTTCTTACCTTGATTTCCAAACCTTCACCATCAATTCCAAATTTTTTCAGTAGGGGTAGAGCTGTGGCCTTAAGGTTATCAACCTACAAAATATAAAATTTAAAAAGCAGACTCTTTATTGGAAGTTACATAAGTCAGTAATTCAAAAAATCATTGAATTATGAGGTTCCTAACAAGGATGAGGCTCTTCTGTCCTAGGTATTCTAAGGGCAGACATAGGAATGCAGCATAGAGATCAGCTACTCAAACTGGCACGAGATCTCACTACTCACAAAAATTTGCAACAGCAAACTATGGGGATGGAATTTCCTATTCTGGGTTTCTTCCTCAGCCTGATTTTTATTAGGTTTCAGCTAAAACTGCTCATTTGACTCTGAGCAGTAACCAGATGTTGATGAACAGTTACCAGAAAATGGTTTCAACCAGAATCCATGATCCTTGAATTTCATTCTCTCTGCTTTGCAGACAGTACAAGCCACTGACAAAGTACTAGCACGTACTTCATCTACAAGGCTAGAAACAACTTGTTAGTGCTAACTGAGCTGCTACAAGCATATGCTACAATTCTTATTTTTCAAAATCTGCTATCCAACATATTTTGTTTCTCACTGACAGGGATTTGGAGTTGCTTTTAATGGTGAGAAGTATCAACATTTTAATTTCTTCATTAAAAAAAAGTCAGAAATTTATTCATATAAGAAATACAAGTTACAGCCACTTACTACCTTAATCCAGCCTCTCAGTATTATTCACACATTAGACAAAAGTCTAATCACACATTAGACTTTTGGAAAAAAACTCTTCACTAACATGCATATGCACACACTTGGACACACAGGAATACCACTGTCAGAAATGCTGAAATTTCAATGTGCTTGTCTGGTTTGCCTAAGGTTACACAATATTTACCCCTTTTTCTTCTGAAAAAGCATGTACCAGTGAAAAAATAAAAGCTTCACCAGGTAGGATAGGAAACCCATTCCCCTCCTCCATATCCACTTTTGTGATTCTAAGGACTTAAGTCTACCTCTGGAGAAAGCCTGTTATGGCAACATTAGGAAGCTGGATCAATTTCGAGTCTGGTTTGTCTGTTTCCAAGAGTTTCAAGACTTGCTGTAGTTTTCAATCCTCAGACAAGTTCCAGGCATGATACTTATCAGGTACCACAGAGATACACAGTAAGAGACTGTCTCTGTACCAAATTTGCAGCCTAAGCAGAGAAGGTAACTGGCAGTATTCGAAGTAGTAGAAAGGGCTGTTCTGATCAACAGAGGTGTCCGAGTTCATGCAGAAGAGGTTAAGTACTTCACTGGAAGTGAAGACAGAACTGAGACTTAAAACCCTATTTTCTAGGCTCATGCCTATCACTCAACCATAAAACCATCTTTCAGTTCACCTTGGAGGGAAGTTATTCCATATTCAGAGCAGACAACACATCATTAAGTTTACAATAGCAAAGGCTTCAAAGAAATGAGGGCATACCTCACCACAAATGCCAGAAAGCTGCAAGTTTCAAGTCTCGTTGCTTGTTCACAAGCTAATTGGTGTAAATACAACCCTCTTACCTTTAAGAAAGTCAACAGTGATTAAAATAAGAAGTTCTCATAAGTAAAAAAAAAAAAAAAAAAAATAGCTGTTTGCA
>CM021797.1:28917587-28950147 GCA_011076525.1 Nettapus auritus | reverse complement strand
AATTCAAAATTGATTAAAATAATAATTTATCATAAGTAAAAAAAAAAAAAAAAAATAGCTGTTTGCAGCATCCCTTAACTAGTGCAAAGCTGAAAAAAAAAAAGAAAAAACAACAACAACAACAACAAAAAAAAAAAAAAAAAAAAAAAAAGAAAAGAGACCCAACAGCAAGTGCTTGTCCCTTTCCTAGGTAGCCATTAGCTGGTCTAAATAGCCATTAGCACTGCACAGAACAGCTTTTATCCCTACCAGACAGCACTGTATTTGGTTATAGGGACCTAGACTAAATGCGTGCAGCGGAGTTTAGCAAATTGAAAACGAGAACACTGAAGTCTGTTGGAAAAACTTTTCTAGAATTACAGACGGCTGCTGAATTTTGATTAACACTGAAATTTATTGCTCCCAACCCATAACTTCATATGCTAGTCTCATGCCATCATGAAAATAACTTTGACTGAAAATCCCAAGGCACAGCTGTAAAATGCTTCAGCACTTGCAAACCCAAACATTAAGAACCGTTATTCTAGAACTAGGTTATCACAGCATTATGTTATCCGTCCGAATAAAACATGTAGAGAAAGAAAGGAAACTAAGACAGTGATGAGATGCATGGCACCTCCATTCACTTCAAAAGGGCACTTTACAGAAGTTAGGGGGGGGGGGGGGAGCAGGGTATGTTTTTGTAAAGAGAAACTATGACACCTCTGCATGCCATTCCCATGCATGACTAGTCCCACAAGCTATGGTCCCACAAGGTCAGGTCTCACCAGTGGTTGCATAGAAAGGCATAATACATAATGAAAACATGATTTCAAATCAATGGTTCAGGCTAGAGTTCTGAAACCACATGAAGACCTCTTCCTGACAAATGCAAGCAAAGCATTATTTTACTTTCCTCTCATTTAGGATGCAATACACAAACACATTATCATCACTACGGTCCAAACTGGCACAAGTGTACATTCCCCTGCATTTCAGAGGCCACAGTATTCCTCCAATTACTGCTTGCAGTTATCCCTAATGGTGCCAGCTGTGAAAGAGCTTTTCATTGCAGCCCACTGGTGGGCTATTAGTGTATGTAAACAAACACATAGTCAATTTATACCCCAGGAACTCTGCCTGACCCATGCCTCACTGAACTCAGCTGAAGGCTTTCTTTCCACTAGCCATGCTTCAGAAACAGCCTCTCTTGCTTGGTCCACTTCCACTCCCTGCAGCAGGAGATCGACTGTGATCCCTCTGTCTGTCCTCCCAGCCGGAGGGTGTCTGGCAAAGAGCAAGTCCAAACTCACAGCACAGCAATTGTATTCAACAGGTATGTGAGGCTGTCTTCACAGATGCAAAAGCTGTAAGCTCAGTGCTGACAGATTTCAGAATGCCCACTGGGTCAGACTACTTGCTCACTGCTACCATGACGGAGAGGGAGAAGTCCCACTTCTATGGCTGCCTCTGTGTTACAGAATCACAGAATCACAGAATTTCTAGGTTGGAAGAGACCTCAAGATCATCGAGTCCAACCTCTGACCTAACACTAACAGTCCCCACTAAACCATATCCCTAAGCTCTACATCTAAACGTCTTTTAAAGACCTCCAGGGATGGTGACTCCACCACTTCCCTGGGCAGCGCGTTCCAATGTCTAACAACCCTTTCGGTAAAGAAGTTCTTCCTAAGATCCAACCTAAAATTCCCCTGGCGCAACTTAAGCCCATTCCCCCTCGTCCTGTCACCAGGCACGTGGGAGAACAGACCAACCGCCACCTCGCTACAGCCTCCTTTGAGGTACCTGTAGAGAGCGATAAGGTCACCCCTGAGCCTCCTTTTCTCCAGGCTGAACAATCCCAGCTCCCTCAGCCGCTCCTCGTAGGACTTGTTCTCCAGGCCCCTCACCAGCTTCGTCGCTCTTCTCTGAACTCGCTCAAGCACCTCGATGTCCTTCTTGTAGCGAGGGGCCCAAAACTGAACACAGTATTCGAGGTGCGGCCTCACCAGAGCCGAGTACAGGGGGACGATCACCTCCCTAGCCCTGCTGGTCACACTGTTTCTTATACAGGCCAGGATGCTGTTGGTCTTCTTGGCCGCCTGAGCACACTGCTGGCTCATATTCAGCCGACTGTCAACCATCACTCCCAGGTCCTTCTCTGACAGGCAGCTCTCCAACCACTCATCTCCCAGCCTGTAGCTCTGCTTGGGGTTATTGCGTCCCAGGTGGAGGACCCGGCACTTGGCCTTGTTGAACTTCATACCGTTGACCTCAGCCCATCGGTGCAGCCTATCCAGATCCTCCTGCAGAGTCTTCCTACCCAAGGCATTTCTAAGAGGCATTTCTTTTCAGAAAGGGTAGTCAGGAATTGAAACGGGTTGCCCAGGGAGGTAGTGGAGTCACCATCCCTGGGGATGTTTAAGAAAAAGTTGGACATGGTGGTTAGGAATATGGTTAAGTTGGTAATATTGGTGGTAGGGGGATGGTTGGACCAGATGACCCTGGAGGTCTTTTCCAGTCTTAATGATTCTATGATTCTTCCTTGCAGATTCTATGACATTTTAATTTCTCAGCCTTCAAATTCATCACACATAAAGAGGAGGATCAATGCTACCTGGTCATGGTTTCAAAAAATCTAACCACTAATAATATATGTTCCCAATCACTTTTGAGTCAACTATGTAGAGCACATAACATTGGATCATCCCAGTCTCATGACAGCTGAGCTGTGATCAAAGCTCTTCCTACATGGCCACTACTAAGCTGTGAGGATGGTGAATGTTAACATCCTTCTCTTGACTACAAAACAGTTGTTTTTGTAATTCCACGCCCTCTAAGCACTGCTCCTGCTGTGCATTGTTGTTGTGAATCCAACAATTCAACAGATTTGTGCAGTAGATTACCAGACATTAGCAAGTAGATCCTTTGGAAAAGAAGGGCCCAACACTAAAATGGAGATTACTGTGAGGAAAAAATCAATTCTAGATGCAGTGATGCAAGTGAAGAATCTACTCCCAGCTGTGTTAAGGAAAGAGCCATGATTACAGCAACTAAGCAGGGAGCTGATCTTGATGAATTGAAGAAATGACATGGCAAAGCTTTGCAGAGTTTTCAAAAAAGCCAGGAAAGCAGATTTGATAGCTTAAGTTAGTACCAAAAAGTAATTTCAAGTCAGATTTGAATGTAAATCCAACCCTTCTTTTTTCAAATGCTGAAGATACTTTGTTACATCTATAAGCCTTGATTTCTCTTTTTCTATTTTCAGATCCTGAAGTTACTCCTAAATATCTGACATCAGAATCTAACTCAAGGAAACAGATATTCCACCTATTCTTCTATGAACAGCTCTCTTACAAAAACTGCCAATGGGAATGTAATGTTTAACAGCTGTTTTCCAAGCTCTGTCATAAACAGTTTCTTTGACATGCCCAGGCACTATGTTAACAGCAAGTATTCAGCTAGGTTAAGTTTGAATTTTCAAATATTAAGTAAATTCTCTGTAAGATTTGGCATTCCCTTGTTTGCCTCACCAGCTTTTTACAGATTAGAAATGGACCCAAATTCATCTTTCCCAGAATGGAGGAATTCATAAGGTAAAGTTCAACTTGGTTCCGTGTTTTTTTAAGTGCAAGGCAGGAAATCAAAATTATGATAGAATATTCTTTATCACTAATTTGCTTGACAGTCTGCAATTTTGAGTAGCCACTGTATCACTTACATAAAAGCTTCCCACAGACACAGAATGAGGAAGCCACTATCTTATCTAGCCATTCCCCAAGGCAGGAGATAAACCATAGATTTCCTTAACTATTCACTCCCTATCCCTCGGGCAAAATAAAGCAATGATTTCCAAACAGGGAACTCTTTAGCTTTTAAAATGTCTTCAAAATAATTGCTGAGAAAATACAGGAAGAAAACAAAGAACTTTGGGACTGATTTTTTTCAGGGTTAACAGCTACATTTCAACTGTAGCCAGTGAAAACAGAATGCAAATGTGCCTCATGAGATCTGGTGCCCTAGTCAAATAGGTCACAAGAAAAGTGGTTGCTCTGTCCTATGCCAAATGTGGTACTCACCTGATCAGCTGATTAAGTCATCTTATGGAAAAAAAAAAAAAAATGCGAAAAATAAGAATCAGAACAAACAAAAGAGAAAGATGGGAGCAGCAGGCTGGGTGAAGGGTGAAGGATTGTCTTCAGCATCAGCATTTGTCTATCTAGATGCTTTAACTGTATCCCCAGCAAAAGACAAGGCAAGAGGAAGTGAGAAGAGGAGAAACAGACTGGTAGGAGTTACCTGTAGGACACAGCTTCAGTATGAAAAGATCAGCCTGAACACCAGATTAACTTGTTTGTACTCCTTCTCCACTTCAGAGTAGGTCAGTTTCATGACTGAGTTTGTAAAGTGGTTTAAGAAATAGCTGTGATGGGAAGATGGGGAGGATGTGGCACCAGGGCCTCCTTTAACTAGCAACACCATCCAACACTTCATGTTGTGAAAGACAGTCTGAAGTTATGTCTACAAAGGAAAATCACAAAGCACACTGAACTTCACAGAAGGTACTTGCAGACAAGCATAAAATATTTATTTCAATTGCTTTAATCCCAGTTCAGGTGTTGTTCCACAGCAGTTTATACCATTAAATTCCACCTTGCTTCCTAACCACAACAATGCATCTCTACCTCCCTTCTGGAACCACCAGGTCATGGAAAGCTTGTCCAAGAACCTGATTCCAATGAATACTAACTCACCAAAAAAAAAGGGCAGTCTTCATCCACCAGAGCTCCCTGAACTGTGCTGCTGATACAGCAAAGATAAGGAAGGGTATGTGGCAGCCATTCTCCAATCAGCTGAAGAACATTATTCTACGACCACTGTAACTCATGTGAAAGACTTGGTTCGGTAGGTATACCAGATACCAGGAGTAACTTGTACATCGTAAGCCCTGCCTAAATATACTAGAGCTGCACCAAACATTATTGTTTAGACACAGGTATACAAGTAGCTTTAAAAGTGGCAAAGGCTTTCTCCACTGAGAAGTGTGTGATGAGCATTAGTACCTGTACTCATACAGTGGGTAGCCAAACTGTAGGACAGGCATTCTGGATACAAAGCATTAAATTTTTCGTGTGTAACTGAGCTTCACAGTTAGTTCACCCATGCAGATTTACTGTCCATTTCTAACACTTCCAGATGGCCTGGGCTGTCAAATATCTGGATATTGGTAACCACTACCCAAATCAAAAGGCAGAATATGCTGCCAAAGTCAGTAGTGTTGACAAGGCTGTGTTCCTTTCTGCTGAGCAATCCTGCTTTGGAGCCCAGAAGGCTGTCTACAGAACTGAAGCTCTCTCTTTACAGGCTAGGGCTGTTTTCCTAGCTGGCTGGACCTCCACTTCTCACCATCTTATCAGTTCCATCTCCCCAAACTCAGACCGCAATAACAACTTTCCTGAAAGAGAAAGTCAGAGCCCGTGATAACTCACAGCACTTTGTATCCCACACCATTCTTGAGGTTTGTTATAAAAGTGATACAGAAGTACAGTGTTAAGACAAACTCAAATACTTGTAGAGAGAGGAGGACTTTACCTCATTTCAAAGTGCTTTAATCTTTTCAAATACAGTTTTTCAGAACAACAGTTATGACCTTCTCTGCTTTAATGCCTTGGTTGGAATTAAACTGATCCGTGATTCAGGGGCTTTAAGAAAAACAAGCTACAATTACAGGAGGAATTCTAGCTGGTGTGACTTATTCACCCTGGAAGTATAACACAGTCAGTAAAAACAAGTCTGATTGAGATGCTGCTGAAGGCTTACCTATTAACTTGCAAAATATACACATAGACAGATCCCAAGTCCTTTAAATAACACCTTATTATTTCAATCTGTAACAACTCACAGAATATAAGGAATAATTAGTGACTGTCAGCTACATGAAAAGCATACCTCTGACTCCTATGCTCTTGAAACTGGGAATTTAGTAAGAGTGGTATTTTTCCAAGAACTTTCAGAACTATACAATTTAGTCCTTTTAGAAGGAATATTTTCATAAGCTTATTATTGGGCTGAAGAAAATCAAGACAATTTAGTACTTCAGGCTGGGAATTACAAAGATCCTCCAGGATCATCCACTTATATTTTGGGGAAATTGGCTTACACTTTACACTTAAATCTCAGGTAAATGACTTAACCTTGAGCGTATCCAAGTTCAAGACAAATTGTGGCCCATTCTCCTTTCTAAGAGTAAGTGTTTTCATAAATCATGAATCTTCTGCTGACTGAGATTCCCTTCGTTTTTACTTCCCTGGAGTTTACTATTGTAAGTACCTGAGGCCACATTACTCCGGTGTTCCTCTAAAGATCAAGCAGCAATGGTCACTATTATATGTGGAGATGCACATAACCATAGTTTATACAATTTGCATCAGTACACAACTATTTTTGTACAAAAATCTCCAAAACTGTAGTTACAGTATTCCTCCCTTACGATGTGATAATTTTAAACATTTTGACAAAAATTCCTACATACAGCTCTCCCCAGATTCTCAAATGTTTATTTAATATGCTTTACAACTAGCATAATTTACTACTTATTTCAAAAAACAGCTATCTAGACAGTTGAACAACTGATTTAAACTTTAGATGTTTCACCAATCAAATTAAAATGAACTGAACTTAAAGAAGAGTACCTACAGGGTATAATATATGCTGCCTTATATTCTTGTCTTTCAAATCGACACCAAGATTAGAGTGCTGTGTTAAGTGCTTGTTTTCTGAACTGTCAACCCTCTCACTGTTAACCTCTCTTAACAGAGTTTTTTTGATATAATGACAGGCTTTTCCTTTCTGTTACAACTCCTTTCAAAGAAGCTGCAATTTGTTTTTGGAAGGTGATAGCTATCAAAAAGAATAAACAGTTTCTGTACAACAATCCAAGTTACAGTCATTCTCCGCTCTTATAGAGACAATTCATGAAAAGCGTGAGAAGATACCGTAGATAGTGAAACCATCAGCACTTCAAGGCACATCAAGGAAAAAAAAATCTCTGAGAAGCGTGATTATTATAGAAAAACAGGCACATCATCTAGATAGTACAGATTTACTTGAAACAGATTTCATCTTTATAAATAATAATAACAGTTGATTGTAAACTCCTCAGATCTCTTGACCTGGATAGCAATATTTGAAGAGGATTAAAAAAAAAAATCAAAATGATGTTAAAGTACTGCATTTTTGTGCTGATACAAAAATGGATTCCACTTTGAGCTTACAGAAAGATGAGAACTTTTGTTACTGCAAGCAATTGACTTTTTCCAATAGCCTCTTCAAAATGACAAATGCATCTTGGGTTTCTGTTTATTTGTTTTTAACTAGTACTCCAGCTTTGAACAACATGCTTTAGCCAGAGGTTTTAAAACTGTCAGAATGACTGCATTTTCATCATAGGAAAACTGGAGAACCCCTCCTGTGAGGGAAGGCTGAGAGAGCTGGGACTCTTCAGCTCAGAGAAGAGAAGGGGGGATCAGGGATCAGGGAGCCTCATGGGGATCTCATCAATTTCTTCAATTACCTGAAGGGAGGGTGAAAAGAGGACAGAGCCAGTCTCTTCTCAGTGGTGTGCAGTGCCAGAATAAGATGCAGTGGGCACAAACCAGAATTCAAAAGGCTCCATCTGAACACCACAAAACACTTCTTTACTGTGTGGGTAATGGAGCACTGGCACAGGTTACCCAGAGAGGTTGTGGAGTCTCTGTCCACGGAAACCTTCAAAAGCCATCTGGACACGGTCCTGGGCAACTGGCTCTAGGTGTCCCTGCTTGAGCAGGGACATTGGACCAGATAACCTCCAGAGGTCTCTTCCAACATCAATCATTCTGTGACTCTGTGAAAGTACAAAAAATAAATGCAGATGTATAAAAAACATTTGCAGGCTTAAAAGAAGGAAAAGGCATATATCTGAATGTTAAAATATAGAAGATGTTGATTTAAAATTATCACAGCATGTTCATTCAGGAACAAGTCTATGATTTGGGATGCATGCTTACTGCAAGATTCAGTAATAATCCAAGTTTAACCATATAAAACTGTTCATTTCACAACTGAAATTGTGCAGGCAGGTAACTGCAATGCAATGTCCATACTGTTCTGTGTTAACCCTGGTAAATCAGATAGACACCACATATTTAGTCACTTCCTCCCTGCCCAGTGAGATGAAGAAAGGTAAAAGTGAGAGAAACTGTGGACAGAGACAAGGATAGTTTGATAGATAAAGCAAAAGCTGTGCATGCAAGCAAAGCAAAATAAGAAAGTCATTTACTACTTCCCATCAGTGGATGTTCATCTGTGTTCTAGGGAAGTAGGTCTTCATTACACGTAATAGTTACTTGGGAAGAGTGACACCACAACTCCAAATGTCCCTTCTTTCTCCTCCCAGTTTTTATTGCTGAGCACGATGTCAAAATAACCCTTTGGTCTGTTGTCCTGGCTCTCCCCTCCCAGCCTCTTGCAGACACCCAGCCTCCTTGCTGATGGGGGAGCAGAAGCAAGAGAGAAGACCTTGACTTTGTGCAAGGACTGCACAGAAGAAAATCAGAAGAATCGCTTCCTAGGGCCTGCATTTCTCACTTCAGATGTTGAGAACAATTGTTGGGATCCTACATGTGCCAACAGGTGTTAATAGCTCTCAGCATCTTCACCAGGAGTCTCTGCCTACAGGCCTGGGAACTCCAGTTAAGCCCAAGTCAGAGATTTAGGTCCTCGCCTAAAGTACCTTGTAGATTAAACTACCTCCAGTCCCATACCCTGGCAGGACACCAGTCCTGTCCTATCTCCTCTGAGTTATGGTGCAGCTTTATCTCTAGCCCCTCCTTGTTGCAAATGGATCTGCTAGATGGATCCTACGCCTGACAGATTATGCTGGGACTGTCAATGGACCCAGTGCCCCATGCTGCCCACCGTGCTCAAACACTGCAGCACGGTGCCCTGTTCAGTGAGGGCACGGAGCAGGCTGTGCAGTGATCACCCACGCCTCCTGGTTCATCCCTGCTTGCAGAGCAGCTCGGATCCCGCTGCTCGCTGGCAACAACCTGACCTCATCCACAGCAATACATAAGTTGCATTTACTCAGCAGTGGGATCTGACATGAGTTCCTGCACAGGAGGGAGACAGAGAACGTATCTTTGGAAAATATTTTCTTGTGGGTCCTTTCCAGCTTGGGATATTCTGTCAGATCACTCTTGCTCCTTTTTGTTTTTTGCTTAATGTGAGGAATTTTCTTCCCCATATGCACAGATGTAGCCCAGCAATTAACTCTGTCACCCTCACTGTAACGCATGCTTCTCTTAAAATACAGCTCTTTAAAACACTCACTACAGCTGAGTAAAGCTTTACTCAGACTCCTGTTTAAGGACAGTCGGTCTCTACCACTGTAGTTAAGGGAATGGCATGACCAGAAGATTGGAAATCAGACCCTGCTCTTTGGTTAGTTTTCCTTAGAACTGACGGTGGTAAATTACCCGGGGCGGGGGGGGGGGAAGAATAAATAAATAGATGGATATATGATGGATAGATAGATAAGTCTGCCAGAACGCGTTTCCAGCACCTGGCCGAACCCCAATTATTTAGCCACAGCCCTGGGAGGGGACGAAGCCCCCTCAGCCCCTGCCCCGCCCCAACGGCCGCCCCCTCAGGGCCGCCGCCCCGCCCCTCGCCCTTTGACCCCCGCTGTCCCCGCGCTTCCTGTTCCCAACCACGTGGGCGCGCCGGGCTCCGCGGGCACCCGCGCGGGTACCGGCTCGGCTCGGCGCGGCATGGCGGGCGGCGGCGGCTCCTCGCAGTGCCTCAGCTACGCGGGCTGCAACTTCCTGCGGCAGCGCCTGGTGCTGGCCACGCTCAGCGGGCGGCCGCTGAAGATCCGCAAGATCCGCGCCCGGGAGGAGGACCCCGGGCTCCGCGGTGAGCGCCGGGGCACGGCGGAGGGTCCCCGGCTTTCCCCGTCCCGCAGCCGGAGCGCACGGGGGCCGGGAGCCGGGGGTCGCGGCGTGCTCGGGACCCATCGGGGGGTGCCGGAGGTGGCGGCGAGGCTCTGGTGGCCGCGGCGTGCTGGGCTTCGGGGGGTTGTGCCCGAGGGCGGCAGGCGGTGGGGAAAGGGAAGGGGAATGGGAAGGGCAAGGCGCTTGGCTCCAACCACGTGGATCCCTCCGAGGGAAGCCTTGCCCAGGGAGCTGCTCCCCGTCCCTCTGCGTCCCCGTCCCCCCTGCGCCGAGTGCCCCCGGGCGCTGCGGCGGGCACCGAGGTGCGGGCACTATCGAGGCGCCTACTGGTGTACTGCTGCGTGTGAGCGTGGGCTGAGCTCGCTGGCTTGCGAGTTAGTGTTTGTGTGTTACTGTGTCCACTCGGCTCACTGTTGGGTAAGGTGCGAGGTTCAGAACGGGGGAGAGCGGCACTGATGCAGCTGTGCCTCCTGGCTTTGGTTCACAGCTAAAACTCCTCTAAAGCTGTCAAAATGTTCGTGTGTATTGACTTAACAACGTATACGAAGAGTATTTATTACTACTACAAAAAGTTTGGTGCTGAAGTTTATGGGTTTTGCCAAATTTATAGGAGGTCCTTTTCCAAGCATGGACTGGTAAAATGTAAGCTATGACCGTAACAGATAAAGAGCAACAGACCCTGATTTATGTTGGTACTTCAACAAGCAATTCTCTCAGCTTTTCACGACCAGAACATTTGCAGTGAAAACTTTCCTATGAGTTTGTGTTCCGAGAGGTAAACGTGTTCACAAGGATGGGCTTTTGCACTGGGAAAGGTCCCACTGCTGCCATACGAACTTTGAGTTTAGAAATTATCATGACAGAGAGCAGAACCACTGTTGTGTGACTGGTGCATCAACAGTTTTGTGCAAATATTAACAAGCTGTAATGTCTGCAAATAGCTCTTTGGTTTAAATGTTCGTTGCACTGTAAAAGCTTATATGGAAAGAAAAATCAAGAGTATTGTCTAACAAGTGAGACAGAACTTCCTTAGCAATACAACTACAACTTATTGACCATTATACAGGTGCATTTGGTCTTAAAACTAACTGATTTTTGAACTCTGCATAAAGTTGTCCATTGTGCCAAGTCTGTACGAGCCTGGGATCCCTAAGAACGAGAGTACTGCCGCTTTTTTAATATATGTGCTTGTTCTTTCCCACATCCGTGAGCAGGATTCCACACACAAAAAAAAAAGAGAAACTGAGTAATTAGCTGAGTAAGCTGCTCCAGGGTGCATGTTAAGCCAAAGCAATGTGATGGGAAGACTTGTGTTACTCTAGTCTTACTTCTGTCATTGATAGTTTTGGAAATGAAAAACTCTAAGATCTGCAGATAGTCAAGAGTGACTGCGTTTGTGTGTGGCTGTAGCGCGTGACAACTGAACAACAGCTTCTTTAAGACTTTGCAGAGGGTAATGAGAAGCTGTGATTAGCTTGTATGTAACTACACAGGGTCCTGTTGGCTAGGATTCATGCATAAATGCAAAAGTGACTTCTGTAGTGAGCAAAATGTAAATTGTCAAAGGCTTTATCCTGGGCTTGAGTGATCCTTTGGACCACTGTGATCAGATATACCAGCATCTGTGACGTGTTCTCCCCTTGCTGTGTGCAGGGGAGAGCTATGTGGATAATCCAGCAGTCATCTCTAAGTGCATCTGAGTTGATATGGGACATCTGTAAGCATTAAGAGTCAAATGGATGCCGCTGTTCTCATGTTAACTGCCTTTTCTCATGTGGTGAAATTAAACTACATGTTGAACAGTGAGAGTAGCCTTACTGCCTTCAAGGGAGAGTCATCACAGGGAAAATGTGCGTTGACCTTTCTTACTGTTTTCAGGAGTAAATTTTAAGTAACCTTAAAATTCTTTCTTTGTTCTACTCCTCAGACTTTGAAGCAAGTTTTATTCGCCTCATTGACAAAGTGACCAATGGCTCTAGGATTGAGATAAATCAAACAGGTGAGACCTTTTCCTCATCTTCCTCTGTTCCAGTCTTCCAGACTGTATCACTTGCTTCACTGAATTAAAAGTAGCAGCTTGAGAGGTAAGTGTTTAGATAGCATTGACTGAGTAGATTAGTAATAACCAAGGAGAGAAGCTTTCTACTAATAGATTGCACACAAGAAGATCAGTGCTCCACCACAGTGCAGTGCAATAAGGAAGCTGTATTGCTCAAGTTGAAGACTGATACTTGTTTGGTATGTGGGATCTCCTAGTGGTGGAGGGTCTCTCTGAACTAGGGTGGGTTTTTATACAAGGCAAACTTTGTACTTGCCCAGCCATGCTCAGAGAGGAGTTGGTTTGAGTGAGAAGTATTCCGTGCAGAAATCTCAGCTGGTTCTTGTCCTCTCTGTGTTACAGGGGATTTTACGGCTTGTTGGTCAGTAAAGCAGATGGCATACCACTAGATATGCTGAGACAGCAATGTCTCAAGTCTGTTTAAGATTTAGTTTCTGTGGAGGATGCTAGCTGCTTGTTTCAGCATCTTGGCGATTGTTGAGAGGTTCTTGATAAGGGGAGAGGAAGGGAAAGGAGGAGAAATGATGTGCAAGATAAATGGACGGTCATCTGCCTCGACCCATTTATTAAACGTAGACACAGAAGTGATGTGGTGGAAGTGCTGCCCATCTTTTATAAATTCTGCTGTCCCCAGTGTGCTGCTTCACATTGTTGCAAAGTGTCTTTATGCTGCAGTAATGGCTGGTGTGCTACCAGTGCTCTAATTTGATTCTCCCTTGGCCTCCTCCCCAGGTACTACCTTATATTATCAGCCTGGTCTTCTGTACGGAGGCTCATTGGAACATGACTGCAGCCCCAGTCGCAGTATTGGCTACTACCTGGAAAGTTTGCTCTGCTTGGCACCTTTCATGAAACATCCACTGAAGATTGTCCTGAGGGGAGTAACAAATGATCAAGTAGATCCTTCGGTAAGTAATAAAAGTTAAGTACCAGAGAAAGATTTAGTTTTTTCTCCTAAACGAAGTTTAGAAAGAAATCTCTAAAATACACCGTTTCTGTCATCTTTCACATCAAAAAGTATTTGGTATTACTGCATCTGTCAGCAAGCTTTCTGAATCAAACATCTACTGAACTGTTCCCTTTGATCTTTCCAAATTCCATTTGGTAATCTACCTTTGGAGTTGTACTGTACTTCTGTACTGCTTCTGTTACCTCATCTGGATACTGTAAGTGTGATGTGAGAACCTTCCACTGGTACTTCTCCTGTTCTCTTAGAAGTTAGATAGGTGGTTTCTCCCACCCCACTCACTTATTTACTGTAAGAAGAATAAGAAATTGTCCATGAAATTTGAGTGTGACAGAGAATGAATCTTCCTCTCCTGATAGGTGCTGGATATAGTTGTAACAGTGCTACTGTGAAGCCTTCTTTCTGTTAAAAGTCACATGGCGGTAACAAATGAAAGTAGCAAAAATACTGTATGTAATTGTCTGATTCTTCAGAAAGAAGCTAAATGGCATAAGTAGATCAAATAACTATGGGGTGTTTGCCTTGATTTTTGTTACTGATGATTTAGTCCTTTGTTTAAATAGTCTTGTTACAAAAATTTTCTGTGGGGATCATGGGATTAAAGCACTGAGGTTATGGTTATGGGTTATGTTGGTTGTTTTTTTTTTCGTAACAGCTTTTAGAGAACAGCACTCCTTTTTTTTTTACCTTTCAAATGCCAACTAGAGCCTATTTTCCTCTGAGTAGATGAGGGGAACACTGTAATCAGAAAACTTAACAGTATTTGTAATCATTTTAAACTGTTTAAATATAATTGCAGACATTAGACAAGCCTCTGAGTCCTGCTATTATTTAGGGCTTTTCAACTGCATTTATCTTGTCACTTTAAAAACTGTGTTCTCTCACCTGTGGCTCTGTGAAACACCCACATGAGCCAAAGGATAATTGAAGTGCTGTTTAAAAAAATAAATCAGAAACAAAATAAAAGTCACCATTATTAAAAATGTCATAGAAATGGTAAGTAGTCAGAATCAAAGAAGTCTTTTTTGGCTGACTGCGTCTTTTTCACCACGAGGGAGACTTTTTTTTTCTTGAAGAATTTAGAGAGGAAGACCAGTCCAATCTGAATGTTGTTTTCAACTAAGTTTGGACACTTACCTAAGCAGCCGAATCTTGATTTTTGGAATTTAACTCTTCAGGCACCAGACATGTGGTCCAACAGAGATTAACCAATCTTAATTGAAAAAGGTGTGAGAAACAGAGCCAGTTTGTGCTTGAAGGGGGCTTGCACCTGCTAAAGCTCAGACATGGAATGGTGTTGCCATACAGCAGCAGAATCGCAGTACCTCAGAGTGTGTCTGCTGTTCAGCCTGTAGAAGGTGTAAGTAAAATGCAGGGTTGCATGCTAATGACTTGCATCTTATGTTCATTGTGCTGTAGAACCACAGCTGTGGTTATTGGGGCTTAGCTAATGTATAGTAGTAACTTGCTAAATGGTGATAACTTGATATTAGTTCCTAAAACTGGTTTAAACCTGGCATATGTCTGTTTAAATTGCCTGAATAAACATCAAGCTAGGTGCACACCTGTCCTGGTTTCAGCTGGGAGGGAGTTATTTTTCTTCATAGTAGCTGGTACAGTGCCGTGTTTTGGATTTAGGAGAAAATCAGCATTGATAACACGAATAATTTTTTAGCTGTTGTTGAGCAGTGCTTACACTAAGTCAAGGACTTTGCAGCTTCTCATGCTGCCCCCTCCGCAAGGAGGCTGGGGGTAGACAAGAAGCTGGGAGGGAACACAGCCAGGACAGCTGACCCAAACTGGCTGAAGGGATAGTCCTTACTATATGGTGTTGTGTTTCTCTGTAAAATGGGGGAGTTGGTCAAGGCAGGTGGCTGTCCTTGCCTGGGGACTGGCTGGACCTCGGTCCGTAGGGAGTGAGCAGTTGCACTGTGCATCACTTGTTTCATGTATTCCTTTATTGATGTTGTTGTTATTCCTTTATTATTATTATTATTTTCTCTTCCTCTTCTGTCCTATTAAATGGATTTACTTCTTTTTCTGATTACTCCCTTGCCCCTCTCAGGGGGAGAGACACCAAAAGGCTTTCTGATACTTAGCTGCCTATTGGGTTAAACAACATTGATCTACAACTTTAAGGAGTTTTACAAGATACTTTGTACAGCACGTGCCTCTGCAAGTTGCTGAAACTAAATTTTAAGTGCTGTCTTAAATGATTTTTGTGCTCAGGAAACTCGGTTTTAAATTGATTTGGTCCTCTCATTGTTCAGTAAGCAGAAGATGCTTAGCAGCTGGGTGAAAATTTATTATTTATGCATGCCCCAAAAGGGGTGCTCAGATTTGTCTATCCATCTACATGCTTTCTGACTGCCCAAAGGGAAGAAGGAAAAGAATGCCACTGTAAATACTTGTGGGTCCTTCAAAATATTCAAGGAGTTTTGCCTGATGCTCTTCATATAAAAACCTCTCAATCTCAAGTTAGTAGCTACAATAAGCAAAGTACCTGCTTATATGTATTGCAAGTTGTTGTTGTTTGTTTGTTTGTTTTCCTCCAAGTTTAGCTTAATTTCTAAGAGGAATATCATATTTTCAAACATGTATCTATTCTGGAGCTAGGTGAACTCTGCAGGAAATATCCTCGCATGAGTGGAAGCATCCCTAAGTTAAGTAGCAGGAACACTACTTCGGTCGCTAGTGGCGTTCCCCAGGGCTCGGTGCTGGGGCCGGTCCTCTTTAATATCTTCATCAATGATCTGGATGAGGGGATCGAGTGCACCCTCAGCAAGTTTGCAGATGACACCAAGTTAGGTGCGTGTGTCGATCTGCTCGAGGGCAGGAAGACTCTGCAGGAGGATCTGGATAGGCTGCACCGATGGGCTGAGGTCAACGGTATGAAGTTCAACAAGGCCAAGTGCCGGGTCCTCCACCTGGGACGCAATAACCCCAAGCAGAGCTACAGGCTGGGAGATGAGTGGTTGGAGAGCTGCCAGGCAGAGAAGGACCTGGGAGTGATGGTTGACAGTCGGCTGAATATGAGCCAGCAGTGTGCTCAGGCGGCCAAGAAGACCAACAGCATCCTGGCCTGTATAAGAAACAGTGTGACCAGCAGGGCTAGGGAGGTGATCGTCCCCCTGTACTCGGCTCTGGTGAGGCCGCACCTCGAATACTGTGTTCAGTTTTGGGCCCCTCGCTACAAGAAGGACATCGAGGTGCTTGAGCGAGTTCAGAGAAGAGCGACGAAGCTGGTGAGGGGCCTGGAGAACAAGTCCTACGAGGAGCGGCTGAGGGAGCTGGGATTGTTCAGCCTGGAGAAAAGGAGGCTCAGGGGTGACCTTATCGCTCTCTACAGGTACCTCAAAGGAGGCTGTAGCGAGGTGGCGGTTGGTCTGTTCTCCCACGTGCCTGGTGACAGGACGAGGGGGAATGGGCTTAAGTTGCGCCAGGGGAATTTTAGGTTGGATCTTAGGAAGAACTTCTTTACCGAAAGGGTTGTTAGACATTGGAACGGGCTGCCCAGGGAAGTGGTGGAGTCCCCATCCCTGGAGGTCTTTAAAAGACGTTTAGATGTAGAGCTTAGGGATATGGTTTAGTGGGGACTGTTAGTGTTAGGTCAGAGGTTGGACTCGATGATCTTGAGGTCTCTTCCAACCTAGAAATTCTGTGATTCTGTGATTCTGTGATTCTGTGTAATTTTCAAACTAAACCTCCCCTGGTGCGAATTGAGGCCATTCCCTCTAGTCCTATCACTATTTGCCTGTGAGAAGAGGCTGATCCCCATCTCCCCGCACATTCCTTTCAGGCAGTTGTAGAGAGTAATAACGTCTCCCCTGAGCCTCCTCGAGACTAAACAACCCCAGTTCCCTCAGCCGCTCCTCACAGGACTTGTGTACCAGGCCCTTCACCAGCTTCGTAGCCCTTCTCTGGACACACTCCAGGGTCTCAATGTCCTTGTACTGAGGGGCCCAAAACTGAACATAGTACTCGAGTTGCGGCCTCACCAGAGCTGAGTACAGGGGGACAAATCACCTCCCTGGTCCTGCTGGCCACACTATTCCTGACACAAGCCAGGATGCCGTTGGCCTTCTTGGCCACCTGGTAAGTCATTAAGGAGTTGGCTTTTTCCTCGCTTATATTTCCTCACCAAATAATTCAAAATTTTAGATGTTTTAAGTGGACTGGAGAGCACGCAGCCCTGATACAAACATGTAAGCAAGGCAAGGAGCCCCTACTAAGCGAGTCAGCGCTCCCAGTGTCTGAAGGCAGCAAGCGTCCATCCTTACGTACCGGCACCTTCAGACGTGGCTTTAGTGACATCTAGTGACCGAAAGTGTTACTGCACGTCTTCAACATGCCCAGTATCCGGGCTGCATGAAGGGTGTATGCTTTCCTTACGAGCAGGTATCAAGCGAGTAGTGTCTGAAATTGGTTTATGGCTTTGGCTAGGTCAGTTAAGGACTTCTATGCGAAAATAACATAGTTAAAAGTCCGTGTATTTTGGGTGTTATTTCACCTGTAGTAGTTTTGGTGAATACAACGTATGTTTAAGTGTTGAAAGACTCAGCTTTAGCTCTAAATGGTCTTGTGTATCTTGGTTGAGGTGACATGCAGCCTTTACCATTCATGCAGTTTTATTCCTTTGTTATATCTTTCATATTAAGTGTAATACTAAGGGAATTATTTTTTATATAATACATACCTTTTAATACTTTTTATAATACATGCCTTCATGAACATAGAAAATTTGCAGAGATTGGATGTATGCCAAAGGAAACAGCATAAATTTGGAGTTCCAGCTCCAGATTTCTGTGTGGTTTTTTTTTTTTTTTTTTTTTTTTTTCCCCATTCCTGGTAATCTGGTGGGATCATAGAAGTGGGTTACTTAATGATGCAAAGGTATTTCTATATACATGCAGATTTACTTTTCGGTACATATGGATCCCTTAAGCTAAGCATCTTAGTACTTAGAAAAGCTCTGCTAGCAGACCTGACCACAGCATGTCTGTTTGGAGGGCATGTTGGATCTCAGTGTAACAACTCCTTTGCATAGATATCAACACGTAGCTGACACTGCACACACCTAGGGAGATGCCTCAGTGTCCATGCTGTTTCAACTTTATGTAAGTATTTTCCTCAAGAAAGAAAAATAATGTTCAGTGGAGACCATTTCTTCTTCTTAGCTGAAGGCTCAAAATGCCAATTTAACTTTATTCTTGATGCCTTTTGAAGTCCTTCCTTTATGTTATGACACGTTTTCAGGAAGGTTGTCTTGGGAAGCAACCTGAACTTCCTAAACAATTCCTCTTAGGGTGCTGAATTAAACTGGTAATTTTTATCGAGTTTCTATTAAATTAATAAATTTCCCACTTAAATAAATTTAAGTTTACTAGGAATCTAAAGATAGATAAGATTAACATATTAGTGAATGGCCTGTACTAGAAGGAAAACAACAACAAAACAACAAAACAACTTGAAAATACACCTGTTGATCTCCTGTAAGTTCTGCACTGGGACTTAGAAAAACAAAAAATAGCAGCAACAACAACAACAACAAAAAAAAGCATTTTTTTTTTTTTTTTTCCTCAACCCATCTCCTTCAATATTGTTGTGTTACTTATTTGAGAAATTTGTGAAAGCATGTGGGAAGTATGTACCACATGCTCCATTGTAATCAAGGAGATTACAATGCTCCATTGTAATCAAGGAGACTAAATATTTTTTTCAAAGTCAAAAAAAAAAAAAACAAACAAGAGGGACTCTACACCCAAACCAAATGAGCACATCTGTGCTGAAACAAGGTGTGAAAAATATATATATACATATATAAAGAGGAACAGAATATGAAAGCTGCAATACAGTTTTAGCTCAAGATGTAAGCGCAAGATGTCTGAGACATGGGCAAAGTGTGCAGAGCTATTCTTGTACGCAGCAAAACATCCGAATTTTTAGAAAAAGTTTGTTGTTGTTGTTGTTTTTTACTTATGTTTCTAGGGAATCAAATGAATATATTTTTCCACATGTGAGAAATTTATTCTCACACATATCTCTGTGTGTGAGAAATTTACCTCTGACCTAGGATATGACAGAAGAGACAGTGGACCTTGTGCAGCTGAAAGTTGAAATTCTGTTCAGCAATACACCGAGCAACGCTAAGAGAAAATTATGAGTGGGAGGAAGGTCAAGAACATATTTTTCATCATAGCTCCTCCAACCTAATAAATCAATGTCCAAAAGTCTCTGTGCAAAAATGATTTAAAAAATCTTGGTAAATTGCTGGTTGGATTTCCAGCTTGCAAACAATTAAATTCTGCCAAATCTCTGCACAGTTCCTTCAGGTTTCAGAATCTGGGAGGCATTGTGGAGTTCAAGAGCTAATAATGTCAAATGCATGATAGTAATTAGCGGAAGGGATGTCTAAAACTTAGTGTTTCTTATTTTCAGGGAACTATTTTGTCTCCTTCTTTCTGTATTTGCAGACCTTGCAGACATAATTAAAAGGCAGTAATTAAGTGAGTTTGCTATGAGGTGATAGATAAGGAATGTGATAGAAATCAGGAGGGTCTCTTGTGAAGACAGCTGTATAAAATGCTTCCAGATGCTACTACTGGAACCATAGAAGTTTTTCACTGCATTGTCTGAACTTTGCATCAGCAAACCCTTTGATTTGCATAACACATGTCAAGATCATGCGTCCAGTTCAAATGAACTCCCTGGCTCATTTTCATTCTTTTGTGTACTCCCTTGATCTCCTGTACACATATTTTTAGTTCTGTCCATCTCATCACTCTGCTGGAACTTCCGATGACTGGCTATCATCTGTTAACAATTTGCAAGTATCTGTTTCATGTCAAGACATGTGAAAACAAAAACAGGAGAACTGTTTTCCTCAGAAATGGCTCACTCCACTGGCAGACAGAATGTCCTTGTGTAACTCTGGTAAGACATTTTAAAAAACAGCCTCTGAAAGACAGATTGAGAAACAGTCCTCAGTTGGTATAAATATACCTACAGTGAAAACTACATGTCACGTAAGTGTCTAATGCCTCTGGAGAAGGAATTCCTTCCCCTAGCAATACTGGTAGCATGTCCTAGGAATTCGAGGATTTCTGCAATCAGGATGAAAATTTTTAGTAACTGCCTGTAGGTGCCACAGAGAGACTGAATGTCAGACTGTAGATATTTTACTAATATAGAATCACAGAGTCATAGAATGGGGTGGGCTGGAAGGGACCTTAAAGATTATCTAATCCCTCTGCCATGAGCAGGGAAGTTGGAAAGTCTTGATATAAATGATGCGATCTGGATAATCATTGTAATTTAATCTCATAATGTAAAGCTATTACTGGTTTGTCTTTAATACTTAGGAAGTATGGTTATTTTCATGAAAGAAATGGTTGCAGAATGTGACAATCTCCTGATATTTTAATTCCTTGTTGGGGTAAATAATGGAGAAATTTTGAAGAGAGCTCTGCTTTCTGCTAACCTAAAGGTCCTCCAAGTCCAAAAAGGTAATGTTACTTTCTAAATATTTGTTGGTTCACATATGTCCCATGTGTTTTCACACAGGCTCAGAAACACAGCTGTGTAACCTCTATCTTACTTTAATTTGCTATCTTTTCCCATTAGCTGTATTTTGAGGGATGTGATTAGTGCTTTTTATAGAATTCAAGTATGATTCTTTCATTACAGAGTATAAATACATCTCAAAAGAAAGACTGGGAAGGTAAATCTTTTGCAGACAAATAAAACAATGAATTTGACAATTATCAACTTGTGATTTTGTAGCCCTGAGATAAAGTACTGCCATTTCTAGTAACAGGCCATAAGACTTGTACTGCTTGCAGGGCCTCAGAAGGAAACCTTGTCAGACTTGCTCTGTCTGAACATTTTTTGGGCTGCTTGCAGCTTTGCTTTACTTGGTTTAACTGTGACAGCAGTTTCTCCAATTGACAAGTAATTTGTTTTACTTTTGTTATCTTTGCAAGGTATGACTGTACCGTGCCGTAATTTTAAATAGACAGCAGTAACAAGCAGTTGCTCTGTGTAGGTTGATATTTATGACTCTAATATAGTGAAGTAATACAGAGAAATGCCAGTCTGGTACAATATCCAAGCCATGAGAAGTGGAGACTCAGGATACAGCACACACAGGCTGAAGACCCCCCAGTTATAAACAGTTTCCCATCTGTCAGTTAAGAAACAAAGATCAGGAGCTAGAGAGTGCTGTTTCTAGGGATAGGAAAGAGGACAAAGAAACCATCCAATATTTGTGGAAGGCACTGTATATAGTAAATTCAGATGTCATGTGGAGCTGCAGACCAGTGTTGAAAAAGCAAAGTGTAAGAGTATGTTAGCAAACATGCAAAAGTGACTCCAAGTGGACCCCAGAGGAAGAAACCATCAACATGAACATTGTGTTCTTCCTGCTGGAGGACTCCATGAGCTGGTGTCTCACCCCAACAACTGCCCCCTCCCCCATTTGGGACCACTTACCTTAGAGCCAAGAGAAGGAAAGAACAGTTAACATAAGACCAGCAGAAGTGTGTGTGTGTGTGTGTGTGCACGTGTGCCAATTTTAACCGTATTATTGTTGTTACTGTTGAAACTTTTTCAGTGTAGACATATTCTTTTATTTATTTATTTATTTATTCAGTAACAGTTACATCTGGATTATTATTTCAGTTATGCCAGCAATAAACTCTTTACAAAAGAGGTGGGTTGTATCTTTGCCATAAATAAAGTTTTAACTGCAACACGCTTATCATATAGATAGGAAATTTATCTTTCAGAAACATCTCCTAGGAAAGTTAAGAGTTTTGGGAGAGCTGTTGTTATAGTTTTAAATTTACAATACTCAGCATCTGGGAAAAAGAATACATTAGAATGTTTATTAAAGTGAGGAATAATACCACAAAAGTGACAGTGTTTTACAAGTCACTGCAAACCTTAAGTCTTTATTTAAACTTAAATGAGGAATCACAGCTGTTTGTGTTTGCTTTCTAAAAAGTAATGGATTTGCTACTTTAAGGCAAGCAATTGCAGCTATCAATATTTCAGACTGAATATTTCAAACTATACCTAATTAAAAATGAAGAATTTGTCCCTCAAGAGTATTTGATGGTATAATTTATTTGAGAGAATTTACAAATATATTGTATATGTGTGCTAGCCTACATGCAATAAATACTTGATGCTTTTTTTATGTAATTAACAGAGTATCTCATTAAAAAAATACAGCATCACAGACTAATTCAACCCCTGGCTCAAAGCAAGGTCAGACTGGGTTGCTCTGGGCTTTATCTAGTTTGATCTTAAAAACCTCCATGAGTCTTGCCACACACCTTAGCAGAGAGCCTGGCTCTGCCTCTGCAGTAACCCCCTCACAGGTGTTGGATGTACCCGTTGGAGGTGCTTTTTGGTACCCCTGAACCCTTCCCTCCAGGTTGAACAAGTGCAGTTCCCTTAGGCTCTGGTAGTGCCTGCTCTCCAGCCCCAACCATTGTGGTTGCTTCCTGCTGATCCTGCTCCAATTAATCAATGTCTTTCTTGTACTGGGGGAACTAAACTGGCCACAGTATCCAGATGTAGTGGCTAGGCTTCTATCAGGATAGCCTAGGATGTTACTGATCATCACTGCCAGAGCACATACTAGGCTGTTTATCTCTGTTTATCTTGCTGTCCACCAGCACCTACGTGTTTTTATCAGCAGAGCTGTTACATTCCAGGTCACTCCCCAGCCTCTACTATGACAAGTAGTTAGTGCATTCAAAGTGCAGGACTTTGCGCTTGCCTTTGTTGAATTTCATCACAGTCTTCCTTGGCTCATTTCCCCATCTGCCTAGATCCTGCTGAACTGCAGACCTGCCAGTGAACTGCAGACTACCAGCTAAGGCCTCAAGGCTTGGCGTTACCTGCAAAGTTTACAAGGGTGTGCTCTGCCTCCTCCACTTGGTTATTAAATGGTTACAGAACTAGGTCCCAGGACAGACACTGACAAACTATACTTGTTAACAGCTACCAGGAAGGTGTCCTGGAAGGTGTGCCTTGGATAGTTAGTTTTCCTCTCAGTAGCTGTTATTGTGCCATGTATTGATTTTAGGATGAGAATAATGCTGATAACACACCAGTGGTTTAGTTGTTGCAGATCAGTGCTTACACAAAGCCAAGGACATTTCAGGTTCTCATGCTCTCCTGCCAGCAAGGACGGTGGGGCTGCACAAGAAGTTTGAGGGGATGCAATGAGGACAGCTGACCCAAATGGGCCAAAGAGATACTCCACAACATGTGGTGTCATGCTGAACTTTAGACCTGGGGGAATTGGCCAGGGTGGGGGAGTGGCACTGCTTAGGGTCTGGCTGGGCATCAGTCAGTGGGGGGTGAGCAATTGCATTGTGCATCACTTTATTTGTACATTCTTTCATCGTTATTATTATTTTCTCTCCCTTTTCTGTCCTATTAAACAGTCTTTATCTCCATCCACGAGTTTTTACTTTTTCTCCCCCCCCCCCCCGATTCTATTCCCTGTCCCACTGGAGCCTGAGGGAGGGCAGAAGAAGCAAACGGCTGCATGCTGCATAGCTGCCTCATGGGTTAAACCATGACAGCAGGGTAGGAAGTGTGAACCACCACAATTTTGTGCTTGATTCCAGCTAATTTTCACCAATCTAATTGTCCACCTCTCCAAGACCAAAACATTGGAGACGCGGTACAAAAATGATCTGGGAGACCAAATCAAAAAAACTTTACTAAAGTCAGTGTAATACTCTAACTTCTTTCTCACATAGGAAACCATTCTGGTGTAAAATAGAAAGCCTAGGAAGTAATTACATGAAAGTACTGAAGGAATTCTTTATCAGTCTCAAAAGGATTTAGGTAATAGAATCACAGAATCACAGAATGGTTTGGGTTGGAAGGGACCTTAAAGACCACCTAATTCCAACCCCCTGCCATGGGCAGGGACACCTCCCACCAGACCATCGTGCCCAAAGCCCAATCCAGCCTGGCCTTGAACACCTCCACGGATGGGGCATCCACAGCTTCTCTGGGTAACCTGTTCCAGTGCCTCACTGCCCTCATAGTTAAGAATTTCTTCCTTAGGTCTCTAAGGAGAAGCCGCAACTGGAAGTCCTTTGACAATTTAGCCATAAGTAAGGAACTTTAAGGAAATACTCATGTTTGAAAAACTACTGAGAAATCTGAAAGACTCTCTGTTGGAAAGAACGTTTGGACTGATTTCAAACAAGGTTCTGATTCCTATTCAGCTACCATGAAGGCAACTTCAGTAATCTCACTAAATAATAGTCAGGACTATTACATGTACATGCTACATGTGTGAATAAGGCATCTGGTCTGTAAGCAGGAAAAGGTAAATTCAGAAATACAGTGCAGGTTGTATTAATTAAGCCTTGGTTACTGTGCTAGGATATGAATAATTCAATCTGAATGAATATAATGAAATGTCACATACCAAATGTTAAAATGATGCTGCAGAAGAAATCATGCATGTTTTTACATGCAGAACTATGTTTGCAGACTAATAAACTATCAATCTTACTATTACAGATCCTCCCGCTATTCCTTTTTGCACTTCTGATTATGTCACAATTATTGCACAAAATTGCTAGGATGAAGGTTGTACTCTGACAAAGATAGCTGAGGAGAAGAGAATAATAATTTATTTTACTATATAAATTTTGTAATGAAGTTACCCATATTTTGTTCTGCAAAGACCGTATGCTAGTAAGAGTGTGTCCGTGGGGGGACGTGCCTCTCCATGGATAAGTGCCATTAGCCATTGCCTATCCTTTCTGAAGTCCAGACACGTTTCTAAGTAGTTGTTGACAGCAGGATTATTTTTGCTGTACTCTGTAGTTTTTTTGAGCTGCTCATTAGTGCCTACAGTGGTGATGACCCCCAGGTTCCTTCTTTAACATACAGATAAATTGTTTCTGCTTTTTATATGGGGTGACTTTGCAAATAAAGTTTACTGATCTTTCTGACAAATCTAGCATTTGTTGCCTATTAATTTGTTGCCTATTAGTATGATATCTTCCCTTTCCCCAAAAATTTGCTTTAGAAACACTCAGACCTTTTCTACACATTTTGTCAGTTTCCACCTTTGAAAAGGTTATGTGAAGTGTTAAGCTGCAAATAAATAGCATGGCTTCTAATATTTAAACGTCTTTTTAATGCCAAGTTGTGTTGCAGCCTGTGAATCCAACTGGTGCTTTGGCAGACTGAGTTGTTTCCCTGGGAACACCCCTAAAGCCCTAAATGTTTCACTCTTTCTGTCCTCCTGCATTCTAGAATAAAGAAAGGTAGTGATAGGTTCAGTTATGGGGTTTACTCAGTGTATTAAGGTTTATACTTATATACCAAGATTTCTGTACTCAGCCAGTGTTGTTATACTTGACTGTTAAGGCTATTCATCTCGTCTACTGATGGTTCTTTGGGCTGTTTTCATACTGTTACTAAATACCACAAATCCATTGGAGTGTTTTTCTCTTGTTGTTGCAAAGGACTCGTAAAACTCTTTCAATTAAACAAAGTTATAAAAAGGAAAGCTGAATTTCATTAATGTGCATTTTGTCTTTAGTTCTGCTTTCTGTGAGATCCCTTTTCACTTCTGCTATCCTTGCTCACAATGGCTGAAATCCAATGGTAAGATCTCCAGAACCCTTACCTGGAAGGCTTATTCTTCCTGCTGTGGCCATGACAATGAACATTTAACACTCTGTACAGCCTTCTCTTTTGGTGAAAAGTGTTCTGCTGAGAATCATTGAATTGTGGTGGTGGGACAAGACGTCTGGATATCATTGAAACAGCAGTGCTCAGACCAAGGACAACTTGCAGCTGTTCACATATTCAAGTATCTTTAAGCTCAGGCCCATGTTTTTAAGAACATATCTGCCCACTACCATTCGGTTGGAGCTATATGACAGAGAGCAGCAAGAGCAGAACTGCTGCATGAGGGTGAGTGAGCCCGGAGCTGAGATGACCGAAGCACAGCTGTACGGCACCTGAGTGGGGGTGAGCAGAGCAGGGCAGTGACAGCAGCAGGATGTGTCAACAGCCCAGTGATCGCTCAGTGACAGCCAGATAACAAGCCACATCCAAGGCTGATCTGGGAAATCCAAACAATGCAGGGTGAGGACTGGCATTCCTATGGCTAGGGCAGGGACGGAGCTCCTGCACCACGGGCAGGGAGAGGGAGGGCCTGGGAGGGCCTCAGGCTGTCACAAGGGCTTTTTGGTGAGCTGGAGTGTGGACATCAGGGGGGGTATAAGCATCAGTGGGCACACTCCCCGTTTCTTGCATTTTTTTGGGAGGGTAGCAGTAATATATGGTTGTTTTCTTGTCTCCGCGCTTTTCTCAAGGGCTCTCTGATGCTCCCCTTTTTAACGTGGCTTGCTTCAGTCTCGCTATTCTATGGGCTGTTTCTGGGCTTTCGCGTGAAGCTTCGTCCCTGCTCTGCCCCCGAGGCTGACTGACGGCGACCTGCCAGCGCAGCTGTCGTCGCCACCCGGCTCCCCGCGCCCGCAGGCCTCAGCCCCGCTCCCCGCCACCCCCGGCCCGGCTCGGTGCCGAGGCGCCGCCCGGGGGGAGGCGGCGCCGCCGCAGGCCGCTCTCCCCCTTTTCCCCGCCGCGCCACGCCCGGCGTGGGCCGTGGCGGCGAGCAGGGCCCTGCGGCCGCCGCGGAATGGTGGCGCCGCCGCTGCTGCGCGCTGTCATCATGGGCCCCCCGGGCTCCGGGAAGGGCACGATCTCGGCGCGGATTATCAAGCACTTCGGGCTGAAGCACCTCTCCAGCGGGGACCTGCTGAGGGACAACATGCAGAGGAGGACAGGTGAGCGGCTGCGGCGGAGCCCCGGCCGCCCACAGCCACCCGCGGGAGGCTCCTCTCCGTTCTCCTTCCCCATTCCTCTTCCTGGAGCTCGGCGGCGGAGCCCCTCCGACGTCCCGCTCCCGAGCTGGCGGGCTGTGCGCTGCGGCGGTTTCCGAAGAGCAGTGGCGACGTTTTAAGGCCGTTTGCTTTCTGTTTGTTTATCTGTTCGTTTTAATTAGTTATTCCCCTGGTAGATCGTGGCACCTTGTGCGTGTGGGCTTGCCGGCATTAGGTGGTGGTGCGAACTACGTTTACCGTCCGGTCCTGGACCTTACCCCCCGTCTCTCCACCGAGATACCCCCACGCGCCTCTCTGGTGGGTTTCTGCGGTGAAGGAAGGTCCCCTCCTGGCATGCACATCAGCCGTGTGCGTGTTGTGGGCGGAAATCTTGAGAGGACTGTTCGAGGCTGCGTGTGGTGAGGTGAGGGTGGTGGTTTAGCCAGCACCGGGAAGCTGTGCAGGACTCCCTCCGCTTCACCAGTACTGCAGTAGGTTAGGTAACGGGCGGGCTTGGTTTTGAAAGCTTGTAAGCATGTTTGAAGGTGAAAAATTGTCAGTATTATGAAATCATTTGGTTGTTTTTAATTTCCACGTCCCTTTTCACACAAAGTATGTTTGCTCTGTAAGAATAATGACTTTGGCTTAGTTGACTGACCTCGCTATGGTTGCTGTCTCCAAGTTAAATATTTGCTCAGAGCACCAGTTGTGCAGGCATATCTGAACACATTCATGCTTTATCCGTTTCATAGTATTAGGGTAAGTTGTTCTCTGTAGAGGCTCACAAAACCAAAATTGGTACTGTTATGAACCTTCACTATAAGTAATATCTAGGGAGAAGGGAAGGCATTCCAGAAGAGGAAGGAAATATGCTGTTTATTAAATGCTTCAGTTTTCTGCTCTTGGCAATGAGCGTCATACTTTGGAAGCAAGATCAAAGAGTATCAAAGTCAAGCTGAGGGGTGTGTGAGAAAACTAAATGGCAAGTGGAAATACCCCATTGCTTGCTTTGATCAGGGAGCCATGAAGCAGTGTAAAGAAAGTGCAAAAATGTTCATGGTGGACTGGACAGATGAAAGGATGTGAAGGAGAATGGAGATGTAAAAATGAACTTCAGCAGAGACGCTGAAAAACTGTGTCAGGACAAAAGTCAGTGTAAAATGTGATAAAGTGCACTCAGCATTAGCTGTCATGGAACCTAATCTGCTACAGAGTTTCCTGCTCACTAATTAACCCAGATGAAACTCTGTCTTAATGTTATTGAAAGTGAGCTGCTGTTTGCAGCAGTGGTCTCCAAATGTGAGATGAGCACTGAGGTAGCAGGAGCAGGTAGTGTGCTGAGGAAGGTAAGAGGGTACAGGAGGCAGCTTGGAGACCTTTGATGAGCATAGTCGAGGGAAAGAAGAAACAAGTTTTGGTGATAATACAAGAGTTCTTCAGCACCCAGTTCTTTGGGAACTGTTAGGCTAGGTTGAACAGTCAAAACATGAAAATAAAACACAATTAACAGTAGCGATATGGGGCTGTTATTAGCATTTACTGTCTTTTGAAAGTGGTCTTTGCTGAAAAGTCCTGTGAAACGTGTCCTTAGCAAGTTGCACTTACTGCTGTGTTCTGCTGCTTTGGAGGATGGAGAGTTGACGACAGCCTCTCTTGTAGTGCTAAGCAGCCTGCAGACTGAGTATGGCTAGAGCTTGTTTGCTGTATGTAGTTAGGACATGCCAATCTTCGCAAAACCTTTAAGCAGAGATATCTGTTATCACCTAGACATGAAAGAAAATGGTGTTGCATTTAATGCCAAAGACTGCCATACCTGTAGTGGTTTCAGACCCAAGCTTAAAATAAAACAGAACAACAACAAACAACAACCAAATCCCAACTAGCCTCCCCAACAGGAAAAAGATAGGTAAAGAGAAGCACACAAACTTTTTGTCCTAGCATAACTATTCAGTCTTATGTTAATAGTCACACCTATTTTTTCTTCCTGCTATAGTTGTCTTTCTAGATGATCTGAGGTTTGTAGTGAGAGACGTGTTTCCCGTTCTACTGGTCTGATGTACCTGTGTGCCTTAGAGCTTGCCATACACTAAGCCTCTCTGTGCCCAAAACCTCGTCTGTCTTTCCAAAGTATGTTGGTGTTGCTGTTCACTCCTGAGCTTGCCTTGCACATATTCTTAGGTAACTGTGGCTATAGCAATACTGTGATGTCAATCAGTAACAGCTTTGGGCATCAAGTACACGTTCAACTAACTAGATGTAGTTTATTCCTCTTTCCAGACTGTTTTGCAGGTACATAGTTATAAGTGCACTGGGATAATAAAAATGGTATGACTTACTGACCTTTAAGAAGGGAGGTATGGAAAAAAACAGGTACTTTGTACTCAGGCTGTCATCTTCCTTCCAGTTGTGCTGTGCTGGGGGACTCAAAGCATCTGAGTCTGGCTTTTTCTGAGTCTGACTCCTTTCCACATTGTGACAATTATTTGAAGCCTGACCATGGTGCACTGTGTATATTTTATACTGTTTTAAGTATTTTCAGATTTTTCAAAGACTGTTGTAGATATGAACATCCCATATGGGGAAGTTGTCCTTCTACTGCCCTTTTTTTTTTTTAACACCAAAGCAAGTGTTTGCATTGCTTGAGGGCATCTAGTGTTTTTCATTGGCCTTGTCTGAAGAAGATTCATTGTACATTTCATTTTTTAATACCGCATCCATTGATGAGGCTCACGTTTTTTGGTGATTCCTGCTGAAAGTGGTTGGATCAGTAATGTCAGTCCATCCCATTTTCTCTCCCATTTGATGTACTGTAACTAGATCTAAATTAGCCTCTAGTAAATGCTTCAGCAGCTCCACAACAAAAAAACAGTTTAGCTGCGATTCAGGGTGACTCACAGAATTAGGTAATTGTTTTATAACCTAGGGTTATGGAGGCTTTGTGCTCAGAACACGGCCCAGGCAAATGGATTTCTTTTTGGCAGTAGCCATGGCTCCGGTGACCTACAGCACGCTACTGCATGTGATGTGAGAGCATGGTGTGATTTCCGGATCTGTGATGCGTGTATGACCTTTTAGCAAGCCAGTGGGCTAAATGACTGGTTAGTCGGTGCCATGGGAAAATACTAGTGACTGTGCACTTCTATAAATAGTTTACAATGTCTATAAACATCCTCTTGTAACTCTAGTAATTATAAAAATACGTTTCTGGCAAGCGTGTCCCATTGCATACTGCTGTCTTAAATACCAGTGGAGTGTCTTTTCATATTCAAGTCATAAGATGATAACTGGCCACTACACTGAGAATATAAGTTCCTCAGCAGGTAGTCTGAGGGCTGACATCTTATTGAGAGTGGATGCTTTACATTTCTTCATTATTCATTTGAAGACTCTTTCTGTTTCTAGTTTTTGGAACTTCATCTTTCAAATGCTTACTAGTAAAATTATTTGGGGGTATGTGGGGAAAGAAGTGAGCTGAATGCCCCACTGCAGTCTGTGGAGCTACAGACTGACCAAATTAGTCTGATACACGTTTGTAAGATCAGATCCCAACTGATTATCTCTTGAAATTCAGCAAGCATACAGTCTGTCTGGTTAATGGCTTCACCATTCTGTGCCATCTTGATCAAAACAAAGTTTACAGTGTTGTGGAGTTTGTTTTTTTTTCAGTTGCTGGAGTTCACAGGTACTGTAATGTGATTCTTCTTACTTTCACAGAAGTTGGAATCCTTGCCAAGTCCTACATTGATCAAGGACGGCTTATTCCAGATGACATAATGACACGGCTGATGCTGAATGAACTAAAAAGTCTAGATCGGTACAACTGGCTGCTGGATGGTAGGTTAACATATTGGGATATCACTGTGTAAGGAGTGGAAATCTTGGACTGCTTTGGTCACCAGTGGGTAGCTGGGTTCCAGTAGCCACCCTTGAGTCGTAGTGCTCAAGTATGTAGTATATATACTTATGTATATGCTCATATATGCTCGAGTACATATTTTCAAGTACAAGTGTGTACTCATAGTACAGAGTGTGTTGTGAGCTTGTGGCAGTCAGTCTGCCCCAGTTTCTTTGGCTGTTAAGAGCTCAAGATCCATCCTGCCTTCAGTGTTAAAGCGATGTTTAATTTATGTTGAAAAGGCCTTTTTACTAAAAAGGGTAAGATTTCAAAACTGGAAATTCTGACAATCCTTATGTTTTATTTCCCCTTTAGTAATAGAGGCATTCTTTAAAATATGCCTTGAGAAGTGCATTTTTAAAGCCTCTTCTTTTAGAAGTCTCTGCAACATGGAACACTTTTGATGAAAGGGGCCAAGGAGTTATGTAAGTAGAACAGTAGGCAGGCATGTGATGCAGCAACAGGGCAAGTATGGAAAAGGGAGCATTGCAGCAGTGCCATGTGTAATGTATCGCCAGCAAAACCATTGCTCAAGTGTTCTAAAAGGTCTCTTTCATTTGGTTATTGGTTCTGCTCTCTAGAGCAAATAGTACTGGAATTCTGCATTGTACGCACACAGCTTCAGCATTGAGAATTAAGAGAAAATCCATTTGCCACTGTCATCTTGGAGCAAGTGGCTTTTGTGTCTCCAGCCCTTGGGAGTACGGCTGGATGTGCATCACAAAGATAAAGTCTAGGGTGGATGTGTGTGTTTTTGGATTCTGGTTACAACTTGTCTCAGTAGATAAAACTAAAAAACTGTTGGTGTGGCTTTTGGTTTAGAGGGTGTGAAACATCCACAGTCCTGTGTTAGTGATAAAATGAAGACTAGGGAAAATGTGGGCCCTCTCTGGAAGTAAACAGGTGACTGGGTTACCCTGGTTATGGGTACTCAATGACTTCTTTGCCTTGGTCTTCACTGTCAAATACTTTAGCCATACTGTCCAAGTTGCAGTAGGAAAGGGCAGGGAGAACTGCCCGCTGTAGGAGAAGATCAGGTTTGAGACCATCTAAGGAACCTGAAGGTGAACAAGTCCATAGGACCTGAAGAGATGCAACCATGAGTGAAATGGTGGATGTAGTTGCTAAAATACTGTCCATCATATTTGAGAAGTTGTGGCAGTCTGGTGAAGTTCCCACTGACTGGAAGAGGGGAAACATAACACTCATTTTTAAAAAGGAAAAAAACAAATGCCCAGGGAACTACAGGCCAGTCAGTCTATACCTCTCTGTACCTGGAAAGACTGTGGAGCAGATCCTCCTCGAAAATATGCTGATGCACATGGAAATGAAGGAGGTGATTGGTGACAGCCTGACTGGCTTCATACAAAGGAAGGCTAAGAGAACTGAAAAGATTGAAAGAAGTAGATAAGGCCTTCTTCAAACAACTGGAAGAAGCCCTGTTCCTCCTGCAGCACATTAACCAACCTGATTTTTGCTGGAAGGAAAATGTAGCAGGGCTCAAGTGATCTAGATTTCCAGACTGCAGCGATTACAGCGATTACAACTTCCTAGCATAGGTAGTCAAGGAGACAACAAGTAGAGGTGCTCTCATAGACCTGATATTTACAACCTAGGAAGAACTGGTTGCAGATACGAAGGTTGAGAGCATCCTTGGCTGCAGTGACCATGAGATCTTGAAGTTCAGTACCTTGAGAGGAGATACCAAGGCAAAAACCAGGACCATAGGCCTGGATTCCAGAAGATCCAATTTTGCCTCTTCAGCAATCTGCTTGGAGGAAAAAA
>CM021797.1:28898110-28917487 GCA_011076525.1 Nettapus auritus | reverse complement strand
AATAAAATAAAATAAAATAAAATAAAATAAAATAAAATAGGAATATTGTCCTGGAGAGGAGGGCTCCACAAGAGTTAGTTGGTATTTAAGGACCATCTGCTCCAAGCTTAAGGAAGGTCCATTTCAACATGTAGGAAGTCAAAGTGTTCCATGAATGAGTAAGGAGCACCTAAATGAACTCAGACATAGGAAAAATGTTTCTAAGAGGTGGAAGCTGGGCAGGTGACCCAGGAGGGTTATCAAATTCCTGTCCAGTCTTGCCAGGTATAGCATGAGGGAAGCTCAGGCCCACCTGGAGTTGAATCTGCCAAGATTTCTGGATATGAAGGGTAACAACAAAAGTCTCCACAAGTGCACAAATAGCAAAAGAAAGACTAGAGAAGATGTGTGTCTCTACTGACTGGGGCAGAGGCATTGGTGACAAAAGCCATGGAAAAGGCTGAGGTATTCAGTAGCAAAAGCCTTGGTCCTTTACCAGTAAAACTGACCATCAGGAATCCCAGAGCTCAGAAAACAGAGGAAAAGTTTGGAACAAATAAGACATTTTCCATGGAGGGAGACCTGATTAGAGAGAATGTAACCAAACAGAAAATATATAAGGTCATGGGGTCTGAGAGGTTGCCCCCACAAGTGCTGAGGGAGCTGGTTGACATTATTGCAAGTGCACTCTCAAATATCTTTGTGACATCAGAGCAATTGGGAGCAGTTCCTGAAGACTGGAAGAGAGCAAATGTCTCTCCTATAGTAAGCAAGACAAGAACAAAAATGCAAGGAGCTACAGGATGTGAAACTTCACTGCAGTCCCTGAGAAGGTAACAGAGGAACTCGTCCTAGAATATACAGCGAAGGATGTGAGGGTATTCAGAAGTAGTCAGCATGGATTTGTGAAGAGGAAGTCATGCTTAACCAGCCTGATAGCCTTCTACAATGAGGTGACTGGCTTGTTGGATGAGAGGAGAGCAATGGATATTGCTTACCTTGACTTTAGTAAGGCTTTTGAAACCGTCTCCCCTAACATCCTCAAACTCTCAAAGTATGGGTTAGTGTACAGTGAGGTGGACTGAAAGTGGCTGAACAGCTGGGCACAAAATTCAGCTGGAAGCAAGTCACTACTGGTGTAGCTCAGGGGTCAATACTGGGTCCAGTATTGTTTAACATCTTCATCAGTACCACAGAGTGCACCCTCAGCAAGCACCCAGACAACACAAAACTGGGATGCATGGTTATTACACAAGATACTCCAGATACTTCCATCCCAAACCATTCTATAATTTCACGATTCTTTGTCCCTTAGTGCTTTATTATAATCTTCTAGTGCAGCGATCTATTTCATTGGCTTTATTCCCACTTTTGTTCTGCTTTCTGAAGACAGTCTTAATCCCCACAGTGGAGACTGCAATGGAAAATAATTGGTAAAGGAATGTTAACCTAATTTCTGGTTCTGTGTACATGCAGTTTCAGTCTTGCGAATCTACATGTGTAGGAGTATAGCTGGGCACACTGGCAACTATTAACAGCCAACTGGAGAATGATAAGGAGAGCATGAGAAAATAAACTTAGTTCTGCTGCATGTTAGTTTTCCACCTTCTCTAAAGTTCTGGAGCAGTAATTTTGTCTCAGCTCCAACAGAGGTTTGGTGAATTACACTGGTTGGTAGTTCTGGCATAAACAGCTTTAAAGGAACAATAGTATTCTGCTGAAATACGTTAAATGGAAGGTCTTTAGTTTGATAGCAGCAACTCAAAAAAAACAGCTGAGGTCAGCCAGGACAGACTGAATAGAGCTGGTGAGCTGCTTCTGTGCATACATAGCTAGATACACATTTCCACTGGTAGCTTCTAGAATCATAGCAGATGTAGCAATCTGAGTCATGCTTGTGGATATAATCTGCTTAGATTTATCTGCTGTATAATTAGGGCGTTTCTCTGTGTGTTCCTAGATTCTTCACAGTCTATCACATCCTGTAGATTGCTCTCTCTGTAATGAGAAAACTCTGTATGCAGCAGCTGCTGGTGTCACTGAAATGCTTATCTAAAGGCACTCATTTTTGTTGAGGAAGTTTCTCAAAACAGTCTAAGGAAAAGTCATTTTTTCAGCTGCATAACTAAGATGTACGGTGGGTGAATAGCCTGTGAGTAGTATGAAAGAACAGCAAGTGCTGGAGTCCTCACTTTCCCTCTGCTTTAAACATTTAGAAGCACTTCCATGTGCTTATGTGAACATGAGAGAAATGGATGAGGGCAGTTGATGACTGTGATGCAAACCAGGTCTGTCAGCCAAGCAACTTGGCTCGAGTAAATCAGTTCTTTATTTTAAGATACAGTGGACAAGACACAGAAGCCTTAAGGCAATAGAGTATTACCTTTTTTCTTTTTCTTTTTTTTTTTTTTTTTTTTTTGTAAGACTAATTTTTAGCTAGTTCCATGCTTGGACAATGCTTGCATCAATCAGTGCCATGCAAAGATGAGTTTCTTAACTTTGTATCTATCAGTACTTGCCTTTAAGGAGAAGATTACTTGTATAATGAAAATTACAAACAACTGAGAAGTGTGAGACTATGCAAGAATTTAGTGGGTAGGGGTGTTTGTCTAGTGAGTCTGTGTTGCAATAGTGTGTTCTACAGCAGCTTTGACCATAAAACTTGTGGTCAATTTTTCATCATAAAGTCTTTGTGGAGACCTTGCTTTTCTTTTTTTTTTTTCAATTACCCCCCCCTTCCTTAAGTTACATTAGATTTATTTACTAATAACATGAGCCTTTGAAGGCAGTCCACTGGGGCGATTGAGTTCATAGAGCAAAGTGCCATGTCTTGTAAGAAAAAATGTGATGTCTCTTCAACCTTTACAGCATGATGCTTTTTTTTTTTTTGTCTGACTGGTAGTTTCTCTAATGATCAAATCCAGCTAATTCTGACTATTAACTCTGTCTTTGGATTTTTATGGAGTCATTTCCTTTGAAAAGGTTTCCCTAGAACGGTTGCTCAGGCAGAAGCCCTGGATAAAGTTTGTCAAATAGACACTGTGATCGACCTAGATGTACCATTTGAAATCATAAAATGTCGGCTCACAGCACGCTGGATCCACCCTGCTAGTGGCAGAGTCTACAATCTTGAATTCAGTCCTCCTAAAGTGCGGGTAAGCAGTACACATATTAATGTTGGTGCTAAATAAATGCTGCACTGCATTTGATGATTGTACTAAAATATTATGCATATGTTGGTGCAAAATACAGTAGCTCAGAAGAAAACTGCTCATTTAATCTCTTAAGTGAACAGAAGCTGCCTGATAACAAACACACTGCCTCTCAGGGTATGCCAGTACCCTGGTAGAAGCTGAAGCTGATGGGCAATGTGTTTATCCTCTAAAGAGTGAAACACCACGGTGCCAATTCCACATACAGTTTCATAAGGTGTTGTTAGTTGTTCACTGATCGGGAGGACTTGCACACTGGTGTATGAGCTGGGCATATTCTCAGCCTGCTCTGCAGTTGCTAACTGTAAAGTCCAAAATGTAGTTTCCCTTCCTCCAGAGACTGATTCTTTGTATCTAGGATGCACATTAAGTCAGATACTACTACCAGTCAGAGGGATCCTCTTAATGCTTTCCCTGTGTTGCTCTGTAATCAAGATGAAAATTTTCAGAGGTACGGTTGTCATACTGCAAAATTCAATGTAGAAACTTGGTAGTCAGAGAAGCTTCTCAACAGAATAAAGAGGTTATGGCTTAAGACATCATAAGCAAGAATAGTTAACAGAAAGATAATGAATATACATTATTACCTGAAAAATTGTTGAGGTACTCAGATTAGCCTTGGTGCATCTCTGCTTGAAGCAGTGTTACATCCTTAACTCTAAATAGCTTACCTGTTGCAGCATCACATTTCACCTGCAAGTTCTATTAAGTTGAGTCAGAATCATAGCAGGCTTTGTATTTTTGAGTTTTCAGTGTTTCAGGAAAAGAGACCAGCTAAAATAGCAGGTAAGCGCTTTAAGTGAGCAGCTGGAAACACTGCCTATGTATTGTTTAAAACATGGAGTTTATGTTACGGTTATTTTTAATTGCAGAAGAATATAGGCAAGTAGCAAAAGTGAATTAACAGACATACCAAAGGGTGGTTTTCAGCTCTAACAGCACTGCTATAAGGAATACTCCACTCTGCTTTTCACTTAATTAGTGAAGCAAGCATATTACAACATATTAAAGTACTTTTTAGAGTGTTTAAGTGAAACCGTGGAATGGAGCTGAATAGCTGAAATATAGTTATTATCTGGCAGACCTGGAAAAAATTTAACTCTTTACTTGCTCAACAAAACTAAAGGATTATGTCTTTACAGTTAATACAAAACTACAGGCTGAATATTTAATAGGTACAACTAAGGCACTGTTATGGCTGCCTGCACAGACGTTAGATAGAAACCTTTGAGAAGCCCTTCAAGAAACTGGTTGTGAAATGTGTACTAAAGTAGTTGTCATAATTAATACAGCAAGACCCTGCCTCTGTTAACTAAATCATAGAAAGATTTTTGTAGGCTTCTATGCCATATTTTGATGTACAGAGTTGCTAAGTCCACTTAAACTTTCTGCAGTGTGACTTAAAAAGATCATTAATTCCTTTCTCTATTTTACTGTTGTCAAACAAAAGCCAAATGGTCCTCTTGCTTGTTTGCTGTTATGCCGTAGCATGTTACCAACAATCTTTTTTTCCTTTGTAAATCCAAAACACGGTATCATGTAAAAGAAAATGAACCCTATCCCAGCCAAAACCACGACAGTTTTGTTCACATATTCCCAGTATTCAACAAATGTTCCAGAGTTCAAATTAGTCAAGTAGTTATAACCTGATGTTCATTGTCAATACTGAGAAAATGTTTTTAACTGGTGGACTGTCTTACTTGAAAGTCAACATCTTATATTCCAGATAAGATATAGATGGTAACCTTTCTCTAAGCAGAAATCTATAGTTGGATTAAATGGAAACTGATTGCAATTTAAATAGCAAGTTACACAAAACATACTTAAACAGAAATATACATTGGTGTTTGCTTTTAACCGTAACCAGGGCATGGATGATATTACTGGAGAACCACTTGTTCAGCGAGATGATGATAAGCCAGAGACGGTTACCAAGAGGCTGCAGGCTTACGATGCAGAAACAAGACCTGTTCTAGAATATTATCGGTAAGTAGTAAAATACTATGCTGCTTCCATGTTAGCACAGCAAGGAACAAATCTCTGCAGCTACAGAGTTATTATTACAACAGCAAACGTAGTATTAGTAGCAGTGTATCCTTCATCAGCTCTGTAAGAAATAAAACCAGTAAAATTAGTATGATTTTGACTGTTGCTTGAAAACTATTCAGGAGCCAGCTTAGTGAAAGAGCCTTTAATTGCAACCATATTTACGTTTTCAGAGTACTGTGCATTATTCACTAAGTTATATTAGTGTTCTGAGCAACATTGCTCTGTTCAGTAGAGCAACAGGGAGGAGAGTTCTCATCCTGGAAACTTGGACAGTATTTTCTCTTTCTGGATGTGTAAGTAGAAGCCCTCATAATAGATAAGGGGGTCAAGAAACTGATACATTAATAGAAAAAACTGTTAATGGGAATTCAGAAGTGGCAGTTGTAAGAATAGGACTGTGACATGCACAGCTAGCAAGACTCTTAATAACTAGCTATTTGAGAATACTAAAGTCATTAGCACTTCGGAAGGATAACAAATCGGTGATTCTTTTAAAGGCCAAAACTGTATACAAAGACTCTCTTCATGTTAAGCTGGTCGCTGTGCAAATAAAACATTAGTAATATACACATAATACTATATCACTGCATAGAGGCTTGCAGTCTTATCGTGCCTAGACAAACATACAGATTTTTTGTAACAACATCCTGAAGTGATTGTCTTTCCTCTGTTTCCACATCCATCACCCTTTCTTACTCTCTACCAAAACTGCTGAGTAGAAAACTGAAAGCTCCATCTTTGGATTGGTTCAGTTTTAGAGAAGGGATTTTTTTCTGGTCTGACAGTGATTTTTCCTGACCAGGAGCTTTACAATGTCTTCATGCCTCAAAACACCGCAGTAAAACACAGGCCTAAGCTAATATTATTAGTTATAATGATATACTTTGCAGATAAAGTTAACTACTGGAACTAATTCAAAACACCTTGATTTTGTCTGGGTTGCTTGCTTGTGCTGATGCATATTCTTTGATCCTTGAGGTCTGACTTTAAAATTCACAGTTATTTGGGTGACTGCTGTGTAGGATGTGCTGTATGACTTGATTACTTCTTCATATTTTTACTCATCATAGTTTGTTATTAAGTACTCTGTGGACAGCTACCAGTTTTTTGAACTAATGTGGCCAACAGCTTACTGCCTGAGGAACAGAGTAATGCGTGTCCAACCTACATTCCCAATGTTATGACTACTCCCAGCATTAAATCCCATGTACATAGCATGCTCTGCCACGGCAATCTTAGAATGAGGTGGAGATCCTGGAATGCTCAGACAACTTAACTTCTGTAATGCTTTTTTCTTTTTCTTCCTCAGGGAAAAGGGGTTGTTGAAATCCTTCTCTGGAACAGAAACCAATAAAATCTGGCCACTTATCTATGCCTTTCTCCAAACCAAGTTGTCAGATGTGAGCCAGAAAGATGCTGCCACTCCCAGGTGAAATTAGGTCTATCTTCTGCTCATCTGTCATAGCACGCACATGATCATGAGATTCAGCGGTCAAGAATTTCTTGTAGTAGTATACCAGACTGATCAATAATTAAGTTCTGCTGTTGTCCTTAACCTACCTTTTGATAAAACGTTGTCTCCTGTGGGTCTCACTTTAATGCTGTATTTAATATTAGATATGCCTAATTTTTGTAATATAGTAACTGTCTTTAACAAAAGCACCTACTGCTGTGTCTCTGTCAATCAGAAAATACTCATGTTTGGCAATACTGAACGGTGAAGGAAACACGTTTCAGAATGCAGCTTAACTACAAAGCATCTTGGTTGACTTAATCATTCATGAACTGATTACCAGTCTGCAAAAAGCACTTTCGGACCAGAACTGGCATGGAAACACAGAATAGGTTGGAAGGAACCTTTAACAATCATTTAGTCCAAACTCCCTACCATGGGCAAGGATGTTTCACTTGATCAGGTTGCTCAAAGCCATGTGTAGCCTGACTTTAAACACCTCCAGTGACGGGACATCCACAACCTCTCTGGGCAACCTCTTTCAGCTCCTTACCACCCTCCTTGTAAAAAATTTCTTCCTTATATAGATACAGGTTGGAAAATGGTCACTTCGTTTAGCTTGGTTGATTTTACTGGGTTTAAGTTGCCCTTGACACTTGCTTTGATGATTTGCCTTACTACTATGTTTCTATTTCTACCTTCAGCTAAATTGCTAGCATGAAAAATAGTGTAATGATGTGTAACACATTTGGTAAAGCCTCTGTCTTTGTGGAGCTGAGGAAGACTTTTTAGTAAAAAAAAAACAGCAGGCGCTGAATCACTAATCTGGTAAGCCTGTAGCTAAGCAATCTTGACCAGTGAACATGTCTTTATTGTCTTTTGGAAAAATAACTCTTCATAGATGCCAGTGCCATGAATTCCCTTGGTCAAAGTCTTTTTTCTTGCTACGAATTCAAGTCTCTGACCAGTTCTTGTATTAATTTATTCTCTAGATAACTGGATTCACAAACCTCCAGAGGTCTCACTTTAAAAAGTCAGGGTAATGCAGATGTTGCTGTTCTTCAGTAAACTCTCCAAACCATTTTTTTATGCTCACCAGATGGAGAGTTTCAAGATAAGTCAGCAAAACCTGAGGATGAAACAATTCTATCTAAGTGATGTCTGAGGCGTAGCTGCCTCATCCTACTAATGTAGGTCTCAGTCTCCTCTTGCACTGACCCATTAACTACAAAGTTGTCATAGTGAGGACTACATTTTCATGTGTAACTTTACTGTTATAAATACTGACAGTCTAAAAAAGATGGATGCTGTAGAATTTGTAAAGCCTTCCCATTACATTTTTGCTTATTTCTAATAATGCATTTTGACTTCTACATAAAGCAGCTATGCTTGCTTTATTGCTAGTCTACGTAAGTTTCAATTAGCTGGAGAAAGAATGGGAAGGACATCTTATGATTTGAGACTGATTCCCACACTGGTCAACCAATTTTAATTACAGACTTCAAAAATAACTTAGAGCGTGTCACAGGTTGCTAGATAAATATGGCTTTACTGCTAGTGGTAGCAAGGCACACAGCATGAGGAACAAGCAGGAGGATTTAGAGTTGTGTTTTTTTTTTTTTTTTTTTTTTTTTTTTAAGTATGTTAACAACAAAAGAAAACATTGATGCATTATTTCATGAGGATGGTCAGCTCACAAACAGGGACATTGATAAAGCAGAGATGCTTAATGCCTTCTTTGCCTTTGTCTTCAACACTGATGATGTTGAAGTTGTCCATGGTCCCAGAGCCCTGAGTTGGAGAACTGTGACTGCGGCAGTGATAAACTCCCAGCTATCACTGAACTTGTGCAGGATTTGGATACACATAAATCTACTTGGGCCTGATGGTATTCATCCCAGCCTACTCAGAGAGCTGGCTCATGTCATCACGAGTCCTCTCTCAGTCATTTTGCGACATTTTTGGGAACCTGGAGAGGTCCTGATTGACTGGAAGGTGGCAAACATGATTCCAATTTTCAAGATGGGCAAGAAAGGAGACTCTGGTAATTACAAGCTGCTCAGTCTCATTTCAGTGCCTGGTAAAACTGTGGAGAAAATCATTCTGGGATTCACAGAAAAGCACCTGAAGGACCTTGCAGTCATTGGTCATAGCCAACACAAGTTCATGAGGGGAAAGCCCTCCGTAACAAATTTAAGTTCTTTCTATAACAAGGTCACTCACCTAGTTGACCAAGGGAAGCCAGTTGCTTCAGCAAAACTTCAATACTGTTTCTCACAGTATCCTTCTGAACAAAATGTCTAGCATAAAGCTAGATAAATACGTAGTATGATGGGTGAACAACTGGCTGACAAGTTAGGCTCAAAAGTTAAAAATAGTAAATAGGGTCATATCAGGCTGGCAGCCAGTCACTAGTGAGGTTGGTGTTCCCCAGGGCTCCATTTTAGGGCCAATTATCTTTATGTTTTAATAAACGACTTGGACATAGGACTTGAAAGTATATTAAGTTAGTTTGTGGATGACACTGAATTGGGAAGAGCTGCTGGCTCCATCAAAGGTAGAGAGACCTTGCAAAGAGATTTTGACAAATCTGAGGGCTGGGCACTCAACAACCACATGAAGTTTAACAAGTGCCAGATTGTGCAGCACTTGGGAAGGGGCAACCCCGGCTATCCGCACAGACTGGGGGACAAGAGGCTGGAGAGCAGTCCCACAGAAAGGGATCTGGGGGTTTTGGGCAACAACAAGTTGAATACGAATCAACAACAGCATGCCCTGGCAGCCAAATACCAAGTGGGTCCTGGGGTGCATCAAGCATGGTATCACTTGCCAGTCAAAGGAGCTGACCAACCTGCTCTGCTCTGCACTAGTGTGGTCTCACCGAAACCACTGTGTGCAGTTTTGGGTGCCACAATATGGAAGGGACATTAAGCTATTAAGAGTGTCCAAAGGAGGGCTACAAAGATGGTGAAGGGTCAAGAGGGCAAGACATATGAAATCACTTCGTTTGTTCAGAGCCTGGAGAAGACTGAGGAGTGACGTTATGGCAGCCTACAGCTTCCTTACAGGGGGCGAGCACAGAAAGTGGCCCTGATCCTTCTGGTGACAGTAACAGGACCCAAGGGAATGGCCTGAGGCTATGTCAAGGGAGGTTCAGGCTGGACAGGAGGAAAAGGTTCTTTACCATGAGAGTCATCAGAACTAGAACAGGCTCCCCAGGGAACTGGTTATGGCACCGACCCTGTTGGAATTCAAGTAGCATTTGGACAATGCTCTCAAACACCTGGTGTAATTTTTGGGTAGTCCTATGTGGAGCCAGGAGTTGGACGTTATGACCCTTGTGGGCCGCTTCCATCTCCGGATATTCTATGATTCTATGAATTGTAAGTCACAGTGCACTGTTTATTGTTCTTATTACCCTTGTACATAACGGAGGAATTGAATTAAAGAACAACCTGAAGTCATTAGTTTCTCGTAACAATTATTTCTAAGGAGGAAACAATGTTTACTCTTCCTCTTTGGAGTGCCTGTCAAACTTTATATACACTTAATACGCTTAACTAGCTTCAGCTGTAATCTCTAACTTGCATCTGGGACAGAGCTACTGCTAATTTATCCTGTTTGTCTGCATAACCTGTTAGAGAACGCAAGTATTAGGAACAAGAAAAGGTACTTCCATCAGTGGATCTGAAGCTGCTGTTTCTGCTGCTGCATTTATACTTATACTCACTGTGGTTTATACTGCAGAGTTAAAACTTTGCTTTCTCTGGGCTGTATCTTACAGCTGAAAATAGCTGGATCTCAGCATACCTTTTGCCTGATTCACCAACTGTAGGTAGATCGTGTTCATCAAACTACTGAAATCTAGATACCTTCCATACCTTACACACAGAACAATACAGTAAAGGACCAAGAGTCCTTTAAAGGATGAAGAGACCTATACCACTACTTGCAATGAAAGCTGTCTCCACTGGACCATTCTAACTACAGTGTATATTTTTGCATGTAGAACTGCTGTAACAGTAGCAAGTTGGAAAAGCAGGGTAGAATTTTGGATTGCAGAGGTTCTATGGAAGACTCTTCTCTACAGAGTTTGAACTTCCAGATCCTAAAACAGAAAGCTTTAAAAATTTTCCACTTCAATCGTTTGACAATTTCAGAAACCCACTTTAGCTTAGTAGAGTATGAAGTTCTTTTCAAACACTCTGAGACATCTTACCTGTATGAACTGTGACAAAGCTTTATCTTCAACATGTAGTCTTTTCCTAACCCTTTTACCTCAGTTTCCATCTGTCCCCTTCATCAAATACTTCTCCACATACTGAAACTTATAAAAATCTTAAGTTACTCTTATTAATAAAAGGAGAGTCAAACTCTCTGAGATCATAAAACTTGGCACTCATATGTAGACAAGTGTTGCTTATGTTTTAGGATAAAACCAAATTCTTTTTAATGAAAGCACAATGTTAACATTTAAATCCCCTTAGCAGAGGTAGAAAGCCAGTGTTTTAACCTAATCCATTCCAGATCTGAAATACTGATACCAGGTATTGATTTATTGCTATTAGTGATAACCAAATTTGAGAGCTTATAATGTCAACAAGGTAGCATGAATACAGTTGTGATCTCCAATATTCATAGAGTAAGACATGTCCACATCTGTAGTAAGATAATAGCAGATTCTACCAAGAATCTACTGCTTCTTGTAAACATTGTATTTGTGCAGATTTGTTTTCATACTTTGATTTCTAAAGTCATGAAAGGCAAGGTTAGTAGCAGAAAACACATCCAGTTTCACATTCGGCAATATGAGAACCCTGCTCTTCAAGGACAACCGAAAACCTAGCAGCACATTTTCAAACAATATTACAAGTTTTTCTGAATTACCCACCCTTCAAACTCCCCAAACAAAAACAACAACAACAAAAAAATCTGACACCAAAAATAAAGTGCAGTACCCAGAAAAATAAGTGTCAAGAAAATAGCCATGTTCTTTTCTTTGTTAAAAAAAAAAGAAAAAAGTACTTGGCCTCAGTCTTAACAATACTATACTGTGTCCATCATTTTGGATTCTTCTTCATCTCTTTGTATCACAGAGTTTAAACTGCAGACATTTGTGTTTATGGAACCTTGTAGACCACCTGTATTCTGCAACAGATGAAAAATGAACAGCTTAATTCTCCACAATTGTATATATGGAGAGAGAAAGAGAGAGAGAGATAGAGAGAGATTTTAGCTTAAGGTGGACTCTTCATGTTGTCTATCTTAAGGTAAGTTTGCAATAGTAAGAAAATAAGCTCTTAAAAAATTATTGCTGGTAATACTGCACTGTGCCAAGATGCTCTTTTAAATTTAGCTAGCATTGCTTGTATTTCATCTCAGTATTTCTAGCACTTGTCTGTACATTAACTTAAGAGTACAGCTGTTGAATCTTACTTGAAAGGTACTTTAACCAAATTATTTCAAGTTAAGTAGTTTCAACTGTGACTCCTTCCATAATATCTAATTTTTGAAAATCTCTGAAGTTGCTTCTTCATTCCAGAATGCGGCCTTCACTAGTACAACAACAAAAGATGTAAGCACCCTCAGTTTCCTTTTATCACAACAGGAGATTTTCTTCAGGCTTGACTTAGCTGAAGGATTCTATGAATCAGCATAACCATTTTACACTGAAAGCACATTTCACTGCTAATGGTAAAGAGTGTGAATACAATTCTAGCTTCTCATCAGCTTTATGATGCAGTGTTTCTTTTTAAACAAAACAGTGCGATGGCACTGAACTAGCATATGCTTTTGACCTTAACGCTGATGCTTTCTGAATCCCAGCACGCAGAAAAAAGGCTACATATGCCTTGCATATTGATGTATGGGATATATTTCCCATTATATCCTGAGTACTGGCAGTTCTAGGAACAGTCCTCTTTGTATTTCAGAAAGGTATAGTTTCTCAGCACAGGACCCAATCCTAATTAAGTTAAATTAATTTTTGGACATAATGAACCTACCTGTGACAAAGATGTCAGCTGACCAACAAGACTAGGATTGACACTGGGATCCTGTGGTAAGATAGCTTGAAAGCCATGTGATTGTGACCAGATTCTCACTCTTGTCTTGAATGCCTCAAGTTCACTTTTAAAAGCCTCAAAATACCCTTCTCCTGTCTGAAAAGAGAAAAATTAATAGTTTCACTTAAAACAGATTTACTTTTGAGTTGTAAGCATTTCATTTAGTGGACGTCATGAAAATGTTAGTCAATTTAAAATGAAAATCCAGGTAAATTTTCTTTTCAGGACAAACTGTAGTACTTATATGCAGAAGCAAAGTAATTTATTCATCTAAAGACATGTAAAAAGAAATCTAATTTTAGCCCTTCCTTTATTACAACTCAGAAGCCAGTGCTCTTAGAAGAACGGGTGCTTGCTGTGGCACTCCGTCCAAAAGTAAAGCACAAGTTGACTTACATTTTAACTGAATGGCTTTAAAAGCAGTACTAAGATCCATCAGTCTTGAATAACTGCATACACTCTATGATAAACCACAGCCTCAGTCTTCCCACATTTCTCCTGTGTTTTCAGGACTGGAATTACACCAAAATAGTCTGTCTGGAAAGAACTGCTAACAAAGATCTTTCCCATAAAACTAAGTCAATAAAATATCATCTTATGGTCAAGAAGAAACCTGCTCTAGAACACTAGTCCGTTATACAGCAGCAAGGGTTTCTACCATCATTATGTAGGTTGACTTACTTTGGCTTTTTGGAAAAAGAGACGAAAACAGCCTCTTGGATCCACATTGCAACTTTTGGCAATTTCTATAATAAACTGCATTACAACTGCCTGGTGTGCTACTTGTTCCATCAGAGCTCTTTTCTGAAGAAAAAAAAAAAAAAAAAGTTCTGATTTAAAGATGTTTCCTGGAATTGTATTTATAAAATTCAATGTAATTTCATTTTCTTTTAGTTCCTAAAGAGATGAGAAATGATAGTCACAGAAGAAAGGGGACCGATTGTTTGCAGGAATTAGACCTAGTGTTACAAGGTGTTACAGAGTTGGTTTGTTTTTTTCTCCCCTCCAACGATGGTAGAGAGGGTGGTGGAAGAAAAGTTAAACAGCTAATGATGTCAGGCAGCTTTTACATAGTGGAAGTGGGAAACTGCGTACTTTCAGACAATTCAAAGTTGTTCATACCTGTTCAGCTTCTAGATGAAAGCACCATAACATGAGATATTTACACGTTTCTTCACATACAAGATATGGGTGGTCAGACAAAAATCTCTGACTATCATCCCATCTGCTCATCATGCCTGATGAGAAACAGATTAAGATAGTTGAAATGGATAGATACATGACTTAATGCAGCAAAGTTGTTTTTTTTTGCATTGATACCCCTGTATGTATACCAGCTGCACAATTCACTATCTTCTGAATGCATATGAAAGCAAACAGCTACATTTAAGGGTTTTATTTAGACATCTAACTAGCACTGAAAGAACATTACCAGAAGGTACAATAAGATCCTGAAGATACTAAAAGCAAATTTAACCATTTCCTATACTTTAATGCATCTCTAGCAGTGTTGACGAATTATTTTTAAACAGTTCTCCCATATACAGTATCAAAGTAGTATAGGTGTATCTAGTAATTACATTGTCAAGTATCTTAAAAAATTCATAGATTATTCAGAGATTCTAACAAACACAAATCCTCTGGAAGTCTGCAAATAAAGCACAAAGAAAACGTGTAATCTGTTGAAAATGCAAGTGCCTCTAACGCATGATTTTCTAGGTGTTTAGGAAATTTGAATGTAATTACAGAAACAGCTTGATTTCAATAAAGCCACATTACTATTTGAGAGTTAACTTGAAGACTGAATTTCAATAGCATGAAGTTACTTCATTTGAAGAGGTGAGTTTAAAAACCAGAACCCAATACTCAGATCACTTCTGAAAGTCATCCTTCATGTATCACTGACAGTCAAGTCATTTACTGGCAATAGGAACCAGATGCACAGTTTTACCCATATATCAGCATAAAAATATAACTTGGCTGAAGATAATTCAATAGTAATGACCTAAACTAATCTTAATTCTAGCAAACAAATATGTAAAGAGAAAACAACGATGACTATTTCTTTCAACTTTTTTTTAACAGAGATGTTATGCACAAGTTCTTTACTACCTAAAAGGCAGAGCAGGATCCAGAAAAGGGACTTGGGCTGTATGGCTAGTGAAGTCTGCACTGCTCTTTGACAGCAGATAGCACGGAACAAAGAGACCTGAAAGAGCATTAATGTACTGTCTTTGCAATGCTCTTAAGTATTTCTAAATAAAATAACAACATCGCTTTGAATTTAAGAGGTAAGGAAAAAAAAAGATGACCTTTTGTAATAATGTTGTTTTTATAACTGCTTAATCTGAATTTAGACAACAAAGTAGATTTGCCCAGCTCCTGACCTGAAAAAAGAAAGACCATGTTTTTCTTCTGAAATGCATAGCAGAAGAGACATCTTCTGGACATGCTGTCACTATACTTGGCAGTTCAAGTATTTAAGAGAATATATGCCTATTGTTACTATTTGCATACTCTGACACCATTGTGCCTTGCTTGGTATTTGCAAGGTTTGCTAAGACCCTTCCAGAAACCTAAACCAGAAACCCTTCCTCTAAAGTAAGTTTAAGATCCCTAGATGCCAAATAGCTTAGTAAAACCCAGTTTGTACAATCAGGTGAATTTTGTCAACTCAGTCCTTTTATTGATTGCTCTGGAATTCCAAATATGGCTATACTACATCATTGTATGAAAACAGCCTGCAACTAAGAACGGGAAGTACTTAACAGAACCATTAACATTTCAGATTACTTTTTTAAGATGAGCTATGCTGATGGGGTCAACAATTACAATGGAGCTGAAGTGCCACCTAGTGGATAGTTAAATATAATTTAAAGGAACACACAATTCCATGCGCACGCACTCAGTAGGCGTTTCCAGATGTATACCTTTAAATCAATCATTCCTCCTGCAGCTTAATAGCCACCAGAAAACAACTTATTAGAAGGAGACAGATACAGGCAATCACAAGCACATTTATATACAACAATTCTGTGAATAACACTGTGGCACTGAACAGCAAAAAAAAGTTGTTAGAACTTAAGTTTTGAGGTCTTAGGCCCATTTGAGTATTTGTTTTAGATTAAAGTTCCTACTAGTTAACAGGAACTAAAAAGCTGCTGTGGTTTACATATTATTTCACTTTGAAATGACTATTAGTTGTCATAAAATAAAGTTAGACAGCCTGTTAGGTATTTCATTCGTTAGCTTTTGTTCTGTACAAGAATAAGGAGAAAACCTACATAAATATTGTAGAAATCTGAACTGCAAAATGTTGGAGAAAGCACACTCACCGAAGTGTCTAATCTTTTGTTCGTGTTTTTGCATAAATGATTCAGACAAGTCTTCATCTTCTGTTTCTTTTCTTTTTTGATTAATAAAACTCTAAGGAATAAATAAATATATATATATTACTATCACAGAAATCTCCAAACATACCTTTTTGTGATATATAGGAATATTACATTTTAATATGTTACCATCCAAAGGCCAATATTCTAATTTTAGAGTCATGTCATATGCTTCAGAAGGCTCTCTTTTTTTTTTTAAATGTATTACCTAAGAATAGAATTGAAAAGTTTCATTATAGAAACATAGAACGGATGGGTTGGAAGGGACCTTAAAGATCAGCTCATTCCAAACCCCTGCCCCGGTCAGGGACACCTCCCACCTGACCAGGTTGCCCAAAGTCCAATCCAACTTGGCCTGGAACACTTCAAGGGATGGGGCATCCACAGCTTCTCTGGGCAACCTGTTCCAGTGCCTCACCACACCCCGAGTAAAGAATTTCTTCCTTGTATCTAATCTAAATCTATTCTTTTTTAGTTTAAAGCCATTACTCCTTGACCTATCACTAAACTCCCTGACAAACACCCCTTTCCAGTTTTCCTACAGGCCCCCGTTAGGTACTACTGGAAGACTACTGTCTTCACAGGAGAGGTGCTCCTGCCCTTTGATCATCCTCATGGCCCTCCTCTGAACTTGTTCTAATAGGTCCATGTCCTTCTTGTGCTGGGGGTCCCAGAGCTGAACACAGGCCTCCAGGTGGGATCTCCCAAGGGCAGAGCAGAAGGGAACAATCACCTCCCTCAGCCTGCTGGCCATGCTGCTTTTGATGCAGCCCAGCATATGGTTGGCTTTCTGGGCTGCAAATACATATGGCTGGCTCACAATGAGCTTCTCATCAACCAGCACCCACAGGTCCTGCTCCTCAGGGACGCTCTAAATTCATCCTCTGCCTAGCCCGTATTTGTGCTTAGAGTTACTCCAGCCCAAGTGCAGGACCTTGCACTTGGCCTTGTTGAACCTCATGAGGTTTACACAGGCCCACCTCTCACGCCTGTCCAGGTCCCTCTGGATGCCATCCCTTCTCTCCTGTGCATCAGCCACAACACACAGCTTGGAGTCATTGGCAAACCTGCTGAGGGTGCACTCATTCCCACCAACAAAGATGTTAAACAGCACCAGTCCCAGTACTGACCTCTGAGGAACATCTCTCGTTACTCATCTCCACTTGGACATTGAGCCACTGATTGCAACTCCATGTGTAATCATCCAGACAATTTTTTACCCACAAAGGTGTCCATCCATCAAATCCATGTCTCTCCAATTTAGAGACAAGGATATCATAGTCTACTAAGCAAGTAATTCTGAGAAACTTCTGTCCTCAGGTAGGAACATACTGATCTGTGTACAACAAATACCACCTTGCAGCCCTGATGCAGCTAAATCAGTGAAACTACGAGATTGCTAAACTGTTTAAATTGAATTGTTTAACCAAAGCAGATATTTTACTTAAGAAGAACTTGTGCTAAATAATCTGTATTACAGTAGTCATTATGAGTTGCAAACTCTATCACATTTGATTATTTGGCACACCAGAAGAGCAGACTCCTAATGTGAAGAAGCTGTTGTTCAGGCCCCGTTTCACAACATGTGTACTACATGACCATTACAAGTTCTGATCCCCAATTCTGACAGAGAAACATCAACCACATCTGTAGTACGAAGGCAGCTTGCTCCCTTTCACAGGGCAAAATAAAAACAAAAAACATTTAACACACACCTTGATTTTGCACTGCACCATCCACAGAAGACACTCAAGACTAGTAACAAGTGGAATGACAGATGAGGCTAATGCACACATTCATGCACACTGATATGGGTCATACCTTATTAAATACCTCCTTACTAACAGGATCTGTGTTCCATGGATTCTGCCTTTCACTCTGGTTTAGTGCTTCTTCTTTTCTCCTCCACTCTTCTTCTCTCCATCTCATCTCTGCAGCTTCAGTCTTTGCTCGAGCACATTCCTGATCGAAGGATTCTGAATTATGCAGTGCTAAGCTACCAAGTTTTTGCTGGGCTTCTGCAAGATTCCATGTGCATTCTACAGAGTGCTTCACAAACTCTTTTTCTTTTTGGCAGACTAATTCAATCCCCTGGTTGTAGGTCTGTGAGAAAAATCAGATGTGCTATTTAAGGAGGGAAAATTGACAGCTTAAAAATTATATAGGCACAGACATAATGCTGATCTTGAAGACAGCTTAGAAGCAGCATTAAATTCGCAGGAATGATTAAGCATGGTTTTGTACAGGTAGATGGCTTTTAGAAGAGATTTCTAACTCAAGCTGTATTAACTTTCTAAGCGTATTAGCAAAATCATGGATCAAGTGCTGCTAGCAATAATATTTTTTATTGCTAGTAATATTTTTTACAATCCGATGACTATTTGTGACACAGCTGCAAGATCTTCCCTGATTCCCCTCCGGCTGGCTGTGGCCTGCAACCTGAGCAACAGCCAAGTATGAGAATACTTGGACAAAGGCTCGAATACATACTTCTGAGAAGAAAGTATCAGTTTTATGATGGCAGATTGCAATAGTTAGGTAACTGCCTGTATTCACATTGACAGATGGCCAACATCCTCCCTTGAACCAACAGTGGAAGTGGCACTTAAGTTACGAAGTGGCTGAGACCCAACATAAGCATACAGTCTTTTTGGTCAAATCTACTGAGGAGGTCACTGCTCATAGCTGGGAGAAGACTGATCTCTTAAGCAACAGTGCATATATTGTGTCTAGGTGTATGCTGGGAATTCGAACTCAGTAACTTAAACTGTCCTCCGAAGCCTTTCCTCTGCCATGCCTTCCCACCCGCATCCATGTGGATTCACTTCTTGGCCTCACAGGGCCACCTTATGAAGCTTGTGGTGCTGATAAACTCTGGCAGAAGGGCGTGAAGGACAATGCAAATCGTGAAAGCTTGCGTGAAGGGAACTTTCACGCAGACACCTCAAAGTTCTCATGCCAACTCTGTCTGGGAATTGCAGCATTTCTCCCCCTCGCCCCCCCCACAACAGGTCGGAGATTTCGCTGGAAGCTGGACAACTCGATAACAGCAGCTTCCTGGAAGAACACGCGGAATTCCCAGCAGCGTGTTTACAAAAAGCTGCCTCGCCCCGGCCGCCAGAGCGCCGCAGGGGCAGCGTAGCTGCTCTTCAGACGCGAAGCCGCCGGAACAACTTCGTCCCGGCTCTTCCCACGTCACTTGTCAAACGCGGAGTTCTCCCTCACGG
>CM021797.1:28855690-28893110 GCA_011076525.1 Nettapus auritus | reverse complement strand
GGGAGCCGGGGGGCGGGGCCTCGGGGGGTGGGGGGCGCGGTCGCCGTGGCAACGCGCGCGGGGCCGGGGCCCCGCCCAACCGCCGCGGCCGCTGAGGGCTCCGTGAGGGGAGGGAGCGGCCGGGGGGCGGGGACGGGCGTGCAGAGAAAACCTTAAATTAAATCAAAAGCTGGAGTTAAATTGAAGCCTGAAGTTGAATTCAGACCTAAAATCAAATTGAAACCTTAAGTTAAAACCTTGAACTTTCTCTTGCCACGTTATGTTTACGTAACGAAAGGGATTGCCACTCTTACGCCAACGAGTAACGTGTTCCTGGTAGCGAGTCTTTTCGTCGGATATAAAATGATACAAAAATATAAAAATCTCCGTGGCTTAACGCTGTAGGCAGCTAAGCGCCACACGGCTGTTCCCTGACTCCCTCAGCAGGACTGTGGGGGGCGGAAATAGGAAGGAAGAAAACTGGTGGGCTTGATATAGAAGTAGTTTAATGGAAGAAAAGACCGTGAGGAAGAAAAAGGAGCAAAAAAAATTTTCTCTGCTTCCCCTCAGCATCGATGTCCAGCCACTTCCAGGGGCCTTGCTCAGTATGTGTGGCTGTTGCTTTGGAAGATGAACGCCTTCATAATGAATGCCCTGTTCCTTCTCTTCCCCCACCCCTCCATTTTATTCCTAAACACAACATTGTATGGCGTGAAATATCCCTTTGGTCAGCTTAGGTCAGCTCTTGCCAAACTCTCGTCCACCCCCAGCATAGCGGCGTTTGAGAGGGCTGGAGAGGCAGCCTCAGTGCTGTGCCAGCACTGCTCGGCCAGAGACAGAACAACGGTGTGAGACCAGGGCTGCTCTGGCTACAGGTGCAGAGCACAGCACTGTATGGGCTGCTGTGGGGAAGCTTAACTTCATCCCAGCCAGACCCAGTACATCAATAAAATTCACCCATTTATTTTCTTGTGCATGTTAAACATTTCTGTGTATAATGCTAAGGTCTACAAAATTGGTCCCTGTTATGTGAACTGATTAAAAAAAAAAATAAATGCAAAATGAGGTATGATAGGGCTTAATCTGGCACCCTTTTGAGTTAATCAGTAATAAAGCCAATTGCCTAGTGAATCCCTTCTGATGTAGAGCTCTGCAGACTTCATCTGATGTGTATGTGCAAGACTGGACTAAGGACTCACGTGCATCTGTGTTTCTGCCAGAGAAACATCACATTTATCTCAGCATGTGCATCCTGGGTCAGCACAAAGAGACAGAATGCCTTCCTCCTCTTTTCCCTCTCTTGTTTCAGGAGAAAATGTGGTTTGAAAAGGTGACTTTTGCTTGGTATATTATTTGGGCTAGGATGTTTAGTGTCTGAAACCTTGTAAAAGCTGTAATTCATGCATAATCTTACTTTACAACTGATAGGCAATTCTTGTTTTGCATGTGTTTCAGCATGACTGAAATGAAATATTAGGCCCATCTGTAGAAAGGAATAGATTAATTTATTATTATTATTATTATTTAATATTTTGTGATTTGAAGCTTTGATAGCAGGGGCTAGTGAGAGCACATTGAGTCTTCAGTTTCTCTTGGTTTTCCTGTACTCTCATTGGTTATGATTCCGGTGAATGACATTCTGTGTTTGAAAATCGTTTTGAAAAAAAAAAAAAAAAAAAAAAAGAAAAAAGGGCAGGACAGTATGGCTGTGTCTTGATAAGCAAAACCATGCTGATGCCATTGCAATACAGGAATAGATGAATTTGAGGTGTCTTACCTGTTTTTTTCATCCTCTTCCTCAGAGGTTGTTATTGACACAAGTAGAAAGGTACAAAATTAACATAAGTGAAGGCTACAACATTTAATTTTCATGTAGTCCTTTACCACATCTCCAGGTGAGCACAGCTCTGAATGCACAGCTTTTCAGCTTCTGCGCAATAAATGCTCATAGATGTATTCTGACCATGACGTAATGTAAGCCACTTCCATAGAAGAACAGTTCCTCTGACATTCACCTAGTCATAAGGGGAGGATCAGTGTAATTATCATGAGGTAGATGATGTTAGATAAATTCATAGTTTGCCTTACTTCACAGCAACATGTTTTTGTGTCTGTGCCTTTTATTAGTAGGAATTAATTGGCATGAAAAACAGAGTTTCTTTCTCAGGAAAACATTACGTTTCACAGCCCTCCCTAAAAAGACTATTATTAGAACAGTGTCTGAAAATACAGATACCATTTGGAGGAGGATATTGGCAAATTCCAAAGAAAAAGAAAAGCGGTGAATGTTAAACATCCAACAGTTAGAATATCCAGCATGAAGTCCTTGCCCAAACAAAATCAGTGGTAAACTTCCCGTTTATTTCAAAGGGGTCAGAGATTTTCTTGCAAAGTATGGTAATGATATCTTTAAACAGGTCATAATTTGCTGTAGCAGAATAAACAAGGACTAAATACAGAAAAATGCATTTGTATTTGTTTCTTTAAATTATTTATTAGATTAAATCTTATTTCATTTTTTTTTTCTATGAAGTATTTGGACAATCTTTATATAAGGCATAGTAACATACAGGAAAGCTTCCTTATACTTTCTCATTTGTTTACAGTCACTGTAAGAGATGATCTGTGCTTTAAGGGATTGCAGCTGGGGCTTTTAATTTCTTATTTTTCCTTCTTATGCCATGCTGTGTTCTGACACATGGTGGAACATTAGGTTAACCTCACAGGTTAGCTTTTATTTTTTATTTTTATTTTTTATTTTTTCCCCACATTTGCAAGTCCTTACTGTGAAGATTGTGACAAATCATGAATTTAAGGAGTACGTATTCCTTATAAAGCCAAAATCTTATTTAATGTTTGTAGGATGACTGTGAAGAGAAAAAATGATTAAAACAATGCTCTATCTATGTTGTGCTTCATCATTGCAAGTAACTTTAGGCCAGACTTTTATAGTCATACCTACCAGAAGAAGTGTGTTTTCAACCTTATCTTTAATTAGCATTGTTTTTTGTTCTTGTTGGTCTCATGTTTTCATCTTTCTGGAGCAAGGAACTCCTGAGGTGAAGTCAGTAGCCATTCACTGTCAGGTTGTCATGGAATCATAGAATCACAGAATAGTTTGGGTTGGAAGGCAACTTAACTCTCATTCCACCCCCACCGCAATGGTCAGGGACACCTTCCACTTCACCAGGTTGCTCAAAGCCTCACCCAGCTTAGCCTTAAACACTTTCAGGGATGGGGCATCCACAGCTTCTCTGGGCAACCTGTTCCAGTGCCTCACTACACCCTGAGTAAAGAATTTCCACATAAAATATAGTATGAATCTACTCTCTTTTAGTAAAAGCCATTCCCCCTCCTCTTATCAGTACATTCCCTGACAAAGAGTCCCTCTCCTGCTTTCCTGTAGGCCCTCTATGGGTCCTGGAAAGCTGCTGTAAGGTCTCTCCAGAGCCTTCTCTTCTACAGGCTGAACAACCCCATCTCTCTCAGACTGTCTTCATAGGAGAGGTGCTCTGGCCCTTTGATAATCCTTATGGCCCTCCTCTGGACTCGTTCATATCAGTCCATGTCATAGATGTCCTGGGGGTCCCAGGGCTGAATGCAGGACACTAGGTGGGGTCTCCCAAGAGCAGAGCAGAGGGGGAGAATCACCTCCCTTGACCTACTGGCCGTGCTGCTTTTGATGCAGCCCAGCCCAGGGTACAGTTGGCTTTCTGGGCTGCAAGCACACATGGTCGGCTCATGTTGAATTTCTCATCAAGCAACACCTCCAGGTCCTTCTCCTCTGGGCTACTCTTATCCATTCTCCTACCGGTCTGTATTTGTGCTTGGGATTGCCCTGGCCCACGTGCAGGGTCTTGCACTTGGCCTGGCTGAACCTCATTAGGTTCACAAAGGCCCATCTCTCAAGCCTGTTCAGGTCCCTCTGGATGGCATCCCTTCCCTGCAGCGTGTCGACTGCACCACACAGCTTGGTGTCATCGGCAAATTTTCTGAGGGTGCGCTCAATCCCACTGTCCATGTCACCAACAAAGATGTTAAACAGTGCTAGTCGCAGTACTGACCCCCTGAAGAACACCACTCATTACTGAAATCCATTTGGACATTGAGCTGTTGACCTCAACTCTTTAAGTGTGACCATCCAGCCAATTCCTTACTCTCCAAGTGGTCTGTGTGTCAAATTCATTCTCTCCAATTTAGAGACAAGGGTATTATGGAGGACAGTGTCAAATGCTTTGCACATGTACTGGCAGATTATATCAGTTGCTCTTCCTGTCCTGTAATCTCATCAGGTGTCAACCACAGAGGGTTACCTTGTGCTGATATTTCTTTCTTGTGTGTTGCTTTTAAACGTTATTAATATTCTTAGTCTTTTTAAAAAATAATTCTTATTAAGAAGTACTTCAGTATTGTTGTTGGCCTTCTACAGAACTCACATTTTTATTTTTATTTATTTATTTTTTTAAAGACAGGAAAAAAGGCAAACAGAAACAGGGTGATAAACAAATGCTGCTCTTAAGGTCACTGCTTATGGTGAACTCATATATATTCTAAAATTGTAGGCAGCATTTACTTTGTTAAAAAAAAATTATTCTGTTACAGCAAATTCAAAGTAAACTTTATGTTCCCTATTGTTTGTACATTTTGTACTTATTTTTCTAAATGCTTTGCTTCCAGTGTTCATCTGTTTCTTCTCTGGCTTTTGTCTTTAAGTGTTGCTGATACAATAAAGGGTTATGTGCAATGACATTACAGAAACATTCATTGATACAAGAAAAAGGAGATGTAAGGAATTAAATGAAAGAATATTTTATTATCTCTATATAAAAGGGTAAGCAAGATCAAAAAAAAAAAATAAAAATAAAATTGATTGGTCTTAGTCTAGAGATTGTTAATCTTTTCCAAGGATTACTTCCATGCAGAGTTTGTCAATACCGTGCTCTCATGTAGCTAGTTATAGTATATAATGCTTGTTTGTCACCTGTGCATAGCAGATTTTCTCTGTGCATGTTAGGACAGAAAGGTTGCTCAGTAATAACTCTGAAAAGGATGAGACTGTTTTGAAAAGGCCTAAACAATTTAACACCTCTCTCAGCAAATTCTGTAGAACATTTCTTTATTCTGGATAGTACTTACATGCCTTTCATGACTCAGACTCAAAGGTGTCATGGTATGGCATGACATGGTGTGACATGACATGAAATGGCTCAATGGTATTCTCCCCCCCCCACGCTTTTTTGTTTGTTTGTTTGTTTCTTGGCTCTACAAAAACATACAGCTTAGAGTTTTTGTTTGCCTTTTTGTACAGTGAGATATATTTTCATCTTTCAACTTTTTAAAGTAAAAATTTATTTGGTAAAATTAAACACATTCCTTATGAGAGGAACCAGTGCCTGTCTGTGTCCTTACCACTTCAGAAGTCAATCTTTATATGGCAAAATTGTTTGCTTTCCTTTAGCAGTATCAAAAGCTCACAAAAGAGTTTTTCCTGGTCATTACCATGCAGAGACCTATTAGAAAGACAGCTGTCACATGCAATATGTCTAGAAAAGATCAATTTTTTCATTCAAAGTATTACTCTCATTATTATTATTATTATTATTATTATTATTATTATGGATTTTTCTTCCTTGTGTCATTGCTTTATCTAGAAATCATCAAATTGCATGGTTTGTTTTTAGTCTGATTAGAAGTGAGCACATGACCTTGTTCCTGTAAAGACACAGAACCCATAGAAGGGAAGGCTGTAGCAGAGTTCTTAGTGTGGTATCAGTTGTGGCCAACCTAGCATCTCATTTCAGCATGGCAAAACCCGTGCTGTATGTTCTAAGCAGAGTATCTGACAAAGTACCTTATAGCTTTCCTCCTGTGGTGGGGGCTTATGAAAGTCTCTGAATGTGCTGCCTGTGCAGAGCAGTGGTGGTCTTCTCATCTATTCACTCAGAACACAGTTAATGGGGTTCTAAAAGATAAGAAGCAGAGACAAGTGCGGGTACTTCTGCCCTCAGCCAGCAGGATGCTGATCTCATGCTCTGAGTTTGAACAGCCAAATTACATGGTGTTTACTACATGGTTGGATCTCTGGAGGGAATACATTTCAAAAGCAATAATGGTGACTGTCTTTCAGTGCTGTTTTATGACAGGTTTGCTGAACAGACATTAGATGTTGTGATTTCGTAGTAATATTTTATTTTACTCCTGAAGATAGCTAATTATAGTAGTTGGTTGTTTGCATGTTGGGGTGACTCATGGTCATAGAAAGCACTGAGAAGACAGCTGGACCAACATTTAGCATGCCATGTATAAACATGTGCATTATACATTGTTTGTATATATAATCTGTCACAGCTTTGGACGTTCTCTATAGTGTAACTATGTAGTCTGCCTTCAAGACTTGCAGTCATCTCCATTCCAAAAGTATTTTGGAGTATTCGTAACAGTTGGAAAGTTAATGACAGCATCAAACTCCCGTGCTGTTCTGCTAAGCCAGATCTTTCAAAAATAATAAAAACCTACATGGTTTCTCACCCTTTTGCCCCTTACAGTCCAGAAGACAGTGTAATCAGAAGCAGTATAGTCAGGGTATTGGAGACAAAGTGAATAAGTCATTTGCTAGAGCAGCAGTTATTCTCTCAGTCAAGCAGACAAAAAAAATGTATATATATATATATATTTCTGTATCTATACCTGGACAGGCTGGAGAAGTGGGCCCATGTGAACCTAATGAGGTTCAAGTCCAAGTGCAAGGTGCTGCACCTGGGTCAGGGCAATGGGTATGGACCGGGAGAAGACTGGCAGAAGTGTTCTCCTGCAGAGAAGGACTTGGGGGTTCTGCTGAACGAAAAGCTTGACATGAAACAGCAATGTGTGCTTGCAGCCCAGAAGGACAACTGCATCCTGGGCTGCGTCAACGTAGGGGTGGTAAGCAGGTTGATGGAGGGGCTGTTCAAACTCAGATCATAGAGCTACTGCAGAGAATATACTGGGCATGTGCTACGTTAATAACTACATCTGTTAGTCACAGACAGTAAGAATAATCTCTTCGTATAGACAGAAGACCTAATAGCAAATAGCAAATGTTCAGTTATAAATCTCTGTTCCAGGGCATTTGAAAGCACCAGGTGCATATAAGATTTTCAAATTCCTTTGTTCTGATTTCCTCTGAGGATTACAACTTTCTGTCCATTTTCTTTGTTTCACATACAGGCCTTGATTTTGCACTCTGCCCTGTTTTCACTCATCTCTTGCAGGTCTTTCATTTTCATATCTTTGTAAATCCTCACAGTGCCTGTTCTTGATAGTTTCTTGAAGCAGCAACAGCAGCCTAAAAATGGTTTTGTTTACATCCCCCTCACTGCATTATGGATTATGCAAAAGAAGCAATAAAACTGACTTGAATTTTATTAATTTGATTCCACTGCAGCTTAGAATATCTCTAGGCAGAGAGGACTGTCATTCCTGTGGACTCATTTTTGCATTGATTTACATTCAGAAAGTTCATGTAATTACCCACAAACTAGGAATTAAATTATTCCAAATGAAAAATTGTTTGTTTTGCATAAGTTGCAAGTGTAAAGAACACAAGATTTAAGAAGAAGTAACTGTTAGAAATATCTGCCTCATAAAAAAATGTATGCATTTAGAACAGAAATCTAGAAATATGTGTTCTGATTAACCAAATGTTACATCGTACAATTCTTTAGCTTGGTCGTTAATAACGAGCTGAAAGTAAAGAAGGTGAGGGCATAATGGTAAAGTAATAGGTGATTTAAGTACACCCATAGACTAGCCAGTCTGTTGCTGTGGCATATCACCTATTCGTTTAACAATATAACATTGCCTTCTTTTCCTTCATATGGAGAGCTCATTTCTCTGCTTCTTCATCCCTACTGCTCCTGTTTTCTCCTCCTCTTTTCACAAGGGTAGGAGCAAATATCCTCTTAAGGTACCATACTGTGATTTCTCTGTTACACTTATAGAAGAAAAAGAAACTGCTAGAAATGCATAATTCAAAGTTGATGGCAAGTGAACAGTGTCTTTTAAAATATCTGTCATGGCATTGGCTTCCTTGAAATGAAAACTAGAATTCCCTTTTCACACCATTTTGGAAAGTGGCCATCAGAAAGACTAGTTTGCAAATAGAACTGCTAATCAAACAATAAACAACTGTACATCTTTTCTGTAGTTCAAAGTATTCTGTTCACCTTTCTTCACAATCATGGCAGAATTCTGCGGAGCAGTGCTAGTGCCTAAAGAATATGTTTTGATCATTTTAATCTTTCTGGCCTTGTGCATCCTCTTTCTCTTCTTGCAGGTTTTATACTTATTACAAGAATCTAACATCCCTGCTCAGTGCTAGTAAGTTGGGTGTGCAGACTAAAATGAAATTATTGCTTTTCATAGCAAAATCCGTTTGCAACTTTTTTTTTTGCTGGTGAGTTTGCCACAAGTCTTTTTAGCTGCAGTGCCTCTTTGGTCGCTTTTGATTCTGTAGTTGCAATCATAGAATCATAAAGGTTGGAAAAGACCTCCAGATCATCTGGTCCAACTGTCCCCCTACCACCAATATTACCCACAATGATGAACTCTGAAGTGTTCTGAATTTATGGGGGATGTATATACAGTTAATATATTTTTAATCCTTTCCCCTTATAGCTATTTTTAAGGGAATAGCACCATAAATAGAGTTCTCCACAAGAACAACCATTACAGAGCTTCCACTTCAATACAGAAGGAAGAATTATATAAGTATTTATAGTATGGATGCAGACCTGCTTGCAAATTACTAACATTTGACTGAGTTTACTTAAGTCTAGTGTTAAAATTGACTTTTTATCTAGACACCTTGAACAGTGCTGTTACTAAGATTTAAGACCATGTTAGACATACTAGTTTTTGTCACAATAACAGCAAATCTGACTGAAACAAAGTCATGCCTTTCTCAGATTGGTATCTGCTGTCCAAGATGCTCTCATTTCCAAGATTTGTAACACGTTATATAACACATAACACATTCCAAAACAAATACTCCTTCAATTATTTAGAGTGGGTTCAGAGGAGGGCCACAAAGATGATCAGGGGGCTGGAACACCTCTCCTACAAAGACAGGCTGAATTAACATTATTTAGGCTAAAGAAAAGAAGGCTGTGGGGAGACCTTATAGTGGCCTTCCAGTATTTAAACAGGGCCTACAGGAAAGATGGCAAGGGATTCTTTATCAAGGAGTGTACTGATAGGAAAAGGAGTAATGGTTTTAAACTAAGAGAATGATAGAACCATAGAATGGTTTGGGTTGGAAGGGACCTTAAAGATCAGCTCATTCACACTCCCCTGCCATGGGAAGGGACATGTTCCACTTGACCAGGTTGCCCAAAGCCCCATCCAGCCTGGCCTTAAACACTTCCAGGGATGGGGCGTCCACAGCTTCTCTGGGCAACCTGTTCCAGTACCTCACCATCCTCTGAGTAAAAAATTTCTTCCTTATATCTAACCTAAATCTACCTTTTTTAGTTTAAAGCCATTACCCCTTGTCCTATCACTACATTCCTTGACAAAGAGTCCCTCTCCATCTTTCCTGTAACCCCCCCTTTAGGTACTGGAAGGCCGCTATAAGGTCTCTTCAGAGGTCTTCTCCAGGCTGAATAATCCCTTCTCTCTCAGCCTGTCTTCATAGGAGAGAAGGTAGGTTTAGATGCAAACTCTATTGCCACCCACTAGTCCTCCTCTAGGGGAGTGCTTTCTGTTGCTTTCTTTAGTGATTTTCCATGTAATAGGTAATATCCTATGGGGGACAAAACTCTGCTCTCCCTTTTGGAACAAAACAATCACAGGAAGTAAAGTACTTTTGTTTGAGTAATAGGTGCTGAATTTGATTCTCATAAATTGTCTCTTGACCTGAGATACTTAGAAGATTTACTTGAAAAAGCTTCCACAAAAGTAAGATCTTTCAAGATCTTACCAAAGTTCTTGATTTTCTAAGCTCATAAGTGCTTTTCTGAAGTGCTTTATCCTTCTCTGATCTCTCTGGAGGCCAAGGAATAACTTTTCAGGACTGAACCCTAGATGAGAGGTTATGCAACTGAGATAACATGGAAGAAGGTAGGATATATGAGTCCACACTGGCTAATATTGTTTTTTTGGCTTTATCAGACTCTATCACATAAGTGTAGATTCTTTCATTTTGGTTTATATGACCAAAATTCCAAATTCAGATATTCTATGGTCAAGTCCTAGTGAAGTAATTTCTGTTTAGAGCTTGGTCTTATTCACAGAGTGTTGCAGATGACCTGTTTTTACTTATATAATTGTACAACAATTAATTTCTCTGCCAGGATGAAAACAGAACTGAAATCAAAGAAATAAAATCAAAGATCTGCCTCTGCATCACCAAAGCAAAGAGGCAGATCACAATACAAGACATCAATAAAGAGGGATAAAAGCTACTGAGAGCATAAAAGGTCATTAAAATCACCAACTCATTCATGAAACACTAGAGACCACTTCAGTGAACTTTGTGGAAAAAAGTCATCATCAGCCATCTAGAGTAAACCTGGGGTCTGCCGAGTGCAAATCAGTAAATAAGAACAGACCACCATTTGTAGTCAGACATATAAGTCCTAAAACTGTTGCACTGCAATAATAATAATAAAGATTTTATTAATTTGAGCATTTTTGTCTATCCAATCTTGCACTACTGGATCAGCAACATGGTGGAGAAATTCAATAGCAACAAATTTGAAAATAGAAGTGCTTTTTTGTTCAGTATGTAATTGTCCCGTTCAACTCACTGACAGAAAAACAGATCAATCAGTTAACATTCAGGAAATGAAAGAGATACTACTAGTGAAGAATTCAAAAGAATTATAGAACATCTTGGGTTGGAAGGGACCTTAAAGATTGTCAAGTTACAACCCACCTGCCATGGGCAGGGATGCCACCCACTAGATCAGGTTGCCCAAAGCCTTGTCCAAGCTGGTCTTGAACACCTTCAGGGATGGGGCATCCACAGCTTCTCTGGGCAACCTGTTCCAGTGCCTCACCACAAAGATATATTAATATATTTTATAAGATATATTTTTTTATATAATTTTATATATGTATATAACACACACATACATATAATATATATAATATATATAAAAAGTTGTAAGGATAAATTTTATATATTTTTTATATAAGACATATTTAGATAGTAGAAAAATTTAATAAATTGTACTCCTCCCCTTTTCTTTTGGACATGTATCATTGGATTGGTAAGGGATCAAAAACTTTTTTCTTTTATTTTTATTTTTTATTTTTGAGATTCTCCTTCTCCCTATTCTTGAAATCTTTGGGACTGGTTGTTCCGACTGGCAGACCAATAAACTGAGGAACTTGATGATATGGCAGTGGTCATCAGTCCCTGTGATTCTGCTTTTTATCCATCAGCACCTTTTGTTAGACATTGAAGTTAATGGAAAGTGTTTCTAGGGTTTCATCAAGAAACCTTTGCAGTTAGCCAGCAGGGTGTTCCACCTGAATATTTGAAACACACACAAAAAAATATTAGAACACAAAAATTATTAGAACAGAGATCATCTGATTATTTGACTGGTTGAGAGAGAGGGAAACAGATAGTGTTCTTCTCAGGTGATCAGTACTTCCAAGTTAAAGTAGTAGCTATCTGGAGTAACATGGGTTTGCTCAGGTCGCGGTCTTATGATTTACATTCCTATTCCACTGTTTGTATCTTTTACTGAGCCTATAATTAAAAGTCATATGTATTTTAAGTGTTTTCACTAACATTTTAATCTGTGACAGGTTATATTTTTCATAATCCAGTCTTGCATAAGAATCACAAAATCATTCATTTTGAACATCTGGAGGTGATCTAGTCCAAACCTCTCTCAAAGTAGGTCATCATAGAATAGCTTGGGTTGGAACCAACCTTAAAGATGATTCTGACTCATCTCCCATGAGTAGGGATGCCACCAACTAGATCAGGCTGCCCAGGGCCCCATATAACATGACCTTGAACCGTTCCAGAGTTGGGACATCCACAGCTTCTCTCAGCAACCTGTTCCAGTGCCTCACCACGCCCATGATGAAGAATTTCTTCCTAACATCTAATCTAAATCTCCCCTCTTCAAGTTTAAAAACAATAACCCTTGACCTATCATTATTTGCTCATGTAAAAAGTCACTGTCCATCCTTTTTATATAAGCGCTCTTTAGGTACTGGAAGGCCACTGTAAATTCTTCCCAGAGCCTTCTCTTCTACAGGCTGAACATTTCCAGCTTGTTCAATCTTTCTTCAAAGGAGAGGAGCTCCAGCCCTATGATCATCTTCATGGCCCTTCATGGCCCTGCTCTAACAGGTCCACATCTTTCTTGTGCTGGGGACTAGAGATTTAAGCTGCTTAAGGCCTTGTGTGGTTGGGTTTTGAATATCTCCTAGCAAAGAAATTTCATAGCCTCTCCTGGCTGACCCTCATAGTAAAAAATGTTGTCCTTTTACCTTGGTGGAACTTATGCTATTTTTATGTCTTTTCAGTAGACAACTTTGAGAAGAGCTTGGCTCAATCTTCTCTACATCTTCCCACTAGACGGAGACAACAACAAAATGTCAGACTTAGAAATTCATTTTAGTTGGAAGGTACTCTTGAGATAATCTAATCTATTCCATCCCTGCTCAAGCAGTGTCATCTTGAGCAGATTGCCCAGGACCATGCCAAATGGGTTTTGAATATCTTCATGGATGGAGACTCCTCTCTCTCCTTAAGCAACCTGTTTGACCAACCTCATAGTAAAATAGTCTTTTCATGTGTTTGGATAGAATATAATATTTGTGAATTAGTGTCCATTGCTTCTTGTCTTTTCTCTAGACACCACTGAGAAAAGCTTGTCTACCTCTTCTTCATTCTCTCATCACGTTTGTACATATGAAGAAGATACTCCTAAGACTTCTCCACTTCAGGCTGAACAGTCCCAACTCTTTCAGACTTTCTTCATATGAAAGATGCTCCATCCCCAGATAATGATTACCTTCTGGCTCTTTGCTAGGCTCGTTAAAGTATATCTAAATCTTTCTTTCACTGGGGAACCTGGAACAGGACACAGTAGACCAGGTGTGGCCTCACCAGTGCTGGGCAAGGAGGAAAGAGCACTTCCCTCCACATGCTTTTAGTGGACTTCCTAATGCAGTCCAGGAGTCTGTTGGCTACTTTTGCCATGAGGCTGCATTGCTTGCACACATCAGCTTGTCCAATCGGACCTTACAGTTCTTCTCTACAGAAGTGTTCCCCAGACAGTTGGCCCCCAGCCTGGCATTATTATTTTATTTCTCCTCATTGATCTTCATGATATTTCTATGAGATGAATTCTCCAGTCTATCAGAGTACCCCTGAATGGCAGCACAACCATCTCATGTAATAACCATGCATCCCAGTTTTGTGTTGTCTGTGTGCTTGCTGAGGGTGCACTCTGTGGCACTAATGAAGATGTTAAACAATACTGGACCTGGTATTGACACCTGTGCTCCACCAACAGTGGCTTGCTTCCAACTGAATTTTGTGCCCAGCTGTTCAGCCAGTTTTCAGCCAGTTTCATGAGTTAGGAGCTCCTTATTCATGGAGGCATTTGTTCGATTTCCTACATGTTGAGATGGACCTTCCTTGAGTTTGGAGCAGGTGGTCCTTGAATATCAACCAACTCCCATGCAGCCCTCTTTTTTTCCAGGACAATATTCCTGTTTTCTTTTGTTTTGTTTTTTTCCTCCAAGCAGATTGCTGAAGAGGCAAAATTGGATCTTCTGAAATCCAGGCCTATGGTCCTGTTTTTTGTCTTGATACCTCCTCTCAGGGTGCTGAACTTCAAGATCTCATGGTCACTGCAGCCAAGGATGACCTCAACCTTCTTATCTGCAACCAGTTCTTCCTAGGTTGTAAATATCACGTCTATGAGAGCACCTCTACTTGTCTCCTTGACTGTCTATACTAGGAAGTTGTAATCACTGTAATTGCTGCAGTCTGGAAATCTCCTAGATCACTTGAGCCCTGCTACATTTTCCTTCCAGCAAAAATCAGGTTGGTTAATGACCATGAGGACCATGGCCTGTGAAGTCAGGCTTCTTCCAGTTGTTTGAAGAAGGCCTCATCTACTTCTTTCAGCCTCCTCATTTCTCTTATTTCCCTTGTATGACACACATGCTTCAGCCCCTTATCCATTCTGATGCACCTCTGCTAGCCTGTCCCGTCTGGCAATCTCTGTCTTATCTGCCCGGTCCTGCACCTGGGATGGGGCAACCCTGGCGATATGTACAGACTGGGTGATGAGACGCCGGAGAGCAGCCCCGCAGAGAGGGATCTGGGGGCTGTGGTTGACCGCAAGCTGAACATGAGCCAGCAGTGTGCCTTGGCAGCCAGGAGGGGAAACCCTACTCTCAGGTGCATCAAGCACAGCATCTCTAGTACATCAAGGAAAGTGTTTGTCCTGCTCTACTCTGCGCTGGTGTGGCCTCACCTCGGGTACTGTGTGCAGTTCTGGGCACCACAGTACAAAAAGGGTGTGAAACTTTTGGAGAGTGTCCAAAGATATCTACTAAGATGGTAAAGGGACTAGAGGGTGTCCTGTTTTCAACTAGGATAGAGTTAGTTTTCCTCCTAGTAGGTAGGGTGCTATGTTTTGGATTAGGATGAAAAGAGTGTTGGTAACATGTTGATGTTTTAATTGTTGCAGAGCAGTGCTTGTACCAAGACAAGGACTTTTCAGCTTCTCATTCTGTCCTGCCAGCGGGCAGGCTAGGGATGCAGCAGGAGCTGGGAGGGGACAGACCCAAGACAGCTGACCCAAACTGGCCAAAGGAGTATTCCATACCATCTGACGTCATGCTAAACAATATATAGGGGTGGCTTGCAGGGGTGGGGGGGGCTGGGCATAGGCTAGGCATTGGTCAGCGGGTGGTGAGCAATGCATTTTGCATCACTTGTTTCGTACACATTATTATTAGTACTACTGTTATTATTATTATTTCTGTCTTAATAAACTGTCTCTATCTCAACCCACTTCATTCAACAGGCTTCATTTTCCTGTTTCTCTCCCCCGTCCCAGAGAGGGAGGAGGGAGGGTGAGTGAATGGCTGTGTGCTGCTTAGCTGCTGTCCAGGTTAAACCACAGCAGAGGGGAAGATGTATGAGGAGCAAATGAGGTCCCCTGGCCTGTTCATCCTGGAAAAGAAGAGGCTGAGGGAAGACATCATTGCGGTCTACAGCATCCTCACGAGGGAGAGTGGAGGGGCAGGTGCTGATCTTTTTTCTCTGGTGACCAGCGATAGGACCCAAGGGAATAGTGTCAAGCTGTGATAGGGGGAGTTTTAGGCTAGACATCAAGAAGAGGTTCTTCACTGATAGGGTTGTCATGCACTGGGATCAGCTCCCCAGGGAAGTAGTCTTTGTACCAAGCCTGTTGGAGTTTAAGAAGCATTTGGACTGTGCACTTAGTCACGTGGTCTGATTTTTTGGGTAGACCTGTATGGTTCCAGGAGTTGGACTCAATGATCCTTGTGGGTCCCTTCCAACTCAAGATATTCTATGATTCCACGATGATATTGGAGAGCCTATAATTGGACCAAGCCCTCCTGATATGGTCTCCAAAGTGCTGAATGGAACTGAAGGATTACTTTCTTTAACCCACTAGCTGCAGTCTAACAGCCTAGGATGTGGCTGGGCTTCTTTGCTGACAGGCCATACTGGTGGCTCAGGTTCAGCCTGCTCCCCAAACCCCCTTAGGTCTTTTGCAAAGCTACTTTATAACAAGACAGCACTCAGTCACTACGGACTGTTGTATGGGCTTAGACCATCTCAGGTGCATGAGCTTCCATTTACCTTTGTTGGACTCCACAAGACTCCTGACACTCCATTTGTGCAGCCATTTGAGGTCTCTCTGCCCTCTGGCATATCAAATACCCCTCCCAGCGTGGTACTGTCTGGGAACTTGCCTGGGTGCACTTTGCTGTGTTTTTTATGACATTTAGAAACAGTAACTGTTGTTTGCTATACATTGATCATAGAATCGGGGAACAGAATCACAGTATAGTTTGGGTTGGAAGGCAATTTAGAGATGATCTCATTCCACCCCTCCCCTGCAATGGTCAGGCACACCTTCCACTTGACCAGGTTGCTCAAATCCCCATCCAGCTTAGCCTTAAACACTTTGAAGTATGGGGCATCCACAGCTTCTCTGGGCAACCTGTTCCAGTGCCTCACTACACCCTGAGTAAAGAATTTCCTCCTAAAATATAGTCTGAATCTATTCTCTTTTCATTACGTCCAGGTAGATGATGTCAGTTGCTCTTTCCCTACCAGTTTAATCTATGAATTCTAATGAAACAATTCCATGAGGAGGGCTGATGATTCAGAAGATGGCAATGAGTAATGTTAGTTATCTGTCTTGGACAAAATGTGAGAGACACGATACTTTGGCTTCTGGAAGATAAAAGCCCCACGGAAATATGCAAACTTACAAAGAATTTCATCAAAATGTGAATCTTCTTGGTCATTCAGCTTGTGTTCTACAGCACAAAGTCACTCAAGTAACTGTTTTTGAGTAAGAATTTGTAACCAGTTTTGAAAAGCTGAGGGACTCCAAACAGATCTTGGTGACTTGTGATATTGGAAAGGAAAAGGTGAAGCTACACTGTGAAAAGGTGAATCCCCCTGACTGGAAGCCCTTAAGACTATGACACAACACATACGTGCTGAATTCCTCATACTGATGAGTAGCTAACAAAAGCTAATCAAATTCATTGTTTTAGCCAGAAACAATCACATTAGTAGAAAGGCAAGACACCACAGAAAAACAAATTCATTGTTTTAGCCAGAAACAATCACATTAGTAGAAAGGCAAGACACCACAGAAAAGATGAGCAAGTTGCTCTTACCTTCATGTATAAAAGCTTACTTTGCTGCATTAAACAAGTATCCCTCCCAACTAGTCATGCTGGCCTTTCACATTTATATGAATCTCCACAGAAACAGTACTGACTCATTATTTTCATGGAATCCTCTCCATTGACAGATACTAATTACGTTCTGCTCTCATTAATATAAGGTAGGTTTCAGCTCATGGCTGAAGTTTGCATATTTCCGTGGGGCTTTTATCTTCCAGAAGCCAAAGTATCATGTCTCTCACATTTTGTCCAAGACAGATAACTAACATTACTCATTACCATCTTCTGAATCATCAGCCCTCCTCATGGAATTGTTTCATTAGAATTCATAGATTAAACTGGTAGCAGAAGAGACATGAATTTCCACTTGTTATCCTTTCCTTACCTTAACTGAGGTATTTGATGCTTCACAGTTATCAAAAGATAAAGCTAAAAAAATTTTTTAAAGTTTTTTAGTGCCTATAATTAGGAATTAATCTTAGGTTCGTGTTCAATACATTAGCACAAAAGCAGAAAAGAAAACATGCCAATTGTTTCTTACAGGAAAACGCTCTTTGTGATTTCAGTTACGTTACGTACTTGTGTTACCGTCTTTTCATGTGGAAGAACTACTCCTGTGAAATTACCTCCATTAGACAAAGCTTCCTAGATTTCTGGATATTCTGAATAAATATACATGAATAAGAATGACTTATTTGTACCAAATTATTTCTCAGAACAGAAATGCAAATATTTTCTTGAATTTTATGACTTTTTCCCAATGTGCTGATTAGACTATGAATAGTTTGCGTAAGATAAGGGGGCAGAACAGATGATGCATGAAAATTCATACAGTGTCATACTGATGCAGGGATTCATCCAAGCCCCCTTAAGTATTTCAATTCATGTGAGTGGATTTTATATGATGACCTTTAAAGGTTCAGGACTTTTAAAGGTGTACTGAAACAACAAATGATTGGAGAAAGAAAGACAACATTAGTGAAGAACAAACACATAAAGATCCTATTTTCTTGAAATGACTTCAAGACTAGAGGCATACGTTACATAAGAAGGGCAAAATCACTTTCTGGAGCTTCCACCTACATATTCATATTCTACCACGTCAAGCCAGGTATTGCTACTTGTCTGTCTTGAACAGTGCTTTCTTCTGTGAACAGTTCATCTGAACTGAAAAAAACAGCAAAATCCTACATATATATATATATTTAAGATTCGTTTGAGGTAGGTAGTAATCTCAACATTGTTATTCAACATGTTCTATTATTACCAGCAGCTAAATATAAATACCTCAGTTCACACAACATTTAAGAGAATCTCTTGCTGATCTCACACTTTGTTTCACGCTATGGTGAAGTAATGGTGAGGTTACTTTAATGAATGATTTAGAACTGCCCACCTAAAAACAAAGAAATAATAGGAAGATTCACTTCTTAACATACAAAAACTTGTTTGAATGAAAAGCATCTCCAGCCTTCACAAACAATATTAAATTCATTCATTTTACCTTATATATATATATATATTTTAAATTATTATTATTATTTTTTTTTCCCATAAAGGTATTTACATGGCACGATGCAAACATAATTGTAAAATCAGCTCCTTGAAAAACACAGTTTGCTTGGCCTTCTAGGTTTAATTTCAAAACCAGAGACTTCCCACACAACAGAAAGTTTCAGGACAAAATGTACAGCAAGAAACATACACAAGTTTTAGGAATATAAAGTGGAATACTGCTTCTGGAAATAAGAACTTTCCTATGCTCAGTTTCCTACACAGACCCTCAACCATATGCAATGAAAATAATTCTAAAGGAAGACATTTTCTTTTAAGAGTTAAGAAATGCTGTTATGACAGAAACAATCAGAATTGTTACTGGGAGAGGCAGCTTCTCTCTTCCTCAGAGAAGCACATCCCTGGCTCACAGTTCCTGTCAACTTGATTCCTACTCCTAAGTAGGGAAAAGACTTATTTCCCTACTCCAAGCACTGATTATACTGACAGAGAGCCCCTTTGCGCTAGACCAATATCTCTGATAGCCAATCACTGCTCGCACTGCTTTAAATGCTAAAATGTAAACGCCCTCAAATGACTGGTAGTGTTCTCTAGTGCCAGTTATGGGCTGGAGCTTTCATGTGACCCCAGCAAGCCTCATTGCCCACTTCTTTAAGATATTTGGCAGTATGATGGCAAAGAATGTGAAGATAAAATGTATATCAGTGAGATTAAGAGACTGTATCTGTTGCTAAATATTGTGTGAATGTTTCAGCGAGGACATGGAAAGTTGATATCACTGGATACTTTGGAGTGAGAATGGAGTGAGAATGGTACATAGCGTATGTTACACAAGAAGCAGCATAGAAGGAACCTGCACTTGCCAGCATAGATCAATAGGGAACCCCTGACTGAGCTAAACATGAAAACTAGGTACACAGTGGGAGCGGTGATGGGCCAATGGAGCCAAAAAAAAAAAATAATTGCTTGAGCCTGTAAGGATGGCATCAGAAACCCAAAGCTCATCTACAGTTAAAACTAGCAAGAGATGAGAAAGGCAACATGAACAGATTCTGTAAGTACATTACTAACAAAATAAAAGCTAAGGTAAATATGAGCCTGCAGCTTCGCAGGCAGAGAACCGTGATGAAGGACACAGAAAAGACTGAGGCACTTACTGAAAATTCTGTCTCAGTTTTCACTGGGAAATCAGGCTTTTCAGGCTTATGAACTTTTTAGCAGGGTCATGGGGAGTGAATCTGGTACCCCCAGTTAAAGATCACTTAAGAACACCTGATACCAAGAAGTACAGTGGGTCTTGAGGAAATGCATCTGAAGATGCTGAGGGAACTGGCTGATATCATTTGCATGGTGGTTCCCATTTTCTTTGAAAGGTCACAGCAACTCAGCAGAGCCCTGACAGGGAAAATGCAAATATCACATACATCTTCAAGAAAGGCAAGGAGGATGATACAGTGAATTACAGACCAGCCACCTAACCTTGGTCCATACCTCAGGGATTTTTTCCCCAAAGTTTGAGGTGCCCTTACAGAATCGTTTGAGCCCTCTGCTGACTGAAAAGGAAAGACACACTGCAGGAGGGGTAGAGCTGAGTAAGACAGCCTGATCTGCTCCCTGCAAAACAACTAGTGCAACTAAGAAAATGTGACGTGTGCTAGTAGTAGGAGAGTCTCTTCTGAGAGGTACAGAGGCACCCGTCTGCCTACCTGAACTGCTCTTGAGAGAAGTCTGCTGCTTACCTTAGTCTGCAGGTGCTCATATCAGAGATATCACCAAGAGGCCTCATACAACCTAATGACTATTATCCACTACTGCTGTTTCACATGGGCACCAATGTTGCAGCCAGGAGCTCTCTGAGGAATATCAAGAGGTATTACAGAGCCCTGGGAGCAGCAGTGAAGGACTCTGGAGCACAGGTAGTTTTTTCATCAGTCCTCACAGTCAAAGGGAAGAGGATTGAAAGGGTCAATCATATCTGGCAAATCAACAAATGGTTACAGGACTGGTGTCGCAGACAGGGGTTCAGCTATTTAAACCATGGGACTCACTTTGAGAAACCTAGACTGCTAGGGGCTGACGGGGTCCACCTATCAGAGAAAGGAAAGAGTATCTTTAGCCATAGGCTTGCCAAGCTCCTGAGGAGGGCTTTAAACATGAGTTGCCAGGTGACAGGAACCTCAATCCATCCCACTCCTCCCAGTTTGATGGCAGGGTCAGCGATAGATGCCCAGAGCCTGAAGACGGGTCACAGTCCACCAGGAGAGCACCTGAAGAGCAGCACAAAGGAATTCCAGCCACTCCAGCCAGTAAGTCAGCTTCATCAAGGGCCCAGCTTAAACACCTCTATGCTAAGGCAAGTAGCATGAGGAATAAACAAGAGGAGCTAGAGATGTATGAAAGCCTTCAGGGCTATGACCTAACTGCCATTACATGGTGAGATGGCTTCCATGGCTGAAGTGTTGGAATGGAAGGATACAGGCTCTTTAGGAAGGAAAGACAGAGGAGATGAGGAGGGGTTGTTGCCCTCTCTGTCAATGAGCATCTGGAGTGCCTGGAGCTCTGCCTGGGGATGGATGAGGAGCTGGCAGGGAGCTTAAGGGTCAGCATTACAGGGAGGGCAGGGGACATTATAGTGGGGTCTGCTACAAGCCACCTGATCAGGAAGACCAAGCAGATGAGGAAGACCAAGCAGATGAGGCCCTCTATAGACACATAGAAGCAGCCTCATGTTCACAAGCCCTGATATGGGGGACTTCAACCACCCTGATACCTGTTGGAGGGACAGCACAGCAGGGCACAGGCAATCCAGGAGGTTCCTGGAATGTTCTGATGATGAGATCCTTCTCCAAGTGATAGAGGAGCCAATGAAGAGAGGTGCTGTGCCAGACCTCATTCCCACCAACAAGGAGGGGCTGGTGGTGAATGTGAAACTTAAGGGGAGCCTTGGCTGCAGTAACCATGAAATAGTGGAGGCCAAGACCCATAGGGATTGCCCTATGGATCTTGGCACATGGCAATTCACTATCCTGGACTTCAGAAGAACAGACAGTGCCCTCTTCAGGAATCTGCTTGGCAGAGTACCATTAAATAAAGCCCTGCAGGGAAGAGGGTCTGAAGAAAACTGGTTAATACTGAAGGATCACCTCCTTCAAGCTCAGGAGTGATGCACCCCAACAGAGGGCAAAAATGCCAGGAGGTGGGCATGGATGAACAAGAAGCTCATGGCCAAACTCAAACATAGGAAGGAAAGCTACAGAGGATGGAAGCAAGGATGGGCAACCTGGGAAGAGTACAGAGAAATTGTCTGAGCAGCCATGGATCAAGTTAGGAAAGTTAAATCACTGACAGAATTAAATCTGTCCAGGGACATCAAGGGCAACAAGAAAAGCTTCTATAGTTTGTCAGTGTTAAAAGGAAGACTAGGGAAAATGTGGGCCCTCTCAGGAAAGAAACAGGCAAGCCGGTTACCCGGGTTATGGAGAAGGCTGAGTTATGGAGAAGGCTGAGGTACTCAGCTACTTCTTTGCCTCAGTCTTCAGTCAAATACTCTAGCCACATTGCCCAAGTTGCAGAAGGCAAAGGCAGGGAGAACTGCCCGCTGTAAAAGATCAGGTTCGAGACCACCTAAGGAACCTGAAGGTGTACAAGTCCATGGGACCTGAAGAGAGGCATGCAAGGGTCCTGAGGGAACTGAGGGAACTGGTGGATGTAGTTGCTAAAGTACTGTCCCTCATATTTGAGAAGTTGTGGCAGTCTGGTGAAGTTCCCACTTACTGGAAGAGGGGAAACGTAATCCTCATTTTAAAAATAAATTCCCAGGGAACTACAAGACAGTCAGTCTATACCTCTCTGTACCTGGAAAGATTGTGGAGCAGATCCTCTTGGAACCAGGGGGAATGGCTTTTAACTAAAAGAAAGTAGATTCAGACTAGATTTTAGGAGGAAATTCTTTACTCAGGGTGTGGTGACACAGTATAATAGGTTGCTTGCAGGGCTATGACCTAACTGGCATTACACAGTGAGATGGCTTTCATGACTGGAGTGTTTGAGTGGATGGATACAGGCTCTTTAGGAAGGAAAGGCAGAGGAGATGTGGCAGAGTTCATCTGAACTGAGAAACAGCAAAATCCTGCATATCGTTTAAAAATATCCTTCCCTATCAAATGACTGAGACACACACAAATAATTATTCTTTTATCCCTTGTCTCCTTCAGGCAGCTTATTTCTTCCTGCCATTTTCTTTATGTTACACACTGCCCATGGAGTTCTCACTCACTTTCCTTTGTCTCCAGCTCCTCTTCCATCACTGTCCTCAAGACTTGCTCTCTTTTCCCCTGGATTAAATGCTCTCTTCCCTCCATACCCATGCTTCCCTCCCTCAGTCTTTCCTCCAATCCTCTCTTTTCCTCCATATATTTTTTCTTGAAGGCTCTTTCCCAGCCCCTCTTTCTTGGTTTCCTCTCTCTGCTTTGACACTACTTTTTTCTCCCATCCTCCCTTTTCCTGCTCGATGCCCCTTCCGAAACAAAGGTCCCATGTGGCACAGCAGTGCTTCCACACCTGTACTCCTGTGTAAACTAGTGTCTACACCCTTGTTAGAATGCAAGACAGATACATCTGTCAAGTATCTCAAAGCAAAGGTATTGCTATTGCCACCACCTCTGTGCACTCTGGGCATATATGCTGTCTAAGACTTTCACTGTCACAGGAATCAGTACCAACTTAAAACCAGGTAAGATTAGAGCTAAAGGCAGCAGTAGACCCATGTTCTGCTGAGCAAGCAGCAGTAGCCCACGCATGATAACCTAGGGCACCTCAAACAACATCAAGCTCCTGTGTTTAGTACCTATACCCCACACCTGGTTTCCTGTCTGCTCTGCCATTACCTTAAAATTCAGCTGGGGGGAAGATAAAGAACTTCCCTCTCACCAACTTTCATTATGTGTGTGAAACAAACCAGAGCTTTTGAATGCCAGTGACAGAAAACAATTCTACAAAGCAAATCTGCAAAGCCCAAAATGTATGCAGGACTCTGGATAACATAAATGTATTAGTCCCTTATAAACAATGCCACTCCAATACTTCCACTCCAATATCATCTCTTTTTTGCAGTCCTGAAACAGGAGGCATGCAAAGGAGAACATGACTTTGCAACAACAATAAAACAGGCTTAATGAGGATTAGAAATCCATTTGAGAAAAGGCAGAAGAGTTTCTAGAAAAAATGAACCCAGATAAAACACACACACATAACAGGAGTGACCATCTTATTTATGCAATTATTTATCTATTACTTATCTAGCAATGCCATGTTTGACGCACCCTTGGCTGCCAGGCACACAGCTGGTTCATATCACAGAATCACAGAATAGTCTAGGTTGGAAGAGACCTCCAAGATCACTGAGTCCAACCTCTGACCTAACACTAACAAATCATCCCCTAAACCATATCCCTAAGCTCTACATCTAAACGTCTTTTAAAGACCTCCAGGGATGGTGACTCAACCACTTCCCTGGGCAGCCCATTCCAATGACTAACAACCCTTTCAGTAAAGAAGTTCTTCCTAATATCCAACCTAAACCTCCCCTGGCACAACTTTAGCCCATTCCCCTTCATCCTGTCACCAAACCCGTGGGAGAATAGACCAACCGCCGCCTCACTACAGCCTCCTTTAAGGTACCTGTAGAGTGCAATAAGGTCGCCCTTGAGCCTTCTCTTTTCCATGCTGAACAACCCCAGCTCCCTCAGCTGCTCCTCATAGGACTTGTTCTCCAGACCCCTCACCAGCTTCGTTGCCCTTCTCTGGACATGCTTGAGCACCTCCATGTCCTTCTTGTAGTGAGGGACCCAAAACTGAACACAGTACTCAAGGTGCGGCCTCACCAGAGCTGACTAGAGGGAGGACAATCACTTCCCTAGTCCTGCTGGCCACACTGTTTCTTATACAAGCCAGAATGCTGTTGGCCTTCTTGGCCACCTGAGCACACTGCTGGCTCATATTCAGCTATCAACCAATACTCCCAGGTCCTTCTCTGCCAGGCAGCTTTCTAACCACTCATCTCCCAGCCTGTAGTGCTGCTTGGGGTTGTTGTGCCCCAGGTGCAGGACCCGGCACTTGGCCTTGTTGAACTTCGTACCGTTGGCCTCGGCCCATCGGTCCAGCCTATCCAGATCATCTTGCAGAGCCTTCCTACCTCGAGCAGGTCGACACACGCACCTAACTTGGTGTCATCTGCAAACTTACTGAGGGTGCACTCAATCCCCTCATCCAGATCATCGATGAAGATGTTAAAGAGGACTGGCCCCAGTACCGAGCCCTGGGGGACTCCACTAGTGACCAGCTTCCACCTGGATTTGACTCCATTCACCACAACTCTCTGGGCCCAGCCGTCCAGCCAGCTCTTAACCCAATAAAGTGTACGCCAGTCCAAGCCATGAGTAGCCAGTTTCCCGAGGAGAATGCTGTGGGAAATGGTGTCAAAAAAGCCTTACTGAAGTCAAGGTAGACCACATCCACAGCCTTTCCCTCATCCACTAAGCATGTCACTTTGTCATAGGAGATCAGGTTCATTAAGCAGGACATGCATTTGATAAAGCCATGCTGATTGGGCCTGAACACTTGGTTCCCCTGCAACCTTATACTGAACTTGCTATCAACCATAACCCCCAGATCCCTCTCCGCAGGGCTGCTCTCTAGCCTCTGATCCCCGAGTCTGTATGTATAGCTAGGGTTGCCCCCTCCCATGTGCAGGACCTAGCACTTGGTCTTGTTAAACTTCATACAACTGGGGATTGCCCAGCTCTCCAATTTGTCCATATCTCTGCAAGGCCTTTCTACCCTCGACAGAGTCAACAGATCCTCCCAGTTTAGTATCATCAGGAAACTTACCTTGATTGACTAGATGAGTGAACTTATAAAAGGAAATTAAATTTGTTAAGCGGGACCTACTCTTTGTGAAAACATGTTGGCTGTGACCTATGATTGTATTGTCCCCCAGCTATGTTTCAGTAACTCCCAAGATAATCTTCTCCATAATTTTGCCAGGCACTGACATGAGACTGTCAGGCCTGTAGTTACCAGAGTCGTCTTTCTTGCCCTTCTTGAAAACTGGCACAACGTTTGCCAGCTTCCAATCAACTGGACCTCCCCACATTCCCAAGACCATTAAAAAATCAGTTCCCATGATGATGTCAGCCAGCTCCCTGAGCACGCTAGGATGAATCCCATCAGGACCCATGGACTTGTATGGATCCAGGTGGAACAGCAAATCCTGCACGTGTTCAGGATTGGCTAGTTTATCATTCCCACTGCCATGGTCTTCCAGCTCAGGGCACCCTGGGTCCCGAAGCCCATCATCGGTGTTGAAAACAGAGGCAAAGAAGGCATTAAACGTCTCTGCTTTGCCTATGTCCTTGTCTGTGAGGTACCATCAAGTAGTGGACTTCTGTTTTCCCTGATCCTCCTCTTTCTGTTCACATATTTAAAAAAGCTCTTCTCATTGTATCCCACAGTCCTGGCCAGCTTCAACTCTAATTGGGCTTTGGCCTCATTAATTTTCTCACTGCAAATGTGAACAGTGTCCCTGTAGTCCTTCCATGTTGCCTGACCCTGCTTCCAGCAGCCATACACATTCTTTTTGTGCCTAAGCTCCTGAAGAAGATCCCTGGTCAGCCAAGCTGACCTTCTGCCCCACCTGCTTGACTTCTGATACTTTGGAATTGCCTGATCCTGTGCTTTTAGGAGGCAGTCCTTAAAGACTGACCAGCATTGATGGATGCCAATGTCTTCTAAAGCAGTTTCCCTGGGGATCTTACTAACTAGTTTCCTGAGCAGCCTGAAGTCTGCTCTCCCCATATCCAGGGTTGAAGTTTTGGTAGTAGTTTTCCTCCTGTCACCAAAAATTTTATACTCAACCACTTCACGGTCACTATGACCAACACAGCCACCAACTGCCACTTCACCTGCAAGACCTTCTCTGTTTTTTAAGTTAAAAAACAAACAAACAAAAACAAACAAACAAACAAACAAAAAACATTGAACTAAAATTTCCCAGGAAGCTCAACTAAAATGACCAGAAGCCTTACCAATAGCTTTACTGAAAGTTAGGTCATCCTCCAGAACTGAAGAAAAAGCCCATTTGAATTGTTATATGGCAAACCACACCTGGTAAATGATTTGGTGACAGAAAGGAGGCAAATGCATGTGAGAAGGGAAGGCTGAATAAAACAATATTTACTGGTTTTGTCTGCTGTGTTCTCATCTCTTCATAGATACATACAGTAGCAGCTACTGTTACCATTGGATCACAGAATCACAGAATGGCTGAGGTTGGAAGAGATTTCTGAAGATCATCTAGTCCAACCCTCTGCCAAGCATGATCACATAGAGGACATCACACAGGATGAGATCCAGGTGGATTTTGAGTATCTCAGGAGAATGAGACTCCACAACCTCTCTGGGATGTTCTGGTACACCCATTCTGACCTGGACATCTGGTGCTGATCCAAATGTGGAAAGATGAACCTCTAAAGCAAAAGTGGAAACGATCCTATACAATCTTGAGAAAAGAAGACTGAGAAGGGATCTTGTAATGTTTACAGATATCTTAAGTGTGGGAGACAGAGGGATTTGGCCAACCTCTTCTCAGTGTCTTGTGGGGACAGCACAAGGGGCAATGGCCAAAAAATTGATCACAGGAAGTTCCGCACCAACATGCAAAAGAAGTTCTTCATGGTAAGGGTGATGGAGCACTGGAACAGGCTGCCCAGGGTGGTTGTGGAGTCTCCTTCTCTGGAGATATTCAAGGCCTATCTGGATGCCTACCTGGGCAACCTGCTCTAGGGAACCTGCTTTGGCAGGGGGGTTGGACCCGATGATCTTTTGAGGTCCCTTCCAACCCCTACATTTCTGCGATTCTTTGATTCTGTGATCTTAGAAGCATAGAATGGTTTGGGCTGGAAGGGACCTTAAAGATCATCTCATACCACCTGCCATGGGCAGGACCACCTTCCACTAGAGCAGGTTACTCAAAGCCCCATTGAAACTGGACTTGAACACTTCCAGGAATGGGACATCTACAGCTTCTCTGGGCAACTTATTCCAGTGCCTAACCAAGTTTTGAGTAAAGAGTTTGTTCCTAATGTCTAATCTAACCTACCCTCTCAATCTGGCTACTGCTGTTAAAGACAACAAAAAAAATGTTTTTATAAATACATAAATACCAAAAGGAGGACTAAGGAGAATCTCCACCCTTTACTGGATGTGGGGCGAAACTTAGTTACCAGAGATGAGGAAAAAGCTGAGGTGCTTAACACCTTCTTTGCCTCAGTCTCTAGCAGCAAAACCAGTTGTTTTCTGGACGCCCAGTACCCTGAGCTGGTGGAAGGGGATGAGGAGCAGAAGGTGGCCTCCACAATCCATGAGGAGATGGTTGGCGACCTGCTACAGCATTTGGATGTACACAAGTCGATGGGGCCGGATGGGATCAACCCGAGGGTACTGAGAGAACTGGCGGAAGAGCTGGCCAAGTCACTTTCCATCATTTATCGACAGTCCTGGCTGTCGGGGGAGGTTCCACTTGACTGGCGGATAGCAAACGTGACGCCTATCTACAAGAAGGGCCGGAGGGTAGACCCAGGGAACTATAAGCCTGTTAGTTTAACATCAGTGCCAGGGAAGCTTGTGGAGCAGATTATCTTGGGCGTCATCATGTGGCAGTTGCAGGGCAAGCAGGCGATCAGGCCTAGTCAGCATGGGTTTATGAAGAGCAGGTCCTGCTTGGCGAACCTGATCTCCTTCTATGACAAGGTGACACGCTTAGTGGATGAGGGAAAGGCTGTGGATGTGGTCTACCTTGACTTCAGTAAGGCATTTGACACCGTTCCCCACAGCATTCTCCTCAGGAAACTGGCTGCCCATGGCTTGGACTGGTGCACGCTTTGTTGGGTTAAGAGCTGGCTGGATGGCCAGGCCCAGAGAGTCTTAGTTAATGGAGTCAAATCCAGCTGGAGGCCGGTCACTAGTGGAGTCCCCCAGGGCTTGGTATTGGGACCAGTCCTCTTTAACATCTTCATCGATGATCTGGATGAGGGGATCGAGTGCACCCTCAGTAAGTTTGCAGACGACACCAAGTTAGGTGCGTGTGTCAACCTGCTCGAGGGTAGGAAGGCTCTGCAAGATGATCTGGATAGGCTGGACCGATGGGCCGAGGCCAACGGTATGGAGTTCAACAAGGCCAAGTGCCGGGTCCTGCACCTGGGGCACAACAACCCCAAGCAGCACTACAGGCTGGGAGATGAGTGGTTAGAAAGCTGCCTGGCAGAGAAGGACCTGGGAGTATTGGTTGATAGCTGAATATGAGCCAGCAGTGTGCTCAGGTGGCCAAGAAGGCCAACAGCATTCTGGCTTGTATAAGAAACAGTGTGGCCAGCAGGACTAGGGAAGTGATTGTCCTCCCTCTAGTCAGCTCTGGTGAGGCCGCACCTTGAGTACTGTGTTCAGTTTTGGGTCCCTCACTACAAGAAGGACATGGAGGTGCTCAAGCATGTCCAGAGAAGGGCAACGAAGCTGGTGAGGGGTCTGGAGAACAAGTCCTATGAGGAGCAGCTGAGGGAGCTGGGGTTGTTCAGCATGGAAAAGAGAAGGCTCAGGGGCGACCTTATTGCACTCTACAGGTACCTTAAAGGAGGCTGTAGTGAGGCGGCGGTTGGTCTATTCTCCCACGGGTTTGGTGACAGGATGAAGGGGAATGGGCTAAAGTTGTGCCAGGGGAGGTTTAGGTTGGATATTAGGAAGAACTTCTTTACTGAAAGGGTTGTTAGTCATTGGAATGGGCTGCCCAGGGAAGTGGTTGAGTCACCATCCCTGGAGGTCTTTAAAAGACGTTTAGATGTAGAGCTTAGGGATATGGTTTAGGGGATGATTTGTTAGTGTTAGGTCAGAGGTTGGACTCAGTGATCTTGGAGGTCTCTTCCAACCTAGACTATTCTGTGATTCTGTGATTCTTAGTTTAAAGTCAGTACTCCACAGCAACCCTGTAATGAAAGCAGAAGGGATCAAATCATGGATTCATTACACTTGTGTAACAGCAGCATTACCAGAAGAGTAGAAGTGAGACCTACCATCAGACGAAAGAGCACAAGAGACTTAGTGGCAAGTTGAACCAACCAAGAACTTGAAATTGCTGTTTAAAAGGACAAAATGTTCTTTATTCTGGTTATATTTTCCTTAACAGGGCTGACCTACAGTTCCCATTCTTGGACACAGAATTCTATAGATCACTTAGCTTTAAACTTAACCCATTTTGTGAATATATCATCTTGTTCGGTGTGCACATATGTACCTGCCTCAGCACACAACAAAACTCCTACCTGTGCTATACCACTCACTGTGAACAAGACAGATATATGGCAGTTAGCAAACTCAAGCAATGATATTATTACCACCCCATCACAATTTTCCTCTATCTCTGCATATCGTGTTGAAAGAGAAAATCTGTCATGTATATAGTCACTTAATAGAAGTAGGGAGGATGTTGCCCAGGAACCGTATGTAGGTTCATGGAACCTGACTGGAAAATGTAAAACTACTATTACAGTTGAAACTACCAATTACACTATCATAAGAAATAATGGAAATAGAAGTGAGTCTTTCAGCCTTCATTGGTGGATATTTCTGGGAGGAGTATATTGGCTATGTGGTCCATGAGAATGTCAAGCATTTCTTCCTAGGTGGTAGAGAACTGGTGCCTTGGGGGCCATAATTTCAGAAGTTAGGTTCCCTAAACATTCAGAGATAAAGGGTGGTCTACAATCACAGGTTATCTTTATGACACCTCTGGAAAAATGAGGAATTTATAATCCTCTTTCAAACAGAAATATCTGTCTTCATGCTTTGTGGAGGGTTTTAATGCTTTCATAGGGAATAACAGAACTTGAAAGGGCAATAATAAACATTTCTACAACACCAGTGAACATTTTTTGTGGCACTAGAAATTATAAGCAATGCCACTTCCAATGTTCTCAGATCAATATGAACAGAAATAGAACAAGAATCCCAAATAGCTTTGGAAAATTGTCTTTCCTTAGAGATGCTACTCACAGCTCAGGGAGTTGTTTGTGCTATGACAAACTGCAGCTCCTGTGTCTATGTAAATGAGAAGAAGCAAATTCAGAAAGGTAAAACTGAACCTGGAAAGCATCACATTTGTTTCACCAATCTCAGGATTCAGCCGTTAATAACGGACTAGATTTGTTCTGGCTCTTGTCATGGTTGCTAGACTTTGAATGGTTAAAACCACTGTTTTTAGTTGTCATATTAATGGAGGAACTCACAGTGGAGCAGCTGGATCTGGCCTGAGGGAGGCTGTTGCCTGCAGAGAGCCTGTGCAGGAGCAGATTCAATGTCAGAGCTGCAGCCTGTGGAGAGGAGCCCATGCAGGAGTAGGGGATCTGTTGGGAGTTGCCTACCATGGGAGACCCATGTTGGAGCAGTTTGCTTCGGAAGGATGGACTCCATGGTACAGATCCATATTGGAGAAGTTCTTGAAGAACTGCTGTCTGTGGAAGGCCCATCTAAGATCAGTTCAGGAAGGAGTTCATTGTGTGAGGGACCTCCAAATGGAGCAGGGGAACCGAGTGACCATGAAGGAGTGGTAGAGACTGAACTCAGCCCCCATTCCCCATTCCCCTGCACCTCTCAAAGGGAGAACGTAGAAGATGGTGAATGGGGGGAAAGGTCTTTTTAGCTTGCTTTTAGTTTCCCACTTCTCTAATCTGTTAGTGATAGGCAATAAATTATATTAATCTCCCTATACCAAGCCTGTTTTGCCCATGGTGATAATTGGTGAGTGATATTCCTATCCTTACCTCAACCCTTGAGCCCTTTCCATCATTTTTCCCCCCCCCCCCCCCCCTCCTTTAAGAAGGGGAGTGAGAAAGTGGCTGCTGTGGAGTTCACCTGACCAGCTGGGTAAAATCACCACAAAAATATACCCATCATAAAGCAAATGTATGGAAACATGGGATTTGAAGCTTCCCCCGCTGTTTCTCTGAAATGCACATGCTCAACAGATATAAGTCAGATGAAATAGAAGAGCCAAACAGAAGCAGCTAGAGTGACAGTTTCACAAGTTAGCTGTGTATAAGCAATGGAGATTCAAGTTAGAGGTGTAACTGCTGTGTGAAAGATCACCAAGTAACTGATTCTGCAGACTTATACAATTAATTAATTGTTTAAAAGACCTTTGTCTAGATTCTGTCTCTGTGTGCTTGTTTGTCAGGTAGACCAGACATGAATGTACGGCTAACAGTAATAGCAGATATATACACAAAAAAGAAAACAGTGTCTCTGGGTATACATAAAATATATGCATGCATATATATATATGAAACATATATATATATAGACATATATATATAGACATATATAGATAGATATATAACATTTACAAAATCCTTCCTATAAACCTTTAACTGTATATACTATATATATTGCTACACAAAGGTTACAGCTTCCCTTGGGTCACACAAATCAGTTGCACTATTGTTTATAATGAGCAGGCAGCTGGAAATCTTTGGTCATGATCAACTAAAACTTTCTCCTCCTCTCCAGATGGTCCTCCGTTTTCAACTCACACCCTAATGTTGACCACTCCGTTTCTCACACTTTTTCTTCCTCACTCCCCACTGCTGCGCAACATTGTACACTTCTGGCCCTTCCTTTACTATGGTTTCCCTTAGGTGCTGCCATCTTGGCTGCTGGGCTCAACTGTGCCCAGTGACAGTGCAGCCAGAGCTGGCTGGAACCAGCTTTGTCTGGCACAGGGCAGCCCCAGCTTTTCCTCAGAAGCCGTTGGAGGCCCCCCAAGGCAAGCACCTGAGCACCTACATCTGGTCCAGATGTATAGAAATGTGTACAGTTTTACAGCTGAGCACTTCCTGGTCCAGAGGAAGCAGGCAGCCAATCTGAGGCAGACCTGAGAAGATGAGAGTGTTTAAAAAACAAACAAACAAACAAAAAACCACCACCACCAACAACAAAAAAACCATGCACCGAGCCAATCAGAGAGCGATGCCAAAACGCATGGATTACGAAGCTTCATGAAATGGTGGCTCCTTGGGGTGGAACGTGGACTAAAACAAAATGGTGCCTCCCTATGTAGGTAGGTGGGAGGGATTTCCTCTCCTGGCCAACCCACCTCTGGGCTGGTCAATGGGTGGATTAGTCCTGCCCTTCAACCATGACAGATCCCTTTCCCTGCCACTCGATGCAGACCACCCAGTGCTGCTATCTGGCAGCATGGAAGAGCTACAGGACAGAGGTGCGGATCTCTGGAGGAGTAGTAGCAGAAAAAAAAAGCAGCTATTACTGATATGTTAGACTTTTTCAAAACCGAGTGGAAGGAGGTGCTACTGATGCACATGATGCATAATTAAAGGACCTGATACTGTAAACACAAGGACAAGAGCTAGCCATGATTTTTGGGGAGAACTTACATATGTTGGCGCCCTAGTGGTGTTGCAGCTACAAACGTGCACGTGCAACTGGTGAACTAAGCCAAGGAGCAAGGAAGCAACCGGTCTACGTGAAAAGCTTAGCATGACTGTGGCTTCTTTCTCAAACGAGGCATGCCTCCTATACCCTTCATACAACATCCGCTTTCGTTCTGTGGACGAAAGGTTTAGAATGTGCATTATGTGTTGCTTTGCAGTCTGCCTTTGCCTTCCCGACCTCTGCCGACTTTGGGGCTGGTCAATATTTGGTTAGATTCAAAGGTGAACCACCTTATTCCTGCTTCTGATGGAAATGTGCCAGGAGGCCACTGAAGTGGACCAAAGCTGGTGAAGTTTTGCATTATCAGAACTCTTCAAATGCCAAAGAGCAAACCCACAGGCATGTGTTTCACATCGGAAGGCCGATGCCAGCAGCTGGCAGCCACAGGGAAGCCTCTTTACGTAAGCAGTGGCAGCTCTTCCATGCCCAATTATTTCACGATTGAAGAACAATGAAACCCTGTTCACGCTAAAATATTTACTAGGAGGACTTGCTGGTCTGTTTCTTTCTGACTCAATCGGCCCCAGTGGTGACCTCTCAGCTGCAGAACGTGACCATGGTACAGGAGGTGTCCAGTACCGTGCAGGGTGTTTAGGGGCAGAGATGTGGAAAGGGATTTTGTAGTGGTGTTTTGTAATGCAGGGGAGATGTGGAAAGCTGTACTAATCCCGAGCAGATCAGGTAGGGCTGTTGGAGCTATTGATACCCATTTATGAGGAGGCAGTTCTAAGGCTACTGGCTTCAGAGTAATTTTGTTTCCGAGGCAAAAAGGTTGACCTCCTCCAGCTCCTGTTCAGAGAGCTTCTCTGCTCTCCCCGTACCAAAGGCTTCTCCCAGGACATTCACCATTGTTCTGAATCGATCCCTGTGGAATAAAAATGTCAGAGAAATGACTCCGCATGTTACCTATAAGGTCTTGTGGTGAGCACGTCACAGTCCCTGGAGTATGCCACTCATCTGGCGCTCTTTGCAATGAGACGCTTTTAGAGGGGTGGGAGGAGAGACTGCGGGGCACAGCTGAAGAGTCTGCATTGTGCCTTTTTGACACTCCTCACGCAGAGGAGTGCCTGACCCTGCAGTCTGGCCCAAACCCTGGAGAGCACCTATGCATTGCAAGGTGTTGAATAGCAAATGGAATCATACTTCTTGGAAGGCAATGCAGGTGTCGATGGGGTGCTGAGAGCTTTTGAATGGGGTGGGTGTTTTTTCCATGTCTGTATCAAGTGCTACCACACCAATGACTGGAATGCTCTGAGCTTTGAGCGGGAGCACGAGTGGGTCGCTATTACAAAACGAGAGGGGGAGCCTTCAGAGTTCAGAGAGCTTCTCCACTCTCCCCATACCAAAGGCTTCTTCTTCTCCTCTTCCTCCTTGTTCGCCTCACACCCTGGTGTTCACAGGTCTGTTTCTCACACTTTCTCTTCCTCACTCCCCACTGCTCAGCAGTGTTTGGCCCTTTTATGCCCTTCTTTAATCATGGTTTCCCATAGGCACTGCCGTCTTGGCTGCTCGGCTCAACCGTGCCCTATGACAGTTGTGACAGAGCTGGCTGGAACCAGCGTTGTCTGGCGCAGGGCAGCCCCAGTTTTTCTTCATAGGCTGTCAGAGGCCCCCTGTGCCAGCACCTGGGCACCCATTTCTGGTCCAGACTGTGTTAAATGATTGAGTCTCATACAGGATTCCAATTAAAGTTAACAATTTGTTAGAGGAATAAAAGCAAGCAAACAGCGCTGGGTGTGCTAGGAGTATCTGCTGAACCAAGACGCACACCCCACAGTCCGCACTCCAGGCTTATATCCCCTCTACTAATTCATATTCATTATTGGGCGTGTCTTCCTTTGAGCATGCCTTCTTATCTTCTGGAATCTTCTGGAATCTTCTTGATCCCAGACCACATGCATGCACCCCCCCACCAGTCTTCTGCCTAGTAACAACACTGGTCCAGGCTGTTCCCGTCAGGTGACCAGACCATTGCAGAACACAAGAACTATATGCATACATTAACCACCGAATGTAAGAACCGTATACATACATTGATCACCAAACACGGTAACTATATACATACGTTAACCATCTCCATTTCCCCAGTCTTGTGGTTATACAAGGATGTATAAGACAATCACATTTTATCATGTGGCCCTAGCATTGCTCTACATTGACATGAATCAGATGAACACATCACACAACATGTATAGGGATGTATGTATTTTTACAGCTGTGCACTTCGTGGTCCCGAGGAAGCGGGCAGCCAATCACAGGGAGACCTGAGAAGATGAGAGTGTTTAAAAAAAACAACCACTGAGCCAGTCAGAAAACGATGCCAAACGTGGATTACGAAGCTTCACAAAATGGCGGCTCCTCAGTGTGGAATGCAGACAGAAAGAAAATGGCGCCTCCCTATGTAGGAAGGTGGGAGGGATTTCCTGTCCTGGCCCATCCCAGCTGCCGGTAGGCCCATGGGCAGCGTAGTCCTGCCTTCCACCCACGGCCCTTTCTCTGTCCACAACATGCAGACTGCCATCTAGTGGCTTGAAAGAGCTGCAGGCTGGAGGAGCGGCTCTGTGGAGTGGCAAGTGTGGGGGCAGCCCCTGCAGCAGCGGCAGAGATGGCAGCATCTGCACCTCTTGCGGTGCTTGGCACCTCCTTTGCCAACTGGCAGGAGGTGCTCCTGCTGCGCATCACATGTAATCAAAGGGGCTTGAAACTGTAAATCCAGGGAGTGGGAGTGGGGCTAGCCATGGGTTCTGGTGAGCGGTTGTTTGTGATTTTCAAGATTGGAAGATGGCCAGTTCCTGCACTCAGCAGGAAAAAGGGGAGAAGAAGTGACCTGCACATCATGGCTGTGTTTATGTGGTGCTATGTCCTCTGTTACTGATTCAGATGCCCTGTGAATGCTTGTGTCCAGGTGTCTTCTTTTCTGACTGTCGCAAGTCACCTACAAGTCTCCAGGTGATTTGAAGATCGAAGTCAGAAATTTTCTTAGTGACAAAGTATTCTTTATTGGCAGCGCTGGATGCACGGGGGATCTCTCCACCTAACGTGCATACTTATCATGACAAATGATCTCATGTTTGTACAATGAAATAATGAATATTCAATTAATGCCTATACATATTCATTACCTAAACCCGCCTACTCTCGCTTTGTATGCTAATTATCTTATCAGTCCTTTGCGCTTGCACAGATTCTTCCAAGAATTGTGGGCAGGGGTCTTCAGGACGTGGGGAGTGGTCTTTGGGAGGAAGGCCGTATGTCTTCCTCGTAGTATGCTTTTCACCTTTGGCGTGGTATGTAGTGATTTGGCAGGCTTGCAGTTTCTTCATCGGTCTGAGCTAATTTATGTCCTTGTTGTCCACCTGTTTTCTGCCCGGGACGTGATGGTATGGCAAGCCCCCGCAACCAGTCTCCACACATCCTTCACCTCCTGGCCCCCAACAGCACATCCTACAGACTCAGACAACCTCCTCCCCGACCAACAGATAACATTCAGTATATATTCTATTCCAATCTCAGTATGCAGACAACAATTCATTCTACTGTCTAGTTAACTAAGCATTCTTTTACATTTAACAATTTGCTTGCTTGTTTCACAGGTCTTCCAGCATGGATGTGTGGGGGCTTAACTTTGCCTTCCATGACTTAAACCCAAAGCTACTGCTGGTGGCTAGTGCAGCTGATGTAAATGATAAACTCACACAGTTTTGTTTTTCTTTCCATAGTTAAAGGAACTCAGTATTCAATGATGAGTATGTTCCTGTGTTGAAGGTACGTACTTGGAATGGTGTTTGAGGAGGAGCATCCTTGCATTTAACAGCACCTTCACCCTGTGGTTATGTAGTGGTTGTTGTTATGTAGTTCCGCGTACTGAATGGGTGTCAACACATTTCCATCAAATCACCTTGCTCTCTGTGGGCTGCAGCTTCCCTCAGGACACATTTTCCTGCTCTGGCGTTGTCTGTTGCAGAAGCTGCACTGCATTGAAAAATTGCTTCTGTCACCTCCTGGTCTTTCTCCTCATCCTACTCGTCCTCCTGATCCTCTTTTTTGCTCCTTCTGCTCTTCCCCCTGCACCTCCTTCCCCTCCTTATGCTCCTCCTGAACGTCAAGCCCCTCATCCCACTCCTCATTCCCACTCCTACTCTAACCTTGGCTTTTGCACATCTCTTTCTTACACATTGTCCATATCATTCTCCACTGCTGAGCAGATTTTTTTCTTTTTGTCTCCCTTTTCAAACAACCTTTCTCCAGAACACCCACCTTCTGGGCTACTAGTCTCTGTTCTACCTTGCAGCAGTGCCGTGGGTACAAGCAGTGTAATCATGGGTCTTATTCTAGTTTCTCCTCAAAGGCCACAGGCAGTGCCTGCTGCCAGCACCTGGGCATACATGCAGTAGGGTTCTATAAAGACGTATATATTTCTCTACCTGTGCATTTCCTGGTCCAAAGGAAG
>CM021797.1:28840037-28855590 GCA_011076525.1 Nettapus auritus | reverse complement strand
TTGGGTTGGGTACTTTCATGAAATGGTGGCTCCTCACTTAGAAGTGTGGACTGAAACAAAATAGCATGCCCTGCTGCAGGTGGGTGGGAGGGATTGCTTGTCCTGGTCCATTCTACCTCCAGGTGGGCCACTCAACAGTGTAGTCCTATGCTTCACTGATGACCCTTTCCCCGCCCTGCCATGTAGTCCATCCAGCGCCTCCAGCTGGTTGCTTGGAAGAGCTGAAGGCTGCAGACATGGCTCAGTGGAGCTGCACAAGCAGCAGAAGGAGCAGGTGTGCACCTCCAGTGTTTGCGATCTGATCGGCTGCTTGGTAGCAGGTGCTCTACAGCACATCATTATAGTTAGATCAGCCTGCAACTGTGAGTTCAGGGAATAGAAAGGGTTTAGCTGTCAGCTTTGGTGGAGGGCGTGTTGGTTTATTTCACGATAACAAGGTGGGCTGTTCCTGGTCTTAGCAGGGAATGTGAGAGAGCAAGTGGCCTGCACATCATGACTGTGCCTGTGGGGTTTGAAGACCTATGGCTTTGATGGGTTGTGCATGCTTCTCTCAAGGTGCCTTTTGTTTTTTCTCAGTGCTGCAAGTCAGCTACGAGTCTGCCCAGGTATTTCAGCAGGGATGCATGAGAGGCTAACCTTGCCTTTCATGGCTTAAAGACATACATAGTACTGAAGATGTAGGGCCAAAGTTGCCTGAGTTTCCACAGACTAGAAAACGGTACAGCAACCTAACAACAGGCTCAAAGTCTCAGACTGTCCTTTTCCTCTTACTCTTCCTTCCTCCCTAACCCGTCATCCCCCTCCTTACTCCTGGTTCGACTCTGACCTTAGCATTTGCACAGCTGTTTCTTACCATTTTTCTTCCTCACTCCTCACAGCTGAGCAGCATTTTGCCCTTTTAGACTGCTTTAGCACTGATGGCTTGTGAATGCTTATGTCAAGGTCCTTTTTTTTTCCGAGTTGTACAAGTCATCACTGAAACATGTTGGACCTATCCGATAAATGGAGTGCTGCATTGCATGGCTATAACCTCCTGAGAAATTACAGACTTCAGGAGGGGTAGTGGCATGATTCTGTATCTTAGAGAGTGTTTCCACTCTGCAGACCTCATGGCTCAGAATGAGAAGGTTGATTCCCGATGGGTAAGGATCAGAGGAAAGGCCAACAAGGCAGATATCCTGGTGCTGGTCTGTTACAGTCCGCCAATCCCGGATGAAGAGACAGAAGAGCCATCCTACAGGCAGCTGGCAGAAGTCATGCATTCACTAGCACTTGTACTCCTAGGGGACTTCTACTTACTGTATATATGCTTGAAATACAGGATAGCCCAGAGAAAACAGTCTGGGAGGTTCCTGCAGTGTGTGGAAAATAGCTTCCTGCCACAGCTGGTTATTGACCCTACTGGTGGGGTGATCTAGTGGTCCCTGCTAGACCTACTGTTCACGAATATAGAAGAACTGGTGGGAGGTGTGGTGGTCAGGCGCTGTCCTGGGCAGAGTGAACATGAAATGGTAGAGTTCTCTATTCTTGGTGAAGTTAGGAGGGGGGATCAGTAAAACTGCTACCTTGGACTTCCGGAGGGCAGACTTTGAACTGTTAAGGGAGGGAGGTTCCCTTAGGTGTCAGTCCTGAATGGCAAAGAGGTCCAGGGAGGCTGGACACTTCTCAAGAAGGAAATCGTAAAGGTGCAGGAGCAGACTGTCCTTGTGTGCCATTAGATGAGCTGGCAGGGAATAAGACTGGCCTGGCTGAAAAGGGAACTTTTGCTGGGACTTGTGGAGAAAAAGAGAGTTTATGTCCAGTGGAAGAAGGATCAGACAACTCAGGGAGAGTACAAGGAAGTTGCTAGCACATGCAAGAAAACGATCAGAAAGGCTAAAGCCAGCTTGAGCTCAGCCTGGCCACTGTGGTAAAAGACAAAAAAAAAAAAAAAAAACCTGGATCCTCCAAACCATTTTTCTGGATATTAACAGTAAGAGGTGGGCCAAGGAGAATCTCCATCCTTTACTGGATGCGGTGGGGAACATGACTACTGGGGATAAGGAAGAGGCTGAGATTCTCAATGCCTTCTTTATATCTGCCATTAACAGTCAGACCAATTATCCTCAGGGTACTTAGCCTCCTGTCCTGGAAGTCTGGGATGGGGAGCAGAAGAAACTTCCCACGATTCAGGTGGAAAGAGTAAGAGACCTGCTACTCCACCTGGACTGTCACAAGTCCATGGGGTAAGATGGGATCAACCTGAGGGTGCTGAGGGAGCTGGCAGACGTGAATGCTAAGCTGCTTTCCATCATCCATCAGTGGCCATGGTCAACCAGAGAGGTTCCAGATGAATGGAGAGGAGGATCCAGGGAACTACACGCCTGTCAGCCTGACCTCCGTGCCAGGAAAGGTCATGTAACAGATCATCTTGCACAGCATGTGCAAGACTACCAGGGGATCAGGCCCAGCCAGCATGGGTTCATGAAAGGCAAAACCTGCCTGACCAACCTCATCTCCTTGTATGACCACGTAGCCCACCTGGCGGATGAGGGAAAGGCCGTTGTTGTAGCCTAACTGGATGTCACCAAATCCTTTGACACCATCTCCCACAGTATTATCCTGAAGAAACTGGCAGCCCGTGGCTTGGACAGGTACATCCTTTGCTGGGTTAAAAACCGTCTGGCTGGGTAGGCCCAGAGTTTGGTGGTGAATGGAGCTAAATTAAGCTGGTGACTGGTAACAAATGGTGTTCTCCAGGGGTCAGTGTTGGCATCCATCCTCTTTAACATCTTTATTAATGATTTAAATGAGGGAATTGAGTGCATCCTTAGTAAGTTTACAGATGACACTATGTTGGGGGGAAGTGTTGATCTAATGGAGGTTAGGAACCTCCTAGGTTCCTAACAGAACCAGAACCAGGTCCTGCAGAGGGACCTGGACAGGTTAGATTGATGGACAGAGGCCAATGGGATGAGGTTCAACACAGCTAAATGCCAGATCCTGTGCTTTGGTCACAGCACCCCATGCAACACTGCAGGCTTGGGGCAGAGTGGCTGGAGAGCTGTGCAGAGGAAAAGGATCTGTGAGCGTTTGTCAGCTCTCGCCTGAACATGAGCCAGCAGTGTGCCTAGGTGGCCAAGAAGGCCAATGGCATCCTGGCTTGTTTTAGGAATAGTGTAACCAGCAGGAGCAGGGAGGTGATTGTCCCCCTGTACTCAGTTCTGCTGAAGCTTCACCTTAAGTACTGTGTTCAGTTCAGGACATTGAAGCCCAGGAGCATGTCCAGAGAAAGACTACCAAGTTGGTGAAGGGTCTGGAACACAGATCCTATGAGGAGTGGGTGAGGGAACTGGGATTGTTTAGTCTGGAGAAGAGGAGGCTCAGGGGAGTCCTTATTGCTCTCTACAACTACCTGGAAGGAAGTTGTGGAGAACTGGGGGTTGGCCGCTTCTCACAGATGATGAGAGATAGGACAAGAGGGCATGGCTTGAAGTTTTGCATGAGGAGGCTCAGTTTGGTAATTAGGATAAGCTTCTTCTCAGAAAGAGTGGTTAGGCATTAGAATAGGTTGCCCAGGGAAGTGGTGGAGTCACAGTCCCTGAGGGTGTTTAAGCCAAGGTTCGATGTGATGCTTGGGTACTCTGTTTAGTGACTAATATTGGTGGTAGGGGGATGTTTGGATTAGAGGATCCTGGAGGTCTTTTCCAACCTTAAGGATTTAATGATTCTCAGTCAGGTACAAGTCCCCAAGTATTTCAGCAGGGATGTGTGAGGGGTGAGCCTTGTCTTCCATTGCTTAAAGCCACTTATAATACTGAAGATGCAGGTCCAAACTTCCCTGAGCTTCCACAGCCTCAAGGAGCGTAGAGCAACCTAACAAAAGGGCTCAGAGGCCCAGACTCTGCAGGAGATATTCCTACGGGTTTATTTTCTAAAAAAGTATCTCCAAAGGGATAGTCCTATAAGAGATTAATTCTTGCCAAACCTATAGCTGGCTTGACAGTGAAGGTAACAGTGATAGTTTTATTCTGTTGGGCAGCTGAACTCCACCATAGCCTCTTTCTCACTCCCTCCCCTCTAGGGAAAAGGGGGAGAAAATATGACAGAAAAGGATCAAGGGTTGAGATAAGGACAGGGAGATTGCTCACCAATTATCATTGTGGGCCAAACAGACTCAACATAGGGAGATTAATATAATAAATATAATATATTGCCTTTTACTACTAGTGGACTAGAACAGGGAGAAACTAACAACCTAAAAACACCTTCCCCCCCAGCCCCACCTTCTTCTACATTCTCCCCTTATGTGGCACAGAAGAACAGGGAATGGAGGTTGCGGTCAGTCTATAATGCTTTGTCTCCACCGCTCCTTCACAGTCACTCTCTTCCCCTGCTCCAGCATGGGGCCCATCCCATGGGATGCCATCATTCCCAAAGTGAACCTACGTGGGCTTTGCACAGACAGCAGTTCTTCAAGAACCGCACTAATATGGGTCTGTACCATGGGATCCCTCCACTGGGAGCAGACTGCTCCAGCACAGGTCTCCCATGGGTGGCAGTTCCCGACAGATCCCATGCTCCTGCGTGGGCTCCTTTCCACAGGCTGCAGACCTGGCCTGGAGTATGAACCTGTGGTGGCTCTCCATGGACTGCAAACTCCTCCAGGCCACATCCACCTTCTCCACTGTGGGCTTCTCCATGGGCTGCACATGGAAATCTATTCTGCCATGGTACACCATAGGCTTCAGGGGGGACAGCCTACTCCACCATGACCCTCTCCACAGGCTGTGGGGGAACTTCTGGGCCAGAGCCTGGAGCACCTCCTCCTCATCCTTCTTCACTGACGTGGATTGCTTCTTATTCCTCTCTCTCCCTGCTGCTGGTGCACAGCACAGTTTTCCCTTTCTTAAATGTGCTCTCAGAGAGGTGCAACCAACATCGCCCATTGGCTCAACTCTAGCCAGAGGCAGGCCTTTTTGAACTGTCTCTTATCTCACATGGGGCAGCTTCTGGAGTCTCCTCACAGAGGCCGCCCCTGCAGATCCCTGCTACCAAACCCTTGCCATATAAACCCAGTACAGTAACATAAATCATAGACTCACCCAGTTTTGTTTCTCTCGCCAAAGCTAAAGGAACGCAATATTCTACACTGAGTAAAGGAGGCTCCATCAAGAGTGAAGGAGAGAAATTTTACAGTTAGAGCATCCTGGCAACATGATTCAGATTACATCGTAACAGGGTGACTACATAATGGGGTGGTGGTGAAAGGGTGACATAAAAAAGCAAAGGAAAGACAGGGCATAGATCGTATGCTAACTGCGGAATGTAGTGGCTGCTTTTCCTCTCCAAAGCAAATCCAAAGCATTACAAATGAAGACTCTTTCATACTATTTCTGCACTGGTTAAAAAGATTGACTTACTCAGCCTGTACATGTTCCTTATTATGGATAAATGTATCGATAATTAGAGTAACTTTTTCATAGAGTTTACAATGTTCAATTCAAATATGGTGTTAGTGTGTGTCATGGACTTGTTGGTTTAAGGTTAATTTTATCAAAAGCTACGGTAAATATTTTCTTCTTACTCATTTCTCTTTGGCACGCTTCTGGTTTATTTAAATACAAAAGCGCAGGCCTGGCTTGAATATAGAATACTGCTAGGACAGCTGACCCCAGTGGACCAAAGGGAAGTCCTGTACCATCTGACATCGTGCTCAGCAATAGAAACCGAGGGAAAGAAGAGGCGGGGGAGAACGTCTTCAGAGTTAGGGTGTTTGTCTTCCCAGGTAACAGATACGCATGACTGAGCCCTACTTTCATGGGAATGATTGAACATCTACCTGCTTACGCCAGGTAGGGAAAGAATTCCTTATTTTGCTTTACTTGCACTTGCAGCTTCTGCTTTTTCCATTAAACTGTCTTCATCTCAACCCATGAGTATTTCTCCCTGTGGGAGAGTGAGCGAGCAGCTGTCTGAGGCTCAGCTGCCTGCCAGGGTTAAACCACAACACCAGTGGTGGCATTGCTGGGCAGCGTGATGGAGAATTGCCCATGTGCCATCCTTGTTTTTCCCTGCTCCACTGACAACCACGAGAAGGCCTGGATGTGGGAGCCTCCTATCCCAGCTCTGCAGATCAGCAACTTACCTTTTTAGAAGCTTCAAATGGGGATTCATAGTCCCCAGTGCTTTACACCTCCCCGGGAGCGCAGTGGATGTCTTCTAACAGAAGCAGCAGTATAGGCCTCCATGGTGTGCTAATACACACTTGTGTAAACTTTTTCCTACCACCCCCCTGTGCATGTTCTGCTGGAGGTGGTGTTTTTTTCTTGTTTTCCATTTTTGCAGACAGAATTGCCTGTGTATTACAGCCCCATGCGAAGCCTTAAGCCTGCTCCAATAACAACTGCCTGGTCAGTCCCAGTATCACTCCCTTCTTTGCATGCGTCGGGATTTGCACCAGGGAAGGATGGCCTCCTGGGAAGGGGTCTACATCCCACACATTTTTGACAACTTCCTCTTCCCTCTTGAAAGTTCCCTTACCCTGGACATTCCATGGTTCTGTCTGCAGACTGGACCCCAACCCAGCCTTCTGCTTTCCCTTGGATATTTTCTGGTCTCATTGGAACTTGAATTATTTATTCCATTAGCTGTTGTTACAGAATGTCCTCTCCATGCCATGCCTATGCTTTTAAGAGCATGTGCATAGTATTCAATCTCTGTATCTTGATAAAAATGAGTCAATTTTCAATTATTATTGCAGTTTAACCTGACAGACAACCAAATACCACACAGCAGCTCAATCACCCTACCCAGGTGGGAAGGGGTAGAGAATTGGAAAGGTAAAAGCAAGGGAAATCCTGGGTTCAGATGAAGACAGCTCGCTGGGTATGTGTTGTTGTGGTGGGCTGAGTTGGTCAGCATCCCAAAAGGGGTACATGCCTTATGCAGTACATGAGACAGAGAAATTATGCATAAATAAATAAAATGTGTCTTTAATAACACTTCTAAATTGGTTAATCTATTTATACAAAGGTAGAGATGGCTGTCATGAGTGGGTAACAGAAAAAAGCCCTAAGCAAACTGAGAGAGGTACGAAAAAATGAGGGTTGCGGCTCTGGAGGCACCCAATCAGAGGGAGGCCTGAAAAGACAACAGGGTTTTAATAAGAAATGGCACTAAGCCAATCGGAGAGCGGTACGAAAACAGGTGGGTTGGGTCCTTTCACAAAATGGCGGCTCGTCACTGTGGAATGCGGACTGAAACAAAATGGTGCCCGCCACTGCGGCTGGGTGGGAGGGATTCCTGGGCTGGCCCATCCCACCTCCGGGAGAACCACTCAGCAGCGTAGTCATGTGAAGGGAATGAACGACAAGACTCCAGGTTGGTGCACAACCAAAGCAACTTCATTCTGTAAACATGGTACTTATATAATCTTAATGTATCCATATGCCCCTATCATGTGACATCACACGACTGGGAAAGCTTGCTTATTGGCTGTCACTTGGTTGTTCATGAGGCAATCCTGCAGCAGCCATACCCCTATTGCGTGCACTGATGTGCAACAGGGCAAACTGCACATGTTGGCTGTTTTCCCTTTATTTTTGAGCTACGTGGTCTTCATCTCGTTCTGCATTTTCCCTTTGTTCACTTCATCTCTGTATCTAATATATCCCACATACTTTCTGACCACTCTGCCATAATTCCCCCTTTTTTTTTTTTTTTTTTTTTTGTTTGTTTGTTTGTTTGTTTGTTTGTTTCTAGCAGCCAAATGGATTGTACTGAGCGCAAAAGCATTTTTGTAAGCATTGAAACAAACACGGTGCAACTAGCAAAACCACAACAATCACCAACAAAACTATAATGGCTCCCTTCATTAATTCTCTCACCCAGCCCCCTATACCTAAACTCTGCAACCGCAATTCCAAACCCCATGTGCTGGTTGTTAACTTATCCGTTAGTCCGCTGAGATTGGACAACTGTTGATGTATCGACTGAGAGTGATCACTTATATTCATGCAGCACATACCTTCAAACTCTTCACACCCATGTCCTTGCGCTAATAATAAAAAGTCTATTGCTGCTCTATTCTGCAATGTGGCATGCCTAATGGCATCAGTGTCCATTAGCAGTGCACTCAGTGCAGCAGAGGTAGCATTAGTCTGCCTAGCCAGCCAGCAACCTAGCTTATTTAGCGTTGTTAGAGCTTGAGTGGTGGCTACACCAGGCACAAGAATCGAAGCGCTAATAACTTTACCAGGCTGCCAAAAGTCGAGATTGTCTTTACAATCCTCCTGGTAGTGACTGACACTTCGTTTTGCGCGTTTATGCTGTCTTGAAATATTTAATATCACAGATGTGTCATGGGTTAGTATGGTTAATTGACCAAGAATACATGGGCCTCCCTTTATGTGTGATGGGATACCTTGCCATGCTCTATCACCACAGATGAGAAACACCCCAGGCAGGAGTGTGAGTGGAGTGTCTGAAGATTTTGACATGTTAGGATAAATGTAGTTGCACCACATTGAGTCATTGCAATATATTCCCAGCCCAGGTGTAACATCAACTGGGGTGAGATTACAACCAGTGTAATTAACCTTTATGCATGCCGGTGCACTAACACAGCCTAATATATCAAGTTCTTGTGGTTATAAAGTTGTGTGGGTCATCTGTGATGTCCAACCATCCTAAGTGTTCATTGCTTCCTTACTGACATTGCCTGGACTGGAAGTATTCCAAGAGCTGGCCATGTTCTTGGTGTTGGTGTTGTCAATGATGTTGCGCAGCTGTTCATCACTCAGTGGTATACCGACCAGACACGTTGTAAAGGGGTTATCTACATTGGCCATAGACAGGCAGATGTGCTCTTGTCCAGTCATATTGGCGAGTGTGACCCAGATGTTTCGCCGAGGCTGGATGGAAACCCAGAGTTCCACGAGTTTGCAGAGGCTGAAGAGGATGAGGGTTCTAGCCAAGGGCGAACTGCTCGCACTGGGACCCATCTTGGTCCTGTTCCTGTGGAGACACAAGCGTAACCTCACTCCAGGTTAATAAAGAGTATGGTCCCTCCCACACCCCTGTATTAGGATTACAAATTTTAACTAACCGTTTGTTTTCATATAATGAAGTAAGGCCTGTCTTTTGAGCTCCAAAGTGTTTGACTATTGGGGAAATCTCTTCATGTGAGAAGGGCATAGTTAGATGGTTCATTACACATATTACCTTTGCTATTCTGTTTTGTGGTGTCTCCATTGTCTCCCCCCTTTCTTTTCTAGCAAGGATTTAAGCGTTCTGTGTGTACGTTCCACTATAGCTTGTCCTGTTGGGGAATGCGGGATTCCTGTTTTATGAGTAATACCCCAAGTGTGAAAAAACTTTTCCGTAGATTTACTAGTTTAGGCAGGCCCATTATCAGTTTTGATTTCGAGTGGAATACCTAGGGCTGTGAAAGTAAGTCGAAAATGAGCTTGCATGTGCCTGCTTGTTTCCCCGCTCAATGGAGTTGCCCATACAGCATGTGAAAAAGTATCAACAGAGATATGGATGTACTTTAACTGGCCAAATTCAGGGACATGTGTGACATCGGTCTGCCAAAGTTGTAATGAGCTGAGACCTCTAGGGTTTACTTCTTGTGATGGTCCCTGTACTTGCTGGCAGTCAGGGCAGGTCTGCACTACAAGTTTTGCATCCCCTAATGGAATTGTAAATTGTTTAGCTCATGATTTAGTCGGCTGGTGAAAGAATTGATGGGAGGTGCAAGCTTGGAGTAGCTTATCTGGGACTGGGGGATGTATGGCCAAATTAGTCAACATGTCGGCTCACGCATTGCCCTTGGTAAAAATGCCTGGCAACGTGGTGTGACTGCGAATATGTATGACGCAATATGGATGCCGACGTCACTCTATTAAGAATAAGAGTTCCTTAAATTTCAGGAATAATGTCTCATTCTGAATATGGCATATTTGTGCTCGTTCTATTCGCTGTATTACTCCCATAGCATATTGGGAATCAGAGACAATGTTGAGTGGCTCCTGTTCACAATATTTAAAGGCCACGATGATGGCATGAAGCTCCACAATTTGGGGAGAGCCTTGCACGACATTGATCATGTCTCGCCATTGTCTGTTTTCTTTCCATGTAACAACCGCTTTCCCCGTTTTCCCCAAGCCATCAGTGAAAACCGTCCTCCGTTGTACAGGCTGCCATTGACATTAAGGTTTTGTTTCAATCCTTATATTGTTATAGAAAGTGATTAACTTATGAGAGGGGAGATGTATATCGACAGGTCCAACAAAGCCTCTAAGTGCTAACTGCATTTCCAAGCTGTTTCGTAAACACCAGTCAAGATAGTCTTTTATGATAGGCACGACTATAGTGGAAGGTTCAACCCCAGCCATCTCGACAATTTGGTTCCTGCCTTTTCTTATTAGGGCTGCAAACATTTCCACTCATGTTGCCAACGTCTTTGAAGGTTGGTGCGGCAGTCTAACAGTAGCAACGGGTCTGGAGCTTTCGGGTCCCATTGTGCTATAATAGCTAAAGGTTGTGGGTTCTGGTTGCATATATACAGGTGAATGTGCAGATCCTCCGCCCGTCGGTGACACTGGTGTTTCATTAATTCCCCCTCTATATGTTGTAGCGCCTCTTTCGCCTCTTTTGTCAGTTGGCGTGGTGCAGTAATGTCATTATCCCCTTTCAGGAGATCGAACAATGGTGCTAACACCTGATTGTTTCTTCCACAATAATTTTGTATCCAATTAACATTGCCAATGAGTTTCTGTGGATCGAGAGTCTTAACCTCATGTGTGATAGTAACAGTTTCAGGTTGAATGGTTTGCTGTAAAATTTTCCACCCCAGATATTTCCACGGGGCTTCTAGCTGGATTTTTTCAGGGGCTATTTGCAACCCCCATGCTTGCAGTTCTTGCGTAAGTTTTGACACTATTTTCTGCATTGTGGATTCCATGGTCGATGCTTGTAGTGGGTTTACGTGGCAAGGTTTTGGTAGGAGGGGGGTCATAGGGGTGGCTTCTGTGAGAAGGATATAGAAGCTGCCCCATGTTTGGTAAGGGCCCCACTGCTGACCAGAGCTGAGCCAATAAGCGATGTTGTTTTGCTCCTCTGTGAGAGCATATTTAAGACAGGGAAAAAAATGCTGTGCCACTCAGCAGCTGGGAGGGTGAGAGGAGTGAGAAACAGCCTTGCAGGCGCCAAGGTCAGTGAAGAAGGAGGGGGAAAGGTGCTCCAGGCGCTGGAGCAGAAGTCCCCTGCGGCCTGTGGTGAGGACCATGGTGAAGCAGGATGTCCCCCTGCAGCCCATGGAGTACCATGGTGGAGCAGGGTTCCACGCTGCAGCCCGTGGAGGAGACCACGGTGGAGCCTGTGCCCCGAAGGAGACCGGCCTGTGGAAGACCCCTGCCGGAGCAGATTCCGGGCCGGACCTGCAGCCCGTGGAGAGGAGCCCACGCAGGAGCAGGTGACCTGGCAGGAGCTGCTGCCCTGGGGGACCCAGGTTGGAGCAGTTTGCTCCAAAGGGATGGACCCCGTGGTACGGACCCATATATGGAGCAGTTCTTGAAGAGCTGCTGCCTGTGGACAGCCCACGTTGGATCAGTTTGGCAAGGACTGCATCCTGTGGGTGGGACCCTACAGCACAGGGGACAAGAGTGACTGAGAAGGAGTGGCAGAGAAGTGCTGTAGACTGACCATAACCCCCATTCCCCTGTTCCCCTGCGCCGCTTGGGGGGAGGAGGTGGAAGAGGGTGGATGGGGGGGGAAGGTGCTTTTGGTTTCTTTCCTTTGTTTCTCACTTCTCTACCTTGTTAGTAATAAGCAATAAATCTTACTATTTCCCTATGCTGAGTCTGTTTTGCCCATCACGATAATTACTGCGCGATCTCCTAGTCCTTATCTCAACCCTTGAGCCCCTTTCATCATATTTTCTCCTTGCTCCTCTTTGAGGAGGGGGAGTGAGAGAGCGGTTGTGGTGGAACTCGGCTGCCCACCTGAGTAAAACCATCACAATGCTACCAGGACATCATCTATGTAATGATAGATATACACCTCATGAAATTGTTTCCTAATAGGGCTCAGGGCTTTCGCAACATACATGTGGCATATCGCAGGGGAATTTTTCATCCCTTGTGGAAGAACAGTCCAGTGATATCTGTCCATGGGTTCACTTTTGTTTATCTCAGGCACCGAGAATGCAAATTTTGGAGCATTTTTCGGGTGGAGCGAGATGGTAAAAAAAACAGTCTTTGAGGTCAATTATTATAATATTCCATTTCCGTGGGATCATGGTGGGCGAAGGCAGGCCTGGTTGGAGAGGTCCCTCTCCTCCATGGCTTTGTTTATTTTCCTTAGATCGTGTAGAAATCTCCATTTTCCACTCTTTTTCTTTATTACAAATACTGGTGAGTTCCAAGGGCTGGTTGTGGGGATTATATGTCCTACTTTCAATTGATCCTGGACAAGTTCTTGTAATGCTGCGACCTTTTCAGCAGGAAGTGGCCACTGATCCACCCACACTGGCTGTTCAGTCTTCCAAGTGGGCTTTATTATTGGTCGCTCATCATTGGCTGCTACCGAAAATTTTCCGGGCAACTCACAGTGAAATTGCCTTGTGCCATTATATCTCTGCCAAGAAGACTAATCGGGATGAGGGTGGCATATGGTCATATCGAAAAGGTGGAGCCCTCCTGTGTTTTTACTGTTAGCATGTATTTGGACTGGTACGTTCATGACAATCCTCCAACGCCTACTAGCCCTTTTATAGTTGACTCTAGTGGCCATTCCTTTGGCCAGTCCTTCAGAGTTATGACTGTGATATCAGCTCCTGTATCTACCAACACTGATATTGCTGCTTGAGTGGTTTCTGCAAGTTTTGGGTAGTAAAATGTCAAAGTTAACATTGGCCTTGGATTTGCAACGGCTGTAGCCCAGAAGATTTCCACTGACCGGCAAAATCTGTGTTCCCCCATACACCATCTTCCACATGGGGTACCATTGTTTGAAATAGTATTAATTGAGCTAATCGGGTTCCAGCAGGAATATGTATTGGAGGAGATTGGGTCCAAACCATCGTGTGTATTATGCCATCACAGTTAGAGTCAACCACTCCTGGTAACACAAAAAGTCCCGCTAGAGTAGTATTGGACCGCCCCAATAATATGGCATAGCATCCTTTCCCTAATGGTCCCTTGACATTCAACAGCACCTTCCAGACCCTTTTATTCCAGATGGTACAGTCTACTGTTGTGGAGAGATCCACTCCAGCGCTTCCTATGGGTTTTGGCTGAGAGGAAGTCAGGGTGATGTATTTGGGGGTTCTCGAGGGGGAGGTACTATAGATGTCACCATGACCCTCGAGGTTGCTGGTGTAGCTTTCGGAATCGGCCACCCTCCACAAGGTATTTGTGTCATTGTGTGCCCTCGTCCCGCGCTCAGCCTCCTGTTTCCCTTCTGGGGCTGAAGGGTCTGGTCTTCTGCATTATATCTAGAACGACACTGGCTAGCCCAGTGCCATCTTTTTTTTACATCGTGTACACATCTCGGGAGGCCCTGCGCCACCAGCCGTGGTCTCCCTTCTTTATGCGGACAGTTAACCGCAAAATGTCCAGTATCTTGACAACAGAAGCAGCGTTTATTGCTGTTCATAGTTAACGCTGCAGTGAAAGCGCTGGCTAAAGTGGCCCTATGATATTCAGCTGAGCCCACCTGATTGCACGCCTCTATGATTTGTACCAAGGAGGTCCCAGTAGGCATGGATTGTAAATTTTTTTTACTGTCTGTATTCGCGTTTTCAACTGCCAACTTAGATATCAGAGCCTCTTTTGCTTCCTTGTTATCAATTTGCTTGTCCAGCTCATCCCTTAACCTATCTGTAAATTGCATATAGGGTTCACTGACTCCCTGTCGTATACTGGTAAAAGCTGGCTCCTCTATCTCTGGTAATTTCAGCAGGGCTTGTAATGCGAAGTGGGAGGATTGTCGGAAGATGGCGTCATTGAGTCGCGCCTGCAATCAGGGGTCCAGTAATTGCTCAGTCCCCATAAGCTGTGGGAGTCCAGCGCCAGAAAGGGGGTCACCTACGGGCCTCTCAAGATTCTGTAGCACCACTACCTCACACATTTCTTTCCATTTTTGTTCCCATAACAATTTTTGAGTTGGGGTGAGGATCATAGCGGCTATTTGGTGGCAATCATAAGGTACCAGTAACTGACCCGTCATAACATCTTCTAATAATGATTGGGTGAAAGGAGCATGTAGCCCATAGGTGGTGACTGTTTTTCTTAATTCTTTAATCAGATCTCACTGGAAAGTGTGATAGTCATTCGGCCCATTGTTCCGTACTATTACCGGGAAAGCCATACCAATCGGATCTCCGTTTTTTAGCGCCTCCTGGCATATCCTTTCCCAATGCTTGCAGGGGTCAAAATCTTTTTCTAATGAGGAGATGCCATGCGGAGGAGAGACAGAGATCAGGGGTTCAGTGTTTATGGGAGGCGCTGATGGCGATAATGGTGGAAGGAACGGATTGGAGCTCGTACCTGGCTCCTTGAAATCAGTTAGAATGGTAGGTTCTGCTGGCGCTCCCTTGTGCCTCACAAGCTTGAGCCATGGCGATTTGCCCCCTTTTCTCCACGCACCAGGCTTTCAATGTTTCAATCACCAAACACCAGGTAGTCATTACCTCTGCCGCTGCTGTATCCCGACACGAAGTGGCCTCCCAAATAACATTCCCAGCATTTTCCCATCTTTCCGCCTCAAACACCACCAAAACCGTCGATGGGGCACCATTTTTTTTCCAAAATTTTAGCAGTAATTTGAGTTTATATGAGTCATATTTCATCCCTCTTTATTCTAAGAGTTTGCTTAATAATTTCACTATCATCTCTTCCTCGGCCAATAGATTTGTCCCCATTTTACTTCCCAGTGCTCAACTGGGGATAGGCGTGGATACGGATGGGAAGCTGCAGTCCAGCTGTCAGCTTGACTCATTCAGCGGGGTCTCCTTCGGATGCTATGCCTGCGATGTCTATCCAAAATCTGCGATCATATGGAGGTCACCATTTCAAGAGAATGAACGACAAGACTCCAGGTTGGTGCGCAACCGAAGAAACTTCATTCCGTAAACATGGTACTAATATAACCTTAATGTATCCATATGCCCCTATCATGCGACATCACGCGACTGGGAAAGCTCACTTATTGGCTGTCATTTGGTTGTTCATGAGGTGATCATGAAGCAGCCATACGCCAATTGCGTGCAGTGAAGGGCAACAGGGCAAACTGCACATGTTGGCTGTTTTCCCTTTATTTTTGAGCTACGTAGTCTTCACGTCATTCTGCATTTTCCCTTTGTTCAGTTCACCTCTGTATCTAATAAATGTGACCGCTCTACCAGAGTCCTGCCCCTCAAAAATGGCCCTTTCCCGGCCTTGCCATGCGGTGTAGAACCAGAGCCACCACCTGGTGGCTTGGAAGAGCTGCAGACTGGTGTGGTATCTTGCACGGGCTGCGCTGCATTAACTAATGGTTTCTGGTGGCTGCAATGCCGCCTGCTCTT
>CM021797.1:28762683-28837616 GCA_011076525.1 Nettapus auritus | reverse complement strand
ACACACACTTCTCTCCTCATCCCTTCATCCCAAACTCAATTACACTCCTTCATCCATGACTCTGTGATCTCCCTCCACCCCGAACTGTCTCACAGGCATTGGAGAGTTTGCAGTCACCCTAACACAGCTCCGCTTGGATGCTCCTTCCTATTCAGGCTTCTCCCCTGCTCTACTGCAGGCTCCCTTAAAGCTGCAGCTTCCCTTTGGACACATTCACCTGCAGTCATGGTCTCCTCCATGGTTTGTGCTGCAGGGGAATCTGTTCTATTGTACCTACAGCACCTCCTCTTGACCTTCTTGCTCATCCTCTAGCTTTTCCTACTACTACTCTTACAGGTCACCTTTTGCAGGGCTGTTTCTCATAGCACCTCAGCATCTAAACGCAATACAGTTGTATAGAAACATATGTATTTTTACATATAAGCACTTGCTCAGTGTAAGGAAACAGCCAATCAGTTAAGACACCTGAGATGGGATTTCCTGTCCTGGCCCATCCCAGCTGCAGGCAGGTCGATGGGCATTGTAGTCCTGCTCCTCAGGCTCAGTCCTTTCCCCACCCCAGTAGGTGGTCTGCCCAGCGCTGCCATCTGGTGGCTTGGTAGAGCCACAGGCCGAAAGCGCAGCTCTGCAGAGCAACAGCAGTGGCAGCAGTTGCACCTGTTGCAGTGCTTGGCATTTCACTGGCCAAGTGGTATAAGCAGGTGCTCTGCTGCACATCATGTGTAGTCAAACAGGTCTGAAATAGCAAATTCAAGGAGGAGGATAGGGTCTAGCCATGAGTTTTTTTTGGAGTGTGTGAGATATGCTCATTTGATTCGTGCTAACATAGAACAATGCCAGGGCCACATGATAGAATGTGATTGCCTTATACATCCTTGTATAACCACAAGAGTGGGAAATGGAGATGGTTAATGTATGTATATAGTTATTCTGTTTGGTGGTTAATTTATGTATATAGTTCTTGTGTTCTGCAATGGTCATCTGACAGGAACAGCTTGGACCAGTGCTGTTGCTAGGCAGAAGACTGTGGGGGGGAGAGCATGTATATGGTCTGGGGTCAAGAAGATCCGAGAAGATTCCAGAAGACGAAGGGGGCATGCTCGAAGGAGGACACGCCCACTAATGAATATGCATTAATAGAGGGGATATAAGCCTAGAGTGGGGACTGTGGGGTGTACGTCTTGGCTGAACATAGACTCCCAGCGCACTGAGCGCTGTTTGCTTGCCTTCATTCTTCTAATAAATTGTTAACTTTAATTGGAATTGTATTTGAGACCCAATCATTTACCACAGAGTGCAATATGGATAGTTCCTGTTGGCAGAGAAGATGAGAGAAGAAGTGCATATAGTGGCTGTGTTTCTGTGGTTTAAACTCTTGTGGGGCTGCTACAGATACACATAGACAGTGTACAGCTACACGTATAATACTGAAGATTCAGGGCCAAACTTGCATGAGCTCCAACAACCTCAAAGAGTGTATAGCAACCTAACAACAAGGCTCAAAGACCCAGAATCTGCAGGGCGTGTTCCAGTGGCACATTCTCTAACAAAAATCTCCAAAGCTGCCAGAGCAGCGTGCTGTGGAGAAGAGAATGCGTTGCCCATGCATTGTTTCCACCTATGTAGAATATACATAGTCAGAATGGGATGTCAGGAGAAACGTCCTTGGACTGAACAGCATCTTTACTTTGTGGCTGGGTGTCTTGGTGGTGAGTGGATGGCAACACAGCACCATCAACCCTGAATCTGATAGATATAAATAAATAATCTGCTACTTAGTGTGTGTTTAAAAGTATACCACCAACCTGAATCCTCCATATTTAAAGGGTTTTCTTGTAGTCTCACTGCCATATTAATGTGAGAGTAATGTTTTTATTTTATTGTAAGAAGAGATTAATTCTTGCCAAAGCTACTGCTGGATCAATAGCAAAGGTAACCAGAATCATAAACTCACAGTTTTGTTTTTCCTGCCATAACTAATTGTGAGAAACTATGTTGTTTGCAAGTTGAAACTATGTTTTTGCAGTAGACAATTATTTTTCTGTATTCCAAGGTATTTGTGCAGTCTTAATAAGGAGAAATGCAAAGTAGGTAAGTGGACAGTAGAAGGCCTCACTGTTCCAAAATAAGGTAGAAGCTTGAGAAAAACAGGATGAGCAGTGTGGGAACTGTAAAACAAAGATCACAAGTTCTCAAAACATAAGAAATGAGAAATTAAAGGGTTGAAAAAAAGAAAAATTGTACATATAGGGTTTAGAGGGGCGTCGAGTAGCTTGTGAACCTGTAGTACTCAGCCAATGAGGAAAGAGGGGAGGTGATCAAGTGTCAGGTAATAGGGAATAAAAGGTTATGATTGTTTACTATAATGAGCTCCTAATTGACAGGACACCCACCATTGCAATCACAAATAAAATAGGTTCACAGAAGATCCTGTCCGAAGAAATTTTTTGAGCTTTTTCTCACATAATAGAACTCAATATTCTACAGTGAGGAGAGGATGGGAGACTACAACAAGAACGAAGGAGAGGATTTATTTATTTAGCATATGTTAAGAACATGATTCACAGTACATCATATTACGGTGGCTACATAATGGGGTAATGGTAAATAGCTAACTTAAAAAAAAAAAAGCAAAGGAAAGACAAGACATAGGTCATATGCTAATTATGGGAAACTAGTGTTCTTTTGTTGTTGTTGTTTGTTTTCCTTCATTAACAAAGCCATACAAATGTTTCATACTATTTCAGCACACGTAAAAGATTGACTTATTCAATCTGTACATTTTCCTTATTATGCATAAACATAATATTTAGATTAACATTATCACATATGTTACAATGTTTTATTTAAATATGGTATTATGTCTCATTGACTTGTTGGTTTAAGGTGCAATTTATCAAATTCTACAGTAAATATGTTCTTCTTAATTGTTGCTCTTTGGCACGCTTCTGGTTTATTTAAATAAAAAAGTGTAGGCCTGACTCAAGTATAGTACACTGCCATGAACAGCAGAATCTGCAGGGTTTTTTGTTAACATATGAGTGCAATTTTAGGTTTCCTATAATATTACTTACAAACAACTGTATATGAGTTTCAGTTTACAAATAAAATGGCTAATGAATAGCAAAATGCAAGGGAAAAAAATTGTTACAGCAATTCCTCCCTGGGGAGAGTGATTTTGCACCATGAAAATCTTGTATAAAATGTTTTAGACAATGGAGATTTCTTATTAGGAAATTCTTGTTGCTTCTTATCCTACAGCAAGTCAACAGAATACACGACTTTCTGGGTCCAGAAATGATTCATGAGATACAATGTAGCTGATTATATATGTTGGCACTCTAGTGGTGTCACAGCTACAAACCTACATGCTTACACAGCCAGTCTATGTAAAGATCTTACTGACAATGGCTTCTGTCTATAAAGAGGCATGCCTCCTACTCTTCATACAATACCTGTTTTTGTTCTAAGGAGGAAAGTTTTAGAGTTTGCATTATGTGTTGCTTTATAGCCTGTTTTCATCTTCCTGACCTCTGGCTACTTATGGTCTGATTAATATTTGCTTAGAGTCAAAGGTGGACAACAGTAAACTAACATTTCTCCTTCTGATGTCAATGTACCAGGACACCACTGAAGTGGACCAAAACTGGTGAAGTTTCACTTTATCAAAACTCTTAAAATGCCAGAAGCCAAAATCCACAGCAATGTGTTTCGCATTGGAAGGCTCATGCCAACAGCTGGCATTCACAGGGAACACAAGGGGAAGTCTAGCTATGTAAACAATGGCAGCTCTTCCATGCCAAATTATTTCACAATTGAAGAAAAATGAAACGCCATTTACACTAGAATACTTAGTACAAGGCCTTGTTCTGTTCCTTTCTGACTCAATTTGCCCTAAAGGTGATCTCTTAGCTGCAGAAAGGAGTATTTTGGCACATGATCAAGTTACAGCATGTTTCTGATACAGTGCAATGTTTTTAGAAGGCAAAGATGTTAAAAGAGATTTTGTAGAGGTGTTTTGTAATGCAGGTGAGATGTGGAATGCTGTGCTACTCCTGAGAAAAACACGTTTGGCTGTTCCAGCTATTGATCCCCATATATGAGCATGCTGATTCCAAAGAGGCAATTCATAGCCTCACCAAGTGTGTATATTCTTAGAAGAAAAAAAAAAAAAAAAAAAAAAAAAAAGTGTTTTACAACTGTCTTTTTCTTCAACGTATCAGCAAGGACCAAAAGTGGTGAGTTCAAATTGTTGACAGAAGTGATCAGAAGGGGGCAGTGAAGAGAATCAGTCTGTACAGTAAATCAAATATATGTGAAATGTAACTCATTTTCAGTTACCCTTTAAACTTTTTAAGATTGCATATGGTCATGTCCTTTAGTGCTCCTGTTTCACCTGAAAGCTACTTACTGGCTTTAGAACTGAGATGTCTGCGTGAAGGATATGGTATCAGACTTATCCACAGCAAAGCCTCCATTGACATATGATTTCTTGGTCTCTGTTTCATCATTATCAAGTGTTGTTGTTTCCAAGGCAAAAGGGTTGACTATGTTGACTTCAGAATTGACATCCATCTGCTCCAGCTCCTTTTTAGAGAGCTTCTCCACTATCCCTGTACCAAAGGCATCTCCCAAGACATTAACCATTGTTCTGAATCGATCCCTATGGAATAAAAATTTCGGAGAAATCATTCAATATGTTACCTAGAAAATCCTTTTAGTAAACATAAGTGACGTTAGCAAATGGTGAACTCATGTTTTTTTCCCAGTGCAGATTCTAGACCATTCTGGCCTTAAAGGAAAAAGTGCAGAAGTACAACGGATCAAAAGGGAGAATTTTCCCTACGTGAATTTGAACAAACCTGGTGTGACTTCCCAGATGAATGCCTTTGTACAGGATGAGTCATGTAACTGGTCTGTTAACAGCAGTAATCAAACTGCTGTGCAGAGACTTTAAGAAGTCTTATGGGGAACACTTCTCAGGCCCTGGAGTATGCTACACAACTGGCTCTCTTTGCGATGAGACCACTTTTGGAGGAATGGGAGGAGAGACTGTGGGGCACAGCGGAAGTGTTTGCCTTTTGCCTTTTTGACAGTTATTTCCTCAACTACAGAAGTGCCTCGCCCAGTATTTTGGCCTAAACTCTTGTTAAAGAATTGATGTACGAAGTTGTGTTATAGCACATTAAGAAACATGATGTTTCTGTGCTGCCAATTTTTCTTCCAAGAGAAATGTGACCTGCAGGCCTTAAAAATATGCCACTGCTTGGCAGAAAAGCAGGAATACCATGCAAAACGTGAATACTGGCATGGGAGACTTCAAAAATAATAATGAAGTGAATCAGTTCCCAAACATTCTTCTACAACAGCTGCTGAACTCTAGCATGTAAAGGTGGCTATGGATTCTCCATGTGGGAGGGCAATAACTGGTATTGGTGGAACAGGTACCTTCTATGTATTAATTTTGTGCCTAAGAATCACCTAAATTGTGGACTGAAGAAAGACAGAAAGGCCCTGAAGAGGGAACTGGACAGTTTGGGTCAACAGGCTGGGGCCAATGGGATGAGGTTAAACATGGCTAAGGGCCAGCTCCAGCACTTCAGTCACAACAACCCCATGTAGCGCTGGAGGCTTGGGGCAGAGTGGCTCAAAAGCTGTGCCGCGGAAAATGATCTGGTGGTGTTGGTCGATGCTCACCTGAACATGAGACAGCAGTGTGCCTAGGTGGCCAAGAAGGCCAACTGCATCCTGGCTTGTATCAGGAATAGTGCAGCCAGCAGGATCAGGGAGGTGACCATTCCTCTGTACTTTGCTCTGGTGAGGCCACACCTCGAGTACTGTTTTCAGCTTTGGGCTCCTCACTACAAGAAGGACATCGAGGCCCTGAAACATGTCCAGAGAAGGGCTACAAAGCTGGTGAAGGGTCTGGAACACAAGTCCTGTGAGGAATGGCTGAGAGAACTTTTTATTTATTTATTTATTTATTTTAGTCTGGAGGAGGCTCAGGGGAGACATTTTTGCTCTCTACAATTACCTGAAAGGAAGGTGTGGGGAGCTGGAGGTCAGCCTCTTCTCACAGATAAGTAGATATAGGATTAGAGTGAATGGCCTCAAGTTGCACCAGGGGAGGTTGAGGTTGGAAATTAGGAGAAATTTCTTCTCAGATAGAGTAATTGTTAGGCACTGGAAGAGGTTGCCCAGGGAAGTGGTGGAGTCACCATCCCTGGGGGTGTTTAAGGAAAGGTTGGATGTGGTACTTGGAGACACGGTTTAGTGGACACGGTTTAGTGAGTGATATTGGTGGTAGGGGAATAGTTGGACCAGATGATCTTGGAGGTCTTTTCCAACCTTAATGATTTTATGATTCTATGATAGAGTCCATTAAATTATGATTACCATAGGAAGTACGTAATGACTGTTCTCTTTGTGTCTCATTCTCATGAAGGAATTAGAGGACATCAAGTAAAAGGATTATGAGATGGGTTAATAAAAAAAAGTATTTTGTGCAACATATTGTTAGGTTGTGGAATTCCTTTTCACAGGACATTTGGATGCTAGAAGTTGATATGGGTTTCAAAAGAAACGAGGCAAATTCATGTCAGAAGAAATCTATTGAGCACTGTTAAAACAAAAAACTTCTAACGTGGGAACTTTTTGAGTTGCCACTTCCTGAAGGCTAGGAAAGCACTTTGGGAAAAATAACAATATACATTTGTTTTGTTCTTACATTCTTCTTTAGATACCTGCTCTGAGACAGTGATTTGTACTTATCTTCACCATTCTTAACAAAACTAAATGAGAACTGGTAAAAGAGCTGGAGAAAACAAAATGATTGTGGAACACAGTAAACAAACCTATTAGACACTGTTGCACACAGCTGATGGGGGAAATGTACACTGTTTGGTGCTTTTTTGTTTTGTTTTGTTTTGTTTTTGTTTTTGAGGAATGATGTTTATACTGAAATTTAATTGATTCTTGGATCCATTTAACAGCCTTGGTTTTCTGTAGATCAGTTTCTCTACAACTTGAAAAACTGAGTCATATAATCAAATAAATTAAATGTATCTGTGAAATACATAAGTTGCTGCCAATAAATCCTTCAAGAAAATCATTGAAAAAGGTGGGCAAGGAAAAGGAATGAACTTATTTTGAGGGTAAATATAAGCCTAAGAAAACGAAAAGCAGAGTTTATGAAATGATTACTATCTGTGGATTGGTACCAATAAAATATCACCCATGATGAGTTAATGCTGGTGATCAAGACCTCGGTCTGAGCATGATAGCTTGGACACTTTAGGAGGCAGAAAAAAGCTGTATTATAAACTAAAATTATACTCCTTAACTTGGGAATCTTGTTATTTTTTCCCAGTGAATCATGGGACAAAACTAAACACCTATTCCTTTTTGAACTTCAGAATACATGATGTCATTCTTTGGGGTTGTTGCAGAAGTTGCTTAGAAATGTCTTGTTTGAACAGAAGACTTCTAGTTAAATGCTTATCTCCAGAAAGAGATGCTTAATGGGACTGAGAGGTTTTTATGTGCTCTGAGGTGAAATGGTTGGAATCAGGGATAAGTAGTGCTTTCTGAGTTTGCACGTGTGCTTGCTGGTCATAGCACTGTATCCTTAAGAAATGGTCTCAGTGAAAAGCAGCCCAAGCAAACTGATACTGGCCGAATATACCCTTGTAGAGCCTGTCATGTGTGTGCATATAGAATCAAGGTCCAGCTTTGCTTAGTTCATGTGCTCCACCCCATCTTCACCAGTGTACAGCATTTATGTGCTTTGTTGAAATCAGCTGAGATGATTGTGCTTGTGGCTGCATTTGATTTTTGTGAATGGTGTATCTATTTAGTAAAATATGGTAGCAGTTGAGAAACTCCAGAGGTACTCCTTAGTACTGTGAAACATGCTTTTCCTGAGTGTTACACTAATGATTTTAAAATGTTGTGCTCACTGGCTGAACAGCATGTCTGGATGTGAGGTTATTAACTTCCATCCTACGCTTTAGGATTTCTCATAGAATTATAGCCATGGCTACATCCAATTCTATATTGAACAAGGCCCGCCACAAAAAGATTCTTTGTCCAATTCCTGCAGCATTCCTACAGGATTTTGGTCTTCTTTCATAGGCCCACATGTTACTAAAAAGCTTGCGTAAGAATTAAAAGTAACAATAAATAAATAAATATCAAGTGCCTTAAACTTACAGAAGCCAGTCAACTGCAATGATCAGAGTAACATCTTCGGCTGGCAGGCCAACAGCACTCAGTACAATCACCATGGTGACAAGTCCGGCTTGGGGGACACCAGCAGCTCCAATGCTGGCTGCTGTAGCTGTGACACTAAATCCCAAATAAAGACATAAAAATGCATTCAGGATAAGTGCGGCTTATAGAAGCTGTATTTTCTGGCACAAATAGGTGTATTTCACTGCAAGGAAGAAATCCAAATGTTCCAGTTTTCCTGTTGAGTAGTATCTACTCAGCATGTGGGGACAAGTCAAGTGGACAAGTTTGAATTGGTGCTATTACAGTTCCTAACACATGGAGCAGAGTCCATTGCTGCTTGAGCAAGCTAACAGCTGTTAGGATTACAATGCAGAACAAATAGTTAAATGCATGTCCAACATACAACTTAAATCATAGGAAGATGCTGAGTTGGATCTGCAAGTGCTTACTGTTAGATAATAATGGCAATTTCCCAATATACCTTGACCCAGCCCACCTTCTCAACTGATTGCATAGGCTCTGGAACAAGAAGTGATAATTATTCTGTTTTCTCCTGTGCTGTGAATGATAGCTTCAATTTTCCCATGAGGTATTCAAAGTAAAATCATTCATTAAGAAAAACACCAACAAAATGGCTTTAGTCTTACCTAATGGTAACTATTTGGCCAATATCCAGTTCCAAGTCATTCAGCTGTGCAATAAATACAGCTGCTACTGCTTCGTAGAGAGCTGTGCCATCCATGTTGATGGTAGCTCCAACTGGAAGTACAAACCTGGTAATTCTTTTATCAATGAAGTTTTTTTCTTCTGCACAGCGGAAGGTGACAGGCAAAGTTGCTGAACTGGCACACAGATAAACACAGAAAGTAAGCACAGGTAATATACCATTTCCTTTATCTTTCCTTTTCCTTACAGCCTGGTTTGCAGAGAGGAAGGCTGCAATACGAAAGTGAAGAGTTGGGTTTTAAAGCAAAACTATCTTTGCCCTTTCTTCAAATTATAGGATGAAATAACAAAGTCTTGGTTATCCTCAAAAACACACATTAAAATCTTCTGTATGTAACATTGAAACAGCCTAAACTCTAGAAAGTCCATGAGTAATTAACTGAATGGCAAAAAAATATTTCCTGAATCTTTATTGGGAAGACCAGACTCTACTTTAGTGAAAGGCCAGCACAGCTTCACTACAATCTATACTGCCCTTTTGGGTACTGCAGAAATAACGACAAAAGTAATATTTCAACCTCCAGGGTATTTACAATTGTCCAGGTGAAATCACATATGTAACAAAGTGACAATAAAATCAGAGCACAAACAATGCAATTACTACTAAGAATATTACAGAAAATAAGTGTTTCTTTTGTTTACCTGGAAGAAATCATGAGGGCTGTCAGAAGTGCCTGAGCCATCCCCATGGCAAAACGAAAAGGATTTTTCCTTACTATTATTAAGTAGATCAGTGGCAGAATTACAGTGGAATGGATTGCAAGCCTGCAAAAGAAAATGGAATAGTTAAATTGATTGATAGATTTCATTGCCCTGTTTCAATTATAAGATGGTCATAAATGGCATCTAATCCTGTCCTCAAATACAAGTGTGAAACTCTCAGAGACTTTAGTTACACCTATCTTTAATATTTAGAGAGCAATATCCTATTTAAAAATCCACATTTATTTTGTGGAAAATTGTGTAAGCCAAGGTCTACAATTCAGAGGTCTACAATTCAAACACAGTTATTTTACATTCATTCTATATATTAAACTGAGGTATTTCAGACTGTACAAATGCGATCTATGTAGTCTTAAATATATCTTTCATGTTGTAAGGTGCTGAAATACTGTGTTTTGAAACTATTACTTTTTATAATTGTGTAGACGTGCAATGATGAAATTGTCCTCCTGACTTTACACATTGCTCAGGTATATTTGCTTGGATATTTGGGTGTGTTTCAGGGACGTGGTCATCCTTTGAACATTGTGCATTAATCCTGCATGCATACGCTGTACAGTTTTGTGGGCATTAAGATTATAGGTAAACAGCCTGCTATGAGTATATTTGAAATGAAATATATGTGAATAGTCTGTGAAGTATTTCCTATGTTCCAAGGTCACAAGCCATCATGACAACATCAGATTTTTTTGAAAAGAAATTATCACAGCATGGAAACACAAAACCCAGAACTGTTGCACATATAACCTTACTATTTTTATTCTGTCCTCACAAGATATTCTTGCAAATGTTACTGTGCTGTAACAGTGCTTTATGATTAAGAGTAGTTGATAAAGATGACAATAAATCATGATGCCATTTGTTCCGCCAAAAACAGGCAATTAAGAGCAAGAGCCACAGTACAGAAATTTACAAAACCACTAAAAAGGCCCTGACATCTAGCTACTTGTTTCATAGGAAAATGATCTTGTTAAAAACAATGGGCATTAAGTTTTCACTCTTTATGTGAAAAATGATTTAGTTATTGGAATGTAAAAAAGAGCACACAACATGTATCAATAAAATTCTGTAAAGAACTCTAGAAATAAACATAATAATTTATAAAATGGTGCCTGAGAAGAAACTGAATTATGCAGAACATGTAGAAAAAAAATATAAACTTGGATATTGTTGGGTGTCTTAACAAACATGTTGATGAGAATAAATTTTTCAAGTAATGTCTACATCTACAAATGTAATGACTTCCAAATAAAGTTATTTTGAAAATTTTAGATCTGCACTTTGCAGCATAAACATGGCATTATCCAAAATAACATTTGTGCATATCTATTTTGTTACTATTGATTTTCAAGAGACAAATTAGACGAAATATTTATTTGCATGTATTAAACACAACACATAACAAGCAACCATTTTTATTTCTCAAAATAGCATTCTTTAAGCATTCAGAAATATAACTGTCTTGCTGCTTTCAGAAGAAACAAAAGCAAAGACGAGGCCAGACTGCAGCTTCCTTTTTCCCTTAGGCTGAGAGTTCTCTGGCAATTGTATTATGCCTCTTATTTTGATTTTTCTCCTCTGTGACTGCTAACATATCCTAATACTGACACTGCTGCTCTAAAAAGGGATGGGATGAAGACTTTTTCTGGGCAACTGGAACAGAGGCATTAGGGGAACATTATTGCCTTGTGTTGGCCTAAATAGAGGCTGAGATATGTCACAGACAATGGTGGGAAAGAGCTGGTAGGGTTGAGGATAAGAAAGGTCATGAATAAGAAAGTTGGGAAGAAAGTGAGGTATATAATGAGTTGGAGAGGGAAGAAAAGGGAAAGGAAGAGGAGGATAAGACATACAAGCTCTCATGATCTTGCACACTTTTCTTGCTAGTGAAAACAAGAAGCATATTTGAGACAACCTGTAACTCTTAGTACCAACCTTAAAGGAAGGATGAAGAGAAATGGCTACAAAAGATATACATGAACAGAAAACACCACAAACATGAGGCAAATAACAATGAAAGCTAAAAAGATGGTGGGAACAGAATCCAAAACAAAAAGCAGTACTCCTCCGATTTGAAGAGCGATGGGAAAAAGGGCATTCCTGAATGCCAGAAAATACAGAATTATAGAATGGCTTGGATTGGAGGGACCTTAAAGATCATATAATTCCAACACCCCTGCCATGGGTGGGGACACCTCACACTAAAATAGGTTGCTTGAAGCCCTGTCCAGTCTGGCCTTGAACACTTCCAGGGACGGGGCATCCACCACTTCTCTGGGCAACTTGTTCCAGTGCCCCACCACCCTCAAGGGAAAAAATGTCCTCCTTATGTCTAATCTAAGCCTAACCTCTTTTAGTTTAAAGCCAATACTCCTTGTTCTCTCACTACACTCCCTGACAAAAAGTCCCTCTGAAGCTTTCCAGTAGGCCCCCTTTCGGTATGGGAAGGTTGCTCTAAGGTCTTCTAGGAGCCTTCACTTCTCCAGGCTGAACAACCCCAACTCCTTCAGCCAGTCTTCATAGAAAAGGTACTCCTGCCTCTTGATCATGTTTGTGGCTCCATCCTCTCAACTCATTCTAATACATCCATGTCCTCCTTGTCCTGGGGGCCCCAAAGCTGAATGCATTACTTCAGGTGGTGTTTCCAGAGAGCAGAGTAAAAGGGGAGAATCACCTCCCTCAACCTGCTGGCCATGCTGCTTTTGATGCAGCCCAGCATATGCTTAGCTTTCTGGGCTGCAAGAGCACATTGATGGCTCATGTCAAGCTTCTTCTCAACCAGCACCCCCAGATCATTCTCATCAGAGCTGTTCTCAAGTCATTCTCCCCCGTGCCTGTATATGTATTTGGGATGGCATCTCTTCCCTCCAGTGTGTTGACTGCACCACACAGCTTGGTGTCATTGGCAAAATTGCTGAGGGTGCACTCAATCCAACTGTCTGTGTCACTGACAAAGACGTTAAATAGTGCTGGTCCCAGTACTGACTGCTCAGGAACACCACTTATCACTGATCTCCATCTGGACATTGAGCCATTGACCACAACTTTTTGTGTGCAATCATCCAGCCAATGCCTTACCCACCAAGTGGTCCATCTGTCAAAGCCATGTCTCTCCAATTTAGAGATAAGGTATCATGGGAGACAGCGTCAAATGCTTTGCACAAGTCCAGGTAGATGATGTCAGTTGCTCTTCCTGTATCCACCAATACTGTAACCTCATTATAGAAGGCCACCAGATTTGTCAGGCACGATCTGCCCTTAGTGAAGCCATGCTGGCTGTAACCAATCACCTTATTTTTCATGTGTCTTAGCATAGTTTCCAGTAGGATCTGCTCTATGATCTTGTTGGGCATAGAGGTGAGACTGACTGGCCTGCAGTTCTCCAGATCCTCCTTTTTTTCCCTTTTTGAAAATGGGACTGCAACAGCTTCTCATATATGACGGGGAGAGGCTTAGCAGCTACATCTGCCAGTTCCTTCTGGACCTGTGGATGTACCTCATCAGGTCCCATGGACCTGTACACCTTAGGGTTCCTTAGATGGTCTTAAACCAGATCTTCTCCAACACTGGGTGGTTCATCATTCTTCCTGTCTCTGCCTTTGCCTTCTGTAGCCCAGGCATTGTGCCTGGAACTCTTGTCAGGGAAGACTGAGGCAAAATATTCATTAGGTAGCTTAGCCTTCTCCACATCCTGGGTGACCAGGTCTCCTGTTTCCTCCTGGAGAAGGCTCACAATTTCCCTCATCTTCCTTTTATCACTTCATCTACAGAACCCTTTCTTATTGCCCTTGATGTCCCTAGCCAAATTTAATTCTAAAAGAGCTTTGGCTTTCTTTCCTAACCTGATCCCTGGCTGCTCAGTGTCTCTGTATCCCTCCCAGGCTATCTGTACTTGCTTCCACCCTCTGTTGGCCTTCTTTTTGAGCTTGGTCAGGAGCTCCTTGTTCATCCATGCAGGTCTCCTGGCATTTTTGCCCAACTTCCTCTTTGTTGGGATGCATTGCTTCTGAGTTTGAAGGAGGTGTTACTTGAATATTAACTAGCCTTCTTGAGTTCCTCTTCCCTCCATGGCTTTGTCCCATGGTACTCCACCAAGCAGATCCCTGAACAGGGCAAATTCTGCTCTCCCAAAGTCCAGGATAGAGAGTTTGCTGTGCTCCCTCTTCACTGCCCTCTGAATGCAAAACTGCACCATTTCACGAACACTGCAGCCAAGGCTGCCCTTTAGTTTCACATTCCCCACCAGCCCATCCCTGTTGATAAGAATGAGATCCAACACTGCACCTCTCCTCTTTGGCTCATCTATCATTTGGAGAAGGAAGTTGTCATCACCGTATTCCAGGAACCTCTTGGTTTGCTTCTGCCCTGTTAGGTTGTTGCTCCAACAGATATCGGGGTTGTTAAAGTCCCCCATGAGAACCAGGGCTTTAGAATGTGAGGCTACTTCTATCTGTCTATAATGGGCCTCATCTGCTTGGTCTTCCTGATCAAGTGGCTTGTAGCAGACCCCCACTAGGATGTCCCCTGCCCCTGCCCTCCCTTTAATCCTGACCCATAAGCTCTCTGTCAGCTCCTCTCCCATCCCCAGGCAGAGCTCTATGCACTCCAGCTGCTCATTGACAGAAAGGGCAACACCCCCTCCTCGCCTCCCTTGCCTATATCCTTCCATTCCAACACTCCAGTCCTGGGAGACATCCCACCATATCTCTGTAATGTCAATGAGACCATAGCACTGCAGGCATGCAAACATCCCTAACTTCTCTTGTTTATTTCCCGTGCTACGTGCATTAGCATATAGATATTTGAGTTAGGCCCCTGATGAAACCAACTTACTGGCTGGAGTGACTGGAATTACTTTGTGCTGCTCTTCGGGTGCTTTCCTGCTGACCCATGATCCTTATCCAGGCTCTGGACATCTATTGCTGACACTGGCATCAAACTGGGAGAAGCAGGATGGACTGAGGTTCCTGTCACCTGGCAACTGTAGTTTAAGGCCCTCTTCACCAGCTTGGCAAGTCTATGACCAGAGATACTCTTCCCCTTCTCTGACAGGTTGAACCCATCAGCCCCCAGTACACCAGGTTTCTCAAAATGAGTCCCACGGTCTAAGCAGACAAACCCCTGTCTGTGGCACCAGTCCTACAACCATCTGTTGATTTGCCAGAATTGATTGGCCCTTTCAGTCCCCTTGCCTTTGACCAGCAGGACTGATGAAAAAGACTACCTGCATTCCTGTGTCTTCTCCTGCTGCTCCCAGGGCTCTGTAATCCCTCTTGACACTCCTCAGACTGCTCCTGGCTGCATCATTGGTGCCCACGTGAAACAGTGCCAGGGCCAGTGGATAATAGTCCTTATGCTGTATGAGGCTTGGCAGATAGGGCAGGCACCTTTTTCTTGCAGCCTACAGCCTTGTGCATACAGTGTCATCTTTGCTTGTGATCTAATATACCCTTCTTGATGGTCAGTTTTGCAGAGAATGTTTGCCATTCTGTACAACACCCTGAGCATCACCCTCTGTAGGCCTTCCCATGAGAGACAGAAATGCTGTACTAGCAGCCATCAGGGAAAACTGTGACTTGTGTAATGGAGTTCAGTGGAACACATACTTTTTCTTGCCAAGGATAAAGGTGGGCACCCTTGCTGTATGCGTTGTTGCTTGGTTGTTACCAGGTAAACAGGTGTCTGTATGTGGTGATACTTTACTTTGCAAAGGAAGTAATCTGGAGAAGGTACTCCATCTTCATGCACATCCTAAGGAAGACATTTCCTGTTACAGTGCAAAGAGTAACCATTAATAGGTAAGCAACCATAAAGCTTGCTATCTGATCTAAAATTGAAGCCGAAGGGTAGTCATAATCCATCTGATATATTCCTCCTCTGAATTAATAGGTTTTAATAACATAGAAAAGCTGCAGAAGTTATACAGTGTCATTCTATAAATGACTTCTACTTAACCTCTGGTCATGATCTCATTTATAGTTTATATAGAAAGTATTAGCCTCATGATTTATAGTCTCCTGGTAAACATCAACTTGTGCATCCTTTAAAAATTAGATTTATTTTCCAACATGAAACAGAAAATAAAAAAGAACCAGTACAGAAAATAAGAAAAAAAGATGTTATATATTAGACAAATACAACTATCACTCATCTCTATACCATTTTTGAAAGTGATAAGTCATTGCTATTTCTGAAGCTGTAGTTTTAATTTTGAAAGTCATTACTTCTCAAATAAGTTTTGAACAGCTAGTCCAAACATGCTGGTTTATGCACAAAACAACACAAAAAGTTTCAAATAAATATTATTATCTAGCAAAAAAAAAAAAAAATCATGCAAAAAATAGATTCTTCTTGATTCTTTACAAAGAAGTTTGCATTTAAGACTAAAATATTACCCTTCTCTTTGCTTGTTAGTCAGAAGGCATGTGAATACCATTTGAAGAAAATATCATGGATATGTATAAAGCAGGGGGAAAGAAGCTCTTGAACAACTTTGGATCTAGCCTCTAGACAAAATATGAATAAATCCATAGCATACTGAAGGAATTATAGGAGTGAATGAATAAATGAAGCAATGAACCAGGACAGCCTGGAAGTTATGTTCCACTGAACTGGAAATAGAAATTTAAATGCATTTAATTTATTAGGACCATAAAATCTATTTATCCTTCCAAAGGTTTTTTTGTAGTAATTTTCTTCAGAGATGTATAATGATCTAGTATTACAACAAATACCATTGAAGCAGTTAAGTTGCCCCTTCTAAGGTTCTATATCTGCAAAAGAATTTCTGCGGGTTTAACTGCCTCTGCCTCAGACGGTTCTACACAATCAAGGGTCTACAAAAAAACATTGCAAAAATGTTTTGTTGCTTGGTTATGTTATGTTATGCAGATAGCAACTGCTACTTTTGCAGCTTTACCAGCTATTTCTGTGTTGAAGGAATGATGTGATCCCCAGAGCTACTCAGTGCTAGCTGCCTGCTCTGTGTTGGAGTGGGATAGGATCGGTCTCCTCTTTGGCATCATTTCTCATGCAGTGCATTTACTTTGCATTTGTATGGGGCAGCGCAACTGACATAATTTGGTCCCAGAGGTAGCATACAAATTCTCAGGTTTATACAGATATTCATGCATGTTAATTGGCCTGGAAATCCCCTCTAAGTCATGATTCACCTTACCCTTACCCTTTTACATTTTTTTTCTAGTTTTTAAAAGAAGCAATGCGACTTTCAGAAATCATAGAATTATAGAATCATAGAATATCCTGAGTTGGAAGGGACCCATAAGGATCAACAAGTCCAATTCCTGGCACCCCACAGGTCTACCCAAAATTGTAGACCATGTGACTAAGTGCACAGTCCAAACACTTCTTAAATTCAGACAGGCTTGGTGCAATGACTACTTCCCTGGGGAGCGTTTTCCAGTGTGCGACCACCCTCTCAGTGAAGAACCTCTTCCTGATGCCTAGCCTAAACCTTCCCTGCCTCAGCTTGACACCATTCCCCCAGGTCCTATCACTGGTGACTAAAGAGAATAGATAGGTGCCTTCCCCTCCACTCCCTCTTGTGACAAAGCTGTAGACTGCGATGAGGTCTCCCCTCAGCCTCCTCTTTTCCAGGCTGAACAGGCCAAGTGACCTCAGATGCTCCTCATACGTCTTCCCCTCTAGGCCCTTCACCATCTTCATAGTCCTCAAATACAGTGATATTATCTGTTTCAGCACCAAGTTGAGAAGATGAAATAGTGAATACAAGAACAGCCTTTTTTTTTCTTTTCCTAAGAATTCAAAACACTTAGGTTTTAAAACAAAACATACATTCAGCAAAACATGTATTCAAAACATTCTCATACTATTTTCATTGACAGGATTTTTTGTCTCTGACCTAGCAGATGCTGGTTGTTGTAGATAATTAAGTTGTAATCCACTAAGCTCCAAAAACTGCATACATTAAATTTAATCTTTACAAAATGACATACCCACTTAATACTGTAGCCATATAAAGACCCAGTTTACGAAAGATTTCCCAGTCCTCAACTTCTATTATCTTCCCAGCAATTAAAAACACAATACCAATTGGCATATACCTAGAAAGCAAAAGTAAAGCAATTAAAAATGTATTCTCAGAAATACTGCATGCTCAACAAGTCACAATTTCTTATACAGTAAAGGTTTTTGCAACAGATTGAATGATTTGCTTTGATGTTCTGTTACACAACTGATTTTACTCACTTGCAGCAAGGTTACATTAGAGGTAAAAAAAAAAAGACTAGGAAATCAGAATAAATTTTAACTTTGTGCATGGTCTAACAACTACTGCATGATCTACTATCCCAGAATACACAGAAGTTGGGAATGGGTGTGGGTTTTGCCCTGCTGTAGCAAATGTTTATGAGTGGCTATAACCTTACTTGAAGGTGGAAGTTTGCAGGGATGAGACCAAGATTTTGTGCTCTGATCACACAGAGATGGGAAAGGTCTCCTGCACTTTCAGGAACTGCCCTGTAGCACTGGGAACTGTATGTGAATCACCTACACAAAAGAGTCATTTTAATGTTGGGATAGCACAATCATCAGTTTGTTGTTTGATGGAAGGGTCCACATCCCACAGTGAACTTGCGTAAGGCCATGTGCAGCAGAAATTAATAGCTGCGTTGGCAGCTGCCTACAGCAGACAAATTCAAGGAAAAATTCAGGGCTTATGCTAGTACCGATTCCTCTGCATTCCTTTTACCACCACAGAGCAGTCCAATACAGACAAGATGCCAATTTTCAGCTTTGATAAATGTAATATAAATTAATTTATAAATTTGTGAGTTTACAAAATTTATACATTTTAAAATATTAACTTACAAAAACGTGTGTGTGTTATCTCACAAACACAGTAGTACTTTTCCCCGGTGCAAAGTAGGGGGTCCTAGTTCCTGCTGAATGCTGAACTTGGTGAAAGGAAAACTAATTCCTCACAGTGTCAGTGTCCATCTTTACCTTATACAAAGCAGCAGCTCCCACAGCTCTAAAGACACAAGGAGCCTGAAGCCAGACTCAGGCACATGGAAAACAAAGGGTAGTTTATGGGTAGGATCCTGTATTTGTAGCAAATGCTAATTCTGGGGTCTCATTAGTGGTAATTTGCTGCAGAGTGAGGCAACCTATTCCATGGGACTTTAACTCAGCTGGGCACCAGATTAATACTGTCTAGCACAGTACAAGCTGCAGAGACTAACTTATCTCTAAAGGCAGCAGGAAGCGTGCAGCTAACCCCTGGACAGGTTTACTGTTTTGCAGACATGTCAGTGTGCTGAAATGGAGGGAAAATACATGGAAGGGAAGGATCTGCTAAGCTACTGTTGGTGTGAAACAAGCAAGGTGGATACAGATAGAGTACACAGCAAATGGCACAATGCACTCTCCATGTAGGATCAAACTCCAGAAAAGATTGGATGTGCTTGTAGTGCTGATCCTGTAACTGTAATCTGCACAACTATTGACTGCACAGACATAGGCTTTGTGAATAGCTCTGAAGTCCAACTAAACACTATCAGATGTGTTGCTACTTTTTATTTTTTCCTGTCTGGGAACTTTATGTGAGAATATTGTGGGAATGTTACCTCACAGAGCCTATTAGCACAAGGAAAATGATGCCAACTTGTATCTTGCATATTGTTTTGGATTTTGATCTATGTTGTGGCTTGTATATTAAATTATATTTCTAAAGGAACTCAGCTCCTAGGACAGATACCCTGTGAACATAACAGCTATCAGGGAATAGTGTTCAAGACTGAGAAAGGCATGTGGGTGATACAGTCCTCAAATCACTAGCACAGTTGTACTGGTTTGATATAAACTTCTGGTGACAATGTCTGAAAAACTCAAGATTCTTGTGTACCAATGGAGCCGTTCCTTTAGTGTATAGTTAAGTGGAAGCCTTGTCTCTAGTTTCCTCAAAGGGATCAAATTCTGTATAAATGAAACTGTTTACCAGCCTTCCTTTAAAGCTGCCTGCTGAAGAGCACATATACAAAAGCAAATGTGAAGTATGAGTCTGCTCTTACATTTTCAATGACAAAACCCCCTTAAAGAATTAGTCAGAAAATGCCAGTATACCCTTGGACTTACCACATAATTATCTGAACTATTCTCATTGTAGCTTCATTTAGTGCATTGAAAAAATCCACCAGCACTTGGCCTTTCTCTCCCATTTTCCCAATAACCATTCCAAAAACAAGGCAAAAGACGATCAACCCAAGCACATTGATGCCATCAGAATACATGCCCACGATCTTGTATTCTTGGGTTTTGTTCTATAGATTAGAGTCAAGGGAAAAAAGTTACAATCTGAAAACACACTGTTTACTTTAAAGAGTTCTAAAATGAAAACATAATTAGATCTTTCTTTGGAAAGATATGGAGCTCTTACCCAGATACTCCATTGCCTTTCTGGCATTGCTGCATGGGCAAAGTCAGGAATGAAGGTAGAATTAAAACTGCCTTTAAAAGCTTTGTATTTTAAGGCTATGCCTTAAAAAAAAATCTGATCACATCCTAGGGGAGAGTAAAGCACCCCTTAATTTATGTTGGCCTTTACAGACTTCTGACACAAAGAATGGCAAGGTCCAGCTATTCTCAGTCATGCTTTCATTGTACTCAATACTTACTCCCTGCTGTGGTCAACTAATCTCAGCAGATGTAGAATCCCTGTGGTCATTTCTAAGCAGCTCAAGAGCTTTTGTCCAGATATAAGATAAATACTCCATTGTGTAAGAGCTGGGATGATGCTATTCAATTTTGCCCCCATTTAAAAATCTACTTTTCAGCTAAAGTCAGTGAAATTGCATAATTTATACCAGAGTTTGAAGAACATCACATAGAAATCCTACTAACTAGGTAGTTATTCACACATTCCTCTGTGTTTGTACAGTATTAATATATGATGGGTGCATTTCCTCACTGAATCCTGCTTCAGGATTTAATTCATACCCTTTCATATAGCTTATATTCCCATGCTCTCATTATTATGTGATGAAATTTGGAAGGAGTACAGTAAAAGGAATATCGATCTTTTATTGTTCGTAGTTCTGTGTTCATTGACTAATTAATTCCTTTCTTACTATTCTCCAGTGTAATTATAGGCTTAACAAACTGTCAATACCCATAAGCTTTCCAGACCTCTAATCAGAGGTTTGTTAAACATCTTTACTTTGGTCTCTTAACATTTTTTTTACAGAATAATGCATTATTAAGTAACAAATGCTTTCTATTATTTTGTTTTCCACTTCAAAAACAACAAAAAAATACCATTTTCTATTTCTATTTCTAATTGACAATTCATTTGCATATACATTTACTGGAGTATATGAATTCATTATTTTCCTACATGATCTATAATCTTTGTACTGTTTATAGCACTAGAGCCGTAAGGTTTTCTTAAACTTACTTGAAGATCCTCATAATCAGCTCTAGCTCTAGCATTTATTAAAGTTTTGTGGCCTCCCTAAAATATATCTATGTACTATTTCTGTATTTCTCTCAATCATTAAGTGCCATGGCAACTAAATCAAATTTAATCTATGTTCTTCCCATTTCATATATTATATTGGAATATAACAGTAAAGGTCGCACCTCTGAAACCTCTGCTGTCATAGCAGACGTAACAGATTCTTCTGTAAGTATGGAGCTATTTTTATCCACTCCAGTTGTAGATTCCACTTTTTCACGTTTGGTTTTATACTGAAAAAGTTTTAAAAAAAAAACAGAACATCTTATTTAGAAATATGAGGAAACTGAAGAATGAACAAAGGCACAGACGCCCCGTACAAATAACAGGAAAATAAACTGATCTGACACACAAACACATTATTTCCCAATTAATATGAGCCACCATTGCTCTGTTCTTCAGATATTGTAATTCAAACAAGTGATTCAGAGGTAATATATTACAAATTCTGCTCTCCAGACTCCCAGTTGCCCTGCAGACCTGGGTGCAGTCTTGCAGTGGATGAGATATTGCTCCTGACAAAGGCAAAGGGATTTTTTTACGGGAACAGTCTAGAGAGAATCACCAACAGACACCCCAGGAGAGGTCTGTTGTGCCAGTGCACTTGATACAAACAGAATGCTTGCACATGCAACACTGTTGGAGAAGTTGTGTCAGTCTCAATCACCTACAGAGGATGCTGTAGAATCCTGCTCTAAGGATAATTACATCAATACTGTTTTATATGACCCATAAAAGGAAGGACTTGTCTACCTTCCTTCTTTCTATGAAGTTTAGTACAGGATTGTAATACTTCCACAAGGCAGAAGAGTTGCCTCTGAAGTCATTAACAGATAAAATCTGCAAGGAGATGTTTTGTAAACTGGAAATACGCTCAGTGTTCTGCACAGCAGGACAGTTAACATGGGAAAGGTAAACTACCTCACGTACAAACTTCAGAGCAACTGGTAGGCAGCCACTGAAGAAGACAAAAAGGGAGAGACCATCAGAAAATACAGTTTGATATATTTATGGATAGAGATGACTGCATATGAAGTAAGACTGAGACAGGGGTTTCCTTTTTCAACTTCCATATCTCACTGCTTCTGAAAAGAGATGTCTCAAATAGACTCTAACATCTGGCTACCTTTTCCTCAAGATGAACCAGCATCACTGGTAATGGACATTTGATGTGAGACATAGTGGGGTGAAGGCTGAGTTACGCAAACTTCATCAGACATGGACAGATTTAAAGAATGTGGGAGTAAATCCTCATGACAATGTCCTTGTAACACTGCCTGTCCCCAAAGGGAAGAACTTAAGTATTAATACATTGCTTGATTTCTGCATGCACCTCCTAAACAGTGTCTTTTTGCAAGGGATGATCAAGAGCTGACAACAAAATCATAATGGAAAGAAAACCAAAATGCCTTAAAAGAAGTCTTTTTATGGGAGATTAAGATACTCATGGACTTCTAAGAAATTATTCTCAAATGAAATAGTTTTGGGGAAATAAAATAACAAGAATTTGTTGTTAGCAATGAACACTATAGTAATAAAGAAAGGTGTTCAAACTCACCTGTTGAAAACAGGCCTGGACAAGGTTTTCTGGGAACATGTTCCTGTTAAAAAAATAGAGGCGTTTCAACACTATGCTAAGAACAAATTGTTTATCTAAATAAAGTGATAAAATTTACTTCTTAAAAAATAGATCAGTTTGTGTTCCTTTATCCAGAGAACAATGTGGTTAGCATTGACAGAGCTGAAGTCCAGAAAAATCAAGGATTTGGGACCTCTAATGACCAGTAGACTGTCCCCGTAAGGTGGAATCCTTGGGCTTATTTTTCAGTATTTGATATTTCTGTTTGTTGGCTACTAAAGTTTTTTGTTTGGTTGTTTTGTTTTGGTTTGGTTTTCCTGCTGCATCATTTCCATCATTTGTACAAGGAGTACAAGGAGTACAGGAGACAGTCTGAAGTCTTTTACAGAACTTCTAAAATATATACTGGGAAAAAAAAAAAAACCTCTTACAAACACCATGCTGGAAGCAGCAGATATGTGGTATGTTCTATTGCAGTTGTGTCTCTCCTTTCCTGTGGCCAATTTCACACTCAAACAATTGCAGAAAACAGCATTAATTAAGTATTCATTAAATATCCCACCTATTTTCTAGAGAAAGACAATTTCTATAATGAAGCAGAATTCGTTATGTCCCTTTCGTATCTTGTACACACTTCTGTCATTACCTTTCAAGTTTTTAAAGCAAAATTTCATTTAAGACAAGAGTAGTTTCTAGAAGCCTGGGATTTGCACTAATCTTTACAACGCTGGATTTGGATCGTAAATCTGATGAATACACAGAAAAAAAACTAACAATAAATCCTTGAAATCTGAGTTTCAGACCTCAACTGTAATTCCTAATTTACAGTCTTGTATTTATTTACAAGAAATTGAACTATGAAGTGTAAAACCAAGAGTAGTCTAAATTATGGTTCTTATTATATTAAAAAAAAAAAAAGGTTTTGTGCATGGAGTTTCATCAGCCCTGTGAATATGTATGGACATATTCATGTGTAAGTTAGTGTAAATGACTGCACTATGTTTTATTACGTGGCTGATCACAGTGCCCTGCTGTTTATACCTGGGACAAACAACCATGTGTAATGAGATGAATACTCCACAGAGCTGCACTGGTCATGCACAGGTAGGAAGGAATAGAGGCTGTGAATAGCTGTGGATTGTTGAATGTGAGGTTGTGGGGCTGAGGACTGTTCACACCAAAAAGGGCTACCTTGATGTGAGCTGGGACAGAGATGTGCCAGATGACAACAGACATTTGCTATTAAACATGATACATACACAGATACATACATACATACATATCTACATATATATACATTTATATACAAAAATGGCAAAGAACTTTGGATCTGGAGTTGCATCTGCAAATGTTAGTCACATTTCATGAAAAGAAGAATGCTGAGAAAGCCACATTTAGATACATAGTTGAATCGTACATGATAGAGGAAGTAAAAATTCTAGGAAAAAAAATAGTGGGCATGAACAGTGATAGGGAACAGAGGCTAACTGCAGCGGAGAAAAAAAAAAACAAAAAAACCCTGCAGAAACATTTGTGAGGAAACTACTATTGGAAATGCAACCTTGTTTTTCTGGATTTTGCTTAATTCATAAACATGTCAGAATTGATTAAATTCCTATCAATTCTGAAAACCCACTCAAGTCTTTTGCATACTTTCCAGGGGCTGCTTTCTTCTAACCACTTTACATGCCTATCATTTACCAGGATGCTAATGGAAATAGACTCGTGATAAGGCTGCCTTAAAAAACATTGATGCAACATTTTTATGGAACTTGGAATACACTATAAAATGTCTAATCTCTTGGAATACATATTACTCTCTAGTTGTTCATTTCAAAAATATTGGAAAGTGTTTTCATTGAATTACATATTACAACTTTATTATTTGGACTTCTGCAAAAAGGGTATGGAAAGAAAAAAAATCTCACCTGATCAGATCCAGCATGGCATCAACAGTACTGACTTCTGGAGTGCTGCCCACTCTGTCAATCTCATCTGCTGTTTGAGGCACTCCAGGTTTAATAGTCACAACTAAGACAATCCCTTAAGAAGGAGAACCAGGGAAACAGTTCACAGTGCAAGCAGAGGTATTGATACATCCGATCTTTGTAATGCATCTTGTGTTGTTAAAATCTTCATGAGCTAAACTCATCAAATGTTTTTTGCTTTGGTAAAACTAGCTTATAGCAATAAAGCAACATAAGTAAGTGGCTTCAGAAACAAATAAAAATTTTGGGGCAGGAAATGCTAGGTCTAAACTTGTGACTACTGAAATCAGTAACTAATTTTCCACTGGCTTTAGTGGCTTCATTTTAGGCATTTTCAATATTACATACAAATGCTAGCATTTTCCAAATATACACTTTTCATTTTCAAAATCCAAACTGCATTAATGTAACTGCACAATGAAACAAGTAATATCATAGTATCATGCAACATCTTATATTAACCTCTTATATTAACCTCTGGAGGTTCTCTGGTTTATCCCCTCTTTTGGGACAGGGACAATTTCAAAGCTGAATCCAGATAAGATATGTCAATCTTTCTTAAGTCATCCTCACATTGTATTTACTGAAAATTCCCAGACAGATTAGGTATTATCCTACACAGTGTAACTGCATTGATATATTACTCTCCATAATGCAACCTCTAGGAATGACTTTAGCCTCGTATGTTTATATGTGATACTTTATTGTTAAATACTGCTTTGATTTATAAGTAGGCTACATATAATGCACATTTTGTACTTCAAATAAATATATAACAGATTATTTTAGGGGGTGATTACCTGTGCATAGAATTAACCTGAACTCAACAAAACACAAAGGTAATCGACAAATGACATGACAGCTGAAAGCACAGGGCTTAATTTTATTTATCTTTAAGAACACAGCCTGAAGATGTCTGTTCAAGCAAATATGTGAGATTTCAACACTGTTTGTAGGGAATGAACTTTCTGCAAGAGGAGATGTGAACTTTTGAGTGGTAGGAGTGGGGCCTGGCAGTGCCATAGGGGATAAAAAACTTCTAGGAACGGAACTGGATGACACAGAAAGCCATATTTTCTCCCACTCTTTCAGGTGAAACAGATAATACATCTGAGAATTTTGCATCTTGCATCTGAGAATTTATCATCTTACTATTGAATAGGAGGACTAACTTCTACCTGCATCTGGCTACAATGGCGTATAATGGTGTTTGTTTAATTCCTGAATCTCCTCTCTATACTGTCTTGGCAAATTAGCATTGTCATAGAGCTGTATACTTCTAATTAGGCAATGATGAGGATTTTAATAGCATTTTAACTTTTTACAGAGTACCTAGTATTACGGCAATGACTGTAGTGCAGAAATAATATATGACTGCTCGCAAACCAATCTTCCCAGAAACACTGGAATCCAAAGCAGCAACACCTGCAAAAAGAACCACAAAAACAAAATGCTAAAAAATAGTCTTAGAAGAAACTAGATATTTTTGTAGGGGCTTAACTCTCTGCAGGAAATCCTTATTCTAGATATTTCTAAACACTTCATTAGCAGTTGCACTTTGGAAAAATTTCTGTAGCAGACCAGCATATTTGGTTCTTCTTCTTTACACTGTTTTACCCGTATTTTTCTAGTAAAAAATGTAATTGATCTTTTTCTGATTCCTTGGTGTAGGTGATAAATTAGACTTCTTGTGTTCAATGAAAGCATGTTGGAATCTATTCCTATAATCACTTAACCAGTCCACTTCCATCAAATCTGTAACATTTTGGTTTTAAAAGTAAGGACAGTGGGAAAGGAGTTACTCAGGTCTTTTATCCCAGGTTGCTCAAAGGCACATACTGACAAGCCAGGCTCCTTCCAGCAGGCTTGCTTTTTGTTAACAAGTTTTTTGTTGTTGTTGGTTTTTGTTGTTGTTTGTTGGTGGTGGCTTTTTTGTTTGTTTGTTTTTTGGATTACAGCTGTTCTGCAGGGGCTGGGTTGTACCCATTACTTTGCCTGTATCTGTCACTGTCAGGAACTGAGGACTGCTTTTGTTAATGGAGGTGGGGAAAGTTCTAAGTAATGTGTTATTCTGCGGTTAACTTAGCATCTGGCAGCAATATAATATCACACTAATCAGGAAATGTTTTGTAATTGTTTAAAATATTTACAGTTGTGTCTGTAGGCATACAATTTAGCAACCAGGATAAAATGAGCATCATGACTGTAAAACTTGAGTGTCTATAATGACACTAGTTAATAATTCACTGCTATCTATTATACATTTGTGATCCATTTATATTTTTATCTTTACTGAGTCAGATTATCTGGCCAGATTCCCTTATAGAGGAAAGCAAAATTAACATGAGGATATTTAGCCTCAGAGAAACATGATTTTGCAGAAAGAATTAAGTTTCAAAAACAAAGGAAAAAAAATCAAAGATTTCTGACACTGATGAACTTACTGATCTTTGAGCTCAGAAAGGACTGTAGCAAGCATATTTTAACCAAGTGTTGATACCTCTTTCAGAAGATATACTAACAGCAGTAACAACCTGTGCCTAGAGTATTCATATAATGCCTTACTCACTCTGTTAATTGTTATTCAAAATGCAAACAATCCTGTTAGGGGAGAATGAAGGTTACTTTATTTCATCATCTATTTTATTACACTGGGGTCTTCCACAAAACAAAATATTGTCAGATTGATTGCAGAAGAACTATATACAAATGCAGAAATCATTACATAGAGACTATCTCACTTGTACAGCAAATAATGATAATAAAAATCTATTAATATTGCAATGTAACAGAGACCAGTGCACAGAAAAAAACAGTGCCACGGTAATTACAGGAGGCTTGCAGCACTGAGGTGGCTGTTTGATGAGCAAACAGTAGAATGGACATAGAATCTGAGCTATCATTTTCATTTCTCACCTTGACCACTGGGTAAAACACGGTGGAAAGGAGGCTGTTTGCAATGCTGTACGATAAATTGTGGCAACTATGGCAGTAAGAACTCGTGAGATTGGTAATAGTAAGTAATGGATTCTGTGGACAATGGAAGAGTTGGTTTCAGTGGCTGTCAGTGCTAAAACTTACACGCCTGCCGTACTGACTTGGAATATTTAACATCACATTTTTTTAAAAAAAGTGAACTGGCATTACCAAAGTTCCACATTTTTTTAACAAAAAGTTCATAAAAATTAGAAATCACTGAATTCTATAATGAAGCTTGCTTTATAGACTGTCAATAGCAGTCAGATGGCCAGTGGAGGTAAGATGGGATGGTAACATATTCTCACAGGATAGAGTTCTTCACCAGACTTGTTTTATGATCTTTTTTTGCTTGACAGTCTTGCTGAGCCAGCATACAGCTTAATACACATGCAAGGTTATTTCCCCAGAGTACTCAGTTATAAAGATTCTACAATTAGTATGACACATAATTCCTACAATAGCAATTCTGCTGGCTCCAAATAAAATCCCTTTCCAAACTACTATATTCACTGAAGTTATAGAGGCATAATTAAAGGCAAACTTTGCCCCTGTATTTTATAGTTTTATAGTTTAAAACTGGATAATCATCCTGTTAAAGAGTGAGCTGTGCTAGAATCTAGATTGTATTTCTACTGCAATGTTGGTGCTGCTTTCCTAGGAACTGTAAAAACTTGCAAATAAGTCAGGCAGACATGATTAAGTAAGTACAAGTATGCTCTAGCATGACAATTTTTTTTTTGTTTGTTTGTTTGTTTGCTCGCTCTTTGTTTCTGAAAACAGCTGTACTCTGAAACAAAACTGGATTCAGGATTATGCATCCTTTTGAGAATGAAGTAGCATCCACTATAAGCTTCACAGCTAAGTTTACACAGGTATATCTTGTTATATGTAGGAAAACACAATACATAAAAGTAGCTTTTTTTTTCCTGATACATCTCACTGTCATGAGTGAGTAAGTCATAATATTTTATAATTGATAGTTACGGGCTTCTCAAGCCAACTGAGAACAAAATTTCCATTGAAATAGCACCACAAATCTGTAATTTCTTTGCACATAACTGAAAGATTTAATGGAAGATGCACTAAACAAAGCATACAGCTTACTCTGGATCATAAGAAAATGTATTTCTCAAACGAGGATGGCACACGCTACTCAAAATGGAAAGCCTGCAATGTTGTAAATAAGGATAAGATCACAAAAACACTGTAGTTAAACTTGTGTATCTACTGTGGATTGCCACTACATCTAGTTTATTTGTACTTTCCCTCCTTTGACCTACCCCCAAGTTTTATACTGCTTAAACAGGTTTAAGGAGATTGACCACAAATGAAGTTTATAGAATTTTATTAGGCATGATGGATTTTCCTCCATACTTGAGCATTTCACAATTCAAAATTGCTGTATTTCAAATTAGTTCCTTAGATTTTCAAGAGATATTCTAATTGAGTCACAGACACTGAAGTGTGGAACTCCATTCTGTGGTTATAATACACAAGACTTCAACCGGTGTTAAAATCTATTAATCTATTTACTCTATGTTATTTTAAGCAGAATAAACACTTTAATATCTGCAGCCAAAGATGGGAATCAATTGCACAGACTCCTGCAACTTTTTTTTTTTTTTTTCAAAGTTACCTACTTTGCAAAACATACACTTGTAAAAGAATGAAAAAGGAAACAAACAGTGAAGTAGGCTCTCACATACTCTCTTTCTTGTCCTAGGATCTCCAAATCCAAACAAAATGAAATGCTGCACTGCCTATGCACCCTTTTTAAGGAAAGGATAGGACAAACAAAATGACTGATGTTAATCATTTTGTCTGACAACATGTTAGAAGAAATCAAAACACAATAGGAATGAGGGATGCCATAAGAACCTCAAAAGAACAGCGCAGGCACACACTTTGGAGTAAGATATGCAGATCTTCTGTTTTAAATACTACAAAATTGTGATATACAATAAAAAAAAAAGGAGGAAAATTCTAATTCAGCCATTCATCATTTTACAGTAACTTTTAAAAATTCTATATCTGATCCTTTCTTATTTGAATATTTTGGTTGGTGTTGCCAGGAAGCCTTTCAATTTCATTTTCTTTCATTTTCAAAGCTGATATTTTTGCTTTATTACCAGAGGATTTCTAGGACTTTCCATTTTGAAAAATGAACCAAAAGGGGTACAATATGAAACTTGCAAAAATCCAGAGTGGATTATATATATATATATATATATATATATATATATACAACTGAATTATTACAGGTGAATAAACCTGTCTGGTTTTGTCCTATGCTGTGTTCTATGAATGATTTTTGCACTTGGAATATGCCATGTTGCCTAAGTTGGAGAAAAGAAAAACAGCTCTCCAACTCACTTGAGAAGCCCCGCCTACATGGTGAAATGCATCAAACCAAGAGTTATATTATAACTGAATGATATTCATCTGCAATTTCTTAAGTCCATTTGAAATTTCTTAGAAAATCTTGTATATATTTAGAACTGCTTTCCTAAAATGTTCATGTATAAGGAAAGCTCCTTACAGAAGGGTCTGGTTTAGGAAAAGCTGGGCCTAAATACTAAACATGATGTTTCTGGAATTTTTACTGGTAGCCACTAAAAAAATTATTCTTTTAGTTTCTGACATATGGAAAATTAAAGATTAGAGTAACATAAGATTGCAACTTCAACTAAGACCAATATTTACTAATATTTACTATTTTCTCTCTGAAAAGAGTGATTTTTTTCCTTTTTTGATGCCATGGGAGCAGAGAACATTCCTAAACAAAACTGAACTTTGAAAGTGCTGGAAAAGTTATAATTAAGGCTTGAAAAATCATTGAACTGTATGCTTCAATAGTAGTGACAATACAGAAAGACTCTTGAGAAACCCAATTATTTTCTGCATTTTTTTTGACACTTGTCTTTGTCTTGCTGCTTAGAAAGGTTGTTTAGGAACACTGTGAACTGAAAACAATTCTTAAATTTTTTTTTTTTTCCTCTCTTCATTGGCTGCTGATGATTCCACTCCCATGAAATATAGGAGTGTCTCTGCTCAGCTGCCTACAAAGTCAACCTCTTCTCAAGCCTGAAGGTTGGTCTACAGCTTTCTTATTGTTTCTTAGTAAATGTAATAAGATTCTCAATGATTTCTGTACTTCTTTTTCAGTTTTCAAAAATAGTTACTTAGATTTTTCAGAATAAAAATAAAGCTTAATCATAGAATCAGAATCACAGAGTACCCCAAGTTGGAAGGGACCCACAAGGATCACTGAGTCCAACTTCTGTCTCCACGTGGGACTACCAAAACACAAGCCATTATGTCTGAGAGTGCTGTCCAAACACTTATTGAATTACAGCACGCTTGGTGTCATAACTACTTCCCTGAAGAACCTGTTTCAGTGTCTGACCACCTTCTTAGTGAAAAACTTTTTCCTAATATCAAATATGAACCTTCCCTGAAATAGCCTCATGTCATTCTCTTGGGTCCTATCCCTGGTTGCCAGAAACTTACTGGGTCTCCAGGGAAAAAAAAAGTTCAGAGAGTGCAGCAGTCCTGCATGGGGATTACAGATTTAGGTGATATACCATGACACTGCAGTCCATCCTATCCCATGTTGGTACCACCAGGATCATGCACAGTGCTGAGGTGAAGCTCTGAAAAGGGCCAGCGACTCCCAGCAGGCACTCAGCAATGACAGTGCAAGGCACCCCATCTTCAGCAGCACAGTTGCAGGGAGTCAAAACTGACAAAACGCAGGGTCAGCAGATACCCATCACAAGAAGTGCCACCAAGCAACAGTATCCAGTAAAATATATGACAAAGTGACACTCATGGCAGCACAGTCACTACCGTGCCACCTTGCTGACCTGCCTATGCAGTTGCTTTATTTCTACCCAGATCCAGAGTAACTCTGTGAAATTACAATCTGAAAGACCTGTCCTGTAGACAACTTATGTAAGCAGATGTGGGTGACAGGCACATTCTCCCATTACCCGATATGAAATCAAGTAGAGAAGGAAGGCCCATAGTTTCTAGACTTGCTTAGAATAACAAGACTGTGTGGCAATTAGGGCACTTTTCCACTGTTTCACATAAAAGAAACCAAACACCTAATAAAAATTGTTATTGTAATTATTATTATTTAATAACATATAATATAAAACACAATTAATATAAATATATAATTTAAATATATATTGATATATACGCTACATTATATATAAGTATGTATATTTATATAAATACAATATGTCATACATAAATATATTATATAATAATATATTTTTAATACAATAATTAATAATAACAATGCACGTTTTGTACTCAGGAAAATTATTCAGACAAATTAATGCAGTTGGTAGACAAACCAGCCTTGCTCCCTGTGACCAACCTATAAAATCAGACAAATCAAATACTCACTAATATTAATGTTCTCATTGTACTTATTATTTTGGTTGGAATAAAAATGGGAGTTTAAGAGAGGCAACCCTGTATGGTACACTTACAAGTAGTTGGAAGTATATGATAGGCTGACCATGGAAGCGGTTGAGTCACCATCCCTGGAGATCTTTAAAAGACGTTTAGATGTAGAGCTTAGGGATATGATTTAGTGGAAGACTTGTTAGCATGAGGTCAGAGGTTGGACTCAGTGATCTTGGAGGTCTCTTCCAACCTAGACTATTCTGTGATTCCGTGATCTTTACGGTCCCTTTCAACCCAATCCATTCTGTGATTAATAAAACCTCCAAAAATATTGGACCCCACTAGTCCTTCCATGTTGTTCCCTCATGTTGGAATGACCTTCTACACTGCCCACTTAAAATCGAAATTTTATGCCAATATTAACATTTGGCAACCTTATAATAAAATCAATTATATAACTACATTTTGTATAGTCTGTAGTTGATCACCTATTAATTGACAAGAGTTGCTATCATAACCAAAAAATTATCAACACAAGAGGGATCTACTCTCTGGGTAGAGCACTTGTTCTGTACTACAGGTGCCAACATTGGTAAAACAAAATGAAACTGTGTAATCCATGAATTACAGATTTTGTGTACAGTTCAGATAAGTATTTTAAACTGAACAAGCAAATCAGTGCCTAACTTGCTTAAAAGTCAAGTAAAGAAAATGTTTTCTGTAGAAGATGGTATTGCACAATGTTTTTGTGTGGTTTGTATTGGTGTTTACTTTGGAGACATATATGAAATGCAAATGTATGCAAACGGCTTTGGTACTAAGTATAACACTGTTGTTCTAGAGTTATTCACTGTGCTTCATTAATACTGTGTTATCTGTGAGATCTAGGAGTGAAAAGGTTTGCATTAAGGACTAGAAACAGTCACAAGGATGTTCTGACTTCTAGTGATTATATCTCACCAGATGCCTAGTGGACAACACCTATATCCTTAGAGTTTGCCATACCATTCTACAGAGTTGTCCTACCTGAGCACAAGGGTTTATGTTTCCAGGTATTCTTTTCCTATGCATCATAAGAAACTGAATCTTTAATTTGGTGTTGTGATTGTCCAGCAGTAGCAATCATACCTAGACACTTCGGCATTTTTTTTGCTGCTCTACAAATTATGGTTTCATCAAGTGCATCATCTCCTGCAGTACTTCTTATCTGTTTTCAAAGCTTGTAATAATACCAGAATAAATCAACTGAGGTTCAGCAGAAGCTAACAGATCTTTTCTTTACATCATCTTGTACTGGGTCTGGCTAGTATGTTAACTTTCCCTGCAGCAGCCCATACAGTGCCGCGCTCTGCACTTGCAGCTAGAACAGCAGTGGTATCACACCAGCGTTGTTTCTGCTGCTGAGAAGTGCTGGCACAGCATCAGGACTTTCTCCAACCCTCCTGGGGGGTGGGCAAAAAGTGAGAAAGAAACATCACCAGGGAAGCTGACCTAAACCAACCAAAGGGATATTCCATACCATATGATGTCACACTCAGCAATAAAAGGTGGAAAAAGGAGGAAGAGGGGAGGGGTGGGCTTTCGTTGCGAAAATGTCTGTCCTCCTCATGAACACCAGCTACGTGCGTTGAGGCCCTGCTTCAAGGACGTGGTCAGGCATCGCTCATTTGTGGGAAGTAGAGAATAATTTCTTTCCTCTGCACTTCCACATAGCCTTTACTTGTTTTGTGTTGTTATTCCCTTTCCCCCTCCCTTTTTCCCTTTCTCTTTTTTCGCTTTAGTTAAATTGTTTAATTAATAATAATATTTCCTTAATATTTTTTTCCCTTTAATTAAATTATCCTTATCTCAACCCGTGAGTTGTTCTTTCCTTTACTTCTTGCCCTTCTCATTTGATGAGGGGGAGTGAGAGAGCGGTTGTGGTGTTCAGCTGCCTAGCATGGTAAAACCACCACACAGCTAACTTCATCTGCACAATAAATTGATCATTAAGTGTAATCAGCAAAAGGCTGGGCTGTTTACATGCCTTTGCCAACAGCATGACACTTGATGATCATAATGTAAGTTTTCTCTGTAGAAATTGATGCCACTCATCCAGCTCCTTAGCACTGGTGGTTGGCTTTTTTCCTTAAATGTCAATGAGTGACAGGGAAAAGTCCAGTTCAAGAGCCTTCCACATTTAAACAGCTGCCATCCACATCATAGCTTCTTCCTTGACACAATTTTTCTCTTTAATAGCTAATTACATTTTTGTGGAGAAATAACTACAATTCAGCACACATCAACAACTCTCTTAGATTTCTGATATTTAATTCACAATTATAACAAAAATATATCATCAAATGTTCCTAAAGACTAGAATGCTATGGCTTTTACACCTTCTCATACATGACTCAGATGTTGATTGAAGAACAAAATGCAGTTCTGAAACTGCTCCAAATTGCCATCAGTCTTACTGCTTTAATTGAGAAATATCAGTAGATACTAGAGGAATCATTAAAGAATTCTTAACATCTTCAAAGCTTCCACTTTTTAATTCTTCCCTCCTCCTGCCCCCACCTTCCATTTTGGCTATTCTGGCTGCGACGTGCATGCACTAAGTCATAGAAATGATACTACAAACATCCAGCATTGTCAGGTCCTTTTTCACAGGATATGGCAACAAACATAAGAAAATAGAAAAACATAGGGAATTCTTAAAATGCATATAGTATTTCAGCAAGCAATCCTTCTAAAGGAACCATAATGGTTTATACAAAAAAAAGCAGTGTTGTTTCATTCCAATTGGTTTTTTTTTCAAATTTTTTTTTAAAAAAAAAAAAAAAAAACTCTTAGAAAAATACTTGAAAAAAAAAAAAAAAAGAAAAATGAAGAAATGCAGAAACAGCGCCCTTGATAAATGGACAGCTGTCTGAAATGCATGAAGTTACCTGACTTTGAAAGATGGAACTGGGAGCATTCTTAATATAAGACATGAACAGTATCAATATTTCCACTGCACCACTGTGTGGTATGACCTGATCTGTCTGTCTGGTTTGTTTTTCAGAATGCCATTTACCTCCTACTGACTGTTCTCACTTAATTCTCTAATCTTCACATAAGTGGTGGTTAAGTCACAATCACAATCTTTCTTAGAGGCATGTAAGCATTTTGGGTTCACTGCCTTTTCTTCTACTTGCAAGAAAAAACACTTACATAAAACTAGCATTTGGCCTATATTTTCAGAATTGAGAGAAGATTTTTGCTTGAGGAACCATACACCAAATTCTAGCTCTATTGTTGACTTTTGTAGCAAGATTATTGCTCATTTTCTTATTCCTTTATGTGTCTAAGAGAATCCAAATTTGCATTCTTACTCCTTAGATCACTGCCCGTTGTAATCAGCACAAAGACCGCAAATTCCAGGAAAGGAAGAAATCTCATATATGCAATCAAAGATTTTATCTTATTTCCATGTAAATTTTACCATCATTCGATACTTGGTTCATGTATGTTAAGTGGGAAAGGTTCTGTCTCACGTCAGGGAAAGGTCTTCTCTGTTGTCCTAAGCATGAAGTCAGGTTTGGAGAGATCTTTGAGTCCAAATTGCCCGGTATTACGTATACAGTCTCCCTTGTGACTAAGCAGATCACAGTGATTCTTCCTTAACAGGGACACATGTTGGAGTCAGGCTCCCTGAGACTCAGAAGGGGTATAAATTGACTAAATGTTAAATTTGTCAACTAATCTAAAGTTTTTTCACCCAGACAGTCTCTTCCTCATGCTTTATCTGCGTGCTTTCACAAGGCCTCTTCATTTCCTGTATTAAAGAATGTTCTTCTCTGATCTTCTAAAAACAAGTGTGCCAAAGACATCTGTCATCTGTCCTTTTGCCTTTGGTGTAGTATTTCTCATGGTGGCCTTTTGAATGGAAGGCCCTGTTATATAAACTTCAGACACTAACAGATGCAGGAGAAAACACCATAACAGCAGTGAAATCAGAGCCTACACTTTATCGAAGCCATCCTTGACTCACCTGTCATTCTCCCTCTTTTCAAGGGAGTTTCTGAGTCTTTTCTCTCCTTTTCTGCCCATTTAGTTGGAATGAACTTTTAGTACAAGTTTACCCTGACTTTAATAAATCTCCTGAAAGTTCATTTTCTCCATATTCTCCCTGAACCGTAAGTTTACTAATTAGGTTCAAAAGGAATTACTGTTCTTTCCTTCCAAGGGCTAAACAGTCTGTCTTCTGCTCTTTTTCACTTTGCTCTTTGGAATTGTCTAGGAAATGCATTATAGCATACCTCGCAAATGAACAAGACTGTCAGAACTAAACAAGCAATTCACATGTTTATTCAAATACACTGACATTAAGTCAGTGTATTGAAGGTTTGCCATGGCAAACAGAAGACCCAGTCACTGCGGTATGTAATCTCTCGAACCACATTTTTGGTGACCTACCATCTCTGTCTTTAGTGTTTTTTACCAGAAGTTTTCCATTCCTATTCCGTCAGTCCCTCCATAACAACAGTTTTCCTATCTGTTCAGATTTCATTGTTAGTGAAAAGGAAAAGTATATGACAGCTTGTAGCCATCATCGTTTCAGTAAACTTGATAGAAATGTAACTATCTCCTTTTATTTGGAAAAAATGTTTATTCTTCTACTAGTACAGTTCTGTAAGTGCAACGTAAGAATATATTGCAAATGAGTTGATGAAAGCTTGCAAGTTACTGGTTGGGAAGGGGGAATGGGGGCAAATGTGTGCAGGTAATGAATAAGCATCTGTTAGTGCTATTTAAATACCACAAAAACATTTAAAACCAGAAAAGTTTCAAATCCTACTTACATGATCTAATGAGACTACCACTGTATTAGCAAGATAAATAGCGGTCTTCTGACTTAGAAGAGGCAATAAAAAAAACGTGAGACTAATGAATGCATTAGTTTTTTTTTTTTTTTTTTTCCTGAAGAAACAGAGTAAAGCACAGAATATAATAAGAATTACAAAGAATACTTGATACTGAAAGGGAGTGTCCTGGATGATTCAGGAAGCTTTTGAAAAAAAAATAGCTGTTATGAACTTTCTAAATACCAGATAGAAAGGGAGAAATAAATGGGAGATTAATAGTTTATGGAAATCAAAGGGATTAAATCATTATAAAAGGGTGCAGTTCAGGTAAGACATCCAGAAAAATGCCTGACACTAGATGTCAGTTCATTAACAGGTTGCTGTGCTGTTCTGTGAGCAGTTGGCAAGATCAACATTGCAGTATTGTATTATGATCTTTCCCCAGAGAGCTGATTGGACTGCATGCATAGAAAGAAGGCATTAGTACTGATTTCCATTAGCCTTATTTGCAAATAGTACCACTTGTACAAAAAACATTTTTCCTCTAGAAAGCTTTTAGAGGCTACATAAATGCGTGATAGAAACTTTTCAGAAGATTCAATGTTCCTTGGGTGGAATATAATAGGAGCCTATAAAGAATGAAGATGACATATCAATATGCCAAGCTGGACAGGCTAGGAAGATTCATAGGAGAAATCACATTCAGTTCTTGAATATAGCAGAAACAGCTTCTGCATTGTTGCAGGGGAAATACGTATGGAGTGAACATAGAAAACTCAAGAATACTGAAACTAGCTGAATTATTCCAGAATTACTGGTGGTAGAAGGTATAGGTGTACAAGTTTTAGCTTCCAGATTCTCGTAAAGAAAACTTTAACATGACATTTTTTAATTGATCATGAAGTCCACAGATACAGAAATGGAGTAAAAAAGTGAATGCAGTTTCTTTTACTTAGTGAAATTGTTGCTTTACAGGCTGAGCTCCGGAACAGAAGAGCTGAAGACACAAACTCACTTCACATCCACACGCTGGTGTCACCAGCAGACCCACAGTGATATATCTGGGATGGGAGGCAGTGGCTGCCATTGCTGCAGAACAGCTGCTGTACTGGGGCTCTTTGCCCTTGAGAGCTGGTGGTAATCACGCTCCATGAAACAGAAGTCCATTTCAAAGTTTTATTACTATAATTTAAAGCCTTAAATAATATAGGGGCTGTCTCAGTTGCATAAGATCAATGATATTGATGGGTAAGGAGAAGACGATTGTTATAGGAGTAATCCAATGGGGATGAGCACAAAGCTTTGTTCAGTAGCCCATGACTATGCAGTCTTCCCTGCCCCAATGACTGCACATGGACAGTGGGGACAGAACCTCCAGTATCCCTCAGTATAACTGAAGGTAAAACTCATTAACAGTAGTCTAACAGTTCTTGCCCATTGTCCAATGTATGTGATAGAAAGGGACAAGGTGAATTCCCTGCCTGAGCTCTGGTAACAATTTTATTACTATTATACAACAGATTTACTTTCTTGCTGGTTCTTGTGACATCTGAAACATAGAAATGCAATTGGATAGTGCAGATATTGCAAGAGACAGTCTCTGAGTATGTTAAGCCAGATCAGGGTTTATCCAGTGGGTGGAAACTAGTGCTCTTGTTCACGATGCACAGGGCCTGTTAATGCCTCGATACCAGAGCATCACCCACCTGTCACCCACCTCAGGAATGATGATTCCAAAAGAAAAGTTATTTGGAAGTTTTCAGGAGGTTCAGGCTGGATGTTGGGAAAAGGTTCTCCACTGAGAGGGTGGTCAGGCAATGGTACAGGCTCCCCATGTAAGTGGTCATGGTACCATGCCTGTCAGAGGACAAGAAGCATTTGGACAATGCTCTCAGACATACGGTCTGATTTTCAGGTTTTCCTGTGTGGAGCCAGGAGTTGGACTTCATGATGGGTCCCTTCCAACTCGTGATATTCTATGATTCTATATATTTACAAAAAAAAAAATAAAATAGTTTTGTTCTTTCACCTTCCTATGCTTATTCACAGTACTTTAAATCTGTGGACTTTTTATACCTGATGGAGCTAGCAGATCTACTCCTAAGCACAGCCACAGTGTGTTCGGCTGTGTGTTTTAACTGTAATTATTAATACAGTGGGGGGGGAGTTGTTTGTCTGAACTCTTCTGACTTTTAAAGATAAACTATATGAGAAATAAGAACAATCTGATTAATACTCTGATTTTTCTCATTGCATTCCGGTTCTTTTTTCTCATATGTTGTCTCCGTTCCCACAAAATGTGGTTTTGTGATAAAGCAAGCCAGTAAATTCCCCAAAGTAGACCAAGGTAGGAAACTGCCTCTTCAGTTTTGAACAACGGAAAAGAACAAATAATTTGAGATACCCTCCAAAAACTACGAACCAAGATCCTCTTCCCATAGGGAAAACAAATGGGAAAAGTCATGTGGCCTCCATACTTCACTGGACATACTTATCTCTCACATAGCTGTAAAATCCTAATCAGATAGAATAGAGAAAAATAATCTTTATACTATGACAAAGAAGTGCAAAGAAAAAAGTGTGCAGTTGGTACTGGGAAAGGTGAAACTAGCAGGATGCTTCAGACAGTACTTCAGCAGTAACCAATGCAGGCCCTGAAGTAGGAAGAATTTATTTTTATAGTCATGGAAACCTAGTTAATTGAAGCCTCACCAGACTCACAGTAAGGCAGATATCTTATTTACAGCTCACACAGAGCTGCCTTCAGAAAGGCAGTTGATACTTTTTTTTTATTGTTTCTGAGGTCCACTGTGCGTAGGCTACACCCCACATCGGTTCTTTTGAGAAATTTTAGTTTTCCTGATAACAAATCCTCTATAACAAGTTCAGTTTAGGAGCTGGGAAACTCCAATGCACGTGTCCTAGTCTCTTTGGAGCTGCCTAGGAGGACTGGAAATGCAGGAAGGGCCAGAAACACGCAGAAGGGTTTTAATAATGTTCTACTAGGCAGAGAGAATAAGAAATGATGGAAAGACTATTTCAGGAATTAAAATAGATGTTGAATAGCTGATAAAATCATGTCCTCGATATTTAGATCTGTGACACTTACCTGGTGTGTTGTGTGTTGCAATTTTTAACCCAATACATGATGTGGAAGATAGAACAGGTGCTATTGTGACAGAGCTAAGATTACTGGCATTTATGAATGACCCTGATAATATCATTGAAGGTCATTTATTAGACATGTGATTCCATTTTTTAGGGGAAGTTACTATTAGGTAACAGTCTATACCTAAACAAAAGCTTCCACATAATGGTTTGTAGTTTGAAAGTCAATAACGCAGGCAGACTGAAGTACCACCTGCTTAGAGGGACTGATTGAAGAGGGATGGGAATCAAACCCATGGCATTTTAGTACTACCTGTAGGGCTGGAGTTGTTGGTTACCCTGGCTACTAACACATGACATGTGTGCAAGAAAGAAGGCCAGAAAACTTGCGCTGATTAGCTAGTTACAGACTTGGTCATGTAAGTTCACTGAACTTGTACCCAAACACAGAGCACAACAGTCCAGAAAACTGGACAGTTGTCACCACCCTAAGCTCTGTTGTGATCCTGACAGGAAACAGATTTGCAAACAGTTACTGCCATTACACTGGGGAACAGCTTACACAGTGAACCTCAATCCATGAACAAGAAAGCTAAAAGTGATTAAAGGGGCTAGCCTGCTCAGTATGCAGACATGTGATGAGATATCCTGTGAAATTCTAAAGAATTTTAATTCCCTCAAAATTAGAGTTGTGAGTTTCCATTACTTTCAAAGATAGTTTACAGGCTTTTAAGTACTCCACAGTTATTTAGATTTAAGCCCCAAAACTTCCAGGAAGCATGCTACAAATTTCCCCTACTCCTTCTCCATACAGGGTACCTAGAATAATCTATTTTGTGTACTTGTCAAAACATGTCTTCTTTCAGAGCAGTACTTTAAAGAAGCTGATTTGGCTTGTTGAGTATTACATTCAGAACAGGTGTGGTTCTGTATGTCATAGCAACTGTCGTTAAGTAACAGGTTTCTGATTTTTGTTTTCAATTTTCCTATGCCAATATAGGAGGAAATATAAAAGACAAACAATTCCTTCACATGAATGGTGCATTATTGTACTAATAGTGACTTTGAATAATAGCAGCCTAAGGGAGATTATAAAGAACTAGGTATTTGGGACTGAATTATTAGTGGTGGGCTTATGGATCAGAGTAAATCAAACCTATCTGCCATCCACTAAAATAATTATGAGAAGAAGAGAATTATTACAAGCTTGTCTCTGAGGCAAACTAATTTAAAAGAACATGGCATTACTCAGACTCATCTGCCTCTTACTATTTTCACTTTTCTCCAGTAAAGAAATGCTTAGTGTTTATTTCTTTTTTTTTTTTTTTTTTATTAGTCCACAGTTCAGCCTCCAGGCAGGTTAAGTGGAAAAAAATCCACAAATTTCAGATTGCTCACTATGCAAAATAATGTTTTTTTTCCCCTTTTTTACACTTTGAGGAACTGAATTTTTGAGGAAAAAATCACATTGTGTAAAGCTCTCTATTTAACCACAAGAGGGAGAATTTTGCCTTCAGTTTGAAAAGAGACTGTGCATTCTTGCTCTAAGTGAAGAAGTCTGTGAGAGCTTTTTCCACTACGACAGGAATTGCACCAACATGTTAAAATTACTAATACTTTAAATTTTGCAGTAATTCCTGAAATATCAGTAATGAATGATTTCCAACATCACTGTCCTTGCTGTGCACTTGATTTACCTCATTATCACAGAATCACAGAAAAGTCTAGGTTGGAAGAGACCTCCAAGATCACCGAGTCCAACCTCTGATCTAACGCTAACAAATCATTCCCTAAACCATACCCCTAAGCTCTACATCTAAATGTCTTTTAAAGACCTCCAGGGATGGTGACTCAACCACTTCCCTGGGCAGCCTATTCCAGTGAATTATGTCCAAATGAGGAGAGATCTAGTCCTTGCAGTTGTATGTACCTCAGTCTCAAAAGCGTATGTACAAAGTGACGTTTCTCAGGACATGAAACTACCAAACTCAGACATTATAATTAAGAGAAAATAAAACTATGGATAGCATTTTCACTAACATCTTCTGAAAAAAGTTACTGGTCATCAAAATCCTGTATTTTGAAATGATTTATATTCAAAAAAATACATTCCTGCTATTTTAGGCATCAAAACTTCCTAGATGCCTTTGGAACCAACTACATGGTCTGATAACAAATATGCACCAAATTAGCCACTATCATTTTTAGTGTGTGCACTTCTAGCCTGCTGCAGAGGCATAACAACATGGTAATATTTAACCTCCTCTCATGGTGAGCTAACTGGCATCCCCTTAGCTTGTGAGCTACAAGTGTGCTTACAAAAGGCTGTCATTCAGACTCAGTCGATGTCACTAGGTTTACTGCAGTAGCCTCACATGTTTTGGGTCCCTAAATGTCTGCCACTGAGCACATGAATATGTACATAGGTCTGACAGTTGTGAACATCACATATACAATCTACAGGGGTCTGAAAACTGACATTCTCCTTCCTGAAAAATATGCAGATCCTGAAGAAGTGGATGTACTCTGATGATCCCAACAATGACAGCCAACTTGCAGGTTGCATATTCTGTGTTTAGTCAATAATGGTGAAATTCCTTCTAAAGAAAATACTTCTGTGTCTCATTCCTGGGAAGGTTCACAGCCAAATGCAGAGAGATGTGCTGTTGACACTAACTTGACATTATCTTTTTTACAGATATAGCTGAAGATAGACCCTGCATCTTCTTTTAAATTTTCATTCCTCTCCTTGTTCTATTCCATACAGCATGTTTTGAAAGCATGAGTCTCGCTTTGGCACTAAAATTCTGAACTGCAAAGAGGTCATGTTGTCTACCTTTAGTTAGTTTTTCACACAGTCTCCCATAAAAACCTTAAAGAAAAGCTTACAGAATAGAGGTTAGATGAGTGCACAATGAGGTGTAGTGAACACTGGCTCAGTGGCTAGGCTCAGAGGGTTGCAACCTCTTGTAACAGTCCATCTGGAGGCTAGTCACCCCAGGGTGTCAAAACTGTGACTGACATTTTTTGATGATTTCATTGGTAAGCTAGATGAGGAGGCAGAGTGCATCACCAGTAAGTTCACAGATGATACAAAACTGGGAGAAGTGGCTGACAGACAAGCTGGTAGTGTTGACATACATACCTGGATGAGCTGGAGTATTTGTTTGAGAGGCATCTCATGAAGATGAACAAGGAGAAATACAAAATGCTGTATCTGGGGAGGAATAACGCCAGGCACCACTGAATTCTGGAGGCCAACTGGCTGAAGAACAGCTCTGCAAAGAAGGATCTGAAGACCTTGTTGGACAAGAAGCTGTCTGTGAGCCAGCAATGTAACCTCATGGCCACAGCTGCCAACAGACTGCTGGGCTGCATTAGCAACCCACTGAAAGTATGTGGAGGGAAGTGATCTTTACTCAGCACTGGTGAGGCCGCACCTGGAGTAACGTGTCCAGTTCTGCGTTCCCCAGTAGAAGAAAGCTAGGGACTTACTTGAACCAATCCAGCAAAGGGCTGTAAAGGTGATGATGGGATTGGAATATCTCTCACATGGGGAGAAGCTGAGAGCTCGGGCTATTCAGTCTGGAGGAGAGAAGGCTTAGGGATATCTTAGTCATATCCACAAATATCTGATGGGAGGGATTGAAAGAAACAGAGCTAGGCTCTTCTCAGTGGTGCCCAAAGACAGGGCAAAAGGTAACAGGGCATGAATTAAAAAACATGAGATTTCATCTGAACACAAGAAAACACTTTTTTTTACTGTGCAGGTGGTCAAACAGATTGTCCAAAGGGGTTGTAGACTTTCCATTCTGGAAAATATTCAGAACACAGTTGGACATAGTCTAAGACAACCTGCTCTAGCTGACCCTGTTTTGAGGGAGTGGCATGGATTAGATGGTGCCAAGAGCTCCCCTGAAACCTCAACCATCCTGTGAGGTTCTATATGAAAGACAAATAATGACTACCGTGCTTTATGACTATACACAGACTTACTTATTCAACTCAAACTTCCACTTCCATCCTTAACACAATCCCATATTCCTTTTAAAAGAGGCAAAATCTCAGCAATGTCCACAAGAACAGGATACAGGTGAACAGTGAAAGTGAAATAGTGAAAGCCATCATGAAAAAACATGCCCAGAATGTGTGCTTGACATACATTTCAGCATCATTGGCACACAGGCAGCTAGTAATTTTGGCTTCAAGAGCAATGAAGATCTACGTGTTCTATAGAAGTAGCTTTCTTTCAATCAACAAGATTTATCAATTTTACTTCCTTTTTCTTGCCTAAAACCTTATAATGTAAGTGTAAAAAAAATAAGCTCCACTATTCTATGTAAATTGTGTATGCTAAAGCCAGAAGTGTCTCATTCTTATCTTTTAATATGAATTCTAGTAACCTGCAATCTTTAAAATCCAAGTTAATGCTAGTAGTTAAAAATGCAGTTTACTCCTACTTGAATGCTAAGCATTAAATAGTTGCACAATATTTTTAACTGCATGATTCCTGTTCTTCCCCCCCCCCCCCCCAAGAAGTGCTGGACAGGGATATAGCTCATTTCATCATCATCCTAATTTTTTCCTAGGTCTCCTGACACAGACTCAATTTCAATATGATAAAAGTAGAATTTTGTTTCCCTTTGCTTTCTATCTCATTTCTTCCTCTTCGTAAAAATGCTGCTACCCTTTCTATTGATTGTAACACCAAGCCTTTTTTATTCCTTCTCTGTTCTTCACTCCTTTTCATAAACCAAGAACAGTTTCATCTCCACTCATTCCTTTGCACACAGTCCTTGACTATTTTCTGCTGCCATTGCACATTCTGCCTCTTGCAAATTTTGTTCTGGATGTTTCTGTCTTGCACCTTTTGCCACTCTGCATTTCAATTCTAACATTGGGTTCCTGTTACCCTGCATTACAGATATGCCCCAAAGGCCTTGGTAGCTTCCCTTAGGGTCTTCCTGTCATAGGTCTATTTCGAGTTCCACTGCTGAAATTCATGATATTTTCATCATGAACTTCGAGGACCTTGGGAGCTTGTAATCAAAGTTTGATTCTCCTTGAAAGCACTTTCATAACATGATCTAAATTTCCCTTTCATTCCCTGACCACAACAAGCTTTCCACAGTCAAATGTCTGAGGTATTTCCATGACCATCCAAATAACAAACACCATGGCACAAATGCAGTCCCAAAATACAGGATTTGTGGAGACAAAAGAAAACAGGATAGTGACAAATGTATCCTGAGTCAGTCAAACTTTGTTCCCTCTACAAAGGCTTACAGAATAAAGGCAAGTTTGTATGGCTTCCTTTACCTTTTTGTCAGAAAGACTATTTGACACCCAGTTCTATCTCTTCGCTTTGGGTTTGCTCTTGATCTTCCCAAATATTTCCTAATGAGTGAGCTGCTAGCAAATTCTACCATGCCAAGGTTTGGGTTCCAAACAAGAGCTTGTTTGCTTACTCTTGCACTTCTGCAAAACTCCTTTGAATCATGCATACCAAACGGATTTTTTTTTTTGTACTGATTTATAGCATTCTGCCAGATGAGTAAATTAAATGGATCCATAGAGAGATTAAGCAAATGCGAAATCTCACGCAAGGAACCTCATAGGAGTTTGCAGAGACTAGGATAAGTTAGGTAAGGAATCACTTCTTTCTATGACAGTAACATATGAGATCACTTCTCCTTTTCTTGAGAAGTAGTGGCATGAGACTGTTTATAATAGTTAACTCTGAGAATATGCAGTTGCAGCTTTGAGCTTGCAATTTGCAACTGTTTGGTTAAACACTCCTGAAAACAGGGAAGGAATCTATACACATGGAAGTTACTGTCTCATGGCTTTTTATAACTTCATTACTAAATAACAGTGATATACCTTCCAAATTCATTTTCATTATAAATATAAAATTGTAATCTGAATGTATGCATCTGTATTTTTTATTATATAGTTCCATCAAACTGTTTTTGAAGGTTATTTCTTTTAGAAAGAAAAGCTAAGCCACACTGATAAACACAACAGCAAACTGCACATTTCCAGTCATACCTGTGATCATACTTGATATGATTAATGGCAGAATGATGAGTTTGAGCATTCTCATCAGCACCTCCCCAGGAAAGGAAAAGTAGAATTTATCCAGGTTAGACAGCTTGCCGTATTCCCGTACCAGCATGCCAACTCCAATACCTAAAAGACATTAAAAAGGCAACATGATTTAGCTGTAATTTATAAGGGAGAAGTGGAGAAAATGGAGGAAAAAGAAGAAAAATAAATCAAGAAAGTGAACATTAAACACATTTTTACCACTGTGGTGGAACTTCTAAAACAAATCCTTTAGGCATTCCTTTTCTGTTCTATATATTATGATAGTAACAGTAATAAACACCACAAATAACTGTGAATTTGGAAGACCTTTTAGACGTGTCTTCGGAAACATCTTGATTATGCCTTCTGATTATCAGTCCAGTCCAGCAGTGACTTTTTACCTGCTTGCACTAGCTTCCAAAGATCCCACCCAAACTGGCATTAATAAATCAATGTAATATATAAGCACTATTGCACATTAAAGAAAGGAAGCAGTATGATAGGGTACTTGGATGTATTGTTGAAAATATATCTATCCAGCAGCAATAGTTTCAGTATTAACCACTGTACATAATCAGAAAAGAATGTGACTACAATTACTAAATTAATTTAAATGATTTCAAGGAAACTGATCAAATAAAATACCATTCTGCATATTTCACACTCATTATTCTACATGACCAATCTAAAAAATATACTATGAGTAATTCAGCCATGATACAAAGCACTTTGTATTCTTATTATGTTTGGATTAAATGAATTATTTAATAATTCAAGCTTCTGAACAAAATAAATCATAGGCTGAAAGAAACTTCATTTTTATATGCATTATGTTCATTTTCTATTTCAACATGAGGTAAAAAAATGAAAAGTCACCGGTATAAGACATGTATTCAGTGTTCAGAAAGTACTGCAACTGTTTCCTTAAGCAACTGCAGACTCATAATTTGAATATACCTTTCAATTTATTATTTTGCATTGCACTTTCATGAATTATATTTTCCTTGCTTACTCTTTATCCCTTTTCATATTCCTCGTCTGGGTTCTCAGAAATAAGTAAAACATTACACAGATGTTTCCCGTAAGTGTCTTAAATACCATCCCTACTACAGACATTGTTTTAAAGGAAACATCATTATCACACATGAACTTTGAACCGTATTAGTCCTGGCTAATTGGAACATCGAGAGACAAATTAGATTTGATATGAGACAAGGCCACTCAAAAGCTTTCACTACCCACTGAGTTTTTTTTCATATTAATAGCCTCAAAGAAGTTATTAAGACTCTTGTAGGTCTCTTCCAACCTAGACTTTCTGTGATTCTGTGATTGAAGTTAATGGAATTGCTTATATCCCTTTGCAGTTTGGTGACATCAGCGATATGTATTTTGCAGCACAAAAGTACAAAAAGGTGCATCCAGCCTACCTTTACCATCCTCATTGATTTATGTAAACTTGCAGCATCCCAGGAAAGCTACCACGGCCCAAGCCAAACTTGCCTCTTCCCTCAATTTTATTTTTGATGGTACACAAGGCATTTAAGTTAGATATTTTACAATATGACTAAAGAGGCTTTTAAGATAGGCCCCTCATTTTAAGTGATTGAAATTGTGGAATCAAACAACACCAGCAGGTTCAAAAACAGATTTAGGCAGGTCCACAGACAACTGGTCTGTACTGTTGGTACTGAAGAAAATAGACAGGGATCCCATATTCAGTACTAGAGTAGCATCTCATTAACCTTCTCATCTAGAAAACAGGAATTTTTGAAAAAATCCTCTCTAAAGATTCACCATGGGGGTGGTTTGTGATAGTTTTGTTGCCTAACTGGATGTTAGTTGACACAAAAATGTAAACTAGCTACTTTCACAGAATTTTCCTCTGATAGCACAAAAAGACAATGAACCGTTCTTTGTTCTGCACTTGCAGAAACAAAATGAAGGAAAATAGAAGCAGATCATAAACTCCAACCAAGTCTTTACTGCTAATAAGATGTAAAATGAACACATTAGCACATTTCCAGGCAAATGGGAGCAACTATTAAGATTTCTGATTGAGGTGTTATCTTTTCCAGTGAACACAGACAGCTTAAACTCCTTGCAACACCTTGAATCTTAATAGTCTTGAAGATACTTGCAATATTATGTAAATGCCCTTGATCTATGAACGATAAGACACAATGATCTCTACTTCTAACCTAGTGCTAAAATAAAAGTGTTGAAAATAATTAATCTGCACTCTGAGATAAGCCCAAGAAAGATTACTCAGCTTGTAAAATGGTTACATGTTTTGAAGTAAGTTGCTGAAGTAAGTTGCTAAGATTTTGATCCTGCAAATACCAGTGTAGATAGCTGAACATAAGCATATAGGTATTCTCCCTGACTTCAGACTATTCACACAATTAAGGACAGACATATGCTTAAATTGCAGCAATACTAGATTGTATAAGAAGTTGTGCAATTACATTTTATGACAAGATACAGGGTATTCTGCTTCACATACTAGATACAGCTGTCAGGTTGCTGTACAGCTGATTCTGCATTTCTGAAGTTTGCAAGAGATTTACAGCACTGAGGAAGTATGTGCCTTTCCCCAGATGCTGCTCCCTGCTTCATCACATAGCACAGTGGAAGACATCTTCCTTTTGCATACCTTGACACAAGGTAAAGAGTATTCCCATACCAAGCAACAAGATTACAGACATGTACCTGTACCAATCTCCATTTCAACCAGACTCCCCCACTCCTGCTCTGATCCTACCAAGTTAACATTGCAAACGGCCCTTGATGCTAGACATATTCCTCATAAAGTCTTAATAAAGATGGACAGCCACAATATATCATCCGTGACAGAAACAGGCAAACCTTGCCCAAAGTAGTCAGAAATACGCCTTCAAAGGAAGCGTTAGCCCACAGTGAGGAGGAATGTCAAAAGCACTGTGCAGATGTGCACACTGAAGACATCTAGCACCAACTCAGGTGATTCTGAGTTGTATCTTCAGGGTATACCCTAGATGTTTTCTGGGCAAAAAAAGGATAATGATGGTACAAAGAAAGGGGGATATTTGTGACCCATTGCATTTTGAAATAAAGTTGATGACAACATATTTTGCCTCCTTCTCCTGAGCAGAAGTAACCAAGACATTTTGTAACTACGTGCCAAGTGGCAACTGTCATATTGGACCAGCTGGAAAGTTTTATCATTATACATTTAGTAGGATTACTAGAAGGTAGAATGATTCACCCTCATGTTCATTCTTCAGAGGTCACTTTTCCACTTCTTTGAATTTTGCTACAAAAACTTTTCAAGTCCTCTCAAAATTTTACCAGTGTTTCCTTAAGCTTTTTCACTTGTATACTTGTGGTTTTTTGTTTGTTTGTTTTTGTAGAAGGTATTATTTATCTAGTGGCAATAATTGCATTGTTGTTCTCACTTCCTTGTTCATACTATTATTTTTATCAGACACAGCAACCATATCCATATTAACTTCTGCATAATAACAAAATACAGTAAAATGCAGCTACCATTTAAGTGGAAATAGCACCTACCATCTGCTGTTAGAATTTAGCATAGGAAAATAGGAAGAAGTGCTTTTGGTAGCAGTAACAAGAGATGGTTAGTAAGCAGAATAAATTTGCTTACGTACTGGAACTGGATGAATATAGAACTTTTTGATCCTCATCTCAATAAGCAAGTCACTGAAATTTTCTTCCTGGGAATTATAACACACAAAAAGAAGTGTGACCCAGCAGAAATATATTTCACGTGATTACCACTGTTTTTAACATCACACCAATTACAGCAACCCTGAGCAAGTATACATTAAAATCTTGTAAAATGGTAATTTCTCTATATGAATGCTACTCATACTCCATCATTTGTGAAAATAATTCTTACATGTGTAATTACTTCTCACAACTGCAAACACTCTACAGTAGGCAATGCCTCTACTATATGTTATTTTTCCTGTCTTTTCATCTGTTTAACGTTTACGTAATAATTTACTTCTTCCTTTCTGAAGTGCAGAACATCATTTTTCCCACTTTCCCTCTTCCTCAGTTTCAGCCACTCTTCTTCTCCATGATAAACTGTTTTTATTTCCTTTTTATCTTCTCTCCTTGCTTTTCCTTCTTGCACACGTGGCTAAGTTAGGTGACGATTATTACTGTAATAGCAATCCTCTACTTACTGCTCAATTGCATGTACCACTTAGGGTCCAGACTTCAGCAACAGTGGGAAGAAGGGAATGAAGGTGCATAAACATTACAATCCCATGGCTTTAATTTAATTTTCTGAGGAAAATTTCCCCTTACAACTGTGCATCAGCACCACATACTGTATCACATGGTGTCTACACTTTCCCTTCCTGCAAATATTAACGTAGAAAGTGAAAGGTGTAGTCTGAGTCCTCATGACTGCAAAGCATGAAGCAGCCAGAGAAGGCCACATCTGTCTGACCCCATAAGCAACAACAAACACCCTGACATTACTCACCCAAGTAGCAGAGTCTTTCTACAAACTTGGTGACTGGCAGAAGATTATTCAAAAAGGGTCAAAAATGTAAACTAAGAAGATAGGGGTGGGGAAGAAAAAAGGAGCTGAAGAAAACCACAAAAACTGAGTATACCAAAAGAAATCTGTTATTACCCATCTTCCAGACAGTCCCATGAGTCACAGCATAAAAATCTAGGGGGAATACACACTTCTTTATAGGATGACCCAATTCTGCTGTTGTGTTACCGAAGGAAAGAGGCGCAGCAACTGGAGGTGGCTGCACTGCAGGTAGCACTCGGTCAGTTGATCACACCTACTAACCCTTCAGCTTTTCAGAACCTGGAAGATGGCTGTATGAGAACATGACAGAAGCAGTCTGCCCTTGTGTATGTAGTGAGCAAACACCACAGAAATCAGTCAAAGTGTGTCTTGGGAGACCACCAAGTTGTAGGTTCTGCACAGCTGCAAAGGTAACTGCATCTGGGCATCTGGTGAAAAATCATTAATCACCACCTAACTACTAAAGTATGTATTTTTTCCATATTGCTGTGGTTTTTGCTTGTCTTTTTTTCTTTTTTTCTTTTTTTTTTTCTTTTTTATTTCCTCCTTCCCTGAAACGTTATCTGTGGAAAAAAGCATATTATTTCCCTGGGAATTACTAGAGAATTATTACATTTCTCTTAAAGTTGTGTGCTGCAGTTTATGACATAGATTTGGAAACGAGCAGGAAAAGAAACACCACCTTATTCAAACAAATTTCATGATCTCTGGGCTTATCTGTACTAGCTTACATGGGGAACGTCACAGATAATACTACAGTTACTGTAAACTTCCCAAACCATGATGTCCTCAGCAGCCATTTGAGACACTGCATGTACAGACTACTTGCAATTTTTTCTGTATCACAGACAGTGATGGCTAAGTCCTGAAGTTTTTTTCCGTATAATAACTTGGGATCAACACAAGTCAGATCTCAAATTTAAAAACTCAGAACCACTAGAGTAGTTAAATCCGGTCAGGACATGCAGTATGAAGTGACTGTAGTTAACTGCATTATGTCATTATCATGACTTAAACACTCTTAAGAACATGGTATCTTGGAGAACAAGATGACATTTTGTGGCTTGACTTTCTTCACTTTCACTCGCAGGCCAAAAAACTCATGATTTAGAAACAAGTAAGTAAAGCCCATGCAAAGACTTGCTTGGTCCTACGTCTGATTGGAAGAGAATATAAGCCAAAATTCAATACCTAACAGGTAGGACTCCCTATTATGTTATTTTCACTTATGGATGACAACACTGACATAGGGCTGCATGATTTTAATTGAGAGCACCAATGTGCCTGACACCACAGAAACTGCAAATCATCTCTAACTCTGAGTTATTATGGGAAGGATCCTTAGAAATGAACTATGAAGAAGATGAGGGAAAAAATAAATAAATTCAGTGTGTATTTCTGCAGAACAACCAGTCATTTTGTAAGTGACTGAATTACACCATGCCCCTCTCTGAAAAAAACATGGTACTTCTTCCTGTTTGCCTGTAATTTTGGCATGTAGAAACTCCCTTTGACTGGAGCAGAGCTAGTGATTCTGTCTGATACTGATAGACAGTAGGGGAATTATTTAACTCTGATAATGGTTAAAAGAAAGATTAAAAAGTGTGGGCTTGGTTCAATTCTGGTATTATTTAATTGTACTGTAGCAACAAAGTGATAAAGCTTTATATTTTCATACGATATGCTGTTCACACGACAGACTAAAATACTGGTGGATCTTAATTGTTTTATCTTTATAGCAGATGATTCACGGGACAGATAAAGCTGGCAAACAAAGTTCACTGACTTAGTTTGAAACACAGTACAAAACATTCAATATAAACATGTCAAATTGCAGCACAATATATTTGTGCTGTGATATAAGCAGACTTTTTTAGTAGTATTTTATAATATCTGCTCTCTAAAGTTTCTGTAATATTACTAGCTGTTTCTTAACTACAAAGGAGTACAAAGTACCTAACCTCAAAACGGTCAAATGGAGGGTGTAGAATATTACAGTAAGACTATTAATTTAACTCTCTGTGGATTAATTTTAACCTTTTGTAACATTATGCATTTCACACTGTTTCACATTTTACTTGACAATTAATATTCTTTCTAATAAAGTGATGTTGACTGAAGAAAAAACAAAATTCTTAGAAAACTGTAGGCAACTACTTAAGTAGGATTTAGAGTTACCAGGTTTAATTGTATGGCAACAGATCTTAACTCTCCAGATGCTGGTGTTGCCCAGGCTATGGGCTTAATTGCAAAGACGTGTAAAGAAAAGTCATCTCACAAAACCTTCCAGAAGAATACAGTCCCTAAGTCAGACCTCGGTTTACTGAAAAATGTTAAGCAGGAATGTGCTGAGGAACTTATGCTCATTCCTCACCTGCGGTGAGACCCCCTGGGTCTTCTTGGTGATTAACCTGCTGTGGGTGCAGCAGTTGTAAATTCCTTTACACAAGCAACACAATGTCAACCGACTGTAGAGTGAAGAAAGTTCAGGTGGACAATGACTCCCTATGATGGACCTGTAGGAATGAAGGCAAGGTGGAGTACTGGCCAGAGGAGAATAACCAGCTTCTCCTGCGTGGCATATCCCCCAGCTGCTCACAGCAGGTATGAAGGGTTTTGCAACCATTAAAATCATGTAATTTCTACTTTCTGTGCTGCAGGAGCCTGTGGCAGGGTCACTGATTACACTGACCAGCCGTTCTCACTAAAGCCCTGCACAAGAGCCACCCCACCTGTAGTCAAACCAAAGGTGGTTATATTAAGAAGGTATTTCACTCAGCCAGGAAAATGGAAATAATAGCTAGTCTTTTCTGCAATTTCAAGTGATTACAGTTCTGCAGAACCAGTGATCCCAAAGAACTGTAATGTACAAACTGAAAAGCAGTATGATAACCTAGAACTCTTCCCCATTGGAGTCTAAGTTTCTTTCAATTTATTTCAATGTACTGTAGCTGAACTTCATGTATAAGTATCTTCCAAATATTTTCAGTATGCAGATGTAGCTTCTATCTGAGAAAGTCATGATAAAAGAATAGTTCACAGAATCACAGAATTTCTAGGTTGGAAGAGACCTCAAGATCATCGAGTCCAACCTCTGACCGAACACTAACAGTCCCCACTAAACCATATCCCTAAGCTCTACATCTAAATGTCTTTTAAAGACCTCCAGGGATGGGGACTCCACCACTTCCCTGGGCAGCCCGTTCCAATGTCTAACAACCCTTTTGGTAAAGAAGTTCTTCCTAAGATCCAACCTAAAATTCCCCTGGCGCAACTTAAGCCCATTCCCCCTCGTCCTGTCACCAGGCACGTGGGAGAACAGACCAACCCCCACCTCGCTACAGCCTCCTTTGAGGTACCTGTAGAGAGCGATAAGGTCACCCCTGAGCCTCCTTTTCTCCAGGCTGAACAATCCCAGCTCCCTCAGCCGCTCCTCGTAGGGCTTGTTCTCCAGGCCCCTCACCAGCTTCGTCGCTCTTCTCTGAACTCGCTCAAGCACCTCAATGTCCTTCTTGTAGCGAGGGGCCCAAAACTGAACACAGTATTCGAGGTGCGGCCTCACCAGAGCCGAGTACAGGGGGACGATCACCTCCCTAGCCCTGCTGGTCACACTGTTTCTTATACAGGCCAGGATGCTGTTGGCCTTCATGGCCACCTGAGCACACTGCTGGCTCATATTCAGCCGACTATCAACCATCACTCCCAGGTCCTTCTCTGCCTGGCAGCTCTCCAACCACTCATCTCCCAACCTGTAGCTCTGCTTGGGGTTATTGCGGCCCAGGTGGAGGACCCGGCACTTGGCCTTGTTGAACTTCATACCACTGACCTCAGCCCATCGGTGCAGCCTATCCAGATCCTCCTGCAGAGTCTTCCTACCCTCGAGCAGATCGACACACGCACCTAACTTGGTGTCATCTGCAAACTTACTGAGGGTGCACTCGATCCCCTCCTCCAGATCATCGATGAAGATATTAAAGAGGACCGGCCCCAGCACCGAGCCCTGGGGAACGCCACTAGCGACCGGCCTCCAACTGGATTTGACTCCATTTACCACGACTCTTTGGGCCCGGCCATCCAGCCACTTTCTAACCCAACGAAGCGTGCGCCAGTCCAAGCCAAGAGCAGCCAGTTTCCTGAGGAGAATGCTGTGGGAAACGGTGTCAAAAGCCTTGCTGAAGTCAAGGTAGACCACATCCACAGCCTTTCCCTCGTCCACCCAACGCGTCACCTTGTCATAGAAGGAGATCAGGTTCGTCAAGCAGGACCTGCCCTTCATAAACCCATGCTGACTGGGCCTGATCGCCTGCTTGCCCTGCAAGTGCTGCGTGATGACTCTCAAGATAATCTGCTCCATGAGCTTCCCTGGCACTGAGGTCAAACTGACAGGCCTGTAGTTTCCCGGGTCAGTCCTCCGGCCCTTCTTGTAGATGGGCGTCACATCTGCTAGCCGCCAGTCAACTGGGATCTCCCCCGATAGCCAGGACTGTTGATAAATGATGGTAAGCGGTTTGGCCAGCTCCTCTGCCAGTTCTCTCAGTACCCTCGGGTGGATCCCGTCCGGCCCCATCGACTTGTGCACTTCCAAGTGCCGTACCAGGTCACCAACCATTTCTTCATGTATAGTGAGGGCCACATCCTGCTCCCCATCCCCTTCTACCAGTTCAGGGAATTGGGTATCCAGAGAACAACCGGTATTGCCACTAAAGACTGAGGCAAAGAAGGCATTAAGCACCTCCACCTTTTCCTCATCTCTTGTAACTAAGTTTCCCCCCGCATCCAGTAAAGGATGGAGATTCTCCTTAGTCCTCCTTTTTGTGTTGATGTATTTATAAAAACATTTTCTGTTATCTTTAACGGCAGTAGCCAGATTGAGCTCCAGTTGAGCTTTGGCTTTTCTAATTTTGTCCCTGCACAGCTTCGCAACATCCTTATAGTCCTCCTTAGTGGCCTGCCCACTTTTCCAAAGATTATAAACCCTCCTTTTCCTCCTAAGCTCAAGCCACAATTCTCTGTTCAGCCAGGCTGGTCTTCTGCCCCGCCAGCTCGTCTTTGGGCACGTGGGGACAGACCGTTCCTGCGCCATTAAGATTTCCCTCTTGAAGAGCACCAAGCCTTCCTGGACTCCTCTGTCCTTCAGTACTGCCTCCCAAGGGACTCTGCCAACCAGTGTCCTCAGCAGCTCAAAGTCAGCCCTCCGGAAGTCCAATACAGTGGTTTTACTGGTCCCCTTCCTGGCCTCGCCAAGAATAGAGAACTCCACCATTTCGTGGTCACTCTGCCCAAGACAGCCCCCGACAATCACATCCTCCACCAGTCCTTCTCTGTTTGTGAAGAGAAGGTCTAGCGGGGCGCCACCCCTGGTGGGCTCACTAACCAGCTGCGTCAGGAAGCTATCTTCCACGCTCTCTAGAAACCTCCTAGACTGCTTTCTCTGGGCTGTGTTGTGCTCCCAGGATATGTCAGGGAAGTTGAAGTCCCCCACGAGAACAAGGGCTGACGATTTCGCAACTTCTGTCAGCTGCCTGTAGAACTCCTCATCCGTCTCCTCATCCTGGTTCGGCGGTCTATAACAGACCCCGACCAGGACGCTAGCCTTGTTGGCCCTGCCGATCCTAACCCAGAGGGACTCGACCTTGTCATTCCCAGCCTCGAGTTCTACAACATTGAGAGACTCTCTAATATAGAGAGCCACACCACCACCCCTTCTGTGCTGCCTGTCCCTTCTGAAGAGTTTATAGCCAGTCATTGCAGCACTCCAGTCATGAGAGTGGTCCCACCACGTCTCCGTGATGGCAACCAAGTCATAACCTGCCTGTTGCACGATGGCTTCCAGCTCCTCCTGTTTGTTACCCATGCTGCGTGCATTGGTGTAGATGCACTTCAGCTGGGCCATTGCCTTATCCCCCGGCCTTGCTATTGTTCCCCCTGGCACAGCTCCAACAATCCTTGCTTCAGCCCCGTCCCCCTTCTTACCTAGTTTAAAGCCCTCTCAATGAGCCCTGCCAGCTCCTGGCCCAGGATCCATTTTCCCCTAAAAGATAGGGACCCATCTGCAGCCATCAGGCTGGGTGTCGAGTAAAGTGCCCCATGGTCGAAAAACCCAAGATTTCTGTGTTGGCACCAGCCCCTGAGCCACGTGTTTAACAGGTGGGCTTTCCGTGTCCACTTTGTACCCCTCCCTGCCACCGTAGGGATGGACGATAACACCACCTGAAGAAAAAAACTTTACAATAGTTGAAGTTGAATAGTTGAGTTGAAGAAAAGTTGAATAGTTGAGTTGAAGAAAAAAACTTTACAATAGTGTTTTATCTCTACATACATCTCAGTACTCTAGTGAGAACTGCCTTACAGAACTTAACTATGCAGTCTATTAACATACAGAAGAAATACAGAGAAGTGTGAATGATCCATTCCTCAGGTAGTCCTTAACCCTCTTAATGTAAATGAAGCTGCATCAGATATACAATTTGGCTCTTTCACAGTTTTTCCACAAACTCAGTAACTCATTAAAAAAGTGAAGTACACGACTCACAACTCTAGTATAATAAACACCATACTATAAAGATCATGCTATAAATTAACTGATCTGGGGAAGACACAATTGTTTACCAGCAGCTATACAACCTACATTTCCTAATGCTCTTGGATGTATTTTGGTGAAGGTACTGTTCGTTTGGGGGATAGTGTGAGAATACAGATCTGCACTTAAAAATGTGCGTATATTGAACCTCAATACATTTAAGCTGGAAATTGCAACAATCACATGACAAATCTATCTTCCCAAAAGGAAATGCAGCACCAGGAAACCCATCCATCTTTAAGGTAGAGTATGATATGGTATAGAAAGTCTATAAAAAAAAATGGCATAACCTGAAGCAGCAGTAGACTAGATGTGGTAACACAAGAGGTATCTTTCAATCTCACATTCCCATGTTTACTGTAAAGGTGAAATGTAATGTGACAATAGTAACACACTCTTCTTCTTCTGCAGACCTTCCCCATGACTCTTTTTAACTGTCACTTCAAAAAACACTACCATTCTCCTCCAACCCCCCTACCTGTAATTTGGGAGCCTTCTTTGCTATGGACTCTCTCTCCTGCAGTCATCTAGAAACATCCAGATCTTCTTACTTCCTCCATGTATCCAAATCCACAATTTTATGTAACAGTGCTATATGTTTCACTTGGACCCCTTCTATCACTCATTTCAGACATTGTCATGCACCCATTTCTGGCGTTCCTGGTGGCTAACACATTGCTTACATGGCCTAGCATATTACCCTACAAATTATGTTATTTCAATACCACCCAAGAAATTACAAATCCTCACTCCTTCCTGTAAAAACCCAGTGATCATCTGTTCTCTTTCTATAATATTTACATACTCTGCCAAAACTATTTCAGCACCTTTGTATATCTGGTTTATTAGCTCAATAGAACACATCAGGAAAAACATATCTTCAGTTAAGACCACTGAAACACAAGAAACTAAATGGTTAGCTGTGGTATGAGAAAGGTGAAAGGCTAGTAACTGGAAAGACTCACCAGATTCCACCCCTTGTTACAGCTTCTGCTTTAAACTGAGAGGAAACAGGACAGACTGTTCTAGCTGTTCCCTTGCTGGAAGGACAGTGGAAAGATTCTGACTGTAATAAATCGAGATAAGCTGCCTGAAAGGCAATTTAGTGGTATCTAAAGAGAGATTGATAGTGACATGCAGAAACATCATTATTCTGACACTAATGAAGACATCACAATGTTGAGAAATCACAGATATGACCTAGAAAATTAGTTCAGATTAAGCAAGGCCAGGTTGGTTGTCATTGCAAAAGCATTAAAGGAACAAGAATGGCTATTTTGAAACATATTGTGAGAATATTGTTAGATTACTTATAACCCATGAAAATTGTCATCGTATGTCACATTTAATCTAACATACTATAGGGTTCTCGTGGAATGTGCAATACTTGGAATGTAGACAGAAAAATGAATCTGGAACATCAAGCCCAATACAGCCAAGATCATCACCTTAATGTATGATGATGCAGTGATAGTCTTCAGCACTTCTAAACACTATAGACAAGCAAATATGTATGCTCACAGTATGAGATACTGATGGGAGGACATAAGTAAGAAACCCTTCCACAGGTTCTGGGAGGCTTCTATAAGATTTACAAACAGTACAAATATTGTCTGTGAGTAATCTCAACCTCAACATGATCTGTATTTGGAGTATGTTAAGAAAAAGTGTCTTTATACTTAGTTAAGATGTAATAGAAAACAAAAAATATTTTTGTATATACATTGCAGTATTTTCCCTTAAATAATACTAAAAAAAATGAGAAACTGAAACATTTAGCTGGTATTAGTAATGGTGTTATTGTTTCAAATAGAAAGGCATATTTTGCTTCCTTTGTTAGCTTTACTGGCTTTAGGGCTTTGTAAAGTGCAAATTACCCAGAAACTAACTCCTTCTGAAGCTTCCTTTGTTTAAAGGTTCAGATTTTAGTGACTGTTTCATTTCACTCACATAAAGGGAAAAATAAGTTTTATGTTAAAACACACATTTTTTACGTTAAAGAAAAAACAGGACACAAAACCCATGCACAACAGGAAAACACCTTATATGCTACAAGAAGGAATAAAGCTTGGATTTAATTTGCTTAAAAGCAGTTCAGAAGTTGTTAGTTTACAAAAGAGACACAATGCATTGCTTTGGTTTTCCTGTCTTTTATTTGTTAACTGATTTTCCGGTCTCAGAGCATTTTGATCCTCAGAAGTATGTGAAATTCTGAGACGAAACCATTGGCCATTCTGCATTTTACTTTTTATATTAGTCAGACATTCTTTCAGAGTTGCAGGGCTTCTCATATTTCTGAGCAGAACCTGTCCTGTGTCAAACTACAAAGTGTGATAGAGAAGAACAGGCAGGTAACCATTACAAGCAAATCCTCCTGGAAGCTATGCTAAGACACATGAAAAATAAGGTGATTGGTTACAGCCAGCATGGCTTCACTAAGGGCAGATCGTGCCTGACAAATCTGGTGGCCTTCTAAAATGAGGTTACAGTACTGGTGGATACAGAAAGAGCAACTGACATCATCTACCTGGACTTGTGCAAAGCATTTGACGCTGTCTCCCATTATATCCTTGTCTCTAAATTGGAGAGACATGGCTTTGACAGATGGCTTTGGCTCAATGTCCAGATGGAGATCAGTGATGAGTGGTGTTCCTGAGCAGTCAGTACTGGGACCAGCACTATTTAACGTCTTTGTCAGTGACACAGACAGTTGGATTGAGTGCACCCTCAGCAAGTTTGCTAGTGACAACACGTGTATGGTCAACATGCTAGAGGGACCTGGATGCCATCCAGAGGGACCTGGACAAGTCTAAGAGGTAGGCCTGTGCGAACCTCATAAGGTTCAATAAGGCCATGTGCAAGGTTCTGCGTCTGGGTCAGGGCAATCCCAAATACATATACAGGTTGGGGGGAAGAATGGACGGAGAGTAGCCCCACTGAGAAGGATCTGGAGGTGTTGGTCAGCAAGAAGCTTAATATGAGCCATCAATGTGCGCTTGCAGCCCAGAAAGCCAAGCATATGCTGGGCTGCATCAAAAGCAGTGTGGCCAGCAGGTTGAGGGAGGTGAGAGCTTGTAGAGTCTTCTCTGGAGGTATTCAAAACCTGCCTGGATGCAACCCTGTGCAGAATGCTTTAGGTCAACTTGCTTGGCAGGAGGGTTGGACCAGATGATCTCCAGAGGTCCATTCCAACCTCAACCATTGTGTGATTCTGTGTGTGTGACTCACTCCCTTTACTCTGCTCTCCTGAGACCCCACCTGGAGTAATGCATTCAGCTCTGGGGCCTTCAGCATAAGAAGGATATGGATTTATTAAAATTGAGTCCAGTGGATGAAGCCACAAAGATGATCAAGGGGCTGGAGCACCTCTCCTATAAAGACAGGCTGAGGAAGTTGGGCTTGTTCAGCATGGAGAAGAGAAGGCTCAAGGGAAACCTTGTAGCAGCTTTCCAATACCTAAAGGGGGGCTACGGGAAAGATGTAGAGGGACTCTTTGTCAGGGAGTGTAGTGAGAAGACAAGGAGTAATGGCTTTAAACTTAAAGAGGTTAGGTTTAGATTAGATACAAGGAGGACATTTTTTACTATGAGAGTGCTGGGCACTGGAACAGGTTGCCCAGAGAAGCTGTGGATGCCCTATCCCTGGAAGTGTTCAAGGCCAGATTGGATGGGGCTTTGAGCGACCTGGCCTAGTGGAAGGCATCCCTCCCCATGACAGGGGTGCTGGAATTATATGATCTTTAAGGTCCCTCACAACCCAAGGCATTCTACGATCATATGAAATCACAGCAGGAAGAGCCGTGTTCTGAATTTTCATGCTACCACAGTTGGTACTGGATGTCTGGTCCTCATCTGTTATAGAATTCAAATTAATAAAATGCTATGCATCAGAATTCAAGAAAGAAATCAGATATTTGCTGTACACCCATGCTCCTCAGAAATCAAAAGGATAATAATTCCCTTGTTTTAGTAAATACCATTTTTTCTTCTGCTATGAAGAAAAGAGCACAATTTTTGCTAGTGTACTTAAAGGGTCAATTAATCTACTTCATTATTTATAACACTGACACTGTATTATTTAAAACAAAGACAAATGCTACAGGAGCCACTTTTTTTTGGTGAAAGTATGAGGAGGTGGAAATAGAACGAGTGAAGCATTACTCTATTTTCAGAATGGGTTTTTAAATTATTTCTGTCCCTGACAGGAGCAATTTAAAAATTATGGGAAGAACCTGAAAAACATTACAGGTTTTTGAGGTTCAGAGATTCTGGGCTACATTTGTACAAGAAACTTTTCACCCTGAGAAGTATGTTGTGGTCCCTGGACTCAAGGCAGTCTCCCACCTGCAAGAGGTCAGTCATATGTTACTGTTTCCCTTGTTGTTTTCAACCTGTAAAGAATTCCTTCTTGTAAGAACGCACTATAGGCTCCTGGTAATGCCAGTATGTGCAGCCCCTGCTCCAATATGGATGAATTTTAAAAGAACTACTGCTTTTAAAGGAAGCTGTCACATTCTCTTGTGTCTGATTATAGGAGGAGCTAAGCTTTTCTAGCTACAGTTAGCAGATGTGAATACACCATTTTTTTTTTTTTTTTTTTATAAACAGACCTTTGAAGGACCAAAAATATTACTATAGGAAGATAATACAACTCAGTACTATAGAAGAATATAACCATTTTAATTAAAATTAAAAAGAGCTAATTTTTGGCATATAGACTGCTATGGTGATATCATAAAGCACCTAACAAAAGCTCTCATGGATGCTGATGGATTCATCAAATCCTGAAAAAATGTACAGTTGCACTGCTCAATTTTTCTGCAACACTTATGTTACAGATGGGAACTATGTATATTTTATACACCTATGTATATTTTATACACCTCCTCCCTCTCTGTCAGCTCATCTCTACCCAACGCCAACATTTCAAAATTCCTAATTTCTTTAGCTCTGCATTTCATCCATTCTCTTGCCACCCTTTCCCCAGGGCTGTGCCCGTCAGCCACCTTGGACAGCTCCTAGTGCTCTCCCATATCAGCCACAGTTCTGTGTCCTCCCTCCCATCAGCACCACGCTCCCTCCACACAGCAATGACAAAAAAGCCTGTTTTTTTTTAAATCTGAAGCATGAGGTATGACTGCAAAGAATCTTATATATATATACACGAACAGGAGAACAAAGGAAGAAGCTAATGGCAGAGTACAAAAACATTTGTTGCCTTCAACACAAATAACTTTTGTACACCTTTGATAAACATGATTCTTTGGCTGGCTTTTGGAAGGATACCTGCCATTCACAGCTCCTCTTGATTAGTGGATCTAACAATCTAGATATTGTATTTATCATATCTATCTCAGGAATACTTGAAGAATTTCTTAGCCTACAAGCGCTGTTGAAAATAAACCTTCAGCTACAGGCAAGCTCATAGGTATCTCATGATCTAAATTTGTTTCGAAAGTCACAGACACCACACACACACACAAAGAGTACTTTCAATCTGCAAATTTATGAAAGCCAAATTCCTCAATCTTACTTCCCAACCAAAGAAGCAAAGATACTGTCCTAGCAGATATGAAAAATACTTGCATTAGGAAAAAAAAAATAGCAAAAGCAACCTATTTGTGAACCTATTTGTGTTTAAGCTCTGAGTATGGAGAAAGACCTTTGCAGATTGTTATTGCAACTCAATGCCTAGTACCACAACCACTTAAACATTTATACTTTTCACTATAAGAAAAAAAAAATTGTTATGCAGAAGAACTGCTCAGGAATACATGCTATTAGGCTATGACCCACAGACTAATCAATGAGTAAGTATTTATACATCACCAGCCTTTTACCTTCATGACTGCCTTGGTGGTATTGCAGCAATGGCCTCTCAGAGGCGAAGTGATGATTAAAAATAGATGCTCTCTGAGAATCCTATGAAGTGTGACTTAAACCCTCTCTTTTCAATTGTCCTTTGGAAACCTGTTTCAGGGTGAGTAACTTTCAGGGATATTTCTGGTTACTTGATTGTACAAACTCAAAGCAATATAACTTTCTTTATTAAAGGCAGAAGGAACACTTGAAGTAAGCTGACTTCTAAATTGCTTTTGTTAGATCAGCTGCTTTGGGTTCAATAAGGTCAGTGTAGCAAAAAGATGTAAGACATCCCTCCTTCTGCAGTTACCTACACGAGGCTGCTACTGTCCTGCACCTCTTCTTCTGCTTCCTAGAAAAGGGCAGTGAGTCAGAGGAGGCACAGATGCATCCAACCCTCACCTCTGAGTCAGTGGTCATCACAGAGGATCCAGTGCATGCCTCCAGTATGTGTTATGGACTAACGAACAATGAACTTCTGAGGCCCAATATTCTGCTAAATCTCTCACTGTAATTATACAATCCCTAAGTCTCAGAATTAGCCCCAAATCTGAAATTCAGTCAGTTTTAGACTCCAAATCTGAGTTCAGAGGCTTCTCTGAATCAGTTTGGTGGTTTGAAACAATCTCTGCGAAGGTATGACAGGTAAGCTTTCAAGTATCAAGTGGTGTTTTCTTTAAGAAATATAAATAGATAGGTATTTTCACCAAAGAGACATGGCATTGTTAAGATACTTTCTTACACAAAGCAGTCGACAGTGGGGGAATAATTTAAAGTCTGTACAGAAAGTCCAATGTTTTCAAAAATGTAAATGGCAGCATATGGTTGAAAGCTTCAAATGTAACACACAAAGTAATTACTCTCAAAGGAATAAGTGACTGGAGCTCTGAGGTGGTCTCTCTGTCTCTTCAGAGATGGGCACAAAAAGTAATCAGGAAAACTTTTCAGCATAGCAAGGCTACGAGCAAAGACAGGCATACCTTGCTAGGATGCTGAATACAGCTTTGATGGTGATAAGCAGAACTCCTGATTTCATGATAGCCATGGAATATCAGATACTTCATAGTACTGTTGGACAACTTTTACATTATGTTTCTACAACATGCTTCTTTTGGTATTTCCAGTCCTCACTCGTGCATACTTTTTAAGAAATGTCTGAACACTTTTTCTGCCTTCAAAATCATGTGATATTCTTCTGCTTATGAATGTTGATCCTCCAAACTAAGTCGATAAATAAACCTCAAAGCAATTTTCGAGTGTATATTAAAAAAGAATAAACACATAAGTTTAATTACAAAGTGTTTGTGGACTATTAGAAACATTCCCAAACCTGTAAAAATGACATACAGTGTAATTAAGCCATCCTAAGAAGGGTTTCCCTATCCTCCTTGTATAATTTATTTCACCTTCTGGACATCCTGAGAATACAGCAGACACCTAGCTTGTTGCAAAACGTCATTTAGTCCAAAAATCACGGATTATTTATAGAGACTAATTCTGTGATATTATAGAGCTCCCCTGAGTTCAAGACTGTTAGTATAGCTGGTAGAGAAGTGCAAAGACACCAGAGGGATCTGGGTGTCTGTCACACTCTCTCAAGTTGAAAGCCCACTGGTTATTAGGGGAACTAAGGGAAAATTGTCCCCACAGTTCACACATTGCCAGGCTCTGTGGTACTCAGGTAAATCACATTTCAGAATGATCAGCCTGTAGGATCATATCACACGTTTCAGTTCTATCATCATTCACTGAAAATGGTGAGAAGAGAACATTTTTTGTCCACCTCTATAACTGGGAAATAAGTTTGTCAGCTTGAAGAAGTGTACCTGACAAAGTGACTGTACATATAAAAACAGACACAAAACACACAGTCCTCCAGTTGTTAAGGACAGATTTTCAATGTTAGCTCTTGGCAATTGTTATACAGACCTCATAGAAATCTTTCCGCTCATTACAGAGGTGGAGAAGAAATTAAGTTTTTCAAATAGCAAACATGTATACATATGTATACCTCTGATCACAGCTTATAAATAGCTGAGTAGAATTCCAAAAGACTAATTCTCTCCTGAACAAACAGGCACAGAAATGGATACATTCCAGACACAATGCAAATCAGCAGAAATGTCATCTGAAAGAGAAGCATAAAACAGCAAGTGCCATTAATGAAGCAGTGAAAGCAGCCCTTCCCTACAGAAGCAATGATGCAAAGGAAGGTCTCTTTGCTTAGTGTGAAAATAATCGCCAGAAGGAAACAAAGAAGGTGTGTGGCTAGGATCAAAATTATGTTCTATGGAAACACGTCTCTGGCCAAGTCAGTAACAGCTTCTCTTGGCCCTTCTGCCCTCCTGTCCATCAGATGGCATTTAACTCATTCTTTCTTCACTAACTTGCCCAGCAAGCAGTGGAGCAATCTCATCTTTAAAATGGCACCCCAGAAACCCTCACTGAAAGAGGCGTGTCATTGCCAAACTTTTCTGGTCTCCTAGGCCATTGGAAGCACCCCAAAGCTGTTACAATGCTTCCCTGCAGCGGTCTCAGCCACAGCGCGGCTCCCCCCTTCAGCCTCGCAGCAGGCACCAGGAGCCCGGCTGGATCCCCGCGTGCCTGGCTGGCACCCCAGGGGCAGCCCCGGTCGAGCACGCCGTGCTCCCCCAGCTGCGCAAAGGCAGCCCAGCCTTCAGCCTGCTCTGGGCTGGCCAGGGAGACCCACAGCACCGCTGCACGAAGGGCTCCCGTTTTTCCGACGGCGCGCTGCTCCTGCAGCTTCTCCTGAGGCGGCTTTACTCTGCTAACGATCACGGCGTTGTGACAAGCGCTAATGACGACAGGTGGAGGCGCGGGGCCAGGCCAAGTCCCGAAGCCTGCCGCCACGGCGCCCTGCCACTGCAGCCCCGCTCTCGGCAGCCGAGGCTACGCCGCACCCCGGCCCCACCGCACCTCAGCCCGCCGGGGGAGGGCGGCCAGCCCCCTCACCTCGTTAGAGCCGCTCGTGCCGGCAGCGGGCGGAACCAGGGGGCCCAGCGCCCCCCGCCCCCTCCCAACCACCCGCGGAGGCGCCGGCCTGGCCCCGCGGCGGCCCTGTGGCAGGCAGGGCCGTGCCGTGCCGGGCGGGGAGCGACAGCGCCGCGCTGCTCTCCCTTTCTCCCTCACTCACCCAACAGCACGGCAGCCACCGTGCTGAGCAGGAGCCAGTTCTTCCTCAGGAAGCCCGGGCAGCTGCATCCCTTCCTGCCTGCTTTCGCCATGGCAGCAGCGGCGGCGGGGCCGGAGGGGCCTGAGGTGCGCCAAGCCGCGCCGAGAAGCGCCGAGCCGAGCGGCGGCGCCGCCTGCCTCCGTACGCTCCGCGCCGCTGCGCGCTTTCAAAAGGGTGGCGCAGCCGGGGCGCTCACCTGGCAACGGGAAAGCCCGGCCCTCCGCCCGCCCCGGGCCTGCCCACTCCTCTGCCCGCCCCCTGCCGACCCGCCGGCACCACGGCCCGCTCGCCGCTCCCTCGGATGGCGCGGTTCTGCGGGGGTCGGCTCCTCCGTGCCGCATCCCCCTCCTGGCGGCGCGGGGAGGGCAGGGGAGAGGGCCGAGGCCTCCCCTCTCACACCCCGCAGCCTCTCAGGGCTGGGCGAGGTGAGGAAGGGGCAAAGAGAGGAGCGAGGTGCCCCCACGTTGCGTGGCAGCCCCCGTGGCAGAGGGGAGACTGCCTCGGGGCACGGCCTGATGTGCCAGGCACCGTCCTTGGTCTGCAAAGGTGGCGGAGGAGGCCCTGCATCTCAGGGCAGAAGAGGTGGTGCCGGGTGTTGGTGGCTGCTGGAAAGCAGGCAATGCTTACACTAGGGTTAGCCTCTGATTAAATATCCAGGTGGAATATTCTGCCCTGTAGTCCTGGTGGGAAAATCGAGGGTAGGGATTACAGAAATGCTTCATAGGCTTTCCCACTGGGGTTTTTCCCTGGTGAGTTTAAATATCTTACATACAGAGAAGAATTAATTTCTCCAAGTAGCTTCTAGGCAATGGCATCCTTCCCCTCCCCACCCTGTAAGTATGACCATGGCATATGTTATACTAGGACCCAGTTCCCTGTGGGATTATAGCAGGGTTTTCAATACTTGTTTATACACGTGTTGATTCTGATTTTCAAGCATTGAAATGAATCAGTAAATAAATAAATAAATAATAATAATAAAAAAAAAAGACTGATGTCTTACACAAATGATATGAGGGTTAATACATAGAAGGCTAGTGGAGAATGAAAGTTTATCTTTATTACACTTGACACCACGCATTCAAAAAAACATGCAAGTGATGCTTGTGAGATTTCTCTTTGTGATGACTTGGTAACTACAGCCTGAGGCAGGTCAGCAAAAAATGCTATTGAAATGCCTGCACATTGCCTCTTCACATAGATCTGGTGGTTCTGAGTGACAGCCTGGGGAAAGACCCTGCTAAGACAAGGAAGAGCACGGAAATCCACCTGGCTGAGAAGCAAGTGCCATCAGCTCTCCCAAGTAATAAAACCTAGTGTCAGCTGCATAAATTTCTGTGAAGACTTCTAAAAAGGTGGCCTTATTTTTCTAATGTGTTGAGCACCTGCAGTAATTTTTCTGCTTCTGTGACTATTAGGCAAATTTAATTAAAAAAGTAGAAGGAAGCCTAGAGGTAGGAAGCAGATGATTAAGTATCATTTTAGTTTAATTAAATCATAAAAGGTTGAAGACCACTTAAAAGGAAAGCTGGCATGTTACCATGTTACAAAGAGAAAGAGTGAAACAAAAATAATTAATGCAAGGAAACAGTAAGAAACAGCATGCTGGCACCTAAAATGTAGTAAAGAAATGTGGCAAAGTATTACTGGCTTCAATGAAATATAGGAAGAAAAAGTCATCTGGTTTCAGAGTAAGTAGGGCCGAACTTACCCTGTGCGGAAGAGCTGTGGTCCTGGTCCTCAATGCCACACAGTCCACATTTTTTTGGTTTGGACATGACCTTGAGTTGATAACACTGTAGAAACTGAAAGAAACATTTTAAAAAATTTATAATAATAATATTAATAATAATAATAATAAACAGGTAGGTGAAGTAGAGGTTTTTGTTTGCTTGTTTGTTTGTTTTAATATTCTGATGTGCAAGCTGTTTTTTACTTGATGCTTCGTATTATAAAATGACAGACATTGGCTTTGATCCTGGATATAGAGTCAAGCTGGCAGTTTAAGTATGGGGAGATATATATATATATATATAAAAGCTGTAATAAAAATGTCCCAATAAAATGTAAAAGAAACAAAGGTACCCCAAGCTCATGGATCACTCTTGAAAAGTTCTGTGAGACTTTGTGAGACTAGCTGCTCATACAGTTACTGAGCATGCTACAGTAGCAAACAAAAAGATCTAACTTAAACGTTTTTTAACATTTTGTGATTTCAAGGCATCCTGCAATAACTATGAAGTGGATAGGATATATGTGTGAAAAAAATGTCAATGCCTTTCAAGTATGTAGATGATAAGAATATATTCTTTAACTAGATTGCAGTTACAAAGTCCTCAGAGTATACTGTGGGTAAATCTGTATGATTGACAATATGGTTTTGGTTTTTGTCTTATTATTTTTTATTTCCGATGGAAGGTGCAGAGGAATCAGACCTGGAAATTACAGCCTCTTTCTGGGAGTTACATGTTTGATTCTTGACGGTTAAGCTAATCCAGGTTACTTTGTTGTAGACCTAGGATCATACAGAAAGGCATAAATAGCTCTTATTTCATCAGTTATTACCACTTGTGTTGACCTGATATGTATTTATCTCTGGGTCTCAGCATTCATTTCCAATCTGTAAAACTGTCATAACTGCATTTTAAGTGAATTACTTAGGAACACAATTTCATGGCTAGGAATATTTTCAACATTTTGAGGCATTTGAAAGTTCCAATACTGGGAGAGGCAGGGAGCTCCTACATAAACATATACAGCACACTGTAGTACACAACATAGCAAGATTACCTCTACATACACCTTAGAAATTACAGATATGAAATTGCATCATGAGAAAATGCTGAATTTAATAAGGGGAGTCCTTTCCCTGTTGTTTGTATTGCATTTTTCAAATGCATTGATGTAACAAAAATATTTATCAAAGACTTCTAAAAATCAGTGCTAATATTCTATGTAGAGTGCAGATAATCTAACCGAGTTGTTTTTTGTTTGTTTGGTTGGTTGGTTTTTGTTTGGTTTGTCAGTTGGTTGGGGTTTTTTTAATTGGGACCAGCCCACCAGAAGGAAAGTTTGTGACTGCTTTTTTCATACCATAAAGCCAGGGAGCACATAGGAAATTTCAAAATACAGACTAATTGCTTTTGTCTAATATATATAGTCTTAATAAGAAAATTATGCAATAAAAAGGATGATATTTGTAAGTACCATAAACATGTCCGGTTGTCATCCTGTGGCACTGGACCAACTTTCTGCACTGCTTTCTTTTATCATTAGAGTAACTGAAATTCTTTTGCCTTTGAAATATACTAAGTTGAAGGCTATGATCTTTATACAGTTAACTAAGCATAAGCCACCAAGCATAGTGCTTTTTTTCTCCAAATTCCAGGATTCAGATACTAACAAAGTTGCCTTGCTGGTTCTACTCTTTAGCTTTCTAGCCACATGTGAAGGCTGCAATTAGAGATGGAAATGAAAAGTGTGTTACTGGATGAAGTTCAGGGAAGAGATAAATTAGTCTCAAGGAAGTGCCCAAAGCTTTTCCTTACATGTTTAAGAATGTTTTACTATAACTAAGCATTAAACATTGGAGGATCTTTCCTTATATCCTGGCATCTCCACCTCATGATATCTGGCCTCAAAGCTTAACTGCCATGTTTGCTATTTAATATAGCTGGATAAGCCAAAACAATTCTGGTGCTGAGCTGACCTGTATAGTAAGTAGATAAACAAGACATCTTTGACAGATGCTCTGACTGTAGCCAGGGGCAGAGCTGATCCAGAGCTGTTTTTGTTGAGGGTATAGGTTTCATGGCACTACCATCTTTGCACACAGAGAACTTGTGTAATCCAGTGCAGGTTATATCTGAGGTACCAAATCTCCTACTGGTGTAGCTGGTTCTGAATTTTTAGAGAGGTCCTTATTATCTGCTTATAACTTCTAGCAAGATTGCCAGTAGCTGCTTTATCTTCCATTTACATATTTTTTTCTACTATTTTACCAAACACACACTAAACCTTATCAGGGAGGGTCTGATGGGTGAGGTGGCGAAAAGTGGCTGCCCTGGCCATAGCAACCATGAGGTAGTTGAATTCAAAATATTTGGTGATACGAGGAAAACTGCCACCAAAACTTCAGCCCTGGATCTGGGGAGAACTGTCTTCAGACTGCTCAAGGAACTCGTTAGTAAGGTTCCCTGGAAAACTGCTTTTAAAGATAGTCCATCAGTGCTGGACAGTTTTTAAGCACCACCTCCTAAGAACACAGGGTCAGGCAATTCCAAAGTGTCAGAAGTCAAGCAGGAGAGGAAAAAGTCTGGCTTGGCTGAGCAGGGATCTTCTTCAAGAACTTAGGTGGAAAAAGAAAGAGTGTGGCTGCTGGAAGCAAGGTTGGGTGACATGGGAGGACTACAGGGATGCTGCTCGCATTTTTAGAGAGAGAATCTGGGCTGCCAAAACTCACTTAGGGTTGAAGCTGGCCACCAGTTTGTGGGACAATAAAAAAGGCTTTTTAAAGTGTATTAATGAAAAAAGGAGGACCAGAGCAAACACTGGTCCGATAGTCCAATACATGATGAGGATGGTCACCTCACAAACAGGGACATAGACAAAGCAGATTATGTTTAATGCATTCTTCGCCTCTGCTTTTAACACCAGTGATGGTCTCTGAGATCCCAGCTGCCCTGATTTGGAGGACCATGACTGCACAATAATAAACTCCCAGTTAACTCTGAAGTTGTGCAGAACTTTTTGCTCCATCTGAATGCATACAAGTCCATGGAGCCTGATGGGATTACTCCCAGAGTACTTAGAGAGCTGGCTGATGTCATTGCAGGACCTCTCTCAATTATTTTTCAATGGTCTTGGGAATCTGGACAGGTCTCAATTGACTGGAAGCTGGCAAATGTGGTCCCCATTTTCAAGAAAAGCAAGAAAAAAGGTCCTAGCAATTACAGGCCTGTCAGTCTCACTTCAGTGCCTGGTAAAATTATGGAGAAGATTATTCTGGGGGTTATTGAAAAACAGCTAAAGGACAATGCAGTCATTGGTCAGAGCCGACATGAGTTCACTAGGGGAAGGTCATTTCTAACAAACTTAATTTCCTTATACAACAAGCTCACCCAGCAAGTTGACTAAATGAAACCAGTCGATGTAATCTTTATGAATTTCAATAAAGCTTTCAAAACTATCTCTCACAGTATCCTTCTGGACAAAATGACCAAAATACAGTTAAATAAAAGCATAATAAGATGGGTGAACAATTGGCTGATGGTTTGGGCCCAGAGGGTTCTTGTAAATGGGGTTACATCAGGCTGGCTACCTGTCACTAGTGGGGGTCTCCAGGACTCTATTTTAGGACCAGTCCTCTTCAATGTTTTCAAAAACAATTTAGGTGAAGGACCCAAAAGTTTTTGGAGTACATTTATGGATGACACCAAATTGGGTGGAGCTGCTGACTCCATTGAAGGTGGTGAGGCCTTCCAGAGAGAGTAACCTCAGTTACTACTGAAAATAAATTCTGTTTAGGTAAAATGGCATGGATTTTGTCTAAAATCAACAAGTAGAGGAGGGCTCATTAAATAAAACACTATGCCAATTCAATGGGATTATTTAAATTTTTGGAGACAGTGGGGTCATAGCTGAGAGGAAGATGGCTACTGAAGATGGAATTTCTACATGCCAGTGTATAGCCATTTAATACGGAATATGTTTTCTCTACCAAAACCAAGTTTAGTTCCATCTCAACTAAACATTAGTGTTTTATCAGCCACTTTTCACTGGGACCTTGAAGAACTCACTCGTGTCTAACTAGCATAAATAGGTAATGATGAAAACATATTAAAATTGTGTGATAGTAGTGCACCTGCTACACTTTTAGAACCTTGGGTCTGGAATATTATGTTCCAGATCACTTTTATTTTTTTCTGTTTATATTTTCTGTGAATATTATCAAAGTTTTTAATGAAAACTGGGAAAGACCCTACTCATGTGATATTTAGAGGAATTTATATCAATGAGAAATGTTTTGAAACTTTTTTGTTTTAATAAGTGCAAACAATTCACACAGTACATACATGTTTGCCTGGCTGCACTCCTTCTATGTTGTAAGAAGGTAGGGATGCAGAGTGAGAAGGTGACTTGAAAATGTGTTTCACAAATTGAGATTTAAAAAGTAGCTATGTACTATTTACGAAGGGTTCAGGAAAGCCATACTCTGCAAGTCAACAAGTGCAGATAGGTTTTACAAAATGTGATAGTTCTCGCCTAGACAGTATTATGAGATAGCTGTTAAGTGCTCATGAGCAAGCAGCTATGTAATTTCAGGTTCAAGTCGTGCAATGATTTTAAGAACAGTTCTTCCTTTTTCTTAATGATTCCATCAATTAAGTGTGTGAAAAGAGCTAGACCAGTACGTCTGAAAGCATTTTTCCTTACTAGTTACATAATAAATTAAGGATGGATATGAACAAGATGTATTTCTCATCACATTCTGTTTTATCCTCATGTGAGAAACAGCTCTGATATTAATAAGAAATGAATTCACTTTGTATACTGATTAAATACTTCTGAGTTCCTCCAAAGCATTTAAAAATGCCTGGCAGATAATATCAGCATGGTAGGGATGAGGTTTATGTGTAATGGAGATCTATTAATGGCAACCTTGTTTTCAATTTCAAATTTTCAACCTTGTTTTCAATTTTCAAATGTTTATAGAATTTCATAAAGGTGCTGTCCTCAGCTGATGGACAGTTACAAGTGTGATTAAGATTGGATCAGACAGAGAAGACAAATAAATATGTTGTCTGGGATGGAGGCTGAACATTTAATTTCTGCAATAGTTTTTCACCTGCTGACATAGGAATGTGTACTACTCATGGAAAATAACTAGCAGGAATTTGAGCTAGGCCTAGTACATGTTTCCAAGATCTTTGGGAAGATGACCAGACATTATTGTTTACAGGCATGACTTGCTGTTGATTCTTGTAAAGGGAAAAAATAAAAAAATAAAAAAAATCATTTAACATTGCTCTTTGGCATTCTAGTACCTACAAGACACCTGCACCTCAACACAAAAGTCACTTCACAGTAGCACGGCCGTCTGACCCCAGGACCACATGAGAAGGCAGAATCCTCACTGTGCTGGCACTTCTTATCTTCTGGAAAAAAAAAAAAAAAAAAAAAAAAAAAAAAAAAAAGTAAAAGTATGTTAAACAAATACCGTTTTGTTAGTGGTGTAATAAATTGTTCTCCAAACAAAGATGAATTACCCTGCTGTGTTGGGAGTAACACTATTTTATCTCCATGGTGTGTGAAGTGCGTATGCATTAATATATGGTGACTGAACAAAGGGTGAAGTACAGGATAATATTCTTGTGCTGCTCCAACAACTCTGCAAAATGACTCATTATGTGATATATCATACATGTCGCTACTCTAATACATATGTAACTCTAAAATTATTGATTCTTGCAGACAGTTTCTCTTTACCAGTCTTCATAAATGGCACTGATAGAATTGGAGGTCCTTGTTAACCCACATGCCATATGAAGATTTATTTTAATTATGACATAATGAAGCAGAACACTTCTTTGACAGAAGATGCTGATAGCAAATGAGAAAATGATTTTAAAGCTCAAGTCTCTTGGAAACACATTGAAATGGATGAGTGGGTGAAAACTAATTTGGAAAATGTTCGTCAAGTTTGAGAAAATAGGTTAACTTATAGAACAAAAGATCCAGTGTGTGAAGTGGAGAAAGGCATTAAGAGTTATTGGCTATGCCGCTCTCCAAAATGAATTACAGACACATTATATGACCTTTTGTTTTTTTCAAGAACTTGGAAATGCTCAGTGCCCTTGACATCTGTTCTAGCCAGAGTTAAACTATCACTGTATTGTCAATTTTTTACCAGGAGCTTTATCAAAAGATCAAGAATCTTTGAGACTTTGTCTAAGCCTCAGGTTTTTTTAGTTGCCTGAACATATTAGAATATTAGCATCCAGTTGTAGTCTAAGATTCTAGCCCAAAAAAAGTGAAGAAAAAGTTTAAAAAGGTGATAGCAATAACCTGTAAAAGCTCTGAAGGCAAGCAGAAATCATCCTTTATATATATATATTGAATCTTATGATCTTTAAGCCAGCATCACCATTTTCTGAGAAATGACTCGTGATTTTTCGCTTTTTTGGTTAGCAGTCCTTCTCTGTACAGAAGAAGGAGAAGGGGAAGGGGAAAGGGGAGGGATAAGGGAAGGGATCTGAGAAGGGGAATGAGAAGGGATAGGGGAAGGAGAAGGAGAAGGAGAAGAAGGAGAAGGAGAAGGAAAAGGAGAAGGAGAAGGAGAAGGAGAAGGAGAAGGAGAAGGAGAAGGAGAAGGAGAAGGAGAAGGAGAAGGAGAAGGAGAAGGGAACAACAACAGCAACAGCAACTACTTACATATAAAATATTTTTGTTACTGTTATTATTGTAGTTATTATAGCAATCTCTAAATAATAACGCAATGACCATTTGCACTGGCTTTTATGCCCTAAATACTAGCTTACTTAATGTTATCAACATAAATTGGATGGGGGGGGG